>OY720318.1:17878946-19078946 GCA_963082785.1 Philonthus spinipes
TTCTAGGATTCATGAATTTCGCGATTATAATCGGTGGATCCACGGATTTTTTTTCAATATAATCCAGAATTATGTCGAGTATTTTATACATTTTGACGCAATTCAAGAATTAATACTCACCGCTGTATTGTTGTGAATTACGTGAAGAGATTCGAAGAATTAAAAATAAAACACTTTGTATTCCTTTTTTATTTGTGCAGAAAGGGATACACAGTGTTTTAGTCAATATAATTGGTGAAATCGTTTATTTAAATAAGGAAAAGTAACGATCTCAGAATAGAGCCTTGTGGTCCACCTCGATTTAAGGACATCTGTTCTGAACACTTACCATTGTAAAAGACAACTTGCTCTCTATTTGTCAGGTAACTTAGCAGTAATTTTTGACTGGTACCGTGAAATTTATAAATAATTTATCAATTAAAGTATCGTGAGGTACACAGTCAAATGCTTTACTTAGATCCATATAGTTAGCCACCGTGGACTGTCCTGCTTCATATGATTCAATGATTTGATTAATCAAATCCATTACAGCGTCAACGATGGCGAAAACCATATTGACTATCTGAAAACAAGTTCTCCACAAAGTAAGAAGTTATTTGTAATGCCACTACCTTCTCCAAAACTTTTGCAATTGTAATTATTAATGTCCTCTATATCTCCATTTTTATAAATAGGAATCACCTTAATCATAATTAATTAAAGACGACGCAAGCGCCATCTTTTGCCTAATTTCAAGTGGCATCGTCAACGATTTGGGTCTACAAGGTAGACCACCGAGAATCATTGTTTCGTCCACTAAAGGAAGGCGAACTTGTCCTGTTTAAGCAAACAAGGAATTAAATAGGAATCACCTTGGCAACTTTTAATTCATCAAGAAAGTCACTGGTGGTTAGGACGGAGTTTATAAGTTTAGTTAGTGGTTCAACGATGACATCAGCAACACTTTTGATCAGACTCATATTTAGACAGTAAATATCACAGATTTTTTTGGACTCTGTGATGGGGTGTACGTCTAATTTTAGCTTTAGAAATGTCCTTCTTGAATGATTGTATTATGTTTAAAACATACCTATGCATGTTTTAAACATAATTAATTTTAGCTTTAGAAAATGTCCTTCTTGAATGATTGTTTTATGTTTAAAACATACCTATGCATGTTTTAAACATAATTAAAACATGCATAGGTATGTTTTAAACATAATATAATCATTCAAGAAGGACATTTCTAAAGCTAAAATTAGACGCACACTTCATCCTAGATTTAGTTATCACTAGAGGATTAATATCACATGTTTCCATTTTTTTTATTTCATCAGCCACAGAAGTAATGTAAGCTAAGTTTTAATAATGAATATATACAGAGAGGTTTTTTAATCAGTATACATTAGGGGAAGTGTATACCTGTAAAGAACACGAGTCAAACGCATTGAACCGATTAGTGTGTGTATGTTTAGTTGACTATTTGGCATATGTGTGTTCAGTTGCATGTTATAGGCAACTAAACACACATACACTAAAGCATTTGACTCGTGTATTTTGCAGGTATACACAAGGGAAATGTATACTGATAAAAAAAGCTCTCTGTATATATATATATATATATAACAATCTTTATTAACAATTAAGTTGTTAAATTAATTGTTAAATGGCTATCGAGCAGAGGTCTTTCTGCCATGAATATATGTTTACATATATATATTTTTATTATTAAAAAAATAACATTCTTTCTCCTGTTTGTAGGCACCACGCTCATATAGTTTAATAAATATGACGTGGGCGTATGCTTAGTAATATTGGACAAGTCTTAAGTATCGTAAAAACGGACCATATATAATTTCATTAATATCAATAATTTCTTATTATATTTTGTAATATTTAAATACAAGCAATATATGCACACTATTTTCACAAATTACCAATTTTGTAAAAATATCTATCCCTTAATACTCTACGTTTGCATGCAGTTCTTTTCTAGTAATCATGAGATTAGTATAAATAAGAAATTTCCCCAATGTTTTTCGTTTAGATTGCGAATGCAATTACAATTATTATTACTTTTTGATAAATTAAATTAATCAATGTGGTCACCTTGTGGAATCTGCCATTTATCGTGAGCACTCGTCACAAAATAATATTTATTTTTAATTGAGGATATTATGTAAAGTCGCATCTTATTTAATAACAAACATAATTAATCGCTATTACGACATGTCTGACAAACACGTAAATAAAATTAATAAAAATTAATAAAAACCATACACATTTAAAGCGGTAAATAAGAGCAAATTAAATTAATGATGAAAACATTTGCAAAGAAAATATAATATTTTTTAAATCATTGGCCAATTAAACTAAGTTTAATAACACCGTATTTCTTATTTAAATAAAAATAGTTGTCCTTTCTCCTACTTATTTTTTCGTGGGAGGTGCGCTTTTAGCACAAGTACACATAGGTCTTGTAATGCCCCCAATGCTTCCTCTCTTTAGGGTATTTGGATTATGTGTCAGCACAGCCAGGCTACCTCATCAAGATAGGCTAGCAGTACCGAGGTAGGTAGTTCCCTGATTTTCGTCATTTCTGGCCATTTCTCACCCAGTATGGCTTTTCTGCTCGACTTTAGCGCTGGACAATATCCAAGGATATACTCCGCGGTTTCGTCCTCTAAACAGCACCCTCTACAGTTTTACTTTTTAATTTTTTTCTTAACTTATAAACAGAGGAACATTTTTTTACAGTCTGGTGATCCTACAATCCCTAATCTGTTGAGGTGTGCTCTAAGTTTGCAGTGGCTTTGTTTTTTTTTTAATCGCGCAGCTTGATCGGCCTGCTCGGGTGCAGAACTCGGAATCTAACGTATCTTTATTCACACTTTATCATATACGTCAAAGTTTAGACTTGTAGCAAATGTATCGCTTTTTCTTACTTAATTTCATATATGTGTTACTCTTCTACATGAATCACTAATATAATACGAGTAAATGAAAGTATCTTTGTGCCCTCACCATATATTTTTACTTTCCCCGGACCCCCTGTCCAAGGGAAAGTATTGTGATCGTGAAAATTTTCGAACCGCCAATTTCAACAAATATGCACGTTTTTAAAAGACAACAATCAATTTTTTCTATTAATCATTTTGCTTTCCTATTAAATTTTCATTCAGAAACTTATTTGACCGTATTCACCGGGGAAAGTACCATGATGGACACATCACCATTTTTTTTTAATTTCATACCTTGTTAACATTAAATAAAAATGTGAACACGCTATTTATATTTATAACAAAAATATGTGTAGAAAATAGAAACCAATCTCTGTGATTAATAATTATTAGTGAATAAAAAATGTTGCAGTTTTGTCGAATACATTATACAATTTCACCTTCAACAAATGAATGCTAAAAAGATGCAGCGCGTATTTGAAATGTTATAGCGACGCCGACCTTTACTTTTCAAAGCGTTTCCTTAAGGTGTTACCCTTGGATTATGTCAAGGGAACTTTGTTCTATAACAAGTGATAGCAGAAATTATTGCAACGCTAACAAAAAAAAAACACGCATTCACATAAAGAATTACATATGTAACAATTTGAGGTATTTTTAACAACGATTAACAAACATATTTACTTGTAAGTAATTTAAGTAGGCTAATAATATTTACTTGTAAGTAATAATTAATACATATATATAATTAATATATATATATATATATATATATATATATATATATACAGAGAGCTTTTTTTATCGGTATACATTTCCTTTATGTGTACCTGTTAATTATTATTAGAATTGTCATAACTGAGGTAGGCTTTGGAGTTATTGAAAAATGTCTTATCCTCCTCTAGTACTGTTGGAATTGTAATAGATGCTTTTTCTTCATTTGTATACATTTTATAGGCGTTTTTTTTTACAAGTATATACTTCCCCCAATGTATACCGATAAAAAATCCTCTCTGTATATATATACAGGGTGGCGCAAGATTACGATGAAGTCCAATATCTCAGTTATAAAGAAATATACAAAAAATTGTTACTTACTTTATTAGTAGCTACTGTCAAAATTCACATTTTAAAATTAGTTTCATATATACAAGGTGTCGAATAATCACGTAACGTATCAAACATATGTTTTTTTAAATGGAATTATATATTTTTATGAAGATTTTCGATTCTATGTTTAAAAATAATCATTTTTTATATAAGATTTAATAGGTCAATTTTTCATAGTTTAAAAGTTATAAACAAATGAATGTTGAAATCGATAGATGTTTAGAGCCTAATATTTCAATAATGAAAAATGAAATAAACATTCTGTCAACAAATGCAAAAATACTTAATAATAAAATAAATACTCTTTTTTTCTCTTAAAACAAATTTTTATATACAAGTTGAAGCAATACGCAAAATGATTTTTTTCTCTTTTTACTTAAATAGGACACCCTATATTTTTTTATGCTATTTCAATAGAAAATTAATCACTCTTCATTTTTTATATAACATATTAAATAGCTACCGTTTACCGTTTTTGAGATATTTAATCTCAAATACAAATTTGGCATAGAATTTTCAATCAAAGTAGGCCGTGCCAGAACAACTAATTTATTTAGTTGTGAAAGTTACGCGAACACAAATATAAAATAATTTAGTGAAACGAATAATCAAGTGTATTAATTAAAATACATCATAATTCATACATAATTTTTTTACCACGAGATAAATGAGAATTTAATAAAAAAAGTAAATAAATATTAAGCTGTAATTATTTTAATACGCGATAATATTGAAAATACAACAATTTAAATAGGTATGTTCTTGGCTGTGCGCCAGGATCCAGGTACAACGAATCTTCTTATCTCAGGAATGCGTTCTCGGAGTGAGTCGTCGATCGTTTTTTTCTTCTTGATTTGCGATAATTGCGCTCTTGTATTTCGATTCAGTCGTCCGAAAACGCGCAGTGTTCACTATTCCGGTTTAATTTTTAACGTTAGAAATTATTAATAATTAAAAACGCGATTTATTTTTGTTTATCAACAAGTGGTAATTAGTGAGTGGTGGAGGTGAGATGGTTTTCGATTCACCAGGAATGGGTTGGAAGTTATTTTTTCTATTAAGGTATGTTAATATTAATAATTTATTTTTAAACAGATTTTACGATTCCTATTATTATCATCAATTTATTCTCCAAAATTGCATTTGATTAAATAATTTGGTATAGAATTTTTAACCAAAGTAGGCCGCGCCAGAACAACTGATTTATTTAGTAACTTTCAACGCTTAATATTATAATTAGTAAGTAAAGTACATTTTACGTTATATTTTGTAACACTGGTGCAGTTAAACATACTTCTTCAATAAATGATTAATTTAATTGTTAAAAACTAACAACAACTATATTTTTTGGTTATTATTCGAAAAATATTTAAAATATTCCTATATGCTTCTTAAATTGATTTATTTAAACAATTCATGTTGACTGAAAAACCGAAAAAAGATACTAAGTGAAATAATAAAATATTTATATCATTATATTTTGTTAACATTTTTATGTACAGTACAGGATTTTTATAAAATTGCTTCCAATACGGCATTAACAGACTTCGATTACATTCTTTTGCACTCGTTGATTAAGAAAAAATATTAAGATAATTTAAAACATAAAAAAACCACAAATCTATTATTGTTGTATTATTTAACCATTTAACATATGTTTTACAAAATAATGTAGTGATTAACGACAAACGGTTATTATTACAAGTTTTGTTTAAACATTTAACAATTGCTTTATTAAAAGTGAATATAAGATGAATTATTCAAAACAATTATTAATAAAACATAATAAAATTTAGCACAAAGAAGATGGACGCTACCCTTTTTTCACGTTTATCCTTTCTTCTTTCACAAACATTCCACAAAAACCACACGAATTATAACTTCAGCAAATATTTACCCGAAAATCATGTGCACCGAAAAACAATCCGGTTTGAAGTGGAATCAAGAGAAATGTAAGGCAATTAGTCACTTGTAAACAATATCGGAAATGCATGGCCGTGTTTGATTGTTTGTATAAAACTCTTGTAGTTTTATTTGTGTCACCGCTTACTTACTTAAAAAAGTCGGCTCAATTTAGATAATGTGAATGATTATTTACTTAATGTTTTACATTCTTTATCTATGTCCAATTTAGAGTTTCGACTTCTTGTAATCTGATTTATATCGGTTGATATTTAGATAAAGAATGTAAAACATTTGAGTAAATAATTATATCGGTTTGGATAACGAATGTTAACTCTCTGAGCCTTCATTTAAAGTTTTGCGTTTATAATTAGTATTATTTACTTACTGGATAATCATATTTGTTTATATTATGTCTTCTGCATTTATCTAATGTTGTCGTTACGATTAAACCAATAAAGCAGTGTTTGTTTTGGGAATAATTGAGTTTTATTTGTATTGTGCATGTAAATCTATATAAAATTTAAACGCTTCCTACACTAACAATTAATCAATTCATATCATTTAATTTAGAAGACTCCGACGAGAACGTTGGCAATTATGATAAGTAAACACAACGACAAGAATAAAGCATATATAGAAATACCGGCTGTCAAGTCTATCTATATCTATGTCTATCAAGTTAGACATTTTTTGATAAATTATTATATTAAAAGAAAATAATTTATATCTATTAATTTTAATAACAGTTTTTTTTAATTGTTTATAGGTTTATTTTGCTCGTGTTTTTTTTGTGTGTAAATATATATCATTTATCCTTTGGATCTTTGGTTAGTTGTTCTTCCTGCGGTTCCTGAGCTAGAGTCTTTCAAACAAGTGCCTTCCATCCTTTAACATACTTTATTATTATTATGTATTTATGCATTCTTTGTACAGAAATAAAGATTTTGTAAATATAATATTATAATATAATATTATGCATTCTTTGTACAGAAAACAAAGATTTTGTATATACAAGGTGTACAGAAAATGAGTGAAAATCTTCAGGTAGGTTAATTGGTTAATCTCTAGTAGAAAACTTTAGTAAAAAATATATTATTGTTGTAAATTTTATAACGATGGATAAGTGTTAACAATAATCATAAATCTAACAAATTCATGAAATTGTTAACCTATAATTATTACAATTGAGAGAAAACAGCTGTTGTATCACCAATACCGTTCAAGGAGGATTTCAGAAACAGAAACTAATGAAAGTTCGATATGTCCTAGTTTGAGTTCTGAAAATACCTAATTACCTTTTGGATCATACCAATGGAAACTGTTTCGTATTTTTATCACCTAAAATAAAAAATTATTAACAGAAAAAATACATATATATTGTAGTGATTATCGTTATTGTTACTTATTTTTGTAAATAATAATAACGTTAATTAATCTAACAGGATATTATTCCCAATTACAAGACAATTATGTAAGTCATATATAGATTATTGACAATTTATGTAAAAGTATTTTATATAAAGTAACATTTTATAAAATGTTATAGTTTATTTTTCTGAAATTGTCGATTTTTTCAATTTATTTATTTAGCATTTTATAAATGTGCATTTTCTATTAAGTTTATCCAAACTATATAAAGAATAATACTAATTTATATAGACTCGTTTAATATTGCAACGAAATCGAGAGATGTAATGAAGAATAACTCAATATTTTTTGTATTTACATTATTTATTCAACTGCCTCGAGAGATGTAATGAAGAATAACTCAATATTTTTTGTATTTACATTTTTTATTCAACTGCCTCGAGAGATATTATGAGGAATAAGTCAATATTTTTTGTATTTACATTATTTATTCAACTGCCTCGAGAGATGTTATGAAGAATAACTCAATATTTTTTGTATTTACATTATTTATCAATATCAAACAATTAACCACCCTATCTAAAGATTATCGCACATTTTCTGACCACCTTGTATAACACCTTAACTATGCTTGTGGAAGTGTTTACATCGTTAATCTCTTAATTAAAATATTTCCAATAACCGTTTTTTTTTTAATACACAAAAATTTCCTGAAATTAAACGTCACACGTTTCTGTTAGAATCACATGAACCCTGTTTTATTATTTATTAAATACATTACTGAATATTTATTACTTTCCATGAATTGCATATTCGAATACTTCTAATCCAGACTAATTACGACGAACACAATAAATGAATTATTATAAAAAGGGGATTAATCGATAAGAAAAAACAAGTTGAGTACATAGGAAATTCCATAATGTTAATCGTGAAATATTTGTTTATTGATAAGGAGCGTGCGTATCGATGGGATGATAATCGTCAAATGTAATCAAATATTGTAATGTATTTTTGTTTTTCGTCATACTTTCGTCATATTTTTTAATTAGTAAAATGCAATATTTTTATTGGTATAAAAAGACGCCTAGATTAACAAACACATATATGTCTTTATTTTTTTTAAACCAAAATGCCGTAAAATTATAAACGATTTATTTTGTATTTTGTCGTAATTTGTGATTGGTAATTTGCCCTTTTTTTATACATATGTTTTGTAATCTTTTTAGAGCGTCACACTTTTCTATAAAATTTTTAATATGTAATTATAATTGTAATTTGGAAATGGAGATTCCGTTAATAAAGTAAATTGAAATTGAAAAAGAAAACTGCGAAAAATTCTCCAAATATCCTTTTAATTACAGGGTCCAATCCTTATTTTGTAAAATTACCTTCATACAAAAAAAATATTATACCTAAAAATATTTACCATTTTTCTGTTTTAATCAAGTAAGGTAAAATTTATAAATCAATACACACTTTGCTTATATCATGAACTCACTTTTTGGTAGTGATGGGAAAGATCGATCAAAAAAGATCGAAAACTTGATCCTTGCTAGTGATCGATCCGCTCGATTTTTCAGATCGGCTGGAGCGGCTCGATTTTTATAATCGGATCTATCCTTTCGACGGCTCGATTTTTTCGGATTGCTTTTTGAACAACTATATGTTGTTGTATTTTATGCAAAGTGAGACAATCTTTATTAAGGTCAGAAACTTACATGTTATTTGCAGTGATGGGCAAAATAAATCAAAAAAGAATCTATCTTTTTTGATTTTTAGGCAAAAATCTGAAAAAAATCTCGAAGACCCTTGGTTATTCTACTAACAACGTTGATTGTTTGATTTACAAAAAAAAATTCAATCATTTCGGGCCGTTTGAATATCCTGGAATTAACATGGAGTCTTATGGGAACGGTTTAATGGAAACCCGCCGATTGGCCGTTTCGGACGCATCTGCATTTGGAGCTAAATTACAAAATTCATATACCATATAGAACGATGCGGTTTTCAGCATTCGTTTCTTAAAGAATCAAACTATATTCCCACTCAAATTAATGTCTTTATACCGTTTGAGACCCCAGGAAAAAAATCGTAAACTTTAATAAAATTCTCCCCCAATTTGTGAAAGTCAAATTTGCGAGCAGGTTAGCGGAAAATAAATTACTTGACAAAGCTCAAATTTTCACAGGTCATTCTCCTATTCTTCAGCTACATTCTGGCATAAAATGAAGCCATTTGTCGATTTTCAGATTTTCGCCGAAATTCCACTTTTTACGGATTTTTCAATTTTTGCTGAAAATTTTTTCCACTCCAAAAATCTGGAAAAAAAATCTCGAAGATACTACTACTAACAACATTGAGCATTTAATTTAACCCGAAATAATCTTTTGAATCATTTCAAGCCATTTCAATATTTAACATGGAGAAACAATTTAGTGAACACCCGTCGATTCTGGACGTTTCCGTAGTCAGACCAAAATTGCTAAACTCGCGGATAAATTAGAAAAACGGGATTTTCAGCGTTTGATTCCTAGAGAATTCAGCTACATTCATGTCCAAATTAACGTCTTTGTACCGTTTGAGACCGCCATGAAAAAATTGCAAACTTTAATAAAATTTTCGCCCAATTTGCAAAGGTCAATTTTGCGAGCAGATTCCCCGAAACTTAATTACTTATCAATCCTCAAATTTTCACAGATTATTCCCCCATCCTTCAACTACATTTCCGTGTAAAATTAAGTCGTTTGGAGATTTTTTAATTTTCGACGAAATTTCACTTTTTTCAATACGATTTTTTCATTTTTTCTTTGGTTGGCTCGATACTTCAACTGATCGATCATTGTTTCATCGATACTTCAACTGATCGATCATTGATTCATCGATACTTCAACTGATCGATCATTGATTCATCATACTTCAACTGATCGATCATTGATTCATCATACTTCAACTGATCAATCATTGATTCATCGATCTTTGAGATGATCGATCTTGCCCATCACTACTTTTCAGCATGATTATAGACGTCCTATAGTTCAATAAATAATAAGCAAAGTATGTTTTAATTTACATCTCTCTCTTCTTTCTTTTCTTTGTAAAAGGATATAGATGCCCAGATAGTTATTTTCGATGTGTTGTTTTTTTTTAGGGAAAATTCAAATATTTTCAGCATTAATTGTATTAAATATAATAACTTAATTCTTGAAGCTGCTAGTTTTTTTGTTCATACTTGTTAACATTTTAATTTTTTTAAACCATTAAAATATAAACATTATCTTAAGAATGTCTTCTATGAATGTCGTTATTAACTGCCATTAGTTCTTTCACGCTAATGGCAGTTAATAAGTTAATTGTATTAAATATAATAAAGTAATTGTTGAAGCTGTTAATTTTTTTGTTCATACTTGTTAACATTTTAAGTTATTTTAAACCATTAAAATATTAACATTATCTTAAGAATGTGTTCTATGAATTAATTAACTGCCATTAGCGTGAAAAAACTAATGGCAGTCTTCATAGAAGACATTCTTAGAAGATAACATGAGAAAGAGACAAAGTAGACAATGCCCAACTTGAGGTAATGGAGGGGTTTTAGTCGGTAGTCAAACCGGAGCCAGACACTTTTTAAGTACGTAAATGTATTTCGCTCCCACATGAAAATAAATAAATAAATAAAATAAATAAGTAAAGAAATAAATAGTTAATAGCGAAAAATAATTTCATATGTATTAATGCAGCACTATTTCTTGGTATTCTATTAATAGTATCTGTCTGTAATACTGATAATAAAATACCCATTAAATTTAAACTGATATAATAGCTTTATCAGCATGCTGGATTTTCCCTCATAAATAGCAAACAATTATGGATTTATATCGATTTTATTATTACGACATTTTGAAGAATCTGTAATGAAATGTGTACTTTCGAATTAACGATGTTTCACTTTCGGATGTACCGTAAGTCATTATAAATTTATCATTTTCAAATAAAATAGCTTTCTTATTTCAAAAATTTTAAAACTATACAGAAGCTTATTTGTTGCTTAATAATTTCGAGTACATAAATGTACTCTGTACGTCTGTAATTTTGGCTCACGGCTGTTGAGCATAAATAAATTATTATTATTACATCGTTTTCTTCTTATTAATACTAAATTGAGAATAAAATATTTATTTTTTAATATTGCTTATTTATTTATACAAAAACCCAACAGATTGAGTCCATTGACAGGATTTACAGCATTTATAAACTTATTGAATAAAAATGATTTGAAAATAATTAATAAAATATTTTCAAATCATTTTTATTTAATATATTTAAATAGCTGTGAGGAAGTGAATGAATAATACTCTTTTTTATTTATAAACTTAAAATAACTTAACTGAATATGGCAGTTCATATAGAGGTAAAAAAAACTAACTCACAGACCACTCTTCTTGAGGCGAAGGTAGGAGGAACTACAATATATTTATTTACAATTGTAAATTTATAAATGTAGAAATAAATAAACATTTAAAGATAAATACTAAAATTACTCGATTTTGTCCATTCCTAATTTTTAACGCCTCTTCCTTTTTTTATTTATTTAATTAATACTATGTTGGGTATTATACAAATAAACAAACGGAAGAGCGTTAAAAAATAGGAATGGGCAATGGACAGCAATTAAATTACAATGAATATAATAGTTACTACTACTAAACTATAGAGAGGTCTTTTTAAGAGTATACATTTCCCCTATGTTTTTTGCAGGTAAATATAGGGGAAATGTTTACTGATAAATAAACCTCTCTGTATACAATAGTAATAGAAATGTATAAACAATATGTACAAATGATTAAAAAAATGGTTAAATATTTTTTTTTTTAGAAAAAAGACCTGAACCAAAAACTACTAATCACCTAAATTCAATTTATATTTGAAGCTATTTTCTTCAAACAAGAAACAAAAACAACTCCCAAAAATAAAAATAAAAAGAATCAAAAATTCAAATTATATTTATAAAATGGTTTCTAACACATTTCTGTTTATTACTTATATTAACTTTATGTTTGAAATAAAAATCGTTTAAATGAAAATTCACGTTCTTTTAGGAAGTTGATGTCTTCCTAAAAGAATGTGAATTTTCATTTAAGGGTGCGGTTTAGACGAAAGAGATAGCTATATAAATATTGGCAATCACTAATTCGAGTTAGATTGCTGTTGTAATTAATGAACAATATTATACATTAAAGTAATCTTAAAATAAGCAGGAATTTCATCAGATGAATTAAAAAATATTTTAATGTTTAGTTTGTGTGAAAAACAATGAAAATTGATCAAATTTATAGCTAATTTCAAATTATATTTTTGCTAATAAAAACTTGTGCAATTAAAATTTAAAGGATTTCACTAAATTCTGCATTCAAATAACTTAGCAGTCATTACCAATTAATTTCATTATATTTTACATTTTTCTTTTCTAACTTGAACTAGTGAATTGACGTAATACACGAAAATTAACGATTTATTTTTTATTTAGAGTGATTCTTTATACTTGGTAGATAAAAAATGTAAATGCATATTCATATTATTAAATCCAGAAGATTGGCTCTTTTTTAAAACGATTATATCCATTTTACTATATAGCTATCTCTTTCTATGTTTTCCTAAAAGAACGTGAATTTTCATCTAAACGATTTTTATGTCAAACAATAATTTTACTTTTTTAATTCCATTTATACGTTTTCAAACTGAATGCTTGTAAAAGTAGCACATTCACATAAAATTTCAGTCATATATAAAAGCCGAAAGCAAAAATCTTAGTGGAAAAACTGGCGCTTAAATTAATTTAAGATACTTTACATTGGAAAAAGAAAACGGAATACATTAACATCTTCAATTTGTTTTTTTATCATGCAATTAATTATCCAAATCCGAATTTAGCACATCACCAAGCTCAAACATGAATAAATCCGCCTTTTTTTTCTGCCAATTAAAACAAAAATCGCATCACAAAAAAAAATCAACATTTGAATAAATATTCAATGCTCGTTCTTTTTCTCTCCTATAAATCCTCGCCTTTTTCTCATTTCGTAAGAAATATGTCTCGACCGGTTTGGAGAAAACACTTTTGGCGACAGTCTAGCGTTCTGAAAGTCTTAAAAGGATATTAATTATGCTAATTAAAAATGTAATTTATAGACGGCGTTAATAATAAATACATATATAGAAGGAGTACAAAAAAAAGTTTGATAATCGACATGGTTTGGGATTTAGCTACCTAATCCTTGACCACTGAATGGTTTTTTGAGTTTAAGTGAAGTGTTTAATCACAAATTGAAAGACTGTTATTCCTTACTTCACAATTTATTTTATGTTAGATGTACATTTCGAGACACAAAGTGCTCATTATCATTATTGATAATACTTCATTATCATTATTGATAATGAGCACTTTGTGTCTCGAAATGTACATCTAACATAAAAATAAATTGTGAAGTAAGGAATAACAGTCTTTCAATTTGTGTACCTAATCCTTGTTCATTTTCGAATTAATTATGAGATTTAAAGTAGTAGGTAATAAACTCTGTAGTGTGTTAATGAAAGAGTGTAATAATTGAGATCTTTAATGGTTGAGATTATTATTATTATTATCACTATTAGTATAAAATAGGTATTGTTCTTACATAATTGATATAATAGATATTATATAATTGATAAAATAGATATTATTTTTACATAATTGATAATTCAAATTTTGGTAATTAATATCACTATATATTTATTCTTAGGATTGCGTTTTATACATAGTAGATTCAGAATTTCGGTGTTACTGCGGATGGAGGCAAATTTTAGGGATAGTGATTGGATACGTTCGGTGATGGTTGGGATATTGCAGAGATTATATAGAAGTGTATTTAATTTAATAATTATACTAATGTATTGTATAATTATTAGAATAAGTATTTACTGATAATAATTACCAAATTTTGAATTATCAATTATGTAAAAATAATATCTATTTTATACTAATAGTTATTCAAGATCGACATAAAAAGTGTGAAAATCTTTAGGTCTTAGGTAATATAATATCTTTATTCAGACAATTTTTGATACAATTTTCTTTCAAATACTTACAAGAAATTATTAATATTTAGTGTTGGTCTGTCTGAGCTATCGACCGATGGTCTTTCTGCCCTTCTTATTTAATTTAATGAAATAAAGAAAAACACGTAAAAAATTTGAAGTAATATAAAAAATTCTTTATTTCAACAAAACACTGATAAAAATTACATAATCTTCAATATGAATAATTAATACATACATTTTACCAGGGGGGGAGAATATAATGAGTATCTTATGTACAAAAATGAGGTGAACAATATATATAATATAATAACAAAGACAGCGAATAAAAAGGAACGGATTTAAAAATAATAAAACGGCCCGAGCAACACGCCGATAGGATTGCTCACGAAAACTCGCACTCACGAATCACAACTAAACTAATTCAGTCCGCTCACGTTACGTAAATCTAGGTACACTTGTTTTCCTTCATTATTACACACACATATATATATATAAAATAGAATCCCTCTTATAAACTTAATAATAAGAATCAACAACGATTTGTGTATTGTTTCAGTCTTTTCGTGTTTCATTTGTTTAATTAGTTATTTGAATTCGCGCCCGAGAATTTTGTTGAGTGTTTCGAATAATGAAAGAAGCCTGTATTTCTCGAATTTAATCAGTGAAGAGAAAAAGGAAACGCACGCTCACTTTTATTATTGTTGTGTTTTTAATTTTTATATTTTATTTAGGTGCGGATTTGAAGTTAGTTTTTTTTTATTATCTGAGGACAAATTGTTTAATTTACTTATTCTTCTGTGCATATATTAAAAACAATAGCGTTTTTATAATTGGAGGTTCAAATTAAGATCGCAGCGTCAAAGCTGTGAAATTCTAAACAAGTTTCGTGTACGCAACTATTTCACGTTTATTAATCATCTGCGTGATGATGCCACTGTGTTGTCCAAAGAATTGTAGCAGTGTCTTCACAATACATTTTGTGATATTTAAAAAATTGTTAAAAAAACTATTAAACATTAATAATGACTATTTAAATATTAATAGTGACATATATTATTAATATTTCAATATAAAAATATATTTTTATTCATTTAGTAGTAGATTTTTTATATTGTTTACTTTTTCCTCATTTATCACTTGGTAAAATATATTTAATAAGCGTTTATTATAATGAAATCTCTTGGTTTTGTTTTACTAAAATTTTATTATAACAAACGTAATTTTTTTTCCAAATCATCACACCTTACTAGAGATGGGCAAAGTCGATCTTTTCGATCTATTTTATCACTGCAAAATGAAGTTTATGGCAATTTTCTTAATGTTATTCATAATATTAATATTGGAAAGTTTTGCCTATTGATTAATAAACTCAATTTTATTGTTATTTGTTAACTTTAGCTACTTAAAATTGGTTATTCAGAAATATTCGATTACTAAATTTACTCGATTTTGCCCAACACTTCACCTTACTTTAATTCATAACAACAATAATGAAATACTGATGCCAATAACCAGAGGTTTCATACAAATTAACATGAAATTTAAAATAAATGATATGAGAATTAAAATATAACAAAAATAAACAATGCACAAATACAATAATTTTTATAATTCCTCTGTCGTCTCTTTTTTTAACAAATTTTAAATTAAATGTTATGTCTGATATATATTTTTGTATAAATAGTTGTTCCTGTTTTTCATATTTTTTCTTTATGATTTATATAAATAATTGAAAATCAGAAACATTTAAAATTATTATATATTTTCAAAAAATATTTTGGCTAACGATATTTTTTATAATTTCTTTTTTTGAGAATTTTGAATTAAACATTGTTTAATAAAATGTTCAGCCACCATTCATCTAGCGTATGGACGATGCCACATGAAATTAGACGAAAGATGGCGCTTGCGCCGTCTTTCATTTGTTATGATAAACATTGTTACGGATTTTCATATTTATTGTATAACTAGTTGTTCTTGATGTTCATAATTTTTGTGTATTTTTTTTCCTTATGATTTCTTTTAGCTTTTTTTATAATTTCTCTGTCGTCTCTTCTTTTAACGAATTTCAAATTAAACACTGTTTCTGATTATCATATTTATTGTATAAATAGTTGTTCCTGTTTTCCATATTTTTTTCTTTATGATTTTTAAAAATATATTGTATAAATAATTGAAAATCAGAAACATTTAAAATTATTATATATTTTCAAAAAATATTTTGGTTAACGATATTTTTTATAATTTCTCTTTTCAAAAATTTTGAATTAAACATTGTTTAATAAAATATTCAGCCACCATTTATCTAGCATATGGACGATGCCACATGAAATTAGACGAAAGATGGCGCTTGCGCCGTCTTTCATTTGTTATGATAAACATTGTTACGGATTTTCATATTTATTGTATAACTAGTTGTTCTTGATGTTCATAATTTTTGTGTATTTTTTTTCCTTATGATTTCTTTTAGCTTTTTTATAATTTCTCTGTCGTCTCTTCTTTTAACAAATTTCAAATTAAACATTGTTTCTGATTATCATATTTATTGTATAAATAGTTGTTCCTGTTTTCCATATTTTTTCTTTATGATTTTTAAAAATATATTGTATAAATAATTGAAAATCAGAAACATTTAAAATTATTATATATTTTCAAAAAATATTTTGGCTAACGATATTTTTTTTATAATTTCTCTTTTCGAAAATTTTGAATTAAACATTGTTTAATAAAATGTTCAGCCACCATTCATCTAGCGTATGCCACATGAAATTAGACGAAAGATGGCGCTTGCGCCGTCTTTCATTTGTTATGATAAACATTGTTACTAATTTTCATATTTATTGTATAATTGGTTGTTCTTGATTTTCATAATTTTTATATATTTTTTCCGTATGATTTCTTTTAGCCTTTTTTTTAATTTCTCTGTCGCCTATTCTTTTAACGAATTTCAAATTAAACACTGTTTCTGATTATCATATTTATTGTATAAATAGTTGTGCCTGATTTTCATATTTTTTGTATGTTTTCTTTTTGTTTTTCAAAAATATATTGTATGAATTGTTTAAGATAATAATAATAATCTTTTATTAATGGTGGCCATTAAAAACAATAAAAAAATTTAAATTAAATGTTATGTCTGATATATAATTTTGTATAAATAGTTATTCATGTTTTTCATATTTTTTTCTTTATGATTTATAAAAATATATTGTATAAATAATTGAAAATCAGAAACATTTAAAATTATTATATATTTTCAAAAAATATTATGGCTCACGGTATTTATTGTCAAAAAAAAACTCAGCTACAATTGTTTCGGTACACAGTACACGTGAATTCAAAAAAGATGAAATCCCGTCCCTTTCCCTTTAAATTTTAAAAAAGTTTTTTTTTAAAATAATCATTTTACGATTATATCAGATTGATGAAAAAAGTTTATATCAGCTTAATCATCAAGCTGATATAATCGTAAAATGATTACTTTCTTTGAAACCTTATTTTTAAAATTGAAAAAAAAAATAAATTCCATCGTAAGGGAACCTTTACTATGGGAATCCATCTTTGTCGCACTCACGTGATTGAAATAGGCCTCCCATCGCAGTTGCACCAACGGTCAACATAGGCGGTGACCGATTGGACGCTTACACACAGTATCATCATCAAGCTGATATAATGGTAAAATGATAATCTGTCAGCCTCAGTAGCTATCAAGTGTTTTATTAATAAAATAATAGTTTTATTAAATTTCTATGGATATTTACATTAATGGATATATTGATTTTTTAATTTTAATTTTATTGTGGGACAGGCAAAATAATTTCGGTCCCAGCATTTGCTCACAAGGTGGAAAAAAACCCACTAAAAAACCATTTTATTGGTTGATTTTTAATAATTTATTCATATTTATTTCATAAAATAATAGTTATAATGGAGTTTCGAAACCCTAAACCAGAAAAGGTAGAAAGGCTCACTGATATATATATATATATATATATATATATATATATATAATGGAGTTTCAACAATTTAATCTCAACTATACAATTTATAAAATGAATACTGTAGTAAGTGAAACGTTTAAGTTGCGTGAAGTTGTGATTAACAATAAAACACATTTATATACTTTGTATACTTCACTCGATTTATTTAGTAAATCAAGTCGTCGTCGTACAAGGCGTGTTTTATTAAAAATAATTTATTTTAGTAAACTTTTATCAATATCTGAGCACAGACGAACTGAATTTAATAATTTTTGTTGTAATCTTCTTTCTGTTGGTTGTGGAGACTTCAATTATTTATTTGGCTTATACTTCGTTGTAAATTCATATAATGAAAACACGATTTATCTTTGTTTTTATAACTGAATATTTAGTTATATATTCTATATATTTATTTAATTAAAAATCGTTACTTCGTTGTAAATTCTAATAATTTATCTTTGTTTTTATAACTGAATATTTAGTTATAATAAAGAAGTGATTTTTTTTTTTCATTATTACGATAAACATATTTAATTAAAAATCATTGTCTCCTACTCATCATAATAATTTCATTATCACAACAAAAATATTTAAATAAAAATGGTTTTCCTTTTATTCTACTTATTATTATGAGTAGGAGAGAAGGACAACTATTTATAATTAAAATTTTTTTCATGTAATAATGCAAAAAAAACATTTTTAATTTGTTTGCATAACTAAAAGTGTTTTAACAATGAAAACACGTTTTATATTTGTTTATTGTAACTATTCAGTTATAAAAACTAAGATAAATCGTGTTTTCATTATACGAATTTACAATCATCAATCATAACTTTTAATCGATTTTATTATTTTCAATATTCATTATGGCTTCATGTTTTTGGCTACACTAGCTCAAAAAAGATTGAATTAAAATATTTGTATCCTTTCGAATTTCAATTATGGGTTTATATTTTTGTTTATGCTAAGACAGAAAGGTTATTATTAGTATTATTTAATATATGTACACAGTAATTAGCATATTGTGAATACTGTATAATTGATTATACAATATTCGTGTCTTTCCTCCTACATGTTTAATTCAACTACATATATATTTGAGAAACTGTTTTTAAATAATTTGTACACAGATTTAAAAAAAAAAACTAACTTTAAAATTTAAAAAAAATCGTCGATGGATTTTTTTAGGAAACATTTTAAAACAAGAATTTATGGCACATTCTTTCATCATAGCGTAGTCGAAATTGTTGATAAAACTTTTTTAAAAATCGACTTAAATTAAAATTTATCACAGATTCGGTGCTTTTAAGTTATTTGTTTTGCGTTTTTTACCAGTAGGGATTATCATCCTGGTGGTTCCAACTAGCGAACTGCCCCCAATCGTTGCACTTCGCCCTGAGAAAATCCGGAGTTTTCGCCGCGTTCGTCTCCGCGGGCTTATCCTGTAGCTGCAGCTTCTTCATCACCTTATAATTGTGATTGTTGTTGTTATCCCAGTATTCCTTACCCTCGCACCGGAAGCAAACGCAGAACTCGATCGCGCGAGATTTCGGAGGGAAGTTCAGTTTGAAGGAGAACGTGTCGTAGAGGACGTAGACTGCGTTGGTGGAGGTGTTTTGGACGAAGTTGCAATGGACGTCTTCGTGGGTTTTCCACTGGTTCGATGTTGTCCTTATAAGCACCTCCTTTTCGTAAGATAAGTTGCTGACTTTCACCGTTCCCACTATCAATTCTTCTGATTCTTTGATGATCACGTTTTCTAGCGAGACTTTATTCGTTTCTAAAGTCTTGCGGAATTTTACATAATCAGAAGCCGGCTGCGTGAAGCAGATCTCCCATGGGTCCTGCTGCGCGACCGGTTCCGCCCTTATCCCTCTGGTGACCTGCTCTAGGAACTTCATGCTCCACAACGGAGGCACGTTCGATGGTTCTGTCATCACCCTGATGTGCGTCAGGGACATGCCCTTGTCGTCGGCGAAGACCACTCGTTTTTTTGACTTGAACGGGCTGGATTCCTCGTCGCTGCTGCTGTCTTCCTGCTGGCGGACCACCAGGATGGGTCTTCTCGGCGACGGGGGGGATTGGATTCTGTTGGAAAACGGACGGCACATTTGGGGCTTCCGGTAGGCCTCGTAGCGGCCCATGAAGCTCGAGGTCGGGCTGTGGCCGAAAATGGGTGGACTGTGGGAGACCAACATTTCGTAATCGGCAGGCATTACAATTGAGCACATTTGAACCTGAAACAAAACAAAAATAGAAAGAACTTTAATATAGAAAAAAAATATATATAACTTTTTTTCATATAAAGCAAAGTTTGTAGTGAATAATACAGCAAAACATTTTTTTTATAACTCCAACATATTTTGAATTATATTACGTGACTGGCGAAGCCCCGTTATTTGTCAAGAGGGTTTGTGACGTCATTGCGCAGTTTTACGGCCGAGATTCAATGGTTGAAGTATGAAAAATGTGCTGTTACATTCGTTTTATCAGCACGATAAAAATGAGCAGAAACCAATACCATCCTATGATATTTAGGGTGTATTTAGGATATGGAGTTACGGAGTCTGACACAGATGGTACGATTAAGCAGGAATTTGTCGAGTATATCAATTAAATATGGAGGGACACCTAGAGAATGACATTTGTACAGCACACCTTGATGCTACACAGAGTCGTAGGCTTACTTGATGTCGAAAAGCAAAATAGCGGATTTTTGCTTTCAAGGTGTACAGCTTGCGAATTATTTAACTTTAACTTTATTTTACGGAATTCTCCATTATAATTGCTTACATTATACAATAATTTACATATTTGTATATAATCAGGAAAATATTCCTAAACTATTAATAATTAACAAGTAAGATAAGTGCATTCCCAAACGGTTCAAAGAATTGATTCAGTGTTGCTTATGACTTCACATACTAACATCTACGGGTATATAATTACATAATGGAAACAATTCATTCGTGAATTCGGATTTTGTAAAGTGATTCGAATTCGTAATTCAATTCCTTTTATTTCTAGAATTCTGCCCATATTTGATTGTTAGTATAAAAGAACGATATATATTTCTGATACAAAATATATTTACTTTTTTTTATTAAATTTTGAATCTAACTATGATAAATATTGCTGTGGTTTAACCCATTCCAGGAGCCTTATTCTTAAAATTAATCGCCCGTTTCGATTAAATTCGCTTTTAAGTGACAGATTTCATACGATCGAAACGTACGATCAATTTCAGGAATAAGGCTCCAGTAACTTTAATCAAAGATAAAAATGCCTTGCAAATGACCTTCCTTCTCAACCACACTATATTGAGGTCTTGTTTAGAAATTATTCGTGACTTCTCGAAGCGTGTATGTTTACATTACCACATTTTTTTTTCAACTGGTGGAAATTTCTTGTAATGGTTTACCACCGAATAATTTCTATTCTAAATAAACATTTAACAAATAAATAACATCAAAATATTTCATGGATTTTTTAGTATAATATTGAAAAAAAAAATAGCCATTGTGTGTATACTTTAAAATTATTTTACATTATTTACATACATTAAACCAAGTCTTATTTTTGTACAGATATGAAGTTGGCCATGGATCTTAAATATAGAAAAAAATGTCAACCGTCTACATTTTACTTTATTTTGTTTTATTACACATTAAATGTATTCCTTTCAAAAGTGAAGTAAGGAATAAAACAATGTTTTAAATTGTGATTAAAATTTCTTCACATAACAGAAATTAAACAACTATAATACACTTGTGATTTAAGCTATGGTTAGCGATAATGTATTGATTAGTGAATTACGACTTCAGTTACGAGAAACGAATACGGCTCATTAACTTTACAAGCCTCCATTTGTTATTTAAAAATCGAAAAAAAAAATATTGTAAAAATTATTAAATAATGCAATACATAAATGCCATTTTTGTATTATTAAACTATATTCCTACTCAAATTAATGTCTTTGTACCATTTGAGACCCCTGGAAAAAAATCGTAAACTTTAATAAAATTCTCCCCCAATTTGTGAAAGTCAAATTTGCGAGCAGGTTAGCGGAAAATAAATTACTTGACAAAGCTCAAATTTTCACAGGTCATTCTCCTATTCTTCAGCTACATTCTGGCATAATATGAAGCCATTTGTCGATTTTTGGATTTTCGCCGAAACTCCACTTTTTACGGTTTTTTCAATTTTCGCTGAAAAATTTTTCCACTTCAAAAATCTGGAAAAAAATATCGAAGGTACTACTACTAACAACATTGAGCATTTAATTTAACCCGAAATAATCTTTTGAATCATTTCGAGCCATTTCAATATTTAACATAAAGCCATATGGAAACAATTTAGTGAACACCCTTCGATTCTGGACGTTTCCGTAGTCAGACCAAAATTGCTAAACTCGCGAATAAATTAGAAAAACGGGATTTTCAGCGTTTGATTCCTAAAGAATTCAGCTACATTCATGTCCAAATTAACGTCTTTGTATCGTTTGAGACCGCCATGAAAAAATTGCAAACTTTAATAAAATTTTCGCCCAATTTACAAAGGTCAATTTTGCGAGCAGATTCCCCGAAACATAATTACTTATCAATCCTCAAATTTTTACAGATTATTCCCCCATCCTTCAACTACATTTCGATGTAAAATTAAGTCGTTTGGAGATTTTTTAATTTTCGACGAAATTCCACTTTTTTCAATACGAATTTTTCGATTTTTTTTTGATTGGCTCGATACTTCAACTGATCGATCTTTGAGATGATCGATCTTGCCCATTACTAATTAAAACTATTTCATTCCTTAGTATTCTGATAGGAATGATCAATTTGTTTGACAACATGAATCACACTGATTCACTCACTGATCATTCATGTTGATGATCAGTCAAACACATTGATCATTCCTATCAGAATACTAAGGAATGAAATAGTTTCAATTAGTGATGGGCAAGATCGATCATCTCAAAGATCGATCAGTTGAAGTATCGAGCCAATCAAAAAAAATCATTCATATCAGAATACTAAATAATAAAATAATTTTAATATGGAACAATTAATTTAAAAAATAAAATTTAATATTTAAAATGTTCTCACAATATAATTGAGAGTTTTGCTTATCGAACAAATATGCTTAAATTTAAATAAAATTGGTATCAAGGCGATATCAATACGCCATTGATATGAATAATTTAATTTTAGTTAATATCAGTTTGTCCTTACACCTTCGGATAAAAAGGATTATAAATTATATAAAAGGAAACAATTCATAGGAATTATTACCTACTACATCGAACTCACAAAACTAACAAATCATTTACCTATTGTCAACATTCAAGACAGATTGTAAATAAACTGGAGTAATAAAAAAAAAATTATATATATATATATATATATATATAATATCAGTTAACCCTACACCGAAAGGTAAAAGGGTCGATGAATGAATAATAATAATAATATCAGTTTGTTTCACTAATCATTCAAATCAGAATACTAAAAAATGAAATAATTTTAATAAACACGATTCACATTACTTCATAATAAAATATGATTAATAAAAAACAATTTGTGAAATAAATAAATTTAATTTCCACTAATGTTGTTTAAAACTGTACTCATAATAACATATGAACATTTATAATTAAATTTAAATCTATAAATAATTTTCGAGCGGACTGTGTGTGGTGTACTCGAACAAATTGCTTGAGTAGAATGTTCGAGCACGTTGCATGAGTTAAGTTCTGGAGAAATGCATAAAATATCTCGAGATACTAATAATAATCATAGTCGAGTGAATTGTTTATTTTTGTTCGAATAGTCTTATCATTACTTCATTTTCAACGGCATTTTTAGAAAATATCACAATAATTTTAGAGAATGTAGGATCTAATTTTCATGAATTTCAACATTTCGTTTACTTAACAAACATGTTTAAAATTCCAAGAAGGGGACATTGATATGAATAATTCACGTGGTTTTGTTTGATTCGCTTTTCATTCATATCAAAATACTCAAAGGTGAAATAATTTAAATAAAGAACAATTTCACGAATGAATTGTTCTTGATTTAAATTATTTCAATTATTTATAAACAAATTGTTGTTTATTTACCTTCAGTATGTTTAAATCGCCGCGATAAATAGTTCAAAAACATTAATATCAATTTCCATTTTTTTTTTTTTTGAATTAATAATATAGCAACGTATACCATTTGGCGTAATTTGATTCAAACAATATTGTAGGCTGTCTTAATATTTACATGGAACTTAACTAATTAATTCCTGAGATATAATAATAATATTTTTTATATAATAATATTACGTTTATTGTTCAAACGGAATATCCCAATACAGGACAAAATCAAAGAAAAACACATAATTATAATCATAATTATAATTAAAACTACTTAAAAATAAGTGATATAGTACAATAAGCCACTAATTAACGAATGTTTAGTTAATCTCAATTCGAGCAATATATACATAATTACTAATAACTATGATTCAACCCTGTTTAATTAAATTAAACCTCAAATCTTATGGACTTTGAAATATCGGATTTTATTTTGGGGAAATTTAAAAAAATAATACGTGATGTTTAATGTTAAATTGATTTTTTTATATAAGAAGATATCAATGTTTGATTAAAATATAATTAATTATTAAATCGCTATCGACCCTAGGTCATTCTGCATTTGTCCTATATTTTTTTCTGATAGTAAAAGTTTTAGAGTTTTATTCGATGAAATTGAAAATATATTATTCATATGGAATTTTAGGTATAAATAATTTTAACTAAACCTGCATTATTATAATACATGGTGTTCCGTATTAAAATAGAAAGTTTATCAAATTATTAAAAAATCGAACAATAAAAAAATTAAGAAATTTTAAATTCTCTTGAAAATGGGCTAACAACTTGAAACTAGTCGAGATTTTAAAGTTATTCAATCTAATCTGTGTTTTATTGGTAGATTTTTAATAATCTATTCATATTTATTTCATACAATATGAACTACCAATGTCTAAATATTAAAACCATTAATTATTCTGACAGTTAGCTCTGTGGTATTTTGACTTACGTTACGTAAGTAATTTAAACAAATGCAAAAATGTGCATTTGTTTAAATTACTTAAATAAATATGAATAGATTATTAAAAATCAAGCAATAAAACACAGATTAGATTGAATAACTTTAAAATCTCGACTAGTTTCGGGTTATTATTCCATTTTCAAGAGAATTTAAAATTATTTTTTTTTATTGTCTATTATCTATAATACAATAATATTTTATTCATTTCTTTACTTCTGTATTTTTGACACTAAAAGTACATTTCGAGCACAAACTATTAATAAAGAGCACACTGTGCTCGAAATGTACATTTAATGTTAAAAAAATACAGAAGTGAAGAAAGGAATAAAATATTATTATATTATATCGAACACTCTGTTTATATTAAATTGATTGGGTGAGTTACGTGAAGATCAAATGTAATTAATAAAAAAGCACTAATAACTTTTCTTCACATATTTAAAAGAGTTTTAGTGTGAGCACTAATAAGGTTATTAGTGCTTTTTTATCAATTACTCTGTTTATAAAAAATATATGTGAATAAATATTTACATCCAAATTTTATTTGTAACTAATTTTCAACATTTGGAGAATTATTTTGGCGATCCGGTAATTTTAACCAACCTTGTAAAACACTAAAACTTTAATTATCAGAAAAATATAGGAAAATCAATTTAGCATTCAATTATTTTTTAAAATTTAAACAAATTAATTAATTGAGGAGTGATAATATTGATGAAATGATTCGATTCTTACTTCACTATTTCTTTTTCGATTCTAACTTAAAACATTTAACTGATTATGTATTCTGAATAAATTTCTCACTTAACTCGTGGTAAATCTGTGAAACAAAAAAAGTGTATTTTAATTTCCTTTATTATTTAACTGATAAATTAACTAATATTTCTTATTTGTAAATCACTATAAATTCATGATTTATTTAAATAAAAATACTTGTCCTTTCTCCTACTTATTTTTTTACTACTACAATATCTTTATTCAAAGTTATTTGTTTTACATATATTTACAATATTTTATGGTACATTTGTTTCTTTCTTGCTTGCTTGAACTATCGACCTATGGTCTTTCCACCAAAGAATTATTTTACTAGATATATTTCGGAAACTACTGAAGATGGAAACATAGTTTCCGAAATATATCTAGTAAAATAAAAAAAAAATAAGTAGGAGAAAGGACAAGTATTTTTATTTAAATAATTAAAGTCTCTACGACCAACAACCAATATAAAGAAGATTATAAATTCATGAGTTTAACTGATAAATTAATTAATATAAATAAATCACCATAAATTCATGACAGAGCATTGTCATGAATTTATGGTGATTTATTTATATTAATTAATTTATCAGTTAAACTGACAGAAAGATAGACCATCACAGATTAGTAGTCTGTGATGGTCAATCATATATATATCAATATAAATATTTGTAAAGAACACTAAATAAAACACTATGTTTTACCACAAAATATATTTTGTGGTAAAAACATAGTTAATTTATCATTAATTTATCAGTTAAATAATAAAAGAAATTAAAATACTTGTTTTTGATCATGAATTACCACGTAGTTACGATCGCAACCATCATTATGGTATTTGTAAAGAATTGTAATTCTGCTGTCTGAATAAAGATGTTTGTATATATAGCATTTCAAAATCTATAAAATAATACGTGAAGTTGGATTGATTTTCTTATATTTTCTGATATTTAAAGTTTTAGCGTTTTATTTGATGAAATAAAAAAAATATAATATTTATATGAAATTATAAGTATTAATATAATATTTGTAATAAAGGTGACTTTGCGTCGAGTAAACAACGACGTCTTATCTGAAACCTTATCAATCGAGATGTGTTCGGGTTTTTCTGGAGCGAGGATTTTCTCGACCTGCCTCAATCGTTCCACCGGCCAACAATCGGCTCCCAATGCTATGAATAATTAATACCTAACTGTGCAGCGCGGCGCGTTAGATAACAGCCGTGATATTTAATCAAACATTTCTTTTAAAATTTATTCATATTTTGACGGCCGCGGGGATTAGCAAAGCAAATGAGATTGTGACCGGCTGAATGGTGTTTCAAGTCAGGCGATCATGTCCCGAGTGCATGATGTCTGAAAATAAACCAGTCGCCAACGAGCGCATTTTTTCCTTCCCCAAGACCCGCTTTCTACACAATTACCTGCCCTCCCTGTATAATCCCCTCCCGGCGAGGGCTTCAAAACTCACCTCTTCAAAAAAAGCAAATCCTCTCTTGAAAAAATTTGTACACTATTTTTAACACTGATTATTTCCTATACTTAATTAATTTAAACTGAAACTTCACTGATTTATTTTTTGTTGTTGTTTTTTTTCTTTAATTAATTTATTGGCTTGAGTTAACACATGCGGGTCGGAGTTGTTAAATTATCATTTTTTGGGGGAGCGGACCGCGCTGTGCGATCGCCGTTCGTGGTCGTCGTCGGGAGCGGACTGATTCGATTGTGGCTCGCTTGTCGGACGAGTTTCGGTTCGTGAATGTCCCTACCACTCGTGTGGGATACTATCAATGGCCAAAAAATTGGCAGCCTGATAATAACAAATCAGCGGTGTGAGCCCAGATGTTATTGCGAAATGTTTATTTTGCCAAAAAAAAATAATTTACGATAGCTGATTCGTTATTATTGTTTAATCGAGAAGGGATGATTGTTCCTTCTGAATCAACCACTGCAATTGACAACCCTTTCCAAAAATTATTTTTAATCAGCAATCAACTCACTACTTAACAATACGTTATTTATACTTCCATTTACATTATATATAATATTTTATTAACTGTAAAATATTTATTTCAATTCTAACGCAATAAAAGTAGGATTTATTGCGTTAGAATTGAAATTATCTAAATACAATATATAATATAAACTGCGATAAAAATGAAAAGCGATTTTCTAAAAGTAGAGATTTATATTTTATTGAAATTACTACGAAAATTGAAATTACGTAAAACAATCGTGATGACTCGTATTACAGATTAAGGTTGCGGTTTAGTGGAAAGAGATAGCTATATAGTAAAATGGAAATAATCGTTTGAAAATAGAGCTATTCTTTTGGATTTCATAATATGAATGTGTATTTACATTTTTTATCTACCAAGTATAAAGTATCAGTCTAAATAAAAAACAAATCGTTAATTTTCGTGTATTACGTCAATTTACTAGTTTAAGTTAGAAAAGAAAATTGTAAGATATAATGAAATTAATAAGTCATGTCTGCTAAGTTATTTGAATGCAGAATTTAGTGAAATCCTTTAAATTTTCATTGCACAAGTTTTTATTAGCAAAAATTTAATTTAAAATTTGCTATAAATTTGATCAATTTTCATTGTTTTTCATAATTATTTTTCACAGAAACTAAACATTAAAATAATTTTTAATTAATCTGATAGAATTCCTGCTTATTTTAAGATATGTATAATACAATATTGTTCATTGATCACAACAATCTAACTCAAATTACTGATTGTCCATATTTGTATAGCTATCTCTTTCTTCTAAACCGCACCCTTAAAAGGTGCTTTCATAATTTGCATAAAATTTATTTAAATTTTAATATGTTTTCTAACAAATATTTTTTCTTGTCAACAAAATTGCACATTTAACCAAAATTTACTAAAATTATAACATTAATTATAAAAAAAGTGTTTATTCACTCGATCACAAATATTTAAATAAATTAAATAAAAATAATGAAATTAAACAAGGAAAATTTCTGGCAATGATCAATAAAATTCGATCAATCCCTGCAAAAATTACTTACACTGTAATTTTTATAAACATCTATTGAAACAACTACTTCCCGAGCATTTACCCCGCCGGACATTGGATTACACAATAGATATTTTTTGCCAGAAAATGTCCTTGTTTAATTTCATTGTAATTTAAATAACTGCAAATGTGTGAATTATCTTTGTTTCATTTTATTTAAATAAAAATATTTTGAAAACAATTAATTATTAATCAATCATTTTGCCTTGAGCTACTATGACATTTTGACTTACAATTAAGTAAAAATTAAACGAGTGGTTTGTTACACAATAAAATTTATTATGAAACAAACCACGTGTTTAAACATTGGCGGAACATGTTTAAATTATTAGGTAAAAATTAAACACGCCGTTTGTGTCACAATAAATTTTAGTGAGAAATTAATTCGAGAGTTATTTTGATTTACGTTACGTAAGTCGCGCGCATCGTCGCCCGGATGGATTATTTGATTAAAATAATTGATTTAATTTATATAAGACAGGATAAATTCCGAAGAACGTGACTACAGACATTCTTATATTACATTAAGTTTTTTTTTGTTATTTGCATTAAATATTCTAGAATCAAAAATAAATTGTTGCATTATACAATATGTTATTGTTATGTAACAGCAAACGTCATTAATGTAATTCAAGACATTAAAGTACTTACGTAACTTAAGTCAAAATGTCACAGTAGCTAAAAGGAAAATGATTGATTAATAATTAATTATTTTTATTTAATTTAGAATAACATAGATGGAAATAGTGATGTAAAATTACTGGAAATGTAATATCAATTAATTCCATTAACATGTAAAATATTTATTTTTAGTCCAATATACTCCTCCACAAAATTTTCAATATCTCTACCATTACTGACCGCCTTCAAAGTTTCTCCCTTAAGTTATTTTATAATTCTTATAACAGAGAAATACCTCGACATCCAATACGGGTAAACGAGGGATAAGATTAAGAAAGATAACAGAGAAATCCTTAATAAACTTTTGTATTCCCCGTAATCCTTCCATCAATCCCAAATATAAATTTCCAATATCTGTGATCCATCAGTTTATTACATTTCATCAGCAGAATACTAAGAAGGACGTTAGCGATCCTGATATTTAAACAATGTCATAGATTGGACAAAGGCCTCTGGGCGATAGCCGATTTATCAACATGGAATCAAACACCACCATATATTTAAGTATATCCCAAATCCCAGACCATGTGATTTAAATTATTTTGATTTATTTCTATGGAGTTATTCTAAACATGATTTTTTTCAGTCGTCCTAACATCTTTTTCATTTCCTCTTTCTTTCTTACATACAACACTATATCGTACCTATATGCCAACATCCATACTTTCATTTTTCCTACCAAAAATATTGGTTCCCATTTAAGATTCCAAAGTTAACTACCTCTCCCGCTTCCTGGAGGGTGGTAGCGAACATTTTTTTACAGTATCAGATCCCCTTCGAAACCATTAAGCTTTTGTTGAAAACATTTTTTTTATACGATGCATTTTTGTCGAGATATTCTACTGGATGAATTAAAATGGGTGACCCATTTTCCATCTTTCGAGTCGCCCCATGAATTTTTCAAAAATATTAAACATATTTATATATTTTTTGTTTTTCGATTAGATTTCTCGAATAATTTGCAATTTTTATAATCAAACAATATTTCTAATTAATTAATTTTTTACGTTCCTGCGACGTTGAAACTATGTTCACAATAACACAAAGTTAAAAGCGTCTTCATAAATTAAACATATGTAATTCTATATCCTGAAATCATTTTAATTTCCTGATAAAATAAGCTACGTTCAATTTTTACATTACCTTCTTTAGGCGGTTGTTAACACGCCGACAGACAGACATTTGCGCTTCACAAGAGAAAGCAGATTTCGATGGAACATTATTTATCGATGTTCAACATCAACAAACAACTCTCTATCGATCAATCTTTATTGAAGACAACAGCTTTTGTTGATTGTAAACGCAAAAGAAAAAAAATTGGTCTTTATACAAAATGAAAACCGTTATGAGTTATCCTTTATTGAGATCACGAGGAACGGATTTCAATAGACGCATAAATCGTTGTATGAATGAAGAATAATTCAATTGTAATTTTTGTCTTAACCCATTATCATCCGTAATTTGTAAATAAAAGAAACTGACAGTCAGTTTCTTTTATTTACAAATTATATTTTAACTAATAATAATATATTTTTAGGCAGAAAGACCGACGGTCGATAGCCATTTTCTGAGGTCTAACAATGTGTGATTGTATTTATATTATGTATTATAAAATTATATAATGTAATACTCAGAAATAAAGATTTTCAATATATATAATATATTTTAACTAATAAAAATTTAACCAAACTGAAACACAGTCTGTGTAAATTGTTATTGGATGCAATATTGTAATTTAAGTATAAATAAATTTGGCGAAGAATGAAAGAATTATAATTTATTTTAAATTTATTATATATAAAATCACATTACATCGTATATTAATTATAATAACTTAGAGAAAAACCTTAATATATTCAGAATGTTTCCTGTATAGAAAATATAAATACTTTTTTTCACTAAAATAAATAGGAAGGCCAATATTTGAACACTTTCGACATTTAATTTAATTTGTTTATTTAGCAGAAGACATGTACAATTTTCACACGTATTGCATTTGTCATATAAAATAATGTACAATAAAATATATAAAGGTAAAAATAATAAATTTTATTTCGAAATACAATTGAGAGTAAGTAGTTATATTTCATACTTGTTGGACTTCGGAAGTGTAGCCCTAAACTTCCTGAAGAGCAAAGGCCAACAAACGTGAGTCATATATTTCATTTAACTGTACAAAAGTATGACTTTTCAATACATTCATTCCAAAGTCAAGTGCTTTCATCATCGCTTTATTGCTTCAAAATGATCTGAATTATATTTAATACTTTTCGTTCTTATTTCTTTACTTTTATCCATTTCTACAGAAAACGTGAAGAATTGCAAGCCGTTTCGTTGATGAAAGAAACTAAATATGAATAAATTATTAAAAATCAACCAACAAAACACAGATTAGATTGAATAAATTTAAATTTAATTTAAAGTTATTCAACATCATCTGTGTTTAATTAGTTGATTTTTAATAATCCATTCATATTTATTTTATACAATATGAACTATCAATGTTTAAATACTAAAACCATCAATTATATGAAATAAATTAAGGCCTGCCAATATCAGGATGGCAACAATTTTTTTACTTAATATTTTTAATGTCGTATTTTGGTCCTTTTGAACCGGATTCACAGTTTATAGTTGTTTCTTATCATTACAGTAAATAATCGAAAAATAGTTTGCAAATTAATTCACACAATCATTACTATTTTTATTAGCGCTGTTTTCATAGTACTGTTGAGGCCAGGATCCTGCTAAAGTGCTACAGTTTTTTTCTTTACACGCTTCAACAGATTATTAAAAAAATTAAAAAAAACATGGATGTTATTCAAATTTTATCATGAATAACGTCAACTATTTATTTTTGTCGAAAAACTAATTTTGTTTCAAAAATTATTTTAATTTAGAAAATTATGTTTATTTAATTAAAAAAATGTAAGCTGCACGTGGAAGATGTTTCTCCTTAAATATATTCTTAAAAATGTTGAAAATATAACGTCGTATTCTCGCCTAAGCAAAAAGCAACTAGGATGTGAAACGCGCTAAGAGGGGTTGGTTCGCTTTTTCGCTTCTCATATTAATTTTTACATTTGCCAATTTAACATATGCTACTTGTTCGATAGTATTTATTAGGGGATAAATCCTACCCTTAACACAATACAGTTAATAGAATAGCCTCTTTAAGCTATTTAAATATTTATGAGGGGCTAAATCCTACCCTTAACACAATACAGTTAATAGAAAAGCCTCTTTAAGCTCTTTAATAGAGGTAGTTTGATGATTTATAAATTTTAAAAAATATATTATTATTTTTTAACCCCGACACCAATTGGTAAAAGAAGGGGACATCGATTATATATATATATATATATATATATATATATATATATATATATATATATATATATATATATATATATATATATATATATATATATATATATACAGAGAGATTTTTATAAGTATACATTAGGTGAAGTGTATACCTGCAAAAAATGCGAGCCAGCCGCATCGAATTATTAATGTGTGTATGTTTAGTTGACTATTTGGCATATGTGTGTTCAGTTGCGTGTTATAGGCAACTAAACATACATATATTAATGCATTTGACTCGCGTATTTTGCAGGTATACATAGGAGAAATGTATAATGATAAAAAAGCTCTCTGTATATATATATATTATTATTATTTTTTGAAGTATATATAATTTTATCTTAAGAATCACATCTACGAGTGTCCATGCTAGAAACAAGAGGATAACAAACGTGAATCCAACAATTCGCAATCCATTTGTTTTAATACTAATTGAGTGCACACTCTTCGTCGGTACGCAATTAACATAAAACAAGAAAAATAATTGAACAGACGGCACTTGACTTTGTTTGATGTAAAGAATGTTCGCGGAAACATTTCAATTATGCACGTACGATAATTAATCGTAAAACATGTCAACGCGTGGTGAAAAATCTTGAGATCCATTAATCCCGCCAGGATGATTAATAATAAAATAAGAAAATACACCACGCCATTAATTATTAACAATTTTTACACCGTTATTGTTATTAATTTTCTAAACGGGCACTTCATTTAGAAAATTAATGCGCGTGTGTTAATGATGTATTGTGTGTATTTATTAATGGTTTATAATTAATGTTGTTTTAATTGAATAAAAAATGTAATCATAGAATATTATGTATTTGGTTTGAGTTACGTGAAGAGATGAATATAATTAAATAATTAAAACACTAACACTTTCTTCACTAAAAACATTTATTTACGCTAAATGTACATTTCGAGCACTACGTGCTATATGTTTTTAGTGAAGAAAATTTTAGTGTTTTTATTATTTAATTATCATAGAATATGTTACGTAGACAAAAAAAGCAATATTATTGTTATCTTTATTTACGGAATTTACGTATTTTATAAATGTAAGAAAACACAACTAGCTATACATATACTTATGTAGCTCATTAAATTACTAAATAGAACACAAATAAAGGCATTAAAGAACATAATATGAGAATGGGATAGTCTGAATCTGAAACAGTATCCCCCTACGGTTCAATAGCTGAGGTTAAATTAATGCTGCTTATCTCTTATATCAGAATGCATACATAAATAGAATACATATTATATATAGACAACGGTGTAAAAATATAAATAATAGAGAGGGTTAAAAAATTAATGTTAGTCGGGCTTCAAATAGAATTGTTTTGTTGTTGAAGAAACATAAAAGATAGTATAAAAAAGTCCTCAAATATGCTATTTTATACCTTTATACATTTTTGTTTATATTTTTTCGTATTAAAATAAAATACAGACGAGTCAAAGATAAGATATGAAACCCAAAGAAATGAAAAGAAAGGAGGATTTAGATGGATAGCAAATAGAACAAATAAAAATGAATTTCCAACGAAAAGAAATAACAAATTATATCATAGAATCAAGCAAGGAATGATTTCTATAACAATGGTATTGTTAAGAAATCGGGATTAATAAGACTCGGAAATAAGTAACACAATACCTATTTATTTATTTACAGTACACTTAACACATTTATTTATATCACACTGTCACTATTTATTTATAACGAGATGTTGAGCGCTCGGACGCTCGTGATAGACTGACTGACTGCTGCGCCACTAGCGCTCCCTTATATAGCGTGCTTATTTCTCGAACTTTCCGGAACTTTCGATGGCGCCGCGTTTACCATCGCGCGCTCTCTGGAACATTCTAGAGTGATCTTTCCAGTTTATTCTTTCATTTCGTTACAGTATGTAGTTGTTAGATGGAAAAAATATTTTAAAAAACGTATTGTATTCAAAATTACTCCCCATCAATTCTGAAGGACAAACGTATGTAATGTATAGATAAAAACATTATTTTAAAGAACTGTTCAATTTTTATATATATATTTATGTTTTTCGTAAGTAACTTAAATTTCGATATTTCTTTGATCGTTAAATTGATAAATTAATCTTGCATACAATGTTAAGATTCTGAATAAGAATTCGTAACGAAGTAACTAAGAAGTCAAGGTGACCTACTTTTATTATTCAACTACGTTCTTGAAAGTATCATCCAGAAAGCAAACGTCAATAGAAATACTCTGCTTTGCCATTAGTGTCTCACATTTGCTGATATTGCTCTAGCAAGAGCTAGAATTCATCGAAATCCTCAACTCTCGATACGTAGAATGTCGTCTTAGCTAAAAATAAATACTGTATGGATGTATGTAGCTGAAGTTTGTAGCTTCAGCATCTACTTTCTGACAGAGGCAATGATCGTGGCTAGAGAAATGTCGTCGTATGGTTAGCCTGATCGTCAGTGGTCGTTTTTAGCAATGAACAGATTTTAAGGATTACAATTGTCAGAATTGTTGCCAGCTGCTTGGAAAAGGCCAGCAGAAGACTACCCATTCACAAACGAATGATTACAGCCGTTTTCATGCTTACGTATTTTGTGCCACTGGGAAAGCGCCGATTGTATTCATAGAAGAAAAAATGAATTAAAATGTCACCAGCTAGCTTCTTAGAGAAGATCAGCAGAAGACCATCGAGATTTATAATTGATATAATTGAAAAATTATCTTATTAATTTAAACATATATCACAAAGTAATGGCTTCAACCATCCAATATAGGAAATAATTTATTAATTATTTTCAAATGCTTTATATTTAATTTATATAATTATTGTCTGAAGCATTGTTTGAAATTAGTTTGTCGACATTGACCTGCCCTTTCTAAACCCATATTGTTTATTTGTTATTTTAATGCCTACTCACTGAAAACAATTAATTGAAAATAATGTACAAAAAAACATTGCAAACAACTTGTAATTAGAAAACATCTCATGGAGCAACTTAATTGACAAACGCACGTTTCGGGTTAAATATTATTGGACAAGGTGACAAACTCCGAGTGCAGATAGTGTTGAGGAGAGGCCACGCATCCCACGCGTGTTCTCGACGTGTCAGGGAAAAAATAAAAATGTACAAAATGCGGGTCAGACGACGGAATCGGAATCGACAGTCTGGACGCAGGTCTTCGAACGCTCCCGCGCACGCATCCGGTGCGTGCTCCCTGCGTAACGCAATTTTCAGGTCCGCACGAAAAAATTTCTACTTTCTATAACCGGCGTTTTATAATCCTCGGGCGCGCACCTAGAATTTTTTTTATTGTTATTATTATTTACAACGCGCCAGACTGGGAGATAACATTGTTCGAGTGGAAACGCTGATTAATTCCCGGCTCGATAAATGCGAATATAGGACGTCGTGTTCATGGAGTTTTATTTAAAACGAAACAAGACGCAATTTAATAAAACAATTAAAACAAAAATACAAGAATATAATAAAAATATATATAATTCATATAAATTAGAGAAGAACAAAATAAGTAGAGATGGGTAAAGTCGACCTTTTTTGTTGCTACAAAGTATAAAAAAAGTATATGACCAGTGAGCATGTAATATATTACATACAGAGAGGTTTTTTTTATCAGTATACATTGCAGGTATACACTACCCCTTAGTGTATACCTGCAAAAAACGCGAGTCAAACGCATCGAACCGATTAATGTGTGTATGCTTAGTTGACTATTTAGAATATGTGTGTTTAGTTGCGTGTTATAGGCAACTAAACACACATACATTAATGCATTTGATTCGCGTATTTTGCAGGTATACATAGGGGAAATTTATACTGATAAAAAAAGCTCTCTGTATATATAAATTACATTTCATTCTCTTTGATATGACAATTTTATTAATGCAACGGGTTCTATTAAAATTAGTAATTGTTTGCTATTTAATGAAAAACATCAATTTATTGTTTCTTTATTTATTTAAAATTGCTTATTTGGAAATACTCGATTAGTTATATTACTCGATTTTGCCCAAAACTAAAAAAAAGTTGGATTTACAACTTGTATTTGTTCTCTCTTAGATAGAAAGTTTCAATAACATTTATTTACAACTTTAATAAAACATAAAATGCCCAAAATGTGCAAAAAAGTTACATTTTTCAATCCATTCTTAATTTATAAATAAAGATAGATGATTGTTAATTGTTGAGGCTTCTATTTTGTTATACATTGTAATTCAATTTTAATAAATGAAACACTTTTTTATTTTGTTTGTATAACTCGGATTGATTTTATTGTTAATATTGTTAACAATAAAACACTGTTTTACTTTGTTTGTATAACTCGGATTGATTTTATTGTTAGTATTGTTAACAATTAAACAATAAAATCAATCCGAGTTATACAAACAAAAAGTAAAAAAGTGTTTCATTTATTAAAAATGAGAGATGGTGCTCACACTACGTTTTGATCGAAATTTAACTCATGCTAATATTATATTCATTTTTTTAATTTAAAGCCAATTCATGCGGCTTTAAATAAGAAAACATATTTATTTTATATTAATAATATATCTTTATTGGCACCCTTTTTTCGGGTTTACAATAATGAGAATAATATAGCAGTATTTTAAAATTTTAAAGGTTACTTGTCAATTTGTCTGTCTTAAATTTTTCGTCTTTGTCTTTTTTTTGCAATTTATTTCGTCGTTGATCGTCATTGTTAAACCGTCAATTTAACTGTCTATGTCTTGGAAGGATGTAATGAATTGAAATATTGTTGCAGAGGGTTGATTTTATAGTTAATGGTCTTTTATCATTACTATTATTTTTATGAAGTTTGTATTCTTTTAAACGACTTACCGTTAATAAACAGTTTAAGCTGACTGAAGTTCGCCTACACTCATGACATTTCATTTTGTATTTTTCTCTGTGATAAATAAAGGCATTATTATTATTATTATTATAACAGTCAGGGATTGATTCCGAATTGCGTACTAATTCTCAGATCGCGTCAAAATGTATAAAATATTCGACGTAATCTTAGATTATATTCAATTCTTGAATATTTGCAAATCTTTGATTCATCAATCCGAGATTTATTCGACGTAATCTTAGATTATATTCAATTCTTGAATATTTGCAAATTTTTAATTAATCAATTCGAGATTGATTCAAGAATTAAGTCGCGACTATTAATGCTCTCTTCAGCTGGTTAGTTTAAAATATTGGCACTTTAATTACACTGCATGTTTAAGCCATTTAGGAATATATATTTTCAACACTGTTGTTTATCAGAGAACTCAGTCTAATTATTACAAGTTTAGTTGCAAATTGAATGACGAAAGAAAACTGTTTTTCAAGAACAAATTCATTACTACAAAATTGCTTTAAAAATAAAACTATGATCAATAATGATACTCGAACAACAAATTAAATTATTAATTGGTAAAGCAATTGTCGACCTCAAACTAACTGAATTGTTAAATGAAATAATCTCTGTCAATGATAAATTGTAGTAGAAATATGTTTTTTTTAAGAAATAAATTTACTTGGTTTGTTTTACGATAATTTTTTGTTTATTAGTTCAACTAGTTTCGGCTAATGAAAAATAAATGGTACAGTAATGTTTATATACAGGTAACTAAAAAAATAATAATAATAATAATAACTTTGTTGGCCCTCGATACCCAATACGGGTAAAAGAGGATAAGATTAAGAAAGAAAGAACTTTGTTGGTTTAGATAATAAGGGTTTTAATTGTCATCTTCTTGATCCTTCGTGTCGTTTTTCCCGGCTTTTATTACCTTACTAATCTCTAGACCCTCATGATAATTTAACCTTATTACCCGAGAATAACTAACATTCTAAAATTATTGCTGTTAAAATAATGTTTTATTTTTATACAATGTTAAATAAATCCGGTGTTTTTTTTTTATTTAAGATGTAACTTTTTAGATTTAACTATAAAGAAACAGAGCAATACATTAATATACATATTTTTTTCTGCAAATAAACCGCGTCAAATATCCTTGATAATAATAATTAGTGATGGGCAAAGTCGATCTTTTATTACTGCTAAATTAATTATATTACAATTTTATGAATGTTACTTATTACAAGAATAACTTCCCATTTTTATTAATAAATGGGAAGTTATTCATAAATAAATTCATAAAATAAATTTGAAATCACTTTTTCGTTGTAAATACTTAAAATGGCACAATCGAATAATTATTAGTAATCGAGTAGTAATACTCGATTACTAATATTATTCGATTTTGCCCAACACTAATAATAATCCCTTCTTGCTCCAACAATTACCATCAAATAAAATATAGCATGCTCCAATCATTAATTAATTCTCACTCAGTAAAGAAGATTTTCAAATAAAACTAAACAAAATTAAAGCAATTACGAAAAACAATGGATATTAACATCATATAATAGACTCGGTACTAAAAAAGAGAGAGAGAGAAAAAAAAAGAAATAATTACGTAAGTATTTTTATGCCGTATTTGAAAAAGAATAAACAAAAATATGGAGTGAATTTCAATATATTAAAAATATTTTATAAAAATTAAAAATATTATCAAAAGGAAAAAATCTTATTGTCATTTTGGCCAACTCATTAAAAAAAAAATGTTGCGAAATAATAATTTTTGATCGATTAAAAACCCTTTTCTTAAAATTTGCTGTTAATCCCAACATTATTCAACAGTTATGCATTTCTTGAAACCCTGACATCACTTCCAAATTCATTCATCCCTCATCAACAATTCATTAATTCATCACATCAAATTTACCGGACCAAGACATAAAAAGTTAGTGATTATAACAAATTAAACAGTGAATATGAAGAAGGCAAAGGCAGGCTGAAAGATCTCCGGTTGTTGTTTTTAAATATTCTGTATAAAATGTGTAGAATGTGTTTGTTACTTTTGGGAATATAGATGTTTATATATATAATGTTTTTTTATTACTTCTCAACAGTTTTTATGTTAGATCTTAAATAAAAAACAAACCACCATGATTAATCTCTAATTTATTATCAAGATTTTGATTTTAATGTATTACTTTTGTATTTATTATTATTTATAATTACTTTATATATTATACATTCTTCTGTAGGAATAATCATTTATTCCATGGACGTATAAACAAATAAATAAACACATACTTACCTATTTACAGCCTTAAAAAATCCTAAATAAAAACGTTGATGTTTGATGAGTTCATGAAATAAACAACTAAAAAAACAAATAAAACTAAAATCACACAGACACGAGGAAAGGAGAGGTCAATGTAAGAAAACATGATGCGACAAATAATCAAATTTATTTGTACTTTAGGCCTGTTTACTTCACAGTTAGTACTTTCAATTGTAAGGCTTTTTTGACTCCAACGAACTGTTTTTTTTTCTTCATTATTATTATTTAAATATCATATTGGTCTTCGAGAAACCAAACATCCAAGGAACTCTACTTGGTCCTATAAAACACTATAAACTATCAGTTTACTTTTCATTTCTTTTTTTTTTTGATTTACTGTATTGTCCAATACTCGATATTTTTTTTTATTATTTTCATTTACTTTAATAATTATTGTATATATTTTTTTGCGATTTTATTGATTTTTTTATTATTTTATTTTTTTTAAATTATGAATATAACTTTTACATCACAACAACTTCCTGGAATGTTTGTTATTGAAAATTAGAACAATTCGAAATATATAATATATATATTATTTATATGTTTATGTATATATGTAAATTTTTATCTTATATTTACAAAAAGAATGGAAATTAAAGTAAAAGAAACTCGCCTTAGTAACTATATACATGTCGATTAGTTTAGGATATGTGTGTTTAACTTTATTTACCGTTTCATCAAAGGTTTATTTTGTCTTACTAAAAATTGGTTCTAGTTTACTAACATTTAAGAGATGCATACCTACGTTTGAAGCGTATTAATACTAAGATTTACCACCCAGCTACTTCTTTTTTTTTATATATAAATACTTACATCTTTCGAAAGTTCGGAAAAAGCAATATTTAAGAAACGTGTGTACGTGTGTGTGAGTGTGTGTGTGTTTATGCTAGAGTTCATGCAATTTATATTAATAAATAAGTAATAAATAATTGCCTAACGATAAGAGTTAAAAAAGAACATTGAAATGTAGATTGATCATCATACAAATGAATTAAAATAAAATCGAACACAAAAATAATCGGTTTTAAGGTAAAAGCATTTATTTAAAAAGAAATTAGTCTGTGATGAAAATTAAATACTTAATACTAGAGTTTCAAAATGTTTTTTTTTTCTGTCTAGTTTCGCATGTTTTTATTATTTTAACTCGGAAACGGAAATACTTATTCAGAAACAAAATAATGTGTTTCAAATAAAACATGTTTGTTGAAAATGAACACGTTCTTAGTAATTAAAGTATTTCTCTTGTTTCCGCTACTGATATTAAAATATGTTATATATGTAAAATTGTATTATTCTGTTTATATGTGATTTACAGTCATGCTATTTATCTAAACATTTTGAATATTGTTATTATTCTGTATAAAGGTGATTTACCGTAAATAAATGAATTGAATTGAAATGTAAACAAAGAGACTGATATTTTTAATAATATTTAAAAATCAATTCATTATTTGATTAATACAATAAATTTTTCAAATATATAAAAATACATTTGAAAAACAAAGCCATATTTGAGGTTTCATTATTTCAATTGTTTAACTTAATTTGAAAAAATATAAAACGTTTATATTTTTTCAAATTTTTTTGTTTGTTTAAATTTCACAGATTTATTGTAGAAAACGTTAATTTTAGAAAACATTAATTAATTATTCATAATAGATTCACTACATGAATAATCGATAACTATTGATAATGGACACTTAGTGTTTGAAATGTACATCTAGTGCTGAAACAAATACAGTGAAGAAAGGAATTTAACTACATTTTATTGCCATTATAATAATCTTTACAACAAAGAAAGATTGTTATAAATATGGAATTTTGAAAATATCAGCCTTTACACTTTGTATATTATAATAGTTTAATTTATTGTATTTGTATTTTTTCTAGTGCTGGGCAAAATCGAATATTATTAGTAATCGAGTATTACTAAATGTGTCATTTTAAGTATTTAAAACGAAAAAGTAACTTCAAATTTATGTTTATTAATAAATGGGAAATTATTTTTGATATTTTTATAATAAGAAACATTCATAAAATTATAACATACTTAATTTAGAAATAATAAAAGATCGACTTTGCCCATCACTATTTTTTTCTGCAAATTCATTCCATTCAATAAAAATATGAAAATCAAATCGCATGAAAAGTGTATTAAAGATTATAATTCACTATCATTTAATTCAATACTTGAATATATAAATTAATGGATTTATTTAATATATAATTACTTTTACCTTTAAACTGTTAAAAAATAGCCTCTGCTACACAACCATGGAATGAAATCAAAGCTATATCTAATTTCCATTATATAAGTAGCTCTTAAATACTCGCTTAGATTATTAAGATTAGCTCGTTTAAATTTATATATACTTCTCAACAATTACAGGAAAATCAACGAGAGGGTGGTTTTCATCTACTTACAATTTTTTTCATTTCATTTTTTATTTTAACATTTTTTTGTATTACTATGATTGATTTTTCTTTTCTCTTCAAATTATGTGTATATATAATTACTCATGTAAATATTGAGGAAGACAAGGCAATAAGTCACGTCATCTAAATTTCAATCGATTCAGTCGAATTTTTGTTTTGTTTTATCGTTTTTTTTTTTTTTCTTGTATGTTCTTCTTTTAAGTTCGGTTTGCGTTTTATTGATAATGTTGCAGGAGATATGTATCTGTCAATACTGATGCCGTGTGTAACTTCGTAAGTCGACTCACGTCCAAGTTGTGTGTGTAACTAACATGTGTGGGGTTTTCGGGTTTGCTTTTTTTCGGCTAGTTACTCTGGATTCAGTTTTTATTATTGCTCAGACACCAAATTAAGAGTGTTATAAGAATTGGAAAGAGTTTATTTGTATGTATTTGTATATTCACTTGATTTAGTTTTACTTATGTAAGTGAATATAATTTAAAAGTTTAATTTAATATTAACAAGGTTTATATATATATATATATATATATATATATATATATAACCTAAAATCAACAAGGTTTAACCAAGTGATTAATGAGAAAAAAGTGTACAATGGATTAAGCAGTGGTTATGATTGAAAATAATTAATTAATAAATTATTTTCTCTTTTATTAATTTATTAATCAATTATTTTCAAATTCGTTTTAATTTATTTAAATAGCTGTGACTAAGTGAATAAATCCTGAGGATAAATAAAATGAAAATTATTAATTGTTAAATCAAGACTTTATAAATTGAAAACGACAGCTTTACATTATCTAATTGAGATAATAAGGAAGATTTACCCAAGTTTTCATTTTAATTGTCAGTGTTTACTTTTTTTCATTATTATAGATAATTCTCTTGTGCACTTGTTAATTGTTACCACTAACCTGATTGTTATCTGCATTTGTTTATATTATGACCATTTTAGTTTTTAAGATTATTCTTTGTAAAACGTTGATAATGATCACATATCACCATGTGATCATTATCAACGTTTTGTGATTTTCAGATGTACATTACGATCAGTAATGTACATCTGTTTATAAATAAAATAAGTGAAGAAAATTGTTCACTTTTCTTTACTTATTTTATTCATATAATTATTGTTTTCATATAACAATAATTAAATTATCTAAAAAATAAATAAAAATAATTTGAATAAAATAAAACAGAGATGATTCACTTCTGCGGATATTTAAATTACAATAAAAATAATTTTATTGCAAAAAGAATTTGAAAATAATTAGTAAATTATTTCCTCTTTAGATACTGCAACTTTTTTTCGACTTAAGTTACACAAAAAAGACAAAATTCCTTTAAAACAACTACTTCTTGGGCATATACCCCTCCAGACATTGAATTACACAATGGACACTTGCTATAACATAAATTACCTATGTTAATAATAACAAAACAAGAAAATTAATTGATTAATCTCAATTTAAAATCCACTAATAATTTGTAAACAACAAATAAATATTAGCAAACATTTTTAACTCAAATAAATCTTATTATGTTTTAGTCATAAACTCTATACCTGAAAGAGTAGAAGGGGCCACTGAATTAGTCATAAATAAAGATAATCATCTTCATCTGTTAAAATAGTTGAATCTGAGATAATAATTATTGACTACTTGGTCCACTTTTAAAAGATATTTTTCATCATACAATAAAATTGCAGAAGTAAATCTAATGAAAAAACCGTTACAAGAGTAAATGTATACAGTTTCTTAAATAACAATAATTTTTCAATTTCAATTTACTTTATTAACGGAATCTCCATTTCCAAATTACAATTATAATTACATATTAAAAATTTAATAGAATAAACCACACACTTAAATAATGGTTGTATTAAGGATTAATACAAAAATGGAAATCAGTTATTTGATTATGTTTGAATCCATAAAGCACACATCGAAATGAATAATTGTTGAATCAAAAGACTTCCTGCATTGAAAATTACAGATTTGCTTTATCCAACTGAAAAAAATTCGCAGATTTTCCCAAGTTTCAGATTTCACAAATTGATTATACTTAAACATCACAATCAAATAATCTGAGTAATGGCATTAAACCCAAGTTTGGTTTATCAGAGGATTGATTAACAAGAAAAATCAGTGGTTTTGTTTGAATACACAAATTGAAAATGGATGATTGATGAACCGAAAAACTTCCTGAATTGAAAATAAGAGCTTTAATTATAATAAATTAAAGACGACGCAAGCGCCACTTTTTGCCTAATTTCAAGTGGTATCATCAACGATTTGGGTCTACAAAGTAGACGAACCAGAATCATTGTTTCGTCCACTAAAGGAAGGCGAACTTGTCCTGTTTAAGGGTGCGGTTTAGGCGAAAGAGATAGCTATATAAATATTGTCAATCACTAATTCGAGTTAGATTGCTGTTGTGATCAATGAACAATATTGTATTATGCATTAAAGTAATCTTAAAATAAGCAGCAATTTCATCAGATGAATTAACAATTATTTTAATGTTTAGTTTTTGTGAAAAACAATGAAAATTTATCAAATTTATAGCAAATTTCAAATTATATTTTTGCTAATAAAAATTTGTGCAATGAAAATTTGAAGGATTTCACTAAATTCTGCATTCAAATAACTAAGCAGACATGACCTATTAATTTTATTATATCTTACAATTTTCTTTTCTAACTTGAACTAGTAAATTGACGTAATACACGAAAATTAACGATTTATTTTATATTTAGACTGATACTTGGTAGATAAAAAATGTAAATACATATTCATTTTATTAAATCGAAAAGAATGGCTTTTTTCAAACGATTATTTCCATTTTACTATATAGCTATCTCTTTCTACTAAACCGCAACCTTAAGCAAACAAGGAAAACGAAATTCACATTTAGTGAAATGTTCAGCCACTATTCATCTATTTAATTTAACTGAGAAATAGTTAAATTGGAAGTTGCAAATTGTTAAATACTCAAATAAGCTGAGCACTACCTACTTGGATATAATAATTATTTGAAAACGACAGCTTTAATTTAACAAAATAGTTGAATCTGAGATAATAATTTAATTGAAAGTTACAAATTGTTACTATTGTCGTTTAGTTTGTTATTAAATCTTTGCGTCAAATGACCGAACCGGAATATTTTAAATATCTCAAGAATAATTGAATAAAATAATTTGCTATTGTGGATTAGTAACACTCAAATAAGCTAAGCACCAGTAGTTGGATATAACAATTATCAATTCTTTAACAAATATGTATGAAACAATTTATAGGATTAATTATCTGCCTTATGATTCCACTATGAATGCAAAATAATTGTAGCAGTGAGACTATAATAAAAAAAAACTGTAATTATTAGTTTCACAGTTTTTTTATTATAGTCTCACTGCTACAATTATTTTGCATTCACAGTGGAATCATCAGGCAGATAATTAATCCTATAAACTGTTGTATCTTTTTACTTAATTGTGAATATGAAGTTTCACCAAGTGACAGCCACAACCATTGAAAATTTATAGGGTTTAAAAAATAAGAATTATTAATCCTCTATGAATTTGTCATCAGTTAAATTAAGTACACTTCTGTGCAATAAAATTAAGCATACAAAATAGTTATAGTTTAAAGACATGATAAGTTTCCTAGTTACGAAAAAAATATGTAAAAATGTCAATTTTTTTAATTAAATTTTATTATTTATTAAAACTGCTGCTAGGCGATTAAAACAGACCCGAATTACACAACTAGAATATTATGAAAAATTGTTATGAGATTTGTGCTTAATTTAATAGCACAAATGTGTAATTTATGGTCATTATTCGTATCAATAATCCTTGATAGGCTGATAACAATAACCAAATCAAGAAAATTAAGAGATTAATTTCAATTTATATAAATCGTATATCTAAGCCCCCCTTTAAATTTGACTAATTTTGTGATTTTTTTTAGGGAGGATTGTTCAAATTTGAACATGTAACCGGGCAATTACTTCCCTCTGCGAGATTTATTGGTAAGTATCAAAATTTCAGTGTCATATCCAATCCTCCTCTTCAAAAAGTACTGGGTGGATTCACTACTGTCTTAAACCTATTGATAAATTGGTAGGAATATATATATATATATATATATATATATATAGTATTAGCTGCTGTTGGTTGGTAGAATATAGATACATATTTTTTTGAGCATCAGCTGCTGTTGGCTATTGGCTCCAAAATAAGTGACATACAGCGAGTTTATAAATATCTGTCAATAAATTTAATTAATGTATATTTATTTTATGATCAATGTATGGATTAATATTATATTTCACTTTATAAGTGTGTGATTTTCAGATATTATGTTGTTGTGGTATTGAGGGTTTCTGAGAATTTTGTGTGCTTGAGCTGTCTATTCTGGTTAGGACTTCTGAAGATGGAAACATAGTTTCCGAAATATATATATATATATATAATCAATGTCCCCTTTTACCAATTGGTGTCGGGGTTCCGAAATATATTTAGTTTAATAAAAATTAAGTAGGAGAAAGGACAACTACTTTTATTTAAATAATTAAATCAATTAATTAAAGCGATTTATTTGAGTGAAAAATATTTAAGTCTTCTGACAAATTGATAATAAACGTTAAATCTGAGTCAATAATTCCTTGTGAAACTTTTAAAAGTTAAATCAAGAAATTCTTCATCACATAAATTAATTAAATCAGAGAAGTATATCTAATAAAAAAACCTAATATAAAAGGAAATTTACCAATATTTCTGAAATAATAATTATATTTGCATATCACGACTCATTAGACTCGATTTTGGTTTAATTTAATAATTAATTAAACATGTTACATTTAAGTTCTTACTTTATGATTAGGTTAAGACATTTATTGATGTCGTTATTACATGTTTGCTATTACTTAATTAAGTATTATCTTATAATATATATTGAGGTTTTAGAAAGTCTTCATTTTTATTTTCAACTTTGAACTCATCTGTCCGTCTATAGAATGTTAGTGATAATAATCAATATTATAATATAGTTTTATTTCAGAAAAATGATTAAATTATACTGCCTCATAATTAGTATTTTTCCTGCTGAGCAAATAAATTATTATATATTAAATAAAAATGATTTGAACATAATTAATAAATTATTTTCACATTTTGCTCTGTGACTTATTACTTACGTTACATAATAATTTATTAATTATTTTCAAATCATTTTTATTTAATATATTTAAATAACTGTGACCAAGTGAATGAATACTCTTTTCTATTTAAATAAATTATTATTATTATTATTAATGGTCATCATTTTATCACTTAGTAAATTAAAAATATTTACTGATGTAAAAAAAATGCCAAAATTATAGAGAATTTTATTTTAAACTCGCAAAATATATATTTTATTGCAAATGTTTCCATTATTTCTAATTAAGTAATTATTATCTTTTGTCCACTAATAGCAAGACGAACAAAAAATTAAAAAACAAATTAGTAAATGAATATACTTAATACTAGTTATTAAGTTTTCATTCATTTTATATACTTAATACTAGTTATTAAGTATATTCATTTATTAATTTCAAATCTTCAAATCATAAAAGACTGTATCAAAAAAGTTTTCGAGGAAGAACAATGGGAATGTTGATTCTGTAATTCAAGCTTATTTATTCATTAAGTGAATGTGCAAGTTAGAATATGCTTCAATACTATTTAATTTTGTACATCTTGTAATTACATTCTATAATAATAATAATAACTCAAAAGAATTTTTTGCTGTACACCATCATAAATTACTTCTTTTTTATAAAACCAAGCTAAAGTCAACTGTTTTAAACAACTGATTTAAACATATCTAAATAATCGGGGTTATTCTGTACTGGGAATGTTAAGTTTAACGTGTGTGTTATTAATTTATTTCACATTCTATTAAATAAACTGCTTAGACTGTGAGAATATTAATTAACATACATGTTAATCTTAACATCTTTCTTACAGAAAACCCCCAAATATATGTAATTAGTTTCTCATTTATCACTTGATGAAACATGCTTGATATCAATTATAGGTAATACTTTAATAAACACACTTTGTTGGTTTCACATAATAAAATATTTTCTTCCAACTAGTTTCAGCTTCTCACCATTATTAATTCTTCCATATTTGGTATCCAAATAAATTGAGCATATACAATTTGTATTGATCAGTGTGTTTAATTAAGTCCTCTTTTTTCAGAAAAAAAAAAATTACCTATTCGATTCAATTTTTATTTTATTTTTTTAAACGTGCCGTTTGGATTTGTAAACAAATAAAGTAAATATTAAATATTGGGGCTGAAATACATATGGTCGATAGCCATTTCGTAATATTTTACATATATGTATTATAAATAAATAACATAAATAATAATAATATTTTACATATATGTATTATAAATAAATAATAATTATGTAAAATTACACGAATAAAAATGTATTTATACATATTAAATATTATTTATATACATATTAATACATCTTGCCCATTAATTGTAGTAAACAACTTTTTGGGAAAGCCATTTTTTATATACAATGGTTGTTTCCATAAAAGACTATTAATCGTATGTTAAAGACTTCAATTCCAAGAAATACATTTATTTTGAAAATAAAGATTGCATTTAAACAAATTAAGGGAATAAAAAAAAATAGTAAGATTTATATTGAATTTCTGTTTGTAAATAACACTACTAATTTGATGTTCAAAAAAAGTTAATATTTAAGGAAATAAAAAAAATAGTAAGAGGAATTATCCGTTAAATAAACTATTATTATTATTTTTGAATTTCTTGTTTGTAAATAACACTCTTTTAATTTTATGCCCAAAAAAGGTTAATATTAAGGAAATAAAAAAATAGTAAGAGGAATTATCCGTTAAATAAACTATTATTATTTTTGAATTTCTTGTTTGTAAACAACACTCTTTTAATTTTATGCCCAAAAAAGGTTAATATTAAGGAACTAAAAAATTGTAAGAGGAATTATCCGTTAAATAAACTATTATTATTATTGAATTTCTTCTTTATAAATAACACTCTTCCAATTTGATGTCCAAGAAAAGGTAAATATCCACCTGCACTATAATTTCAGAGTAACTAGTTCGACATTAACATTCTGGCCTGTAGTTTCTCTTCACGTCAATATCCATAATCCACTTTATAATATTATAAAAAAGAGCCTGATTAAAATCACTGTAATTTTCATTTTTGGTTAGTTACATGGATTCATCCATACTTTCTTCTTATTTGATTTTATAAAATTGAATGGATAAAGAGGAATGTTTTTTTTTTCGTTTTTGAAGAGATCTAATAAAAAAGGACTACATAGATCCACATAACCGCATACAAATACATTTAGTGAGAGAAAGTAAATTTAAAACAAAAAAAAATAGAATAAATGGGAACAATGAACAGGCCAGTCGGAGTCCGTGTGGTATTGTCTGTCGTAATGGGGTTTTTGGGTTTCAGGGGTGGGATTTTTTTATCGAGTCCGGGTCCGCGACACGTTAAGGCACGGGAACAGCTACAGACACAGACCGTGCAGTAAGTGACCAGACTGTTATCACAGAAAGCAGTGATTAGACTAGATTACTATCTTCAATTACGTAATAATTAATTAATTAAAAAACAAATAATAATAAATAAATAAAAATTATGTTAATGAGCAGGGCCCCCGGCTCGCAGGGGGTAGAAGGTCCTTGAACAAGCAGCACACTACTCTTATGAAAACTACTTTATTCGAAACAGCTCTACAGTGCAACTGCGACACAGAGCCGCACTACACTACACACAGAATACAGACTACCAACACTAAATAACTAGTATTACTATCAAATTATACAGTACTTATGGCTACGAGTAACTTTAAAATACATACGACAAACAGAAACGGCCTGTCACGAAAAAACTGCGAACAGACAGACATGTTGTATTTGTTTTTTTTTTGCATATTTTTTTAATATTTTTTTTGTTTTGTTTAAATTTAATTTTATTTCGATCGTGATTACCCGGGAGAGTACCGGACACACCCGGTCCAATCCCGGTAACTCAAACATTTTCAGACCAACCCTCTGAAAATACAGTATTTACAATTTGTTTCATCCACTGCTCGGAGCGAACAACTAAACGTGTTTTTTTTTTTTATTTGTCTCTTAATTCATTATTTTATAATTAAATACAAAAATAGAGGGTCCATTCTGTCTCACAACGCTTATTGCTGTCAACTGGATATTTATTTACAAAATATTATCATGATTTTTTTTTTTTGTCGCATGCCGGACACACGGTTTCCCTTCCGCTTTCTAAAAACTATTGTCAGTTTGTTTGTTTGTTTATTTATACTTATACATATTACTTATATATTTATAAAAAGAAAAGAGATGTTGAAGTAGCAGCGGTGATTCTATTTAAACAGTGTTCTTTTATTATTTCCGAAGGGAAGTCGTGTGGCCCCTTAAACCAATCACCCGTTTCTAACAACTATCACAAGACGGGTGTGATGTAACTGCGACTTAAGTCCGAGGGGCGGGCCGGTGTGGAAGTCGAGCCTGTGTAACAATACAAAATATTGACTTTTTAATTGAGTACATCACTTTCTTTTTAATTGTTTCGAGTTTTTCATGACGACGCGCGATGATTGGGCTGTGGACACATTTTTTTTTTTCCCTTTTTGTTGCACGAGTAAATCACAACCATATCGTAGGTTTTTTGTATTATCAGTCAAGTATTTGTTCGTTTATTAAAAGCTTGAATTTAAATATATTTAACTTTAACATCTTATAAATTCAGTAATCTATTGAATGATTGAAAATTCCTTTTTTTTAATAATAACCTTCTCCCTTTCAATGGCACTACAGCCCAATTCAGACCTTGGCCTTCTTCATTTTTTTTTTTTTTAAATAATACATTTATGAAAATTAAGAATTTTATGGAAAATCATTGTTGATTTTATTTAAAACTGAAAATATCCACTGAGCAAAAATGAAATTAAAAAAACTGTACATTTTTAAGTTGAAAAACAGCAAACATTTTATGTTATGCTGAACTTCGCCATATTTTTTTTTGTGATTTATTATTGAATAAAAGACATTTATTATTATTATTAATTAGCAATTATAAAAACAGAACATTAATATTTTCCACAAATATCGTTTTGCGGATATTTTCTTCAGTGAGTTCATTTTAATTACAGTGCTTTATTTAAAAACAGTTGATTTTTAAAAGGCTTTACCCAATTAGTCACATACTCTTTCAACATTTTTGAATTATTATCTATTCATTCATGTTCATGAAAACATTTGTTGTAAATTGTTAGTACACAAAAATAAATCTAAATTTCAAACTCTCCTTAAAACCGTACAGAATTAAATATAAAATGTATGAAATATGCTTACAAAATATTTTATAAAACTGGCACAAAATTTATATTTTTTAAAATAAGTATTCCAGAGTTTTTAAGGAAGTACATTTATATAAAAACACCCATTTTCATTGTGCAGCACCTCACACAAAACAATAACCGTGTGTAATGATAACTTCAGTAACTCTAACTTGTCATTATTAAATACTTTTAGGTTGATAATGACAAGTTGAAATTGTTGAAACTTGTCGTTCACAAGAATAAAAAAAAATAAGTTGTCGTTATCCAACTAAAATTGTTTAATTTGATAATGACAAGTTAAATTTGTATATTTTAGTGTGTAACAACAGTTTCAGCAATTATAATTCGTCATTATCAACCTAAAAGTATTTAATAATGACAAGTTAAAATTAATGAAACTATCAATACACATTAAAATAAATAATTAATTAAAAATATAATCACTCATTTTCTTTCTTTGAGGAGAAAGATTTTATTTAAATTTAACAAATCTACAGGGTAGTGGAAAGCACATTCATCAATTATTGAAGTACACATATATTAAATTAGAACACCTAAATATTTCTTTTTTTTTTTCGATTCACCTTTAAATTATCTTTACTTCAATATGAAATGAAATAAAATATGTGAATTTGAAATAAAAAGAGAAAAATTTAATAGTCAATTAAATACTTTCTTTAATTTCTATTGATCCAACACCTTGAATTCGAGATGAAGAAGAAGCAGAAACTTGTATCATTCAAGATTACATGATTTTATATATGTTTTTTTTTTAATTTAATTTTTTTAAACACAACCAATTTTGAATTCGAGATGAAGAAGCAGAAATTTGTATCATTCAAGATTACATGATTTTATATATGTTTTTTTTTTAATTTAATTCTTTTAAACACAACCAATTTTATTTGCAATGGTTAAAAGTTGTTAACCAATCTCAATAAAATACTCGTGTATAAAATTGCATCCAACAGCTGTTTCACAATCGCCATAAAAAAAAAATGTAATTCTGGAACACCTTTAAGTTTCTCCCAGTCAGTTTTCGGCTCGACCCCCCCATCCGCCTGCCCCACACTATCTAATATTAAGTATATTTATAAATAGTTATCGTTATTATCATATAATTAAAAACGTCAGTATGAACATTTTAAAATTACTAATATATGAGCGACACGAAACCAAGAGCAAATCTCGTTTTGTTTAATTAAAAGTTTATTCCTCAACTACAAACAGGTTCATTTTATTATTTTCCATTATTAATTCACATTGTTTTTATTTTTTACGCTTTAAACTTTAGTGCTCTCAGTTCCGCTGCACCTAATGGCTAATTGTTATAATGAGCCACAGGCCACAGACGCATTGGTCCGCTAATCACACGTATTTTCGAAAACTCGATGCTCAGCTAACTACGGAATGTAAGCAAATCCACTTCTTTTTTCATTTTTTTTTTCTTAACGACAACAAAACGTTTTTTTTTTGTAAAGAAAAATAATTTAAATTAAAACCCGCACGGATGAATTCGATCAACGCCTTCATTTTGCACAACCATTGAAAATCCATTTTTTATTTCCATTAACTATGAGTTAAATTAAATAAAATGAAGCTTTGGACATTTAACTCATAACTTGTTTAAAATGTTATAATTTTACATTTAATTTGTTTATTGAAACATCTATAAAGAAAATGCAGTTATCTTCAATTAGTCTTGCAGTATGCAATTTATTGAAATGAATTAAAAATTCCATTTACTGAAGATAAGGGTAATAAGTAATTGGTGTGTCAAGTTAAAATGTCAATTAACAGTTTGAGGTTAAGATTTCTGTCATCATCCTACAAATTCATTATTTACATATTTCATACATCATTCTTTTATTTAACTTAAACCTGCTTAAAACGTCCTAATTTAATACTGAAATTGTTTATCAAAACATCTAAAAGGAAGTACAGTTTTCACCTCCTTAAATTAGCGTTGTAGTTTTAATAATTCACTTCAATAAGTAAAAGTACACTGTGAAGTTGTTGATATTATGTGAAGTTTTTAAAGTTGAGGTTATAAATGAAGCGAAATTATGGGCGTGGCCTAAGAAGCTTTAAATATCTTCCTATAACTTTTTTTCTTTAAGTATAGAAACGCTAATTATTTTTTCACTCAAGTTAATTAAAAGACTTTCAATGGTTATGCGTATTTTTTTTTTAAATAAATAAAAATATAAATAATTAAATAAAGCCCATAACGGCGTTCTTCCCCTCGCCTGAATTCATACGTGCGGGTTTATTCACACAACTGCGGAAATTATTTTTTCTTTCTTTCATTTTTTTTTTCGTAAATTAATTTAAAAAAGAAACAGCCGAGCGTCGGCAAGCTGCATGGCGGCACAAACTCGCTGCGGAGTCGTCGGAGGAAGTCGAATTTATTTTATAAACTACAATAATAATAAATAGGAAACAAAAAAAGGTCGCATTCCTAAATACTAAAAACATGAGATCTATAATAATTATTCCGTAATAATAATAATAAAATCAGAGAGAGAAAATTCGAAACGAAAAACTTATCGACCAGTGGTTATTATTATTATATTTGTTTTAAGGGTGGTCTTCTAGAAATAAAATAATTATTGTTAATAAGTAAATATCAACGTGTCTTAAATAATGAGTTAAGTACTGAATTTCTGCGCTTTTAATACTAATGACAGGGGGACGATTTTTTGCGGCGGAAATTAAGCAAAATGTTTATTGTTTTCCTTAAGACTTCTATGCATTGCTTCGGAACTTGAGACTGATTTTTTTTTACTTTGCTTAATTAGTTTTGTTTCTGTGTGTTCGGTTTAACATACTTTTTATATATTGCAACTCCGCGGGAAGGAATTCAATCAGTAAAAAATCTTAAATAAAGTTTTTCAATTGCATTTCGCTATTAATTAAATGAGATTCACTATTTCTCAAATGTGTTTCACTTTTCAAGTAAATATCAATGTATTTAAATGAAAATGTAGTTCATATAAAGTGGAATGCAATTCAAGAACTTTTTTAAGATTAATATCATTTCAATTAATTAAAAACATTCTCCAGAACCCACATAGAGAAGATTTAAAAAATAATATTTACACTTTTTTATTAATTCATTAAAATACTTGAATAAATAAAAAAATATTATTCCTAATTAAGTAATAAATGAAAATAATATTTGTTACGTTATTTTTTTTTTAAGTATTTTAATTAATTAAAATAAATTTATCCATTAAACATATTCAATTACTTTTTTGTTTGTTTACATTCTTGCAAGAAAACATAATTATTTTTAATTTAACAGAGGTTAAAAGAATGAACTAAATTAAATTGTTTAGTTCATTGAAATAAAAAGAAAATTGTTTAAATTTTTATAATAAAATTTAATTTATAATTAATTTAGTTTATTTAAACTAAATTAATTTAGTTTATTTAAACTAAATTAATTATTAATTTCATTTGATTATAAAAATTTAAACAATTTTCTTTTTTAATTTAGTTTATTTAAACTGAATTAATTATTAATTTTATTCCCAAAACATTAATTTTTATTAGAAATTTAAAATATTTATTTCATTTCGTTTGAATTAACATAACTTGGCAAATATTTTATTTCCACCAATTAATTCAAATTATTTGATTTCACCCCTTTTATATTCCTTTTTACTTTTCCGAAACAAAATCTGTATAAATTAATATTAACGCGTAACATTTCAAATTCCGGCTGAATTCAGGCCGACTATCGATTTTACAGGAGGGGTTGTGAATTACCGTTATGAAATTCCGGTGTCTCTTTTACCTTAAGTAAATTTAAACCCGGCTAATCAATTTCCATTTCATTCCCTTGCCTTCCCGGCGGGGCGTTGCTTTTCATGATAAACAGAACACGTCGCGTGAGTTGCTCTTTTGCTTTAATTTTTGGTTTGTTTTCGGTTTGTCATCAAGCTGGGGGGTGTTTGAGTGTTTTTCGTTGATCGTCTCCACAAATTCAATTTCAAAAATCTCGTCATCGGGCGTTTCGAGTATTTTTTTAGGTTTAAAACATCGGCTCGGCGATTAAAAGTCGCGATTTCTTATATGGCACAATTAATAAGTGCTTTAAAATTAAATAAAACACTCTTGAAGCGATTTAAATATATGAAAAACCACTGAAATTAGCCTGAACATAATTGAAATTAAATAGCACATATATTAAGAACTCATCAAAAACTTATCTAAGCTACGAAATAAAAAATACCAACTATGGTATAAAAAAACCAACTGTGGTATAAAAAATACCAATTGTGGTATAAACATAGTAAAAGATTTATTTCATACTTGAATATGTAGAATGGAAACGACTATTCAAGTGATTAATGTACGTAAGAAACTTGAAACAATAATTAAAAGCTTTTGTATAAATTAATATTAAAGAAAATTATTTAATTTCATAAAATATTCAGCCACCTATCTAGCGTATAGATAATTGGTGATAGCCATTTCGGTCTTTCGGACCTCATCAAACCGAATTGTGTTATAGGTGGCGCTTACGCTATCTTTCCAAAAAATACTCAATTATATATATATATATATATATATATATAATCCAAAATCCCCATCTACCATAATGGTGGTGTAGGGGTAAAATACTCAATTTTAACATTGCAATTATTTCATAGGTTTTTTTTTGCTTCTTTAAGTGATAACATTAATATTATCTTGTAAAATTGTTCTACTATTAATTTTAACAATTTAAAAAATTAAATAATTTTATTTAAAATTAATTAATACAAATGTTTAGTTTAGTTTAGTTATTTATTTACAATATGTATGTTAATATGGATTTTCAACAAGTGAATGTCATGACATCAATCGATAATTAAATAATTTGTTAAAGTGAAGTAAGAAAGGTGTCTTTTATTTACACAAAACGGTTATTTTTTTAAAATTAATTATGCATATTAAGTTGTTAATAAACGAGAAAATTGAAAGTTTTTTGCGGTTTTGTTTAATAAAATTACAAAAAAAAGTGAAAGAAATGAAAATGTAATTTAATTTATTTAATTTCTGTAAAAACTTAACCAACTAAGTTTTTTGTATAAATTAAATTATCCAATAGTGGTGTTTTGCATATCGTGAAGAAAGCTGGACTTTTGACTTTGAACCGATGTTTTAATTAAGTAGCTGCCTTTTAATTCGTCATGCTTGAAACGCCGTCGTCAATCACCCGAGAAAATAAATAAATAAATCGCGATTCTAAATAACACAGGTAAATTTGTCACAATATTATTTAATACTGTTTTATTGCGAGTCATTATTGCTAAATGCTAGAGTATGAGCAGAAGATTATTTTGTTTTTATTTTTATATAGAGAGAAAAGATTTTTGGGGGAGTAAATAGGGGGAGCCGGCATCGGGCGTTTTTTTGTTACTTTGTTTTTTTTTTTCATTGTTTGTTTTAAATGTGTTTCTCGAGAGGAAACGGAACATATTTTGAGGAAGGCGCGAGAGTGGTGGTTTCTGCCCTTCTCGCGCAATTTAATAAATATATACACAATATCAAAAATGGGTAGGCACAGAAAACGCGCGCGCGCCATCCGAGAACTGGAAGTCCGAAAAGTGTAGGTGAAGCCCACTGAGAAAACGAAAATAGTGTTTCTGTTTCCCGGCTTGCTTGCTGTCTTTCGTTTTTCTTCTTCTTTTGTTGCTTTTGGTTAACCCTGGGGGATGTTTCAGACGTACATCCCCATCCCGTACATGGAGCCCCAGTCGACGCCTTGGAAGCTCGACATGTCGACGTTGGTCAGGTTGTAGCCTTGGTAGGGGCTGGCGGTGACCTGAGGGGCGAGGGCTGGTGCAGCAGCTGCTTGAGCTGGTGTGGGTGTTCCGGCTTGGGCAGCCGCCGCTGTGACCCCTGCGCCTACTCCTGGAATGGGGTACGGAGCATATCTGTATCCAGCCAACGGTGGATACGCCCCAAATAATTTACCATAACCAGCGACAGCCGCTGTTTGCACCTGAGCAGCGGCTGCGGCCGCAGCAGCAGCTTGAACATGCGCCTGAGCTTGCGCAACAGCCAAAGGATTAGCAGCAGCGATCGCTCCAGCAGTAGGCGCTGCCATCCTCATCCCCAAACCGCTTAGCATCAACCTCTTCCCTAAAAGCTGCGCATTCGCTTGTACCGCTTCCTTAGGCTGCGCCTTTTTGCACTCAACCTTCTTATTCTTAATCGTATGGAAGTGAATCTCGCAAACTCTATCGACGACATCTTCATTTTCGAATGTGACGAATCCAAATCCGCGATGGCGCTTCGTCTGCTGGTCCATCAACATCACGGTTTCCTCGACCTTTCCGAACTGATTGAAATAAGCCCTGACTTCATCCGCTGAGGTATCCTGGCTTACTCCACCGACGAAAATCTTTTTCGTCTTGTTGGGCTGCTTCGGCCTGTTCTTCGGCGTGGCGTGCTTCGGGTCGATCTTCTTACCATCCAGAGTATGGATGGGTACTTTTAGAACGTTATCGACACTTGTGGGATCGGAGAATGTGATAAAACCGAATCCTCTACTTCTCTGTAAAATTAAACATAATTTACGTTTATACAATAAACTAAAACAATTAAAATATCTACTAACATGCATCTATCTTAATGAATACATCTAGAGATTTAAATTATTTTGTGTGATAAATAAGGCGCGGATTATTCACAGCATTATGGTTTTCTCAAATGGTACATCTGAAATGATTCACTTCTTGAGCACACAAGCTAAGGCATCTATATATATGGAATAAGCAGATCCACAAGCTTTTATATATATATACATCTTTATTTAGACAATAACTTTATTTAATATTTATATAATACAATTATAAGTTTGTATGAAGGTGTTTGTCTCTTCTGGGCTATCGACCTGAGGTCTTTCTGCCCTTCTAGCTTTTATAAAATTAAATTTAATGAATTAATCAAGTAGTGCAAACTGCAAAGATTTCATTTCATTAAATTTCAGATGCACAATCTGAGAAAACAATAGTGCAACGGCATTTTTTATGGTGTTTTTAACACTCTCGATTGTATAAGTAATTGCACTATACAAACGCTTCAAGCATCAATAAGGGTGAAAATCGCACTGTTATGCCTTTCCATTATACTTTGGTTTTCACCAATTGCACATGAAATAGTTAATAAAAAAGTGAATACTGATAGGCCAATTATAGGAGATATAAAAATCGTTATTTTTCAAAAAAATATTGCACTTTCAGATTTGTTTCAATGTTGCTAATATACGCACCAATAGCATAAAAACAAGTTTGCAGCTTCGAAAGACCAGTGCTAACTGTAAGTTGAAACAGATTTTTTAAAACTTTGATGCTCAATATATTTCGAAAATGTCTAACCTCTATCCATTTTTTGGGTTACAAGTTCTAATATATAAATTATACGATGATATACGATAGACCAATTACCATAGACATAAAAGTCGCGTTAGTTCACAAAAAATATTGCACTTTCTTGTTAGTTTTTTTAAGTTGTTAATATACGTATCAATAGTATAAAACCGAGTTTGCAGCTTCGAAAAACCTGCGCTAACTATGAATCTCTCCACTGCCAGCAACTGCTTCAGGAATATAGTTTGTTCTCTTACAACACATTCACGTTCTCTCGTTCCCTATGTTTCCACACCGTAGAATAATGTAGATGGGTAGATAGGTCCTTCGAAGCTGTCATGCTCAATAAACTTCGAAAATTTCCGACTACTTTTATTTTTTGGTTTATAAGTTCTAACAGACAAATCATACGAAAATAAGTCTCCCTGTATACTACTAAAGCCGAAAAATACAAAATTGAACACCGTTCAGTAAGTTCAATTTTTGAAGTACTGCATATCGGGAATGCAGTACTTCAAAAATTGACCAGAATTTACTGGAATTTGTACTAGAATCAGAAGTTTTTATTTTCGCAGCACGCAAAAGAGCATAAATAGAAGGAAAATATTATAAGGTCAAAAAATTATTATGCCTTCTTAAAAAAAATGTATCGATAAACACTGTTTTTCGTCGAAATTAAGTAAGCGTCCCCTTAAATAAGTTTTCATGAGTAGGGGACATCCAAAAAAAGCAGGACTATTGAGCTTAGAGCAAAAATCTATTCGCAATGATTTTTTTGCAGGCATCTACAACAGTGGTAATTGGCTGGTTAACAATTATTACTTGTCTCGCTTATGTTTGAATCGAAAGTTTATTTTTTTAAGTAGGAACAATAATTAGGAATTAAAATGACTAAAAAAATATATCGACACTATTGCGTTTTGTACATTTGGTAATGACACTGAAATAAAGATTATTATTAGTAGTATACAGCGTGATATTCTTCACAGATTATACGATTTAGAATTTAACATAATCTTTTAAAATCAATGAAAATACATGCTTTGCAAACTACTTAGAGAATATATCATTTAGTGTAAAAATAGAAGGACAAAACGTTTTCATGTAAGAAATTAAAAGTCAAAATATTTCGATTTTTTTTAACATTACGGAATTAGCACAATTCTTTTGAAACTTGGTTTTACTCTATCTATTATCTTAACAACATCCAAAAAATCAGGACCAGCATTCTAGTTCAATATGGCGGCGCTTGATGACCAATTCACTCGATGTCGATGCAAGTTTGTATTCCAGTTAAGTTTTGAGTGGATGCAGTACGGCAACAATGTATATACGATTTACTGCAGGCAACGCATGTGTGGTGCGAGAATAATGTCACGTGACTATAATTTTATAATTAACTTAATTAATCCCATTACTACATTTATTTTTCCGAAAATGCTATTTTGCATGTAAAGTTGCTCGAACTCTAATGAAAGACTAAAATCTAAACGCATTTAGGGAAATATACTCAACAGATATTTTCTAAAAAAAATATTTGTTGATTGTTTAATAAAGCTAAATAATATATAATTGCAAAATGTATCTGTTATAATTAATCGTCAGTTAATAAATACAACTTTTTAAAAAGGTAGGATTTACGCTACAGTAACTAAATTATTTGTGAGAAATAATCGTAATATTAAAATTTCATATTCAAAATGTTTGTTAATGATTTTATTTTTTCTTGTATATTTTTTGAATGTCTACATATTCTTTGTATTGTGTAAACTTATGGAATATTTAACTTGTCCTGTATTGGATAAATAAAGTTATTAATAATAATTTTTCTTGTTATCTATTTTTCAAGTTTTACTTTTACTTTATAATTAAATATAATTTCTGTTGATGTAGTTCTGTATATAAACAAAATACGACCTTTATATAATATTTTTATCAATTGAATAAAAACACTTAACTTTGTTTGTATAACACTAAATTTTATTTATTGTGACTATAGTTTCAACAATTTACATTCTTAAACTAAAAACTTTTAGTTTGATAATGACAAGTGTAAATTGTTGAAAGTATAGTTACAATAAATAAAATTTAGTGTTACACAAACAACGTTTAAAGTGTTTTATTCAATTGATAAATAATATATAATAAATTTGAAACCTCAGTTTGTAACATTTTTTCATAAAATGACTTCCCAAACACGATGTCAACGTTTTGTGTGTACACATATTAGAAATCATCGTAAATTTCAAGCCTTACTAGTATTATTATTTATAAAAAATGTTGGAAGTTAACTTTGCTTCCAATCTAACTATTGCGCCTGATAGTTTATTTCATCAAGTTTATAAGAGTTACGCACGCAGTTTTTGTCTAATTGGTTCGAATGTACCAGTTTCATCTACCTGCTAGAATAATCCGCGCCTTGATAATTAATCATTACTATATTTTTGCATATACGCTTCCACATAATTAACTACCTGTGTCACTGGATCCTTCATGATGAGCACATCAGTTACATTGCCGAACATCCCGAAGTATTCCCTGAGTTTCTCGCTGGAAGTCTGCCAGCTGAGGCCGCCGACGAAGAGCTTCCCGGGCGCCGGATCGGTGCCGTTGTTAGGCGTGCTGCGCCCCGACGATCCCGAATGGCTACCATTGAGCTGTACCAGGGAATCGTGCAGGTCGTGCTTCAGGAGACCATTTCCGTCCCCGATCGCCGTGCTGCGAACAAAAAGAAAACATCCCCAACGTTAGCGCGCTCCATTTAACACCTTATGGAAAAAATCGAAAGTCACGTCACATCACGTGCGGTGGTTGACTTCACGCGGCCACACACACACTGACGTTTTAATAATAAGGTCACAAAAGGGATTGCTATTTTACACCCTGAATCCATTACGTTATTCTATTAAGGCATTGAAATGTTTTACATAACTGTTAAAGCACTTTACACCTAATGCTAAATGGGGGAAAAGAACGCATTTTTTTAAAATATTCCATAAATTTCTTGTTTAAATCAAAATTGGTATTACATTTTTATAATAATTTGCGGTGATACACTTTGAATTATATTTTCTTAAAATCTTAATTAATGAAAACACTAAACAATATTTTAAAACAATCCATTAATTGAACTGTTTTTAAGAAAATATTCGATTGGAGGACAGAAAGACGGCAGCGATACTTAATAAGTTGGTATTTTGTATGCTCAATATATGCAAACATATTTTGAATGTAGAAATGGTGAATCCGTAAATAAATGAAATTAATGTTTGTAAAAATGTATGTAGTCCTCGACACCCAATACGGGTAAAAGGGGATAAGATTAAGAAAGAAAGAAAAAATTATGTAATTGTCTGATTAGATATTTGTACACATTCGATTGGTTTTGTTACTATAAAGTTGTCTTCGACAATTGCCATCCTACTTCTCTCCAGATTTTAAAGGAATTGATTTATACACCCGTTTGTGCAAAAATTTTCATTGGATATTTAAAAACAGCAAAATGTTATTTAAAATGTTTCGAAATTAATAATTTTGCTATATTCAAATATCCAATGAAAAATTTTGCACAAACGGGTGTATAAATCCATTACTCTAACATTAAAATCTGGAGAGAATTTATATCAAAATCTGAAGAGTTTTTCCCGAGGAGCAAATGTACATATGTTGGATATACAATAAACAGTTCAATGAAATAAAATCTTCACTGCATGTTTTTTTTATAGTTTACTCTTAAAATAAGAAAGTTGGTAGGGGGTGGCATATCTGACCTAGCTTAACTTCAGCTAAATTCATGGGAATTATTAAATGGAAAAAGAGCTACAGGAGATACAACATTTGAGACATTAAAAAAATCGTGCGTTTCTGTTTCAACTTTTGTAAAATTGATCAAATATCATACAAAAAATCTTAAAAAGTTAGATATAACTTATTCGCGCAATCTGCCTACAGATATCGCGTAATAATTGCATTGTCAAACACGTATGTAAAGAAATATCTTAACAACCACATCTTGAAACGTTCGCAACGTTTATCCCATGGAGGAACAAATTGCGAAACGGTTCGCGCTTAGCTTATCTAGGCCGCCGGATTAGAGTTACCTAATCCCCGATCGCCTCGGAAGGAAACACGGCACATATCGGGCGAGTCTTTTAGCGACCTGTTTCGGCTCGCATTTAAACGGACGTCCCTTGTATCGTGCTAGAGAGGAATTAGGGTTTCCCTTGCGGGTTTCCTTTTCGGACTGGAGGGATGATAACGTTTGTAACAACGAGACAAGGACGGTATCGGAGGATTTACGAAATAAATTAGGTTTGCTGATCTTTTTTGGACGTTCAATGATTGACGGAATTTATTTATGGATACATTTATAGATACTAAAACAGGATTTTTTTAAATTAAATATAATGAATCACATTTTAGATTTTTACAAAGGAATTTGGACAATGTACTCTGCTACTTTATTTATAAAAATCTGAAAAGTATTTATTATATTAAATTAAAAAAATATATAGATATCAATCAAATATAAATCCTGTTTTAGTATGTATAATAAACAATTATACCATAAATAAATTCCGTCAAGGTAGAAAGACCACTGGTCGATAGCCTATTAACAGACATCAATTATACATTTGATTTTGTAACTTATTATTTAATTTGTATTTTTTACTGTATATATCCGCTGCCACCTGGAGAACCCGATTGCCGTATTCAAACCAAACAAATCGAAATAAAGATAATTATTATTAAATTCTGTAAATCATTCAACGTATAAAAAAATATTTAAATAAAAATACATGTCCTTTCTCCTACTTATTTTTTTTATTTAAATAATTAAAGTCTCTACGCCCAACAACTAACATAAAGAAGATTAGTGTAAAAAAATATCAGCAAACCTAATTTATTTCGTAAATCCTCCGATACTTTCCTTCTCTCGTTACAAACGTTATCATCCCTCCAGTCCGAAAAAGAAACCCGCTTCGAATAATGGCGGATGATACGTTTCTAATGCAGGTAGATACCCATCAAATGCGACTAATTTTGTATAAAATTATTCTCTAAAAAAAATACGTAACCAATTGATTCGAGTGTGAATTGGTTGTACCATTGATACATCTACAGTTTAAAATTATTTTGTGTGGTAAATAAGATGCATATTGTATAACTCCATATATTTTCAATTTGAGTCTCATTAATCACTTGGTAAAACATTTTAGTAATATTAGGGATTGTTAAGTAAGTTTTTTTTACACGCAAAAAAACAAACCAAGTGAAACTTACTTAACAATCCCTAATATTGTATAACTCCAGTTAAATTAATATTTTCACATTCATTAGTTGACGTAATATATCTGTAATAGTATTCAACATTCTTAGCATTATTAAGAATAATATGATCTGTTGCTTACTGGAGCTTGTAAAATCCATTAACTTACAAATATAGCATGGTAATTTATTAGAAATCATTGACGATATTTTTTTGTAATTCCAATTTTAAAAAAATAATTGTATTTTGGTTAATTTAAAAATGATAAAACAATGATATGGATACTGCTGCATAACTATAGCCCGAACTGATTTAAAAAAGATCAAGAAACAACTTCAGTTAGTGTGATATTCAGTGAAACAAAAAACTGTGCCCAACAATCAAATCACAAACGATAGGATACAATAATCAATAAAATGTTATAGATATACAAACATCTTTATTCTGACAACAAAAATTTACAAAATATATATATTATAACAAAATGTACAATTGTATTAGTAGTCTGTCATGGGCTATTGACAATAGGTCTTTCTGCCCTAAAATGTTATATATTTTATTGTTTTATCATTTTTAAATTAACAAAAATACAAGCATTAAGTAGAATTGTTGAAATTGGAATTTAAAAAAAAAATATCTTCAATGATTTCTGGTAAATTATTATAAATTACTTAGATTGAAAATCTGATTAAATCAGACTAAGATTTTGCCTAACATGAGAGTATGCCTCCACAAATACTTGAAGCAATTACTGAGAAAGCCGCAAGAATGGTTTCAAGTTTGTTGCTAGCGAAATCAACATTAAGAAATAAGCGAGCGTGACAGGAGATTTCATTTCGATGTATTGATAAAAACAAATAATTGATTTTACGTTTTTTTTTCCTCTAACGTGTAACATTTTTACAAGTTAAGCTGCTCGCTTAAAAATATAAAGATAGTAAATTGTAAATATAACATTACTTGTGTAGAGGCTAATGATAAATTAATATTTGCAAATACGAGAATTATATAATTACTTTTAATAGAATTCCTTTTCCGTATCTTCAAAATTGATTTTGTTTTGAAGTATACGATACATGTAATTACAATGATTTTTTTTACTTTTTAGTAGAAACGTATTAGCTATTTCCACTAAAGTGGTGTAGATGTAGTCTTCTGCAGTTTAGACTATTGCTTGATGAAACTCTAATTTTACTTTAAATAAATAAAACACATCTTTTTTTTAGTTTTCGTAAAATATTTTCTATATCATAGAAATAATTGAAATCTTTTTTTTTTCAATTTTTTTATTTAGTAGTGAATAATTATTTACGATTTGATAAAAAAGCTTGGTGTATTGTGGGAAGTATGATTAGTTCAAAGATATTTTGGGTGAATAACCCCTAAAGATTATATCCAGCGTGCTCGTGTGGGCAGGAGAGGTAGGGTTACAGTAGCTGATGTAGATATTTTGTTGGGCAGTTTTTTTCGTTGATTTAGACAAAAGGGGTGAGTTTATCGATAACATTTTAGACTTCCTTTGCACAGAGGAAGGATTTAATCAATAGTTGAGCGTTTATAATAGGTCCTGTGGACGAGAGTGTGGGCCTGTTTTGATGTTTATGATGATTCAGTGTGCAAGAAAGAGTTTTGTTGGTGTGTGTGCGTGGGGAAGGGAGCAGGGAGGGAGAGCTAGGGAGTGAACAACCGGAATCGGGAGTAGCAGCAGAAGTGGATGTGCGGCGGTGGGCAATCGGAGGGATGGATCTGCTCGCTGCGGCACCCTCGGCGGAAGGTAGCTGGCTCGAGCGGAGCGCACGGAACAGATGGATCAATACCAACCCCCTTTTGCACGTGTACATACATTAGTGATGTGGGGTGCGGCCGGCGGCGGCGCAGCACGGTTACCATGGCGGCGGTAGAGCGAGGGGTTGCTCATCTCCCCTCGACTCAGTCAGTGTCCGTGCCGCGATCCGCTTCCAACGTTCCCTCCCGACGACTTCCACACACTTCAAGAGAGGCTCAGGGCTGTGATATTGTCCTGTCACAGCAGTACTGATAATCAGGATACTGCTGCAACGGGACATGACCATAGCCCGAACCGATTTCAACAAGACCATCGAAAGAACCGCCCAAGAAACAACTTTAGTTAGTGTGATATTCAGTGAAACAAAAAACCGTGCCCAACAACCAAATCACAAAGGACAGGATACAACAAACGTTTCCAACAAATAAAAACACACTGTACCTCCCTTAAATAATATCAAAATCAAAACCCTCTTTAAACAATCATTATCAACAATGTAAGATACTAAAAACATTTTGTAAACTAGCTTGTTGACAAATCGATTTGTAACATCACCACAACCCACCCCCGCGTTACATTCGCACAATCCCTGCACTTAAATGTCCCTTTTACTACAAACTAAAACAATACTAAAACGCTTCCTTTGTATGTATATGTAAAATAGATTATTGTAGAATCAATGTTGTTGTTTTCATTTACTTTTTTATTTCTAATTTTTTCTACTCTTAGTCCCCGCATCTAACAAGCAAGCTTCCCCCTTTGTGTAAGTAGAGATTCCGGTTGGGCAAATTTCGCAAAAAAAGTCGAGCGTTCAAAAAAAAAAGTCGATGTGAAATTTAGGCAACGTTCTTTGGTTGGACAGATGGGAGTGACGCCCGGTCGATATTGCCACAGTGCGCGCAATCGTCGTCGCGACGCCCTCGTCTTAACCCAGCGCCCTCTATAAGGCCGCACGCGTTTACAAATGAATGAATTAATTACAATCGCGCCCACATATGCGAAATGAATGCCGGCCCTGCTTTTCTTATTATTATTTTTTAATTAATGGACCGCATTGAATTAATTTGCGCGTTTTTTTTAAATTAAAACGGAAATATAAATAAAACGGGCGATTCATTCAGCAATTTTTATGGAAATTATTTGTTATTATTTAGTTTGCTTGAGAAATTGTAACACGTTAATTTATTAAACAATATTCTGTTTGCTTATGTAAATAAAATCAGTAAAATTTTAGATTAAAATTTAACTTTGTATAGAATAATAAATATAATTACAACATTTATAATGAAAATGTATTTAATTTTATTTCATAAACTGAACCTGCATTCAATATTTGTTTTAATAAAATCAAGGAGTTATTAGTCTAAATTTTATCAAATCAATTGAATATATTTATTTTGTAATTACAGATTGTCATTAATTGTAAAAAGGTGATGTTCCGTAAATAAAGAATTAATTAATAAAAAAATGAAACACACATGTGCAGTTATTTAAATTACAGTTGGAAAAAAGGATTGATCGAATTTTATTGATCATTGCCAGAAATTTTCCTAATTTAATTTCATTTTAAGTTATAGGCATACCGATCCATATGCATACTCCACTACTAACTAATCGCTACTACATAAATATCCTATGCTATGTTAAAAAAAAAGTAGTTAGTCGCATAGACAATACAAATGGCTGATATTCAATAGATTTAATTGCCTTAGATAGCGGAATAGTTAAAGTCAAAGTGAACTTAGATTATAGCTTTTTATATATTTAGTAATTTAATCGAATTATTACTTATAAATAAGTAATAATTCAATCTTATCCCTTATAAATAAGTAATAATTCAATCGCGATTATCAGACCATACAAATGGCTTAAATTTAATTGCCTTTAGATAGCGAAATAATTAAAGTAAAACTGAACTTAATTTAAAGCTATCTAGTCTGATGAGGTTCGAAAAACCGAAATGGCCATATGCTAGATGAATAGTGGCTAAACATTTTATTAAATTAGTTTAAAGCTATTTATTTGTTTTAAATCCTATTTAGTAATTTGATTGAAGTTAAAATTCAATTCAATTACAGTTTTCGTGTTAGACAGCAGATTAGTTCCAGTACACATAATTAAAAATAATATGCACTTTATTAGTAATAGAATATGTTATATTAATAAAATTGTCATATACTTAATTTTGCAGTACAAAATAGTAGTATTGGGTAAATTCGATTGAATTTACTAATCGAGTATTTCTGAATAACCAATTTTAAGTAGCTAAAGTTAATGAATAATAATAAATTGAAATTTGTAAATAAATAAGTGACATTTCTAAATATTAATATTATAAATAACATTACGAAAATTGTCAGATGCTTCATTTTGTCGTGACAAAAAGCATCGAAAAGATCGACTTTGCCCATCTCTACAAAATAGATAGAAAAAATCTACTTTGCCCATCTCTATTAGTAGTTAATTACATTTAAAAAAAATCGCATTAACTTGCTTTATAAATGCTAGCTTGACAAAAATATATTTTAAAGTAGAATTAATTACTTAAATAAATAAAGAGGTAGAATGAATCTAATAAGGGACATGAATCTATATTATATGCCTCTTCTTAAAAAAATGTGATATCTAAAGTTTACTAAATCTACTGAATTTTACATTGAAACTATTATTAAAAGAATACTGATTTATACGTTTAATTAAGTTCTCATTTTACATATTCTTCAAATTAATAGTGCAGGCTTTTGCTTTACTGATAAGGACTGTTTATTACATGTGTACAAAGTGCTGAACTAGTTTTAACACTTTATGTTCTGACAGCAATGCAAATTATAAGAGAAACGTGATAATTTTGATATCAACCTATAGTTGATAAATTGAAGTTTAAAAGAACTTTATATTTAGTCTCCATTACTAAAGCATTTATTTCAATACGTTTTTATTTATTTAAAATGTTTAATGCCATTTCTAAGAATTTAAGAATCCTATATTTTCGAAGTTTATTTTGAGTTTCGTGAAGAATATAATCAATATATATAAATGACACTGCAGAATTAGAAATTATAGTGTGAAGAAAGAATGCAATACTGTTATTTATACTTTAAGTTTTTTATATATTGTCTCCACAACTAAATTAATTGTGACCAAGTGGAATGAATACTGTTTTCTATTTATACTAAATTATTCATTTAAATACGTTATTATTATTACATTTAATATAATAATTTAAATCGTCACAAAACCCTCTTGCGTGTTGCAAAACGGTAAGTCTATTCTGTATGAGAAATGTTAAATTTAACGTATATGTTATTTTCATCACAGTCTAAGTAACTTTTGTAATAGATATAAATTAATAGAATGTGAATTTAATTAATAGCGTATACATTAAAATTAACATTTCCCGTACGGAATAGCCTTAATTATTTATTAAAAAATCAATTGGAGAGGCATGCATAAAACGTATTAAATGTTCATTTCCATCATTTTAAAAATGATTTGGCAGAAAGACCTATGCTCGATAGCCTTAACTAGATGTTTATGATTGAACTGTTGTAAATATTTTTTTCAACTTTCAATTTACTTTATTAACGGAATCTCCATTTCCAAATTACAATTATAATTACATATTGTAATGTAATTTAATGTATCCTTCAGAAATAAAGATTTTTATATATATATATATATATATATATATAAAAATGATTTGTATGTTTAATTTAAATAGATATAAATATTTGTTTTTTACAATTACTGCTCTATGAACAGTCAAATCGTACCTTCAAGTGTTTCAAACATTTCTGCGAACTATTTTGCGAATACTAAAAGTTGTAAAAACATCGAATAATACTGAAACAAAACTAATTATTTTAATTATTAAGGAGATGTAACGGAATGAGTTGTATTGAACAAATTGGTAGTTTCAAGCAAACCGTATTATTGATGATGATCAAGACAATAAAATAATAAATTATTTATAGTGATGATACACTTAACCAAATCCTAGACAAAACTTACTGCTTAATTTATCACGAATTACATACATTTATATACAATTTGATGTTGTTACTTAAAAACTAAAATTATTCTTAGGAGAACCCAACAAGTAAAAAGAACGAGATCCCATTTATTGTTATTTTAATGTTTTTTGCTTGTAATTTTGTTAATCAAGACGACACGAACGTTGCTAATTAATTCTATTTGTGCACAGAGTGGTATAAAAAACGTTATTAAGTGTTTTCTTTGTCCTAAAATAGGAAGTGTTACTTATAGTAATAGAATAAGTTGCATTAATTACAATGTCATATACTTAATATTGCAATAATAAAAAATATCGATTTTGCTCTTTATATTTGAATATTTTTCTATTAAATTTTTTAGCGTACGTTTTTAATAACACCAAAAATGTTATCAACCTAATTTCTTGTTAGCAAATATCCACTTTATTTTAAATTTATTTTTTTATTTACGGAACCCCTCTAGAATGTTACCCAATATTTTGACGCAAAAATAATCGTTTCGTTTTATGTTGTTATATATCTGTTATTTTCTTTTTCTACTCTGCAACAGAGAGATAAATTGTAAAAAGCAATACAGTATCTATACAATAAATTCTGAGCTTTTTTTAATATTCAATGATAAAACTGATACCACCCTGTGCGGTTAGTAATTACTTACATGTACCGAAACATAAGAAATTAATATAAGAAAAACAAACATAAAGAGGTAAATAATCAGGCAAACCGTATTAGGTGTTTAATAAAAGAAATATGTATAAATACCCTCAAAAATATATTACAAATTAAATGGTGCAGTTAAAATAAAAAAATAATAGAATACATATTATTTTTATTAAACACCCGTTATATATTAAGTATACATAACAAAAACAGACTGAAAGGCTATAAGTGTGTATGCAATATAGTGCGTAAAGATGCGATTACACATGTACTGTTTTTCAAGTTGGTTTATAATATGACCGATTCTTTTTCTTATAAAATTTTTAATATGTAATTATAATTTGGAAATGGAGATTCTGTTAATACAAGTAAATTGAAATTGATTAATTCGATATAATCGGCGCTGTACTGTAAGAGAAATGTTGAGTTTAACATGTACGTTAATTTTTAGCATCACAGTGTAAGCATCATTTATAATAGATATATAAATGACGTTAAATATTAATTAATAACGTTCACGTTAAATTTAACATTTCCCACACGGAATAGCCCGGATTGTGTATGCAGTAAATCCAAGAATAATTGATTATTTACATGATAAAAAAAGTTCTTTTACTTATAAAGTATATTTACGATTAAAAAATATTTATTAATAAAATAAATAATAATAATAAAAGACAGTTATATTTAATAAATAATTTTAAAAATTAAATAATAATTATTTATTAACAAAATAAATAATAAAAGACTTAATAAATCAGTCTTCCTGTTAATTCGTCCCCAACCAAAAACCATACACGTGTAACCGCACCCGATTGTTAATATATCATCAAAGTCCTTATCACTTCTTTTTTATTAATAAACAAAATGATGAATGTATAAGGTAAATTCAAATGTACATATGCTCTAAAGAACGTCCGAACCGCTACGCTACTGACGCTACTGGCTCTCTACACAACGGTTTTTTTTCAGCGTCGCCTCGTTACCTTCAGGAGTTGACAAATCTGATCGTGGCCGGCGTCGGCGCCGCCCTCGTCGACAAATCGTTGGCCTGGTGTTTCCCGGCGGCTTTTCTCGTTTCTGTTTCCGTTTGGGATACGGCCCTGCTCCCGACACAAACCCAGTTATGCCTGCGACACTTCAATTAAAGTACAAACATCAGACATGATTATTCAAGTCGGTCATCGGTTTCGTGCAACAATTCTCTACTTTTTGGGTAAATTGTTGGGATATCCGGGGTTGGATGTTTGTCTTATGGTTCAATTGAAATCAGTCGAAAACATTGATTGTTGAATAAATTGTCAATTATTATTCTCAATAATGATATTTTAAAAAAATCTAAATTATTTTCAAATGCTTTCATGTGATATTTGTCACGATTATATAATCATCTTTATTGTGGTATTTACACATATATTATATAATATATTTAATATAAACTAACCCCGACACCAATTGGTAAAGGGGGACATCGATTATATATATATATATATATATATGTATATATATATCTTATAAATGGCTATCGAAAAAATAATCGTAACATGGTTGAAAGAAAAAGTACCTCGCAATATTTCAGTGGAAATAAACTACCTCAGATTAATTTCAATATTGAAATATTCTCTCTTGGCTAATATATGGATAAAAGTTTATATAATTGTAGTAATAACTTAATAGAATATCAATCTCAATTTAGAATTATTAGCCTAACGATTATGATCTCTGCAGATATTCTGAATATTAATAAAATTAAAAGTGAATATGACGATTTATCGCTAAATCGAACTCATATGGATTTTCAGGAAACTCGTTTACTCTATAGCGAATAGATCCTGCAGTTATTCATGACTTTTTTTAACTATATCGAACGGAGGAGTTAATCTCCATATAAAATCACATGAATAAAAAAGCATGTTAAGATTTACAGCTACAACGAGGTTAAATAATTAAATAATTGATAAAAAAAACACTAATATTCAAGCACTGCGAAGAAAGGATATTAGTGGTTTTTTATCACTTACATTTGATCTTCACGTAACCCAATCAATTTATCCAGAAATTCACAATTTGCTGCAGTAAACGCAGAGAGTTATTCATAGCTAATGATGTACTGAAGTATAAATAAAGGTAGAACAGGCAGACATCTGATGATTTATAGCTGCAGCAAAAATATTTGGTGGTCATTGATACATTGCTTCAAAAAAATTCGAATTTGTATAAAAATAGAGAACACATTTTATATTTATTACTGCGGCAAAAACTGCGGTTATTAAAATATCCATATTATTTGGAATATTGAGGCGATATAATAAAATGTATTTTTACATGTAGCGTATTTAATACTTTATTTTATCGCAACGAATCCTCGCAATAATTTATATAAATTATTTATTCAGTATCAATGATTTTTATTTAATTAAATATTATTTCAAAAAAAAATCTCCTTACACCTAACGGTAGAAAGGAAAAAGATTAAAAAAAAATCAAAAAATTACTACTGCAAAAAAATAAACAGTATCATTGCGAGGGACAATTTAAAAAAGCTAGAATTTCGTTATTTATCGCATTTTTTGCTACACTCTTTCGCTATTGCTCGTGATGTCGCTAATACTAATAGCACTGCATACAGATTTTAAAAATTTAGTTATGATCCCATCACTGAAGCGATTTATTCTCTTAAACGTTTGCAAGACTTTAACTTCAGGAAATGCATGCGTTTTAACGCAACAATTTTAATTTTGAATTAATAACAATTCCGTAAATAAATAAATTATTAAATAAAATTATTATTATTATATTATTATAACAAATGTTGATTTTTATTTTGTTTACAACAGCTATTCATACTATGTGGGAAATCAAATTTTAAACAACAATTCATCATGTTAGAATTGTTTGAATAAATTAATATCACTGCAGCAGATAAAATTAAAATAACTGTATGACAAACCTATAGTAATTCTAATTTACATACACTTCGTTTGAGAATAACAGAGAACTGTGGAAGCAGCGACAGTAGTTACTAGTGGCTTGGTAAAAATTCAGTAATTTTATCGTTTTATATTTTATATATATTTTTTTTAATTACATGAAACCAATTTTATATAAATAAACATATAATTTCTATTAATATTGCCTTTTTTATACATATGTTTTGTAATCTTTTTAGAGCGTCACACTTTTCTTATAAAATTTTTAATATGCAATTATAATTATAATTTGGAAATGGAGATTCTGTTAATAAAGTAAATTGAAATTGATATATCTTTCTATAATTACAAGCAGTTATAGTATATTCGGGATAAGTTTAAAATAATGTCATATATAGTGTTTTTTCTTTATTGCCAAACTTATATCATTAAATGTTCTAAAATGAAATGGCAAAATGTTTCCTTTTTAATTAATTTTAAGCTGGCGGCAATCTCCACAGTTGAATTGTTTTACAATTATTTGAAGTATATATCAAACTTGATACATTTTTAATCCAAAAAAAAATTAAAAATAGGAATTTGTTGTATTCCTTGTGTAATGTATAATTCAAAGAAGAATACATTTCTGGTCACTTTAAAGTTATCGTGACTAGACTATACAGCGCAACTGTAAAGTCTGCAACTATCGCAATATTTTTTTTAGTAAACGTTTTTGCAAAAACGTAAGCTGCTGATGCTTACATAATCATTAACTAAGTGTATATTTTAATGATTGTTAATTTACGTGAAGATGAATGTACTATGTAATAAAAAATAGAATCTCCTTTATTCACAAAATTTAATCTTTTATTAAATAATATAAGTGTATAGTATATTTAATTTTATATTTTGTAGCAATATTTTTTTAGTATTATTATAATGATATTAAAATAAAAAAAATCTACAAATGTTGATGCTCCTTCTGATTGAATTTATTTTACCTTATTTTTCTTCTGATGCGATTTTTTGAATCATAAGACAACTTACTCCCAACCCGGGACATTCCACCACACTCCTAATCCTATACATATTAAAAAACACAATATTAGTAACAATTACATCGTAATAATTTAAAATACAAATATCTGCAATTATATTAACATAAATAAACAAAACAAATATAGTACAATAATCTTATATATATATAAATCGATTTGTTTAATGAAATAAAGAAAAAAGTCGGAAAATTATAAACCAATAGATATCGATATATTAGTGTGTGATATGATGCAGTCAGTTGCAATAAAGGTGACGAAATAAATAAATAAAAGGTGACAACATGGCACATAAATCAACGGTAAATAAATAAATAATATTTAGCTACAGTTTCCAGTTAACTAATCTGAGACATACTAATTAATATTTAGTTACAGCTAATTAAGTAAATGAAAATGTTAAGTTTGACATAAGTACAATTATTAACTAACTAAGGTTGTGTAAGTTTATTTATATACAGGAAAAATAAAACATTACAAAAATAAACAGATTGTTAATACATCATAAGGGTTACTTAAAAATTAAACCCGATTTTTCAATTTATTATTATTATTCAAATATATATATTCTTTCTTAATCTTATCCTCTTTTACCCGTATTGGGTGTCGAGGCAAATATATATATAAATATATTTATTACCAAAACAAGTACATAATAGATATACCGTTTGTTTGCGACAAGGTATACATAGGCATTTTACATATAAAAACAATTTTATGCAAATTCCTGCTTCTCTGTTTATTTTAGCAAAATCTACACGAATCGAAATGTGTTCAGAATTTTAAAATCTATGAAAAACGATACTTCATTGGCTTCAAAATCGACATATAACTAATTAATTTTAATTATAATTGCTAAATATCACGTTTTTAAATTGCATTAGCCATGGCTTAAGAAAAAAAAAACATGTTAAATTGCAATCATTGAATTATGTTTATTCTAAAAATTGAACAAAGAATCATTTTAGAAAAAATTTAAATTCTGAATATATTTTAATTATTTCAATTTTTCTATAAAACGAACAGAAAAGCAGGTATCGGTAAAAAAATCGCTATGTATATTTGATCAATAGTCAATATCCAGTATATATATTTTTAATAATTCTATAAATTCTTTCATCACGGAATTTACATATATGTTTAATAATTGGCCATCGACCTAAGGTCTTTCTGCCTTTATCCAAATATATCTCAGGAAAATAAATAATAATGGTATAAAGAATAGCAATTTCTAAAGAACCCCCAACAATTTTTTTTTAAATTTAGCAATATTAATAATTAATCTTAATTTTCATTCAATAACGCATGATTCGCGTTTGCAGCAAGCGGAGAATTGCAATCGTTGTTTTAAATAAATTGAATGTGTAGAAATAAATAAATATAGTTATATTTAATATAACGAATATAGTCGCTATTAAATATTACAACTGCAATTAAAATAAATTATTACAGCAAAAATTGCAAATAATACGTATTATAATATTTCCTATTAATCTTTTAATAAATTAATAATTACATTATTATTATTTATAATTTTTATCGTCAAATCATAACGAACATCACAATAACCCAAATGGAATTAAATTAATTATTGGCATTTTCCTGTATAGAAATAAAAATACTACCGCCAGGAGGAAAATTAAATTGATTTCATATTTAATAAACTATTTTTTATATTCTAGTTAATTTCCTCGTGGAAGTAAAACGGCTTTCTTTATTGTGAGATCTAAGCTAAAATAAACAACTCTCGTTTTCACTTGTTTCATCAAGTTCCAAAAAAAGAAGCAAGCCAAGATAAATTAAAGAAAACCGCCAAAGGTCTGTTTTTATTTTAAATTAATTACATTTACATGAAACTACATATTAATTATATTACATTTATTTATAAAAAAATATTATTTATATATATATTTCATTTAAAACGCTAAATATTTAAATATAAACAAAAAATATGGGCGATTAATTAATAATATAAACTTCTACAAATACAGCTAAATTGCTAATGTTTAAATTAGTGTTGGGCAAAATCGAGTGAATTTAGTAATCGAGTATTTCTGAATAACCAATTTTAAGTAGCTAAAGTTAATAAATAACAATAAAATAAAGTTTATTAATCAATAGGTAAAACTTTCCAATATTAATATTATAAATAACATTAAGAAAATTGTCATAAACTATATTTGGAAGTGACAAAAAAGATCGAAAAGATCGACTTTGCCCATCTCTAGTTTAAATATATATTTCGATTAGAGTATAAAAGGATTAGGTTTAGATAACATAAAAACACGGTTTAATTAAAGGGTTCTCGTTTTTTTTATTGGGTTTTTCTCTACGCGTAACGCGATTTAATTTATTGTGTTAAACCACATTGATGCCATATTTTTTTAAATTAAGTATCAAGGACAAACATTAATTAATTAAATAAAATTAATGAAAATAAAATTGATTTCTTAAAAAAAACTAGTTTGTTTGTTGTCCTAATCAAGGTTGATTGTTTCCACTTTTGATTCTTTTTGCTCGAACTACTTCGGACTTCCCTGTTGTTGCCAACCGTGGACAGTTGAAATTGATCACTCGGTATAATGCTGCTTCTAACAGAAGATCCTTGTTAGAATTGGCTTATAATTTTAGTTTTATTTATAAGCATATCTCTCTTACAGAATTGCCCCCCAATATAAATGGTCCAAATATAAACGTTATAAAAAAACAATTGAATTTTACTAAAAATAGCCACGAAATGTCCATCACAATAAGTCAATAAGTATTTTAGTAAGTATAGAATTCGTTTATCGCAGGTTTTATTTCAAATATTCTTATTACTGTCCATTATGAGCTAATATTAATAAAATTACGATACACGTAACTGACACCTACAGAATTATTTATTGATTTACATTTGTGCGGGGCTTCGGAAGCCCAATAATCGAGGCTAATTTAATTAAGGCCCGCGCGTGCTGAATTATTTGAATTCATCAAATGCCGGAGGTACAGAAATATGTAATATGAAGGCTGGATGGATTACGATTTTGTTTTATAATTCCTATGAGCGAAAAAAACAATCATTAATGATTTTCGATGCTCGGAAAAAAATTAAACATTTTTTGCTGTATCTGTAAAGTTACGTTGTTTTCTGATTTAAAAAAATAAAAAATAACTGACTAAACTCTAGTCAGTTTTTTTTAATTTTTAACAATCATTAATGATTTTCCATGCTCACAAAAAAAATTAAACAATTTTTGCTGTATGTGTGAAGTTACGTTGTTTTCTGATTTAAAAAATTAAAAAAAAAACTGACTAGACTCTAGTCAGTTTTTTTTGAATTATTTGAATTCATCAAATGCCGGAGGTGCGGAAAGGCGAGTGTAATATGAAGGCTGGATGAATTACGGTTTTGTTTTATAATTCCTATGGGCGAAAAGAACAATCATTAATGATTTTCCATGCTAGGAAAAAAAATAAACATTTTTTGCTGTATCTGTGAAGTTACAATGTTTTCTGATTTAAAAATTAAAAAAAAAACTGACTAGAGTTCATATTTCTACAGTTGTAACAACTATAGAAATGTTCATATTTCTACAGTTGCAACAACTGTAGAAATGTTCATATTTCTACAGTTGCAACAACTGCAGAAATGTTCATATTACTACAGCTGTAACAACTGTAGAAATGTTCTCATATTTCTACAGTTGCAAGAAGTGTTTTTTTTAAAGAAATCATGGATTTTCGAAAATCATTTTTATTTAATATATTTAAATAACTGTGACCAAGTGAATGAATACTCTTTCCTATTTATATTAAGTGGTTCAACTATTTACGATGATAAATATTAATCTAAAAATATTTTCCATTAAAGATAATTAAGACAAAACCCCGAATGACAACTGGGCTTTAATTATCCCTTATATTCATTCATTCAATAGAAATCGAACGGAATTAAAATGTGATTACTTTCCGGATTAGTTTAATTACTTTCGAGAACTCGCCGGATAATTACAAGCGGCGCGCGGTGGTTTCAGTAATTTCGTCTTTGTTGCTAATTCGCCTACATTTCACTTTGCAACAAGTCACTCCTCCGACGGAGAGGTGTTTTATTGATTAAACGAGTGTTGCTCCATTCCATCCAGTCAACCAAAGTCCTCGTTATCCTCGAGGTGGGTGGGTAATTTCAGTAGTTCGGAAATTACGAGTGCTGATTCAAAGTTTGAAGAAAAGGAAGTTTCCATCGAAGTTATTTCAGCGCGTGCTGAATAAGTTGGTTGTAAGAACTGAGCAACATCAAAGGGTGTGTTTAATATTAAGTAGTTGGGCTGTTGAATGATATGCAGTTAAGAGCATTTTTGATTAAGGGGTATAGGAGGAAAAAAAGTGTTTAAACTTTAAATAGACAATCGCTTTTATATACTTGACAACAAAAAATTAAATTCAGCTATTACGTATTATTTGAAATTGAAAAATCTCATATTTTATATTAGCTAATTTGTTGTTTTCAAAGAAATACCTCCAAATTATTTTAATGTATTTAGGGTTGTTAATTATCATAGACTTTGATTACAACACTTGGTTTGTTTCACTGAAACAAACCAAGTGTTTTAAGCAAAGTCTATTAATTAAATATGTTTCACCACGGGTTAAGTGAGAAATTAATTCAAAATATTGTTAATTATCTTTAAAGGAGAAACATTTTTAAATATTTTTTTATAAAATATTACTTCGATTTAGATAGTAATAGGAACATTATTATCATCTAGCGGCGTCAATTAGTATTTTTTTTTCTTGTTGTTAAATAAATAACAGAAATAATTCTTTATTTTTGTTCTACAATCCACTATACATAAATATTATTAATTATATTGTAGATTTGTAAAAAGGTAAATCCGTTAAATAAATTAAAAATCACAAAACATAGTAATTAAAAAAGAAACAATCAAAACACGAAAATTATCCAAGAAATTTTTTGTTTGATAAATGTCAGTTCCGTCGGGTTTTAGTTACATCATTTCATTAATTCATAATTTTGCATCATAAAACTAAAACTTGGCATAACTGTCACTTATCAATCTAAGTGATTCTTTAGATAATTTTCGTGATTTGTAATTTTTTTAATCACTATGTAAATCGAAGTAATATATAAACAAAATCGATGTTCGATAGCCAGTTAGTAAGAAAATTATATAAAAAGTATTGTATTGTATGATCTCTTTCTTAATCTTATCCTCTTTTGTCCGTATTAGATGTCGAGGTTGTATTGTATTATATATATATATAATCTAAAATCCCCATCTACCATAATGGTTGTGTAGGGGTGGGTTGTCTTGGTTAATTATTATTCATATGTACAAAGTTTGCCCATTCTTTTTTGTTTCTTGCGAGTCCTTTCGCTTCTGCCCACGTTTTTCCAGAATCTCCTGTATGATCTTATCCCAGGTCTGTCGTGGTCTTTCTCTCTGTATTGTATTATACTTAATGTAAATTCTACAATAAAGATAATATATAAAAAATATTCAGGCAGGCTTTTCAGTACCCCATCCGTCCAGCCCAATTTTTAAGTACATTTTTGATTGTGTAAGCCCAAATTGCATGAATGGTACCTTCGTATTTCAAGGCATAAATTTTATCTGGATGATTAACGTAACACTTATCTTTAAGGATTCCTCACATAAAAATCCAACAGGATTAAATCACAGCTCCAAGACGACTAATTTACATTAAGATTTCGACTGATTATTCGATTACTTTGGCTGTATAACAAGTAGCTCCGTCCTGTTGAAACCAAATGTCATCCATGTCATACTCTTCAATTTTTTGCAATAAAAATGTATTTATATTTTTAATTAATTTCTCACTTAACCCGTGGCGAAACATTTTTGAATTAATTCAGGATGATTTAATTGAAATTAAAACACTTGGTTTGTTTTATTTATTTAAATAAGTGAAAGTTAAAACACTTGGTTTGTTTTACTTATTTAAATAAGTGAAACAAACCAATTGTTTTAATTTCAATTAAATCATCCTGAATTAACTAAAAATGTATTTGATACAAAATTAAATACAATTGAAAAACTCTCTATCTCACCTTTATCAAGTTAATTACAATTGGAGCAGTTTGTGAGTGGCGAATTTTATGTAAATTATTTTTTTTTTCATTTGAATAAATAATAATTACAAAATTAATTTAAAAAATCAAACCCACGCTTCTTATTTCTTGTTTTATTATATACATCCTACTACTTCAGTAAAGTAACACCCCCTCCCACTTGTCAAGCAAGCTTTCAATTTTCAGCGAACGATGGTGTTTTCCTCGGTTCTTTTTCGAAATTTAATTTAATTAACGCAACTCCGTCTCGCCTTTAATAATTAAGATTATATCTTCGGGATGAGAGAGCGATGGCAGAGGACGAGGGAGAGGGCCAGTCTCGCTCGCAATCAATATTCAAGCGCAAATAAAGCGACTGTTTGGCGGTCGTCGTAGCCGGCAACGTACACTCTGTCGAATACACGAGAGAGGGAGCAGCGAGGGGGCGGCGAAAAGAGGGCGGTAGACGAGGAGGGTGGCTTTTATGAATCGGAGCGTTATCGATTTCGCTTTTTATTTCGGCGGTGTGTTTTTAGTTCCGGATTATTCCGCCGGTCTTAAAATGGGGGAATAAAACGGCGCGAGTGTGGGAAAATTGATTCGAGTTAAACTAAAAGTTACAAAAAAAATCAATTGCGAACGTAAAGTATCAAGAAAATATTGTTGTAATACTTTACTCTTCTTTATTTGTTTGTTTAATTTTTCATTATTTATTTAACCACTAAAAGTACAATATCTAAGACGACGTAAGCACCATCTTTCGCCTAATTTCACGTGACATCTTTCAGCCGCTTTCATCGAGGCATTACACATGGAACACAATAATCTGATGAGGTTCGAAAAACCGAAATGGCCATCACTAGTTATCCATACGCTAGATGAATGCTGGCTGGACATTTTATTAAATTAAACAACATCTAAATTCAATATTTATATAACATCTTTATTCAGATAATTTTTGATGCAATTTAAAATAATTACAAGTAATTGTTTTACTTTTTTATGCCATTTATAAACTTTATTTGCAGTGACTAGTTTCGACTACACGGTAATCATCATCAAACTAAGTACCTAAATTACGAAGTACATTATTTTTATTATTTGTATGCCTGCTAAAAAAAAACTTCAAAATTTTCATTAAGTCAACCTGGTCGTTAATATTTTGTTTAGAAAATAATTTTTGTTAAGTATAATTTTCAGTATAATTATGACAATCATTTAAAAATAATAGAAAATCTTTAAAGTTTATTTCTCTTTTTTTTTTATTTAAACACTTTTATGAGCTATTTTTAAATTTCCACGTGAACAAAACAATTAAAAAAAGATCTTCGCGTGTGGTTTGTATTTATTTCGTATGAATTTCAAACGTATTTTTTCGCGGCCATATGTTGTGCATCTTTTCAAAACGTATGTGAACAGCTGCTGCTGCTGTCATGGTTTGTGGAGCACATGGCACGTGTCTGGCGAGGTTCTACCTGACTCACAGCGAAGCCCAAAATTTCGTTCACGATAAAGGAAGCGGGGAGCTCTTCCTTCCAAAGGAAATTGAGTATTTCGAAAAGGTGTACCTTTTAATGGCAGCTGGGGAACATCTGCCGCTTTTTTAGTACTTCGACGAACGAAGATTGTTTTTTTATGTATAATCATTACTCATCAACCACTAGAATATATACTTTTTTTTAATTAAAATGTAATCATTTTACAAGTTCTTTCAATTGTATATAATTTGTTATGATTATGTCACATTTTAATTATGAAAATATATATTCCAATATATGGAAATAATCGATTAAAAATAATCCGTTTTCAGGCATATGTATTATCCAATTGTAATAAATGAAACACTTTTTTACTTTGTTTGTATAACTCGGATTGATTTTATTGTTGACTATAGTTTCGACAACCTTAACGTCTCATTATCAAAACAAAATTTATACAAAGTAAAAAAGTGTTTCATTTATTACAATTGAATTACAATGTATAACAAAATAGAAGCCTCAACAATTAACAAATATGTATTATCCGACCAAATTTAATTGGCTAATTACACCAATTCACTAGTTCTTTTTAGAAAAGTAATAAGCTATAATGACACTTAATTAAATGTGTGTTTCGTGAAGATTTGAAAGAAATATGAAAACACTTTGTACACTTTTCTTCACTTATTTATTTATTAACAGATGTGCATTTCGATCACCAAAACAAATTTGTTTTGTAAAACATTGATAATGATCACATGGTGATCGAAATGTACATCTGTTAATAAATAAATAAATAAGTGAAGAAATGTACAAAGTGTTTTCATAAGCTATAATGAAATTAGTAGGTATTGAATGTTAAGTTATTCGAATATAGAATTTGAATTTTTATTGCACTCATTTTTATTGCCTTCTCTCTTCTCGAATCATGAAAGGGTTTCGGCTGTATTTTTATTGCCAAAAGTATAAATTAAATTTGACATAAATATGAGATTTTTCAGAAAAACACAGTGCTAAATGTGGAAATAATTTATTAATTATTTTCAAATCATTTTTATTTAATTTATTTAAATAACTGTAACCTAGCGAATGAATAATCTTTTCCATTTGTATTTAAAATACTAAATAAAAGTTTAATTAAAATGAAATACCTTGTAAACACGACTATATTTAATTTAATTCGAATTAAATGAAATTAAATATCTTCCGCGCAACGCATATAATTCGCAATAAAATCCCTTTGTATCCAATTTCAATTAACTCATTCGCATTAAAGTTTTTAACTAATTAAAATTACTTTATCGAGTTTATAATTTATTCGAAATTTATACGCTATTTTCCGGTGAGCTGCACTGAATAAAAATCAAGTTTTCGCTATTGTTTTTTTTTTTTAATAACTATTTTGTGTAATTTTAATTGTTTATTACACAAGGAAAATATGGTCATTAGAAGAGAGAAAGAGAGTGTTTGAGCAATATTCCCAGCAGTTTTGTTGTTAACAACACGACACATGGTTTACTTTTTATTTAAACGCGCCATGGGAGAGAATTGTGACGATTGAGTAAGAAAAAATGAGTTTATGTACTTCGCTATTCTATTTTAATCGTAGAATTATAATTCTGTATTATATTAAATTAAATAATAGCCTCAATTAGTGATGGGCAAAATCGATTATTTGAAGAATCGATTTATTTGTAAAATACAAAATATAATGAAAATATATTAAAAAAATACCTCGAATTATTAGAGAAATAGTAATTAAATAGATTATGTTTGAGTTTTTAATCAATTTAATTTAATTAATTTCACAGAATCGATAAAATTATCATTCGAACAGTTCAGCTAGCCAGCATAGATTTTTCTTCAACTGATATTAAAAATTGCTGGCTTTGAAAGTGTTAATAATTGTTGGCCAATGGATGATCTACCAACCCAGCTATATTTAAAAAGAAACAGAAGATATTTTAAACATTTATTTTGTGAAGCCATCTATGATTTAAGAGTTGTTTTTATGTTAGCCGTATTAATAAAGTCATGTCTTTTAAGGTTGAATTCTTAAAAAAATAAAAGAATAAAAAAAAATAATTACTTAATCACTTTCTTTCCATTTGCTCAGCAATTAAGTACTTACACATTCCCAGAAAAAATGATACGTTTCTGAATAATATTTAAGGCAGAGCTGTACTGACGAGGAATAGATCCCGAAACACGTGTCTACAGATGGCCTTTTAAACATATTTAGTTTTGTTTATGTGAAAATTTCTTGATTTGAAAAAAAGTTGCTTTATCAACTTTGCTGAGATGCAACGGTAAATATTCATTGCATAATTCAATGTCCGGCGTGGATATTTGGGAAGTAGTTGTTTCAATGGATATTTGTATTTGTGTATACTTACTTTGTAAGTACTTAATTGCAGAGCAAATGGAAATGATTAAGTAATTAATTATTTTCTTTTTTATTCTTTTAATTTAATTAAAATGCAAAAACAAAAAGTTTACCACCATTCTCAAAAATATTGTGAAAAAAAAGTAACTACTTTTTTATTTAATAATTCAAGTAATTCATACAATTAGAGCTATTCTGTATGGGAAAATGAATAAGTTTAACGTGTACGTTATTTTTTATCATCCCAGCCTAAGAGGAGATTCATATGAACATAGAATGTGAAATTAATTGATAAACTTAATATTTCCCGTACGGAATAGCCTCTGATATTTGCAGTATGAATTTACTCATTAATATTTGCAATTAGTCGATGGTCTAACGTCCGAAAATTCTTTATTAAAACGCGAATTAAAATTCTTTGAAAAATTTCGAGCGGGCGAAGTTATCATCGCGGAAGGGAAGGGCAGGGCGCTGGGCTATGTAAATGAGCGGAAAATTTGTACACGCGGCGGGAATTTTAATTTGCATTTGCATAACGGAGTACATTTCGGAGTGTTGTAAAATCCCGCGGCGCAGTTGTTGCGTTTAATTGCTTCGCTCTTCTGATCAATACAAACACACTTTTTCCATTTATTTAAAACTGCATCTTCCTTTGTTGCCTGATGAATAATTTATTGGTATTATTACATTGAGTTTACACAAGTAAAAATGACAATGAAATTCATAAGATATTGCTTAATTATAAAACTTTCTGGTGTTTCTTCTTACTCCTTCTTCTTTTTTATTAAGTATGTGTGTGTGTGAGTATGTTTATTGGTACTATTGATTTATATTATTTTTATTATTATTATTGTTTGTGATTGAGAAATAATTATTTTGATGCGCGACCTTACCAAATTTTCAGGCTTTTCTATGTTCGAAATTTTACTTCATGCTTAACGTTTCAACAGAAAACACTCGTTGAAAAAAAAACTGCAAATTGCACCTAACAACTCTTTCTTTAAGAGAAAACAATTAATGTAAAATATATGTAAGAGTATTAATTTAAATAAAAATCACTTGCTATTTAATCAGGTTTCACCAAGTGATTAATAAGAAAATAGTCAAAGATAAATTAATTGAAAATTTAAACAATAAACAAATTTAAAGATTTTTTTTAAACAGTTTTATGGATATCGAAACTGTAAAATATGTATCGCCAAACGATGAAAATAACGACCACCAAATACAAAACAATGAAAAAATGCCGATATTAGTAAAAATATCAAAATCGTCGGCTTAGAATTGTCGAAATTATGAAAACAATTGAAAAATTTCCTTTATTTTCACGGTTTTCCCTCTGTTGCTTCAAATTCCCGTTTTTTTAAGAGGAAGACTTTCCATGTATAATCAGATATATTTAATATAGATTAAATATATTTTTGTAAATTAAATTAATTTTAAAAAAAATATTTTTTTTTTCACTTTTTTTGTTTTAAAAAAATAAAAATTATCTGATCTTTCAATTATCTTTTCAATGTTTTAGAAAAGTTATTTGGATTCATGAAATGAAATTATTATTAATATTATGTAAAAAAAAAAAAACTTTCCATCAACATCGAATCATTAAGTCTAAAGGTTGAAGCCTTGATCCAGACAATTCCGATAATACGATTAATCAATCGGCAAAACAGTCTACAATAAAAATCGACATTTAGCAATTCTTGAAAACGCACGTTCGTGTGGTTTATTTATTTAAATAAATAAATAACTGGACGCTGTCTCATTGTGTGCGATTTCTCTCGGAAGTATTTCCAAGTATGAATTTTTGCTCGGGAACTAGTTTGAGCCGCGAGTGACTCAATATTTGCATGCGGACATGCGAGCGCAATACCGAATGTTTGCAATTTATTCGAAGAGTTGGAAATGTACGAAAGATAAAATAAACACGCTATAATAGTGCTCGAATGTATATTGCAAATTGTTTCTCAATTCTAGTTTTGTTCGAAGAAATTTAAGACACGCTATGTATGCGATCGTTAATTTTTTATATCGAAATTGTTTACATTATTTTTAAATGAAAATAAAATATTTATCGAATTGTTGTAAACGAATTACATGAAGATTACGTAATTAAACAAATTTGTGAATTAATTGAAAAACCTTGAAATTTTCACAAAACAATATTAAAATTAGAAAAAAATAAGAATTTAATTTTATCTTTTTTTTTCTTTTTCACATAGAAGTTCACTTAACGGGGTGATAAATTTAAAAAAAAAATCCGTCGTAGCCCGGAACGAGAGGCGACAAAGCCCGGCACTTTAAAATTAAATTCGTCAACTTTCACGCAAAATCAATACCGCCACCCTCGAAAACTCCATCCCCGCGGCGGGCACTTGCAGCCGAAAACGAATTAATAGATAAGATTAAAAAGAAAATCCCAGACAGAAAATCGAGCCGTTCTCTAGATGTTTGGCGGGGGGTTCATTTCCATTCATTTAATTATGCAAATAACTATGCAAACTGCACTTACAACACCGAAAGGAAAGGGGGGTTGGGAAAGGGCGGAATGCACCCTCGGCGGCGTACATTGTCGTCGCCGGCGCCATCTACAGCGGATCCGTGGAACTTTGTGCTAATTCGGTTGAAGGGATGTTTTTGGGAAGGGTCGGACGCCGGGGCAACCAACCCCTTTCGGTTTTTTTTACGGCGGTTGCGATTGTGTTTCCCCCCCTTTTTAGACTAGACGATTGCCGGGGGACATAAAACACCGTCTTTAGAATGTGTTACAACCTAAATTACTTTGTTTACAGAATAGTAATCTATACTGGAAAGATACCATTTTTTAATTGTCAATAAACAAAATCATAAAAAAATAATAGCACACGTAATTCAAGTTATTTTCATAGTTTTCAACTGATATTAATTATTATAATGCTTTAACGAGCGATTCAAAAAATTAAGTCATCACAGCTTTTGGAATATTCCTGATAGTATGCTTCATTAATTTCTCACTTAACCCGTGGCGAAACATTTTTTTTTTATTAATTCAGGATAATTTAATTAAAATTAAAACACTTGTTTTGTTTCACTTATTTATATTTTCTCCGACTAGTTACGACCATTGGTCATCTTCAGGGAGGAATAAGTAATTTACACAATTTAATTAATTATTTTCCCTGAAGGTGACCAATGGTCGAAACTAGTGGGAGAAAATATAAATATTTAATACTAACAAAGTCTAAAACAGAGTACGAAAAAATATTGTAACGAAAGTGAATGAAACAACTGGAAAGAACACTCTGGAATGTTCCACCAAGCGCGTGATGGTAAACATGGCGTCATGGAACGTTCTGGAAAATTCGAGAAACAAGCACGCTATAGAAGCGCGCGCTAGCGGCAAGGCGGGCAGTCTATCACGAACGTCCGAATGCTCAACATCTAGTTAGAAATACGTAAGTACTTGAGACAAAAGCACATTAAAGCAACTACTTCCCGGGCAAATACCCATCCGGATATTGAATTATATAATGTAATGTTGCATATCAATAAAATATTGCATCACGCAACAAATTTTTTGATCCGAGAATTTAATAAAATGTTCAACCACCATTGAACTGGAGATGACCATTTCGGATGTCATTAGATGAGTATTCCATGTGCAATGCCTTAATGAAGGTACTTGAACGGATGTTGTGTTGTGATTAAATAACCTGATATGAATCATATAATTGGAAAGATAGCACAGATGGCGCTCTCTGTTATCTTTCCAATTTTATAATTCAATAATTGTTGAAAACTTGCCCTATGCATGTAACAACCCTTCAAATATGATTTTTTTTAATAAATCCTGATAAAAATATTATGAAAATAAAATAGATATGCTTGATTATAATGATGGTATTTAATTTTTTGAAGCCACGTAAAAACAAGTCGTTAAAATTTTTGGGCAATAGCGCCCCGCTTGCTTATTTGTATACTACGACCACGTCGTTTATCGATCGTTCCCAAGCAGAAATGCAGATCGCCGCTGCTGCAAAACTGCGATTACACGGCGGCCATTTCCCCACTCACATTACACACACACACAAACCGTCTCCACATTTGTAATACAACGCCCCCCTCAGACCAGACAATACACCCACCCCCGCCGAACAGAACAATCCACGCGGGCCGAATGAAAAGTGCTCCCGCGTTCATTCCCATTCACCGCGACGAATTCGTTTTTATCTCGAGACCGGCCCTTTTGTCTACCCCCAACCACCGCCATTGCCGATACGCAGTTTGTCTTTTCTCCAATGTTCCCGGTGTTGAGTTTCAACCCCGATGAATGAACCAACAGGAGTTTTGTAAAAAAAAAGTGTGTGTACACAAGTACCTAAGGACTTCTTTGGATATCGGTTGTTGAATTGCTTCCACCGGAACTTTTCTCCAGAATGGATGGGTTTTTGTTAACAAAACATCGACGCAAGGGTTGATACCTGATATTATTGTATGTGGGATATAAAAGGGGCCTACCCTTTTATTTCAGCCTCGGACAATGTACGAGATAACGTTATTTATCGGGGTATTGTGTTGGTTACAACAATGCAAAAATTTAACGTTTTTGTGCAAACTGAATTTAGCGACGAGAAGTTGTCCATTCAAATTTTATTCACATAACTCGCATGTTTTATTTCTATGCTTCTACATTTGTATATAAATTTCACAAACATCATTCAGAACTAATCTATCTAAAGAAATTATTATCAATATACGAGGTAGTTGAAAATTCATTATCTGCTAAAATATTAGGACATCAGTTTAATATGAAATTTAGCATACAGAATGGCATTTACAAACCATTATTTTCTATATCTTCCGAAAATATACAAAAACAATCTCCACATAGCTCCCGTTATCAATCATCTCTGCATCCTAAATATAACCATCCCTCATTAACAATTCATCAATTCATTTCATTAAATTTTAAGAACTTAGACAACGACGTTAGCAATCATGATTAATTAAAATGACAAGAACTGGACAGAGACAGGCAGAAAGACCGACAGTTGATAGCCATTTTCTAAGGTTAAACGATTTGTAAAGAATAGAACAAAGCAAGTGACATAGTATTTTTTGTTGTTTGAAAAAATTAAATTAAAAAAGTCATATTTGAAGCTTGTGTAAAGAATAGAACAAAACAAGTGACATAGTATTTTTTGTTGTTGAAAAAAAATTAAATTAAAAAAAGTCATATTTGAAGCTTGTTACATCTATGGCTGCACAAATATTGAGTTTATTGAATTCAGAATACTCAAATATTTGGGCTAAGTCAATTTAGATGTCAACTTAATACCCTCATGAAGAATCATAACCAAAAGGAAAATACCAGACTACACACAATCAGCGTAGATCTGGTAGGAAAGGAAACTAGTCATGCCAAGATAAGAAGAAACTTTTTACTTGAAAGGATCACAAAAAAATGTTAGAAAATGTGGCTGGTCAAACAGTTAATATTGTTACGACATGATAAACAAATTCTTAAATTGATGAGAAGTTTAAGTGGTTTCAACAGAATGGCGCGAGATGCCGTGCAGCCCTTGATACAATTCAATTATTGCATGAGAAATTGATTGACGAGGGTGATAATTGTTGAAAGTCCATTTTTTATGTTTGCATAGATGTGACCTTGTTGATGAAGACTTCAAATAGGTCCATAGAAAGTAATCCAATGATATCGAATCGCATGATCACAAAAGGAATAACTCCATATAAATTAATTCAAAGAAGTTAAATCACATGATCGGGGAGGATAATTCTGATCACTGAAATATAAGCGCACAACCAATAAATCTTTCATGTAATAATAATAATAATAATATTTATTGCCCAACAGGAAACAAAGATTTCCCAATTACAAGACAATATACAAAATAACAACAATATAGTGTATTTTAACATTTTAAAGAAAATAATAAAAATTTAATTATTTGATTGACATAAAGCAACTATGGATTTTAGTGATTCAAAAAAGATATCACAAGTTGGAGGTAGTTGATTAAAGTTATTACAAATTATGCTGATGGGTGATTTAGCGCCAAAATTTAATCTATTATGATTGATATTAAATGTAGTATTATTGAATAGTTAATGTATAAATGAGATACTAGACTTGTAACGACGGCACTCAAGAGATTCGACATTAAATTTGTCAAGCAAACGAGAATGATCATATCCTCTCTCAGGATAAACTTTTAACATATTGACCGCTTTGTCAGTCACCAGTGACTGACACTAAAGTATTCTAATGCGACCGCGTCAGTTATCAGTGACTGACAGTGAGTACCTACTCACGTAATTTTGCCAAAAAAATGTTTTTTATACGAATATTCTTACTCATTTTATAAAATGAAACTTAAAAACAAAGAAAACTTTTTTACATTTAACAAAAAAAAATAAACTTATCAGCCAATGTGTTAATGCATTAAAGCACTTTAGAAACTTTATTTTCAATTTATTATTTATTATTATTCTACAATAAATCTGCGAAACTTAAAAACAAAACCGTTTGTTTTAGTTGTATAATCAGTTTGGAGTTTCATCAAGTAACAGCCTTTACCATAGAAAAATTAAAAATAACGATAAAAGGGCAGAAAAACCTCCGATCGATAGCCCAGAACAAACAAACCTTTATATTAATGTATATACTCAATATTTGTAAAAATGTAATTGTCTAAATAAAGATATATAACGTTAAATATAACTTATTTTTGCAATGAATCAATCACCCATTTATTATTTGTTTAACATTTTTTGAGCCGGTAACAATTATGTTACGCATAAACATTATCGAAAGTGTGTATCAACGACACCGGCGACGTCCTTCAAATTTCAATAAAGCGAATTTTTGTCAGTAGGTATGTAAATGCCGAGGAATGTCAAAGACCCAAGCGATTCGCTATACGAATTAACTTCCAGGTGTTTTTTTTTTCTACCGTTCGAAATTTGGTGTAGATATTAGCATTCAACAGATTTGGAAATTACACAACGAATGATTTCATTGAATAATATTTGCACGGAATGATTAATAATATGTTTTGATTTAAATTATGTTTTTTTTTTAGTTGTACAACTATTGATTATGTCCACTTGGTGGACGAAATTTTCATTTAGTAGTACAAAATAAATAAGTGAAGAAAAGGGTTTCTTATTTTTACATTAAAAAACTGTTTTTGTTTTATAAATAGTGCATTATGGACTTTCATCAAGTAAAAGCCTCAATCATCGATTACAAAAATGGGTTTTAAATTTAGGCATCCTCTTAAATACATACACAATATGAATAAATTAATGATTAAAAAAATATATTATATTATATTATATTATATTATATTATATTATATTATATTATATTATATTATATTATATTATATTATATTATATTATATATTCCTTACTATACTGTTTTATTTCAATACTAGATGTACATCTCGAACTATGTGTTAATTTTCAATAGATAACTGATGACAAAATGTTCGAAATGTACTTCTAGTATTGAAATAAAACAGTGAAGTATTGAAATATAAATTATTCAAGTTACTTAACTTCACATAATCCACAAATACACAATTAACACGCACAACAAATAAAAACTGTTAAGTATCGAAGATATTTGTTGGTGAGTATTTGAAATTTCTTGATATAATATAATAATAATGTATTCCTTTCTTCACTTGTTTTTATTTTTATCACTATATGTACATTTCAAGTACAACGTGCGCTTTATCAATAGCTTTTATGTAAAATAAATATTAAATAACAATTTATATATATATATATATATATAAGGTAATTTATTGAATTAAATCAATTAATTTTAGTAAATTGTTATTTTAACCCAACATCCATATGGGTAGAAAGGGTCATTGAATATATATATATGATTAATTTTCTACCCATATGGGTGTAGGGTTAAAATAACAATTTACTAAAATTAATTGATTTAATTCAATAAATTACCTTTATCTGATTTTTTAATAACACATCACATTTATATATTCAGTTTTGTTTACATGTTTATTTATTTGTTTGTTTTTTTATAATTGACGAAAACGCTTGGTATTGTTTCACAATTTTTAAAATGTGTTTTCTGAAAAATATTGGAAACCGTCGATATAATTTGTCAATTTTACAGCTATTGATAAAAATCACGTTGTGCTTGAAATGTACATATAGTGATAAAAATAAAAAAAGTGAAGAAAGGAATAAAATATTATTATATTATACTGTTAAGTATACACAATATTTTTTTTATTAATAATAAAAAACTATTACTTTCGTATGCAATTACGATAAATTTCCCGCATTAGGTGTTATTTCAGTGTATATAAAAAAGGAACTATAAAAACGTTATTTATTCCGAGGATGGCGTAAAACGTAAACATGGGCTAGCGCAGCGTAATCCAACGCATTTGGAGCGCAAAACCCTGGAGGCCCTTAAATCTTGCCCGTGAATTAAATTTCCATATTTAAACTTGAAAACCCCGAAACGCACAAATCTTTAGTGGGGATATTTATTATCCGGATTTATCGAGAGGTGCAACACCAACAGTCGAACAACCTTAAAATATTGAGATTTATTAGAATTTGTTAGTTTCGTTGAAATTAATAAACAAATTTCTTAATTTCATCTTTGAATGAATTTATTCAATTTTTATAAATGAAACACTTTTTTACATTGTTTGTATAACTCGGATTGTTTTATTGTTGACTATAGTTTCGACAACCTTAACGCATCAAAACAAAAATACTTTTTTGTTTTGATAATAACATGTTAAGGTTGTCTAGAGTTTCGACAACCTTAACGCATCAAAACAAAAATACTTTTTTGTTTTGATAATAACATGTTAAGGTTGTCTAGAGTTTCGACAACCTTAACATGTTATTATCAAAACAAAAAAGTATTTTTGTTTTGATAATATCAACAATAAAGCAATCCGAGTTATACAAACAATGTAAAAAGTGTTTCGTTTATAAAAATTGAATTAGAATGTATAACAAAGTAGTTTTTCCAACAATTAACAACTTCATTATTTTATTATAATTTAAATGATAAACATTTCCTTAATTTTTATCATTTAAATTATAACAATTTCATTAATCATAAAATATGATATAAAATATAAATATGAAGGAGAGAAAAAAGTAATGTATTAACTTAAAAAAAAAAACTGACAAACGTCAATAAACAGTCGAATCAACAGGTATATTTTTTAATTCTACTGTTAATTTGAGATTATTTAACTTCCATTTGATTGGTGATTTTGTTCATATGAATCAATAAACAGGCTATAATTAATTTCCAATGCTTCTAAGAATAACTATTTGCATTTGCTACACTTTTTTTGTCTTGAAATATACAGGGTATCCCATTTTAAATTATATCTTTTATATAATAATAATAATATAAATTTTATAAAATTAAAATTATTTATATAATTTTATATTTTATTTATATATTTTTTATATAAATCGAAAAAAGAGCATACAACGAAAAAAAAAATGAGACAAAAGTTTTCAAGGAATACTTATTATATTATAAATATATTAAATGTTTAGAAAGGTTTCGCATTACATAGTAATAAATATTAAAAAGTGAACAAAAAAAATATGATGGTGGAAGTAGAAAAAGAAAACATTTCTAGGCATGAGGGTTAAAACATACATAAAATGCAAATTAAATAAACACTTTAACAAACAGGAGTATTTTTTAATTGTACTTTTAATTTGAACTTATACTAATTCCTTCAATTTTATTGCTTTATGATTTTTGCCCTATGATTAAATTCCAATATGAAGGTATTTTTAATCGCTCGATATTTTCTTAATAATTTATGAATATACTGGATGATCCATTTTATATTATGTTTAAGGAAAAAATATAAAATTACATAGATTTTAGCAGAAATGGACACACCCAATACGGGTATAAGAGGATGAGATACAGAAAGAAAGATTAGAACCATTTTTTATATATTCTATAAAAGACGCTGTAATCCTGAAACAAATATGTTTATTTCCATTTATTCAAACTACAATTTTGTTAATTGGGGGTACAATATTTATTTTTCAGTAAATATTAATAGATTATTTATATTTTTCAATAAATATTAATAAATACACTATTTGGAAATTAAAAAAAAAAACAGTTTTTCAAGTTTCAAAAAAATTATTGTAGAGACACTTGTTTCGCCAACACAGTGGCATCATCAGGCAGATGATTAAATGTTAATAAATGTTAATAGCACTCTAGGCAACCTACAAAGAATTAAATAGTCATGTTATCTTAACCTAACATCTTCGATTCAACGATCTTTCAGCGATTTTTGTGTTATAATGGAAAAGCTTTCTCCATCACTACTTTTATTGGAAAGACAGCTCTTAAAAAAATTAAATAAAAAGAATTTTAAAATAATTAATTATTAATCAATTGTTTTCCATTTCTATTGGTATTGTTTAAATCTTCCAAAAAATATAAGATTTGGTTAAATTCGATTTTTTGAAATAATTTTTTGTTGCTCTGTGTAAATAAAACTGTAAAAATCTGCAAGTCTACTTGTTTATTTAAGAATACTGTTTTGAATGAATGATTTTGAAGACAAACAAAAAAAACAAGTGTTTATACCATACCATGTGGTATGAATAAACAAACAAAATGATGTTGTTCCGTCTGGTTTATAAACCTGTGATTATAATGCCCAGAGGAAGTATATTTTCAGCGCGGCTAATATTAATAATTCATTATTAAATTTTATTTAATAATTCATTATTAAATTTTAAGTACGCAAAAAATTTTAATTATTAAATTAATTTTTTTTGTGTACTTAAAATTTACATAAATGAGATCAGAGATAACGGCTATTACAATCCCCATATCGCACTTATGTAAACTTAAAGTGTTTCATTAGTGTGTTTAATAAGGTTAAGTTTTCTGAGAGAAATTTAACGATTGGGAAATACAAAGCATGGCATTGTTATTGTTTTGTGAAGCTGATTCAACAAACACGACGAAGGAGACAGCGGCTTAAGTCAAGGTCAGCTATCGCACGGAGCGGAGTCGAGGATTTTTAAAAATAAACTCTTGTGATCGATGTTGGGAGGACAAAACGAGCCTGGCGGAAGAAGAAGAGAAGAGTGTGGTGCCCTTTTGACTGGGCTCAGGTAGGTGGGTTGCGAGAGGCCGTTTGCTACGCGCGTATAATAAAGAGAGCTCGCCGGTTCGGGTGTTCGATTTCGAAAAGCATGAGCAGCATTCGCACACGGTTTATTACAAAAAAAATAAAAGGTTAAAAATAGACTGGAACGATTAAGAATAATCTACAACCAATAAATGCGGTGAATTAACAAACATTTCTTTTACATACATTTACAAAATAATATCAATATGCGCACAGCCACATTTACATTTAGTTATAATACCCCAAAGCATGCATTTGATGATATAAATGTTTTGATTTTATTTGTTATATCACCAGATTAGTGACTTACCCAACAACGGGCACCACTGGGGGTGTGTTTGCAGCTGCAGCGAGCACCGGCACCGGTGGTGGTATGTTGTATGGGAAGAGTTTTAACTCCGGTGGATTTTCAAAAAGCATTTTCGTTGATTTTAATAAATTGGCACTTTGTGTATGAGTGTAAGTAAGTAAGTAATTATGAAACTTGAACGAACACGCGGGTTTCGTGAAATGAACGTAAAACCGGTGAGCGCGGAGAGGAGTAAAGCGTGCGAATTGAATTCAACCCTCGCGCCAGTTTGGTTTGTGAACGACTGGCACAGGCAACTGGCAGTGGCGAGGACGAGGACGGAGGACGGGGCAGCTGTTCGCTCCACACCAGACACGACTAGGGAGCCCCTCAGCTGGCTGGCCTGAACTACCCGTCGCACCACATGCCCCAACCTCTCTCTTTCTCTTTCACACCTCATTTCCCCAATCTACCCATCACCCTTCTCACTCGCCCGACGCAATTCCAATGAATTTCCCCAAACGCAACTCAAAAGCGAACATCTCGAAAACTACAAACGGTACGAAATTCATTCCATTTCGTTTCGTTCCATTTTATTCCGCTTTGTATGCATATACAGAGCCTATCTCAACTCGGATCGAGTCGCCTGCCAGCCTGCTTGCCTGTATGCCTGCCAGCCTAGCCTACCTTCTTTCTTTCCTTCTCTCTTCCCTGGTATTCCGCGCCTATGCACTGGCACAGCGCTGCACACATGGTGTGCTCGCAGTCGCAGCAAACAGGCAGCCAGTCAGTCGGAGTCGCACCACACCAGGCGAGTTTCGCCGTTTTTAAAACGACCCGAACAAAGAACCTATGCAGTTCACGATTTCAGGGTCATTATCACCTTCCCACACACACAGCACACCACAATCCTGAAACGTCTGCCATTTAAATAATGGAAAACATTTCCAATTAAACGGTCACCTATTAACGTGAAACAATGAGAGTTTTGACAAACTTCAAAAACACTATGATTGAAAAATAATTATTTAACTACGCAAATACTTTCTTAGGAAATACATTTCACCAGATTAGATATAAATAACAGTCTTTCAATTTGTGATTAAACACTTCACTTAAACTCAAAAAACCATTCAGAGATTAGATTGATGTATTTAAATATTTTTTTTTGTGTACACTCCTAAAAACAATTTGCAAACTTATTTTCGGCTCCATTTTTTTTTTCAATTGAATTTTCGAAACTACCGTAGTGACTTTTCAGACTCCCTATTATACAAGATGATCAGAAAATGTATGACAATCTTTAGGTAGAGTGGTTCATTCGTTAATTTATAGCAGAAAGTGTAAGTAAAAAAAATAATTTTTAACGTAATAAAATACTTGGTACTGTTTTAAAAACGTATATTCTTTATTCTGATTAATTTCGGTTTCTTAGAATTCAAGTACCATTACTAATTTGAGGCAGTGGCGTAGATAGAGGGATGGTTAGTAGGAGAAATTTTAATGACTGACTAAAAAACAAACAAATAACGTTTTAGCAACGCTGTAAGAAGTCATATCATTCAATTTTCTTTTTTATTTATATCTTCTTATTAGAAGCAATATTTCGATGCAATAAAGACATTTTTATAGAACTTTTTATAGTTTAATCGATGCCGTACACATTTTTATCAATTGCATGTTTCGTTCTATCTGGTCCATCATCAATTTTCTTATTTATAATGGACGCCATATCAGTTTAAAATCCTCTATTCTAATGACAATGAGATATCATATTATATCTTTATTTCAATAAGTTAGGTTTTTTTTTCGTATTTTCTTTATTGTCACTGAAGAAGCACTCATTTATAGTAACTAACGTATTTTTAATCTCCATTATAAACACTATGTTGACAAAGCTATAAGTCACATTACATTTAGTATTGTATTTAATTTCATGGCAAGGCAGATTTATTTAATTCAATCACAGATCTTTCATATTTGTTTTAACTCATTATTAGTGTTAACAATATAATTTTGTCAAGACTGTGTATCTTTATAAAACATAAAGATATGATATGCAGTATTGTTGTAATCAGAAAAAATATAGGATTTTAATTTGGCGTCCATAAGAAATAAGAGAGTTGGCGATGGTCTGAATAAAACGAAATATGCTATTAATGAAACGCCTAATCGATTAAATCATACAAAAGTGCTACAAGAACTACACTGCATTGAAATATTACTTCAAATATATATATATATATATATATATATATATATATATAATCTAAAATCCCCATCTACCATAATGGTGGTGTAGGGGTTTACTTCAAATAACAAAGATATAAAAAAAGAAAATAGCATTTTTTAGTTTTTTCAAGTTTTCTTGAAAACAAATAAAACGTGGTTTAGTTTTCTCAACTGAATATTAATCAGCATGAAATTCTGCAAAAGTGCAAAATTTAAATCTACCCTCTATCTCTTATAATAAGGGAGATCCCCATAGTGAAACACCCTGTATATAAAGGGTTATTCACGCTATACGAAAAGGAATATTGTGGTCCAAGTACACGACTTTTTAAAATTTTGATTTCTGGGGTGGTGTATATATACCCCAGAAATCAAAATTTTGGTGTACAGAAGGTGTACTTATTTTTTAAAATTATTTTCATATTTTACAGGGTATCCCAGATCCCATAAAAGTATCAAAGTTGTGTGTTTTTTTAATAGAACGACCTATATATTATTATATATTTAGATTCTACGTTCAAATAACTATCGTTTTAATTCATTCATCTTAATAAATTGTTCCTAAACATAACGGTTTTAGAAATAATTCGATTTTTTTTTTTAAATTCAACCTAATTTAATTTTTTTACCATTTAAGAAGTATTTAGGTAATGTACGTGAAATTTCCAGTGAAGTTAATCAATAAATCATATTTTATTTTCCAATTATAAAAAAATTATTTTTTACAAAGAAATAAAAATTATTAAATATTTTTTTTTGGTTCAAACTTGATTTTTCAAATGGAATTACATATTTTTTTTAACTTGTCATTCATATTTTATTTTCCAATTATTAAAAATATATTTTTTTTTACAAAGAAATAAAAATTATTAATTACGGTGGTTCAAACTTGATTTTTCAAATGGAATTACATATTTTTTTTAACTTGCCATTCATATTTTATTTTCCAATTATAAAAATATATTTTTTTTACAAAGAAATAAAAATTATTAAATACGGTGGTTCAAACTTGATTTTTCAAATAGAATGACATATTTTTTTTAACTTGTCATTAAATGCACGTTTTAATTATCTAACAAAATATAAGACACTCTTTTCTCGTTAATCACTTAGTAAAACATTGTTAATATAGAATTAAACTTGTAAATTAAATTCACTTGGTTTTGCAATTGCAAGAGACTAGAACTGTCTGTAAAAATAAGAAAAAAAGAAAAAGAAAGAATCACTGGCCGACCGCGTGTATCTGAGTATCATGTCAGATGTATTGAAGAAAGTTTTGTTTTCGCAGTCCAAGTAAGTCTACTAGTAGAGCTAGTAGATAACTTGAAATACCCCAACCAACTGTTTGGAAAGTTCTGAGACGATGTTTGCTCTACGAGCCCTGCCCATTGCAACTTGTGCAGAATCTCAACTTTAATGAAAGAGAAGCGTTTCGAATTTTGTGCTTATGTATGTTTGTAAATTATTATGTTGTTATTGGATGATGCGTTTCTACAGCATTTAATTTTTAATGACGAAGCAACTTTCTATCTTAGTAATAGTAATAATTCATACAAAACAAATTAATTTGCGAAATATCAAGAATATAACTTTAAATTAATTGTTAACGAAGCAACTTTCTATCTTAGTGGAAAAGTCAACAGGAACAAAGTTAGCATATGGTGTTTGCAAAATTTACATTCAACATTGTAACATGAAAAACTTTGAAACTTCCTCTTTTCAGGGCTACATTTTTTTAAAATTTTGAATTTGTACTTTAATAAATACGAATTTTTAAAATTGAATATTGGGTCCATCGTTTATAATAACCCTGTATAATAAATAAATATTTAATATATTCACACTTTTTCGGATAACTTTTGAAATAGTTGTATCAATAGTGATCTCTTGAGTTCAGTATTTTCATACGATTGTAAAAAAATATGGCCAGTTTCACCAAAATGAAAAGTAGTCAGCCGGAGCAATTTCCGGCGAGAAGGGTCAGTGGGAGGAACTAACTGACATCTGTTCTTTGACCAAAAAGTACCTGACGGAAATAACTGAATGAGCTACTGCGTTATTGTGATGTGAAAATTAGACATTCTTTACACATTATGTTTGAGGATAAAGTTACTGAAATTAAATCTATCATGATTTGAAATAAAAAATTTTAAGTGAAAAAAAAAACAAACATTTTACACTTTATGTATTATAAAGGCAAAAATTCACAATAAATTTTGTAGAGAGTGACATATTTTTATTTATTTAAAAGATATGATTAAATGTATTTAAAATTTAGACGTGGCTCTTCGTATTAATTAAAATCCATACAAAAGCAATTAACGTGAACACATTATGTTTGAGGATAAAGTTACTGAAATTAAATCTATCATGATTTGAAATAAGAATTTTTAAGTGAAAAAAAAAAATACACTTTATGTATTATAATTCACAATAAATTTTGTAGAGAGTGATATACTTTTATTTATTTAAAAGATATGAATAAATCTATTTAAAATTTAGACGTTATTAATTAATTAAAATTCATACAAAGTAATTAACTTGAACAACCTGTTTTTATATTTAATTGTTTGTTTTAATGCATTTACTAATTTCTGGTAAATTACCCACTTTCGATAAGTGTTTTGCAGTTGAGTATTTTTTCATGTAGCCGGTGTAATAATTAATTCAGGCATCGGTGTTTATACCGTCTTGGGGATAGTTTGTAATTAAAGCGACGTTTAGGGATTACGTGCCCTCCGGTTATTAATATTGTACAATGCTCTCGGAGATAGGTGAATATTACGATATCACTCTACGCTTCCGTTTTAAGAGCAAAGTGTCTTTAGGCCATATTTGCAAATTTGATACACCCAAGCAATTTCTCGTGATGAATTCAACGGTAAATTCAAACTATACTCCACTTTGTGTATTTATATTTTATACTATTAGGAAGTGAATATTACCTTCAGAAAGTATGATATAATACTTTCTGAAGGTAATATAATTATGTAATGTAATTAATTAATAAATATTGAATAAATATTCAATAAAAAGAATTTGGCAATAATAATTATTAAATTAATGGTTTTAATATTTAGACATTGGTAGTTCATATTGTATGAAATAAATATGAATAAAGTATTAAAAATCAACCAATAAAACACAGATTAGATTGAATAACTTTAAATTCTCAACTAGTTTCGGGTTATTTCCTCTTTATTATTAATTAAGTTCTCACGTAACCCGTGGTGAAACATATTTAAATCGATATATATATAAATATATTATTTAAATAAAACTGAAGAGATAAAATATAAATAGTGAAACAAACCAAGAGTTTTATTTAAATAATATATATATATATATATTTCCTCTTTAGCTACTGTGATATTTTGACTTATGTAAGTACTTTAAAACAAATGTATATTAAAACAACTACTTCTCGGGCATGTACCCCGCTAGGCATATCAAATTATTTTTATTTAATTTATTTAAATAATTGCCACCAAATGAATGAATTCTTTTTTCTATTAAATATTGAATGATTTATATAAAATCAATCACAGCATGCTTTTGAATTCAATAATAGGGTCTGTAATAGTTCATACAAAACAAATTAATTTGCGAAATATCAAGAACATAACTTTAAACTAATTGTATATTTGTGAGTTATGTGGAGTTAAGTAACTTAAATAATTGAACCTCGGACTCATCACCAATGTCTGTATAAATTGTATATAGGTGGATATGAAGCACTATATGGAGATGATATCACAGCTCTCTGTGGTGTAGTTGGTGACGCACTCGACCGGCAATTGGGCGACATGGGTTCAAATCCCATCAGAGATGTTTCTTTTCCACTTTAAAATTATACCTTAATGTTGTACATTGAAAATTTCTACAATTCACAGTTATATTCCTTACGTGCCTGTTTTACTTTATTACCAAAAGTATATTTCAAACATTATGTATTAATTTTCAATGGATGTTCCACTAGATGTGCTAGTGTTAAAATAAAACTACTAATTGAGGATTGTGCTCAATTATAACTTTACACTAATAGAAATGTTGAAGGAATTAGGTAGATTGATGAAGTAGAAATATGCAAAAAAATATATTTGTTATTCTTAAAATTAAAATTTATGCTAAATATAAATACTTTAACGACACGAAATTAATTCTGTGTAAACATTTGTTTCGGCGGTTGCATTTTGATGTAATTAGGTGTTGAATATTATACCGGTGCAACCTGGTGGTAAACAAGATATCTGGGTAAAATGAAACTCGGTATGCAACAGAACGCGCTATCGTGTTACCCATGACGATAGTGTACAACTACTACAACTAGTTACTCTGGGCATTAATTACTGACGTGTTTGTTTTGGCGACATTTCACATTCCATTTCCACCGAAACATCCTCCCAATTAGCAGAAAATGTTGCGCGCAAATAGTCGAATCATGTAAAGTAATTATTGGTTTGGCCACACAGCTTCCAAAAATAGATTTTACCAGGAGTTGCTATGAAATATTCCAATAAAAAATAAAATATGTTATGATTTGAAAGTATAACTTTATAGTGAAGCTAATTCTTGTATGACTTATGTAAGACTTGTCCGTAACATCAATAAATAAATAAACACGATTTTATTTCCTTTCTTCACTAATTTATTTTTACATTACTTAATTAATAATAAAGAGGAAATAATTTAATAATTATTATTGCCAAATTCTTTTTATTGAATATTTATTCAATATTTATTAATTAATTACATTACATAATTATATTACCTTCAGAAAGTACATTTCGAGCACCTATTCTTCACTATAAATTCGCTATTTGATTTGAGTTATGTGAAGTAATAATCACAAGTAAAACACGATTTTATTTCCTTTCTTAACTAATTTATTTTTCTGTTAAATGTACATTTCGAGCACCATGTACGCATTTTTAATAACTGATTCAGTTGATTCATTTATTGAAAATGATTACATGGTGCTCGAAATGTACATTTAACAGAAAAATAAATTTGTGCTCATTTTCAATAACTGAATCAACTGAATCAGTTATTGAAAATGCATACTCGAAATGTACATTTAACAGAAAAAATAAATTAGTTAAGAAAGGAAATAAAATCTCGTGTTTTACTTGTGATTATTACTTCACATAACTCAAATCAAATAGTGAATTTATAGTGAAGGAATATACATTTTTTGATTCAAAAATTGACTCAAAATTTAAAAGATTGAAGGGGGCCCCAGATTCATATTTACAAAACTCTTTTAATTTTTATGAGGGCGCTCATTACAATTCAGGCCATTGCTTCTTTAAACACAAAAAAATTATTGCCGAAAGGACACACTAACAAAAAAAACTCTTTCAAATTAAACAAATTATCGATTTCAAACTAAAAATCAATCGCATTTAACACCCCGATGAAACCACATTATAGTAATCGCAAATACCCGAAGGAAGCGGATCCTCGTTTGAGGGATGCTTAATCCCTAATCCTCGCAGGTGGTGCCGGCTCAGCAGATCATTTAATTGCACTACAATTACGTTCATTACGAATTCAACAATGCACCAACCCCCCGAGGGTTTTCGGAGAAGCGCCCTTTCAGCGGATGTGCAAATAATGACATAGTTTTAGGTGTGCCGTTCTCAAAGTTTCAGTGGAATTCAAACGAAAACCCGGATTAGGGTGTGCTTGCAGGGGATTAAATAATAATGGCCTCTAGGTTCAGTTTTTGTAGAAGAATGAAGTGTATGAAAAGAAGTGTGTATTTATTTTTCCTGAAAATGGTTTCTTCAATTTTGATCATCGTAATTATTTATAAAAATATCCCAGATTAAAATGAATAAAACATATAATTCTGTATATCTTGGCAGAAAGTCTGTTGGACGATAGCCGATTGTTGGTAAATAAAATAATAATATTTATTGTTAATTTCTTTCACATTTATATGTATAATGTGCTGACAATAATGATTCTGTATATCTAAAAATAGCCCAAAGCAATATATATTTCAAATTTTAGAAATGATCAACAATTTGAATCTACAAGGTCGAATCATTAATTCATCCACTAAAAAAAAGGTGAACTTGTCATTTTTATGAAATCAGAAAAGGAAATGCATTTAATAAATTGTTGAACCACTAACATCTGACTTTTGGACAAATAATGTGGGAGAAATGGATGACGATTGTGATAAAATTAATAATTATATATTTTTGATAGAAATGAATAGAAACCTTTAAAATAGTGTAAAAATATATAGTGTATATTTCGAAATTTTTATAAATTACGTTATTTATAGTGAAATTTATAAAGTAGCGCATAATCTTTATTTTTAGTATTACATTATATAATTAATACTGATAAATATTTTACACTATTTATAAATTGAACAGATTTTTTTAAATTTTATTTTCCATTGTTGATTTATAGCATCAATTTTTTCATTTCAACCGTCCATAACAAATTATTTTTGTCACTAAACTACAATTCCATTCGGATTAATTAAAGTCCTATAAAAACTGTTTTCTCCCCCCGAGGACGTAAACATCACAAGTTGTATATATCAGGTAAAAGCTAACACCTGTTTTACGCGCAATTCTAACGCGTTGATGCATAATTAAAGCCGACCAAGTGGATAATTAAAAATATCAGATACGCTACGGTTGTAAATATGCATAAAGTACGTACGTGCACATAAAAAGGGCTTGTTGGGTTAATTTAGAACATTTTTTTAAAAAATATTATTCAAACAATTCCTTGCACCTTCGGGTAGAAAGGATTATAGATTATATATAATATATATATATTTTTTATCTACCAAGTATAAAGTATCAGTCTAAATAAAAAATAAATCGTTAATTTTCGTGTATTACCTCAATTTACTAGTTTAAGTTAGAAAAGAAAATTGTAAGAAATAATGAAATTAATAGGTCGTGTCTGCTAAGTTATTTGAATGCAGAATTTAGTGAAATCCTTTAAATTTTCATTGCACAAGTTTTTATTAGCAAAAATTTAATTTAAAATTTGCTATAAATTTGATCAATTTTCATTGTTTTTCATAATTATTTTTCACAGAAACTAAACATTAAAATAATTTTTAATTTATCTGATGAAATTCCTGATTATTTTAAGATTATTCTAATGTATAATACAATATTGTTCATTGATCACAACAAGAATCTAACTAAAATTAGTGATTGCCCATATTTGTATAGCTATCTCTTTCTTCTAAACCGCACCCTTAAATACCTTAATTGGATTAAGGGCTGTACGATATTCTGCACTTAGGTTTTGATTAGCTGAGTGGGATTAGAAGGTAAGATTATGGTCAAAAATAATTTAGATGAATTAGCAGGTGAGGAAAGGAGAAATCAAACTTTGGTTTATAATAATTTTAAATTTAATAATATAAAAATGTTATGAAACTATTTTTTTTTCCTTAAAATAATAATAGCCAACGTTCTTTGTATTATAGGTAGGTATCTTTCTAGATTGTCAGTAAACTTATTTCATTTTGATCCAACTGCAGCTACGTCCAAAATCGCCAATCGAAGAATCTTCTTTAAACCGTTCTCATAAGGCACTGTGTTAATTTCACGGAGCAATTGAAATGGCCAGAAATTACTGAAAACGATTATTTTTCTGGAAACTAAGTAGCTAACATGTTATCTAGAATCATCAAGTATCGTCGAGATGTTTTTTTTAAGAAAAAAATAATAATGACAGAAATTTGGAAATGTAAGAATTTGCTTGGAAAAAGTATAAATTTGGCGAAAATCTAAAAAATCTCCAAATAGCTTCTTATTATAGCAAAATTTAGCTAAAGAATAGAAGCAAAAGCTTTTAGGTACATCAAGGAATTAGTTGTCGGTCAGTCCGTTTGTAAAGTGAGCCTTCGGAAATTGAACGAAAATTTCCTAACAGTGATTTTTTTTCTTATGTTATGCTCATACTCGAAATAGAAAGATGATAATATTTTGGGAATTATTTGTTGAAAACCTTACTTTTCTAGATTATCTGTGAAATTAGTAATTTTTGCCCAAATGCAGTCGCTTCAAAAACGGCCACGAAGACGCATCTCTTTAAATTGTTATGATTATTGTAAAACTACAATCACTTTTAATTTTTATTTTGAGATAATAATAATAAATAATTATTTATTTCAGATAAATTACTAGCAACTTATCCCTTTTCGAGTGTTATTTGCTCCTGTGGTTTACTTTTAACGAGAAAATTATCTAGACAACACACCCTCGAGTAAATTAAGTAAAGATCTTGATTCAATTAGCTCGATTTCCTGCGGCCTGCTCGGAAACTTTACTCATTTTGCGCACCGACAAACTCGAGCGATGCACACTTGTGTGTGCGAGTGTGTTATTTTATTCACGAGAAGGAAAAGGTATCCGTTGGAATTGGGTTGTAATAAGGGTCCAGGTGTGCGCATTTTTTTCACCAACCGTTTCCCCCTCATCCTGTTTACAACAGACCGAAATACACGCACATGCACAAACACACATACAGTGGCTTTAAAAAGTTTTGAACAAAGAGGATTCTTTTTTTTAAGAAAGAATAATCATATACAATTTTGCACTGAAAATGGTTGTCTTCCAAAGATGACGTAACGTAAATTTTGCAAGAGAAAACAGTTGTGTTTCCTTAAATGAATTATTTGTTTTTTGATTGCTATAAGTTTTGGCATTAAAACTATACTAGAAGCCTGTATAGTTTTAATGCCAAAACAAATCGTTATACATTATAAATGAAAGACGACGCAAGCGCCATCTTTCGCCTAATTTAATGTAGCATCGTCAACGATTCGAGTCTACAAGGTAGATAACAGAGAATCGTTGTTTCGTCCACTAAAGGAAGACGAACTTGTCCTATTTATGAGAACAGGAAACGAAATTCATTTAAATAACGAAATGGCCATAACTATATTAAATAAAAATGATTTGAAAATAATTAATAAATTATTTCCACATTTATGGCCATAACTAGTTATTAATAGGCTAGATGAATTGTGGCTGAACATTTTATTAAATAAAAAATTGTTATACATTGTTGAATATAATTAAAAACACTGTCTATAACTATGTTTGTATAAGAATTATCTTCTTTGGTATGGCCTAAGTTGAGTAATGTAAAGTTTATAAAAAATATAGGTGAAAATGATAACTCATGGCTGAAAGACCTAAGGTCGATAGCCATTTATAAGTTTAGATCAAATATTTTGTATAATATATGTATATGTAAATACCACAATAAAGATGATTGTATATGATAACTCCTTACTTCACTTTAGAGTGAAGTATTATTAATTTATTTGATGACTCTAGTTTCGATACATTCACGTATCACTTATGGATTATTAATAATAATAAGTGAATGTATCGAAACTATAGTCAACGAATAAAATAATTGTTATGCAAACGAAATAATAGGCAGTGTTTTTATTTATATCATTATTTAGATCTTTTTTTTAAATATATTTTTTTATGTATACTAAACATCCTAAAATTCAAGATAATATTAAAAAAGTCCCCTACACCACCATTTATATTTTTTAGATTATATATATATATATATAAAAAGAGTCCGTTCTAACTCTGTGTGTCTGTTTTTTTTTTAATCCTATTCATTACAGTTTATTTAAGTAATTTTTAAATTCCAATTAGCTCATGTTTCATAGCGGACTTGTTTTTTTACGTCATATTTACCTGGAAGAGGAAAACTGGCGGGTAATTTATTAATTTGCTGCGTTTAGAGAAAAAAAAATCCCCTCGTAAAACTCGAATGTCGTTGTTCTTCCTGTCAGGTTAATTCAGTCCTCCATCATTCGCCCCAGCGGCACACCTGTTCGGTATTCTCTTCATTTTATACGTTTTATAATAGAACAAAATAGCAAATAAAAACTTACGAGCGCATAAGAAAACCATTTCGAGATAAAAATACTTGAAGTGAATATAAAATAAATTAAATAAAAATAGTTGTATTAACAATTAATTAATACAATAAAATATTCACGCACCATTCATCTCGCTTATGGATATCTGGTGATGGCCATTTCGGTCTTTTGGATCTCGTCAGACCAGTGAGTGTACAATGCATTTTTTAAAATAGTTTTTGCAATGGATATTTAACTTTTAAGTGCTTACGTTATGTAAGTCAGAGATGCAGTCACAAGATTGATTGGGTTGAGTAATGTGAAGTGTTATGTAATTGGATAACTTGGATAAAATTCCTTACTTCACTTATATTCTTTATTTAACCAGATGTACATTTCGAGTACTAAGTAACATCTGATTAAATAAAGAATACAAGTGAAGTAAGGAATTTTATTCAAGTAATCCAAAGTTGCAGTAGTTAAATAGAAAATAGTTATTTAAATCTTATTATATGAGTGGTTGTGAGTTGTGTGAAGATTTGAATGATTAATATAGAAAAACACTTGTAAAAACTCTTCACAAATATTTATTTTTACTAAATACGTATTTCGACTATGATGTAGTCATCTTAAATAGTTTTACAATTAATAATTCTTATTAATTAATTATTTTTACAATTCTGTTTATTAATTTACAAAATAACCAAGTAATGGTTATTTATGAAATAAAAATGATTTGAAAATAATTAATAAATTATTTCCACATTTAGCTCTGTGACATTTTGACTTACGTAAATATTAGTTATTATTTTTGCCAGGGAAGTAGTTGTTTTAATGTGTATTTGTTTAACGTACACAAATACACATTAAAACAACTACTTCCCGGGCAAAAATAAAAATTAATCATGTGTCTAATGATTCCATTCTGTTGGCGAAACAATTGTAGCAGTGTCTGTACAACACATATTGTGAAACTGTTGTTTTAATTAAAAATAGTGAATACAAATTAATTAAATATACGCTATTTTAAGATATCAAAAATTGTATTTCAAGTTATCGAAGTTTATTAATGTTGTTAATCTAACTGGATTTTCTGTTAATATTTTCGATTTGAACACTTTCTGGAAAACTAGACTTTCTATTTTTATTACATATTAGGAAGGCGAAAATGGGATAAAAAATGTTCATTACTAATTATAAAGATGGTGAATTTTATTCGGATCCAGGTAGGCATTTCTTGGAAAAAAAAGGTGGCCGGTAGTTACACGAAAATTGCATTCCTTCTCATTCCGTTTTACCGACTAATTCGGTTTCGAGGCCCGGTTTTGCTCCCGCTTTTGTGCTCGGACCTGGGCCTGGGGTGGCTTAAAAGCGGCCCTGAAAGGAGCCTTTTCTGCCCCCCTCGGGCCTTATTTCAATAACAATGCGACCTGGAATACTCACCGCGCAAAAATAAAATTACTCTCCTCCTTGCTGCTGGTGTGCGGCTGTGTATGGATGTGGGAATTTTTTTAATTGGACCCGAGTGTAGGTTTTTTTTTTTCGTGTGCCCCCATTACTTACTTTTTTTCAGTTTGTATAGAAGTTGGAGTTGAAAAGATAATTTAATTTACTCAGGATTTTTGTTTCCTTTCTTGGGAAAAATGATTCAAAGGGTATTAGTTTTATTTTTTGGTACATTTTTTTTCACCTAAAGAAATGACCACCAATTAGCAAAGATAATTTAATTATGCATTTATGCAAAAAAGTGAAGTAATAAATAAAATAGAACTTAATTTGTTTGTTGATTTAAACAATTTATGTATTCAGATCCTCACATAGTTTATTTAAACTAAAAAAAAAATGAATAGATGGAACCAGAAATGTACATAATGTATATATATGTATATTTATATATCTATTCAGATTATATAAATAATACAAAACAACATAATATAAAAACTTACAATATATGTAAGTGTTAGTCTGTCTGAGTTATCGACTAGAGCTTTTCTGCTCAATGAATTTTATTATCCTAGTTTATGAACATTTCTTAAAACTTTTTTTCATTTTTTTTTTCATAATGAAGATTTTTATTTTTGAATTTCCTTACTGTTTGAGAATTATTTAGATATTCCGGTTATTTATTACTGGTCAGCGCATTTTATTATCCCATTTTATTATATATATATATATATATATATATATTTTACTCGTTTTCAAGTTTTTTTTTTTTTCATAATGAAGTCATAAGAATATTTCTTTAATATATTAATAATAAATAATAATAATATATATTTTTAAAATTAATAAACTGTTTATATTTTTGTATTATCTTTTTTTCAGTATTGAAATTTTCAATGATTAAAAAATTGGAAACCGATTGGAATGATACGATTATATTTTCACGATGCCCCGGACTTTACGATTCTCCGGAGATCCATTCGAGCGGCACAATTGCCCACATAAACACTACAAATTTCGATTTAACTGGCATTTCACGCCACTTTTATTCACTCCAACTATGCAGAATTAAAACGCACATATCACAATGGAGGTGTTCATTTATATTGTGTCTACCCAAAAAAAATACATGGGTTTTATTCACCATGTTTCGTATTTCACGATTTTTCATCATTCCGTAGAAGATTTCCTGGACCACGTCGGATTCCCCAAAAAAATACAATATTACTTAAATAAAAATGATTTGAAAATAATTAATAAATTATTTTCACATTTAGCTCTGTGACTTTTGACTTACGTTAAGTAAGTACGTTAAACAAATGCACATTAAAACAACTACTTCCCGGGCAAATATATTCAATCATTCAAGTGGGTTGCTTGTGAAGTTAGCAATAATTCCATTAATAACCCGGCGCATCCACCAATTAGCGGCTTTCATTGACGTATCCTTTGGTCAATCTGTATAAACGAGATGTAATACATTTTAAATACTAACTTTCATATTAATTGTTAAGGCTTCTGCATTCTTATACATGGTTACATTACATTAATATTTAAAACACTTTTAAATAAAAATTTTTATTTAGTGTTAACACTTTTTTAAGATATTTTCATTGTGGAGGCTTCTACTTCGTTTAAATATGATAGTTGCAGTAGTTCAATATAAAATAATTATTGAAATGTTATTGATTAATTATTTCTACAATTCTTTTTATTAATTTAAGTGAATAAAAATGAAATAAAAATTATTTGCAAATAAAAAATAAATATGATAATAAATAACACTTATAAACTTTGTTATGTAAAACACTTTACTTTTACTTGTGACTGCTGTTTCGGCAAATTCTGCTTGCCATTTTCAAAGATATTTGTTGGTGAGTACGTGAAGTTTCTTGATATAATATAATAATATTTTATACCTTTCTTCACTTTTTTTATTTTTACCACTAAATGTACATTTTCACCACCAATAGCTTTTATGTAAAATTAACAAATAAAATTCCAATTATAACACAAAATTTTAACTTTATTTTTTTTAATTAAATGTTCACTTATCCCGTGATGAAACATTTTTATGTAATAATTAGGATGTAAGAAATTAAAGATATTTTGAGCTCTACCATCGCGACCGCGCTTGTGATTTAACTCTACTTGTCATTCATATCGCTGTTAATCTTCTATATTTTCATATCGGCATGTTTGTACTTTTCATTTTCTTGAAAATGACTACTCGTCGAAACTAGTCGGAACTCAAATATATAAAATTAGCGAACCAAGTGTATTAATGAAAATTAATACACTTGGTTAGAGCATCACACTTTTCTTATAAAATTTTTAATATGTAATTATAATTGTAATTTGGAAATGAAGATTCAGTTAATAAAGTAAATTGAAATATCTTAATAATTTAAACTTTAATTAAAATGTGTATCACAGTAACAAATTTCAAATGATTTGTATAAATTATCCTAATTATGAATGTATTTAAAGATTGTTTATACAAAACCGATTATGTGATTTTTAAAAGTAAACTTCATTGAGTGTGCACGGATTAAACTAGGTTTAATCGAGGATCGTGTGTATATTAAATCATGCATAATAAATCATTCGCCCAGTAACAATTGCTACTGCAAATTATTATTAATCGCGATAATTAATTTCGGGAATTTGATCCGGCCGTCATGGAATATTACAAAATATGCGGAATTACGCCGACAGAGCGGGAATTTGCATAATAAAGCATTCTCCATGTGTACATGTGAGTGTGTATGTAGGTGAATTTACGTGACCGAGTCGCCGGATTAGATTCGTTACAATTGTTTTAAATGCAGCCAGAGTTCGCGGGGGTTGGTTGGTTGGTTGGTTTTAGTGCTGAAGTTTCGGTCTCGCTGAAATTTTGCGGTCGGCGGAAAGTCTGAGTGGAAGAAATTGCATGTACTAAATTTCGCTCTGGGAGAGAGAAAATAGAGGATAGGGAGGAGTTAATGTGCACTGCTTTGTTTCGGTGGGTATTTAGGGGGAGGTTGACTTTGTTATGTGTGTATGTATGAGGGAGGCGGCTTAAATACGTGTTGTATTGTGGATAAACGGAAGCTGAGCTGTTATGAAATTTTACATGGAATTAAAATATGAAAGGAGCGTATTTAAAGTATCAACAATGTTTAATGTTTAATTCGAATACAACTTTATTAGAACAAAGTTGTTCAAATTGCCAAACTGTATTTAAAAATCATTTTGTTTGATTGATTGTTTCCACTTTTGTCTCTTTTTACTTAAACCACTTTCTTTATTTCCATTAAATGCACTATAAAATAACAAAATATGTACTTAAAATAGAAATTGTGTAAAAATAATATATGTTATTTTATTATTGTATGTATGTTGCTGTATGCAATGGCCTGAAATAATAATAATTAATAATAATTTATTTATTTACGGAAAAACTCACCATTTTACAAAAATTGTAACAATTTTTACTTAAATAAATAAATATAAGAAACAATACAGAAGGTTGAAATCAAATACAACTTTAATTAATTTATCTTATTCTCGAAATATTCATCTATGCTATAAGGTTCCATTTTTGTGGCAAGAATCACTGAATATAGAAGTTTTAAATTTTATAACCATTTGCAAAAATGCCTCAAAGAGGAAAACAACATTCAAATTTCCAAAAAAAGAACAATTGAACGCATCAATTGTTCTTTTTTGGAAGTTTGAATGTTGTTTTCCTCTTTGAGGCATTTTTGCAAATGGTTGTAGAATTTAAAACTTCTATATTCAGCGATTTACGTAAATCATTTTGCCCATCATAAACGGATATAAGGTAATGAAAACAAATTGTATGTTTATTTTATATTTTAATTATTTTTAATGTTTTATTAATTTTTATTTATTTAGAGTACTTACAAAACACACATTACAAACAAATATTAATAAAAAAACTCATAAACACACGTATATTTCTTCATTATGAACGATGAACGTTGTAAAGCATTTTTTTTTATTTCGCTCTGCATGTCAAGGTAATTTATTTTTAAACATAAACCCGTTAATACTACCCCTATGTTGTGCGTTTTCAGCCCTTGTCAGCGATGTACGACCTTTTCAATCACCAGTCAAATTAAATTCATTAGAGTTGGAAATGTAATTTTCAGAGCATTAGCCGATTTTATTTTCTGCGCACGAATACGTCCATTAAATATACATTAACAAATTAATAAATAAATATTGAATTAAAAAAAATTGATACTTAATGGAAAATTGATAATTAGTTAACAACAGAATGAGGGTGAATAACTTAATCAACCAATTTATTTCCTGCTGTTTATTTCCTACACATTTTTAGAAATAACATATTTTTGAAGTTCAAACAGGAAATGAGGATAGTTATAAATAAAAATGTTTCTTTATAAAATAAATATGAATAGATTATTAAAATCAACCAATAAAGATTAGATTGAATAACTTTACATTAAAAAAATAAAAAAATGTAAATAGGCTAATAACCCTAAATTTAAACAATAATTAAGTATAATCAATTTCAATTAATTTCTGAAATCCATCCTAATTTCCTCAATAAACTAATATCTGATTACAACTCGTGTATTAATAATTGTTTGATCAACCATTAATACCACTGAGCTTTCAATTTGATTGCAATCACCATCTAACGTTGGTGCGTGTGTGTTCTGGTTTTGGCCATTCGAGCAAATGGATCGATTCAAATGTTCTTACAATAACCAGACCTAATCTAATTGTAATGCTGACACCGCACTATCAAGTTTATAATTACAAACTGTCAATATCAATTATGATTAGCTATAATTACCCATTAATTATAATTGATAGTAATGCAACGTTATGTGTTGAAATGCATTTTCACGAATTGTTTAATTACAAAGTAAGATTTAAAATAATTTGTGATTGGTAATTTGCCTTTTTTATACATATGTTTTGTAATCTTTTTAGAGCGTCACACTTTTCTTATAACATTTTTAATATGTAATTATAATTGTAATTTGGAAATGGAGATTCCGTTAATAAAGTAAATTGAAATTGAAATCATATTGGTTATACACGAAGACATATTTATTGATTTTTTTAAGTATTTACAATAATAAATTAAATATATCACTTTGTTTTTAGTACTATTTTATATAACCGATGTGAAGTTTCTAGCCACGGATTTGTCCGGCTCCTCCACCATGGTGGAAGCGCCGGGTACATTATTTATTTTAAAAGTTATTCACGAATGAAATAACCCAATTGTATAAGAACTAAGACAAGATACGTCGAACTTAATTTAAAATAATTTTTGCTTTCAATTATGAGCCTTGAATAAACACTTAGATATATAAGATTCAAGATTAAAAACGAAGGAGTTTGTCACAATTCAGGAGCGATTCCGAAACATGGTTGATAAGAGAGAAATTCGATTCGCAGTCGCTAACCATCTCCTTCTTATATTATTATAAATAAATTACCATAAATCCATAAATTACCAAAATTAAAAAAAAGAATATCTATGAGACTATAGATATTCTTTTATCTATGAGATTATAGATATTCTTTTATCTATGAGACTATAGATATTCTTTTATCTATAGATATTCTTGTTTTTTTTTTTTAAATTTGGTAATTTATGGATTTATAATTTTAAGCATACGGGAAAATTAACTAATAAAAAATGTCATTCAATACTGAAATATTTCCGAGGAAACATTATCGTTTTTGCATAAAAAAAGGCGTGTAAGTTTATTGATTTTTTGCCAACTCACCGAAACTTTGAAACAACTTCGAAATTCGAGCAGTGCTCTCGGTCTGTGCATGTTTCAACCTCGGAAGTGATTTAAGACTTCCACACGCGATCGCTGCTTTAATATTCATAGATGAATACATAAAACTGCCGAATAACGCAGTGGGGATAATTTCAAGAAAATAACTACGGTTGCAATTAGTATGAATGCAAGGTAAGGTAATTTTCATCATAATTTATTTCACTGTATTTAGTTTTAATTATGCACAAGGAATATGTTAAGGCCCGCGCACATTTACAACTCGTTTCGGTTATAAATCACCAAAACCCAAGGGTTTTCTTGGGGCTAAGAGTAGTTGGTATATAGTTTGAAAGAACAATTTACAGAAACTCGCATCAACAATTTGTATCAACTATAAATTGCGAATGACTACAAAAAGAAATTTTTATAAGTTTCCAAATTCGATCGTGAGGTATTTATTAATACAAACATGAAATCCTGAAGGATAGATTAATAAACATAAGCTCAAATTGATAAATAAAGCACTAATAACCTTCCTTCACACTTCATTTTTTTACCAAATGTACGATAGCTTATGACAGACTACTAACAAAATTGTACATATTGTTATAATAAATTTTGTAATTTTTTGTCATATTATCTGAATAAAGATGTTTTGTATATAAAATCTTCATTATGTATCATCCTTTAATATTTTATAAATTACAACTATTTCGGTGAAATTATCCCCGAACGTGTTAGTGGATAAATATTCCTAAATGCCGAGCGAAAATAAACCGCCCTCTAACGATTCTATAGCTGTTCGGGGAGCGATCGTGCAAGGCGTATGCAAATTGGCCCGCAGGGGGTGGGAAAGAGTCGCGCGTTTATCAAATTTTACGAGAGTAGTTGTTTGTTAAAAAGGATGTTTTTAGTATTAAACCGCTTTTGGGCAAATAACGCGCGCCGGTTTCTTCCCTTTTTTTAGCTTTTATGCCATTTGTTTTCAACAATTTATTAACTTTTTTAAAAGGGAGGATTTAAAAAGTCGTATTTTCCGCGGGATTGTATTAATTTGTTATTGTACGTAAAAGTGAGGAGAATTTAAAAAAGGAAAAATATTAGAAATTTAAAATTTTAAATTCTCTCTTGAAAATAATAATAACCCGAAACTAGTCGAGAATGTAAAGTTATTCAATCTAATCTGTGTTTAATTTGTTGATTTTTAATAATTTATTTATATTTATTTCATACAATATGAACTATCAATGTCTAAATATTAAAACCATTAATGATTTGAATATAATTAATAAATTATTTCCACATTTACTCTGTAACTTTTTAAATAATTTATTATTTTCAAATCATTTGTATTTAATATATTTAAATAACTGTGACCAAGTGAATGAATACTCTTTTCTATTTATATCTAAATAAAAAATACACATCACAATAAAATCGTAAAGGCGGTCAACTATTTAAGTCTCGAAAGATTATTTTTATAAAATGCAAACAAGTCAGTTTAAACCTACAAAAAACTCCCTAAGGAAATCATTGATTTAAGAGAACGTCACTAAAAAAACAAGTTAATTTTAGCTTTATCCATAACAATGATGCTTTTAAATAAATGATGAAAATCGATTGAAACGGGCATACAGAGAAGCATTTTCAATGGAGGTAATTTGTATTGATGTCCTTTTATTTAGACCCTATTATTAGGACAACTAGCTTGTTTCTTAGAAATTTCGACGCAATTCAATCGAATAATTAATTTCATTTCGATCAGCAATCTTGCACTATATTATTCATGAGGGGAATTGGATGTTATGTTGTAGGGTTAAGGTTACGATAATGGATTAATAGAAACAAAATTATATTTGTGTGAAAGTAAATTCATATGAAGTTTTGATATCATAAATAGATATTTTTTTCACACTATTTATTTATTTTTTTTCATAAAAATATTAATTTGTAAATTAAATTCACTTGGTTTTGTTTCACTTATTTGTCTTTTATTTTCTACTAGTTTCGGCTTGATGCCATTATCAAGAATGATGTACAAATGGATTTGTTTTAGAAAATATAAACAGATTTACGTTTTATTAGGTAATAAGGGCATTTAATATCGGGGAATTCCAAATGTTTTACCACGTGATTAATGAGAAAAAAGTTTCCAATATATTTTTTTCATGTTTATTTTAAGTTACTTCTGTATATTATATATTATGTACAAAGGAGATTTCCGTTGATTAATAAATAAATAAATATATCGGTTTTAGTTATTGTGCATATTAAAACAATGTTTATTTCCTAATTGTAATAATAGTTGAGTTTCTTAGGATACGATATATTTTCTAATAATTGCGAATATGACAGTGGACAGTAATTTTTAATTCAATTTTTTTGCTGTTTCTCAAAAATGTGCAATTGTGTTTACTTTCATTTGTAAAAATAAGTGAATTCCGTAAATAAAGATAATAAAGAATATATAAAAAATCATCAGTCGTAAAAACATGGTTATTGTTTGATATATAAATCTTCACGAATTTAACTATTAACTAAATATAAATGGTGGATTCGCCGGGATTACAAATAAAATATTCCACTTATTATAAACACTTTTACTTTTACCATTAATTCAGTTTTAATTAGGTTTTTCTAATATACAGTTAATTATCTTATGAAAAGCCTCCTATATTACTTTCCGAGAATATCAATCATTAACAACTTAACAGCGTTATTTACGGCAACTTCCCTCAACAAACGCCCTTATTTCTTTCACATTTTCGCCCGACTTCCCCGCTCACATTTTTTTTTATGGTGATCGATAAATTCCATAACACCGGATGGTACGACTTGTTCATCGTGCAACAATATTCGTGTCGCACGCAAAAGAATCCTCCCCGGCTATTTTTTCCCCGTAAATAATCAAAGCGAGCGTCGTCCTTGGCGCCGATCGCCCGTTTACACAGAGGGGATTGCTCCTAGATTATTTAGACTACACTTTCGCCTGGTCGTAAATTAACTCGACTGACTGACTGATTTGGGTTTTAACAAGCTTTATTCTTGCAAAAAATTAAATTAGAAAAATAGCTACATTTTCAAGAAAATTAAATATATATCGATTTTAATTACTGCGCATATGAAATAGATATTATTTTCATATTTGAAAATGTCTTTTTCTACATTATCTAGGTAGAAAAAGACATTTTCAAATATGAAAATGCCGTTAAATTGCATTAAATGTGTAATTCTAGTTTTAATGTAATTTAACATGCTGCAAATTTATTGCAGATGGCAAGTTTTTTGACAGTAAATGCGTCGTCTAGGCATTTTCGAATCGATTATTGAATTGCATTGATTTACAGATGTCGTCGATGAACCAGGATTTGACATGTTAAAGCTTAATATCTTATTGCATATATTTTTTTCTGGTTAATAGATTCTTCCAAATAAAATAAAAAAATGCGCTCTTTGGAAAATTTGACACATTGAAAATCGATGTCTGGTGTTCGAAATACGTCTCAGCAATGAATTTGTTTATAGACAAACCATAAACGGACACGCATTATTGATTGTTTATATTGTTTTTTGAAACATTGTTTAAACCATTTATAGAAGAAAATTTGAAAAAAAGTGCCTTGTTTGAGAAATATTGTTTATAAAAAAATCTGTATTTTCCTATAAATAGAAAAGAGTATTCATTCACATGGTCACAGTTATTTAAATATTAAATAAAAATGATTTGAAAATAATTAATAAATTATTTCCACATTTAATCTGTATTTTCCGATTGTATACTTTAAAAAATAGGAAAATACAGATTTTTTTATAAACAATATTTCCCAAACAAGGCACTTTTTTCCAAATTTTCTTCTATAACCATTTATAAACAATGTATTAGTATGAATATTTTTGAATTAATAATAGTAAATTTTACCTGTTGTTTTTTATTGTCCTTGGTATTACTAATAATTACGAATAAATGGTTACATTAGTCTTGTTTTCCTTTAAATAAATATTTTTGAAAAAATAAAAGTCTCCGTGTGAAGGCGACGGATTCATTGCTGGATTCATTGCTCGTGAAGCTGGCAAAGAAACATTATGTTTTTATTTTTTCAAATTTGTAAAGCACGTAATTGAAAAAGATGATATTTTTCAATATGAAATAATATTGCATATAAAATTACTGGGGAGGGTTTTATTTTTAATATATTTAATATAATATTTAATATAATTTATAATATTTAATATATATTTAAAGGAGGTGATGTTCCTATCTCCTGAATTCAATGAAACTTTTTTCCATGTTTTTTTTTGTGGGGGGGGGGGAGGTCAGGGAGGTTATTGTCAAAATTTAAACATTAATCCAAACAATTACCCTCTGGATAATTTAAAAAATCGCTGAGGGAGGTTGTTAGTCTTTATATTTTTCGTAATAGAAAAAAAGAGGATTTAATCACATGGCCACAGTTATTTAAATAAATTAAATAAAAAGAATTTGTAATTAATTAATAAATTACTTCCTCTTTAGCTACTGTGAAATTTTGACTTATGTTACATATTTTCTATTACTATTAATAGCCAGCGAGGCTTTATTAAAATCCGAGTCGAAAATTCTTTTTATTTAATTTATTTATATTTTTCACACCTCATACTGAGAAGTTGAGATAACGATGTTAAGTCTTATATAACATCGTTATCTCAACTTCTCAAAGTAAATAAAAAAATATATTTTTTTATTGTTTCCAAATTTTTACTGTTGACTGTAATCTTGATTGCGTTTATTAATATATTAATTTATTAGTTATTAAGTTGTATATTCTTATTTATTTCTGTAATTCTTATTTATTTATTGTAATTCTTGTATTTATGTTCACATTCTCGATATTAAGTGCATGTTTTATATATTGTTTGTAATGATAATTATCGTGAAATAAATAAATAAATAAAAAAAAAATATGCTACTGATTTACGCTAAGTAATTAAGTTAGATTTTGTATGTATAAGAAAAAATGTTGTTAAAGATTTAAAATTATTACAAATACTTTGCTTTTGCGCAATGGCCACCCTCTATTCTCAAAATCGATACCCATACTAGATCACCAACCCCACAATCAACGCCGATTTAAAACGATGAACCCTCCATCTGTTTCAATCCCAGCAAGTTAATAACTATAAACCCCCATTCCGCCGGTTTTTCTCCTTCCGTTGGAGGAAAAAAGGGTCGTCTATAGAGGCGGTTCATTAGCGCGTCCCTTTCAACCACACACACGCACCAAGAGCGACATCTGTGTTCCAGAGCTGGAATTACCGGCAGAGCGGGGTAGTTTTCGCTAAAACCGCGCCGGATGTATAGGGGTGGGATCCGTCGGCCGGGAGAGGGGATCAATTTCTTTAGGTGTTGATTTCCTTCCGTTTATTGATTAAATTCGATACTCGTTAAAGTTTATCCGAGTAGGTGTTTTATGTTGTGTAAATATTGATGAGCTACATCAAACGTCAAAAACAACGAACTGAATTTGATATTCGATTCTGTGCTTCGGGGATAAAGTAAAATTAAGATGTTGACGTAATATAATGTTTTAGTTTTAATTTTAAATAAAACAACACTTTTATAGTGCGATAAATTTTATTGTGCTTTGTGTTATTTAATGCTTAAACATTTACAACCGTCATTGAGAAAACTTAGAAGAATATTTCGCATTTTGTGCGCGTCACAAAACGGTACATTACAATTTAATTATTATTTAAGTATTAAAGTGTATACTTAGGAATATTTTGTTTTGAAGGACATCACCATTCTGAAAAGATATAATAGGGTCTATTCCGTACAGAAAATTTGAAGTTTAACGTATATAATTGATAAAAAGCACTAATATCCTTTTATCACACTTTTAAAAAGTGGTCAGGTTATTTCTATTTAATTTATTTAAAATAACTGTGACTATGTGAATAAATCCTTTTTTATATTTTTATTATATGTATCATATTTATTGTAGAATTTACATTAAGTATAATACAATACAATACAATACATTTTATTTAATAAAACACTTTAAACTTTGTTTGTATAACTCTAAATTTCAATTTACTTTATTAACGGAATCTCCATTTCCAAATTACAATTATAATTACATATTATATTTATTGTGACTATAGTTTCAACAATTTACACTTGTCATTATAAAACTAAAAGTGTTGAAACTATAGTCACAATAAATATAATTTAGAGTTATACAAACAAAGTTTAAAGTGTTTTATTAAATTGATAAACAATGTATAACAAAGTTGAAGCCTCAGTTATTAATAATACATTTTATATAATATTCTTACTAAATGGCTATCGACCATTATTCTTTCAGGGATATATACATATTTATTTATTTAACGGAATATACCTTTTTTATATATAACCCTTATACCCTTTCGAGTGATGGGTTTATTATTATTTTACTTATATTAAATATCACTATCTCTTTCAATTGTAATCTCGATACAATTTCATCACACTGTGGCTTCTTTAGGCGAAGAAATTTCTTCGCCTAAATAGTGATATTTAATATAAGTAATTATGAACTTTTAACAATTATCAGCATCATCAATCAATTATTATTTAAATTTAATATTTAATGAAATTTCGTAAATATAAAATTAAATTACATACTAGAGTAATTTTATCAACATATCCCTAAATCATCCCGCATTTCATATTTCCAATATCACAATTCGCTTTTAACAAGTTGTAATTTCACCCTCACGCGGGGAAGATGATTAAAAACAGCTGGAACACTCGACGTCGTTCACCGATTTACACACACACACACACACACACCCAGTAGTTCCTTGTTACCTGCAGCGATTGGTGTTATCGATAAAAACCTGATTTACTGCGGTGTACGTTGCCGAATAATTGCTTCGAAATTGCTCGGAACGGAAAGGATGAAAGGGAAAAAACGTAACAGCAGCACAGGGTCAATATTGAATCGATGAATTTTCCACCAGGGTCGAGTCGGGGGCGAAAATATCTATCTCTTTCATTCGTTCCAATACATAATACCCTTAAATAAATAAACAATCGGTTTATTTATTTAAGGGTTTCCCGTATCTTCGGGTTCGTTGGCTCAATACGAGCGATAGTTTTTTATTTATCGTATAATTATGTTTTTATACTAAAAAAAAAACTCTAGACAATATTTTAACGACTAATTAAATATAAATTTAATTCAGGATGATTTAATTGAAATTAAAACACTTGATTTGTTTCACTTATTTATATTTTCTCCAACTAGTTTCGACCATTGGTCATCTTCAGGGAGGAATTATCGAAACTAGTTGGAGAAAATATAAATAAGTGAAACAAACCAAGTGTTTTAATTTCAATTAAATCATCCTGAATTAATTCAAAAATGTTTCACCACGGGTTAAGTGAGACATTAATTAAACATACATTATAAATTTATTCTGCCAATAGTTTGATTCTATGGTTTCAGTATTTTTTTTTTTAATTCTGATTGGCTTTTACCTGACCTTGCAATGAAACCATTATCCGACATCAATGTTTACAATAAATATTAATTACATATATCATTGACAAAATTACATGGTCTATTTTAAAAGAAAAATGTGCAATTATTTGTTTCAATGATCATAACTTAGTACCACGTACCAAGATAATTTTAACCATTTTAACTTCACTCAGATAATTATGTTTAGGTGTTTACTTTAAACGCTTTTGTAATTATTGCATTCAAAGAACCACCAAACAAGTGAAAATCCAACTTGTTTGGAAATATTTCTTTCAGTGTAGATGTAAATCCATATGAGCGGTTAGGATTTACGGAATTCACATATTTTAAAAATGTAAGAAAACACAAATAGCTATACATAAACATATGTAGCTCATGCTCATTAAATTACTAAATAGAATACAAATAAAGGCATTAAACAACATAATATGAGAATGGGATAGTCTGAATCTGAAACAGTATCCCCCTACTGTTTCAGATTCAGACTATCCCATTCTCATATCAAGGTTTAATAGCTGAGGTTAAATTAATGCTGCTTATCTCTTATATCGGAATGCATACATAAATAGAATAAATATTATACATAGACAACGGTGTAAAAAAAACAACAACATATAAATAAACATAAATATAATATGTAATATAATCAGTAAAATAAATATAATCAGTAAATTATTGGAGCCATTTCAGGAGATGCAATAGCTGTATCTATGACAGAGATTTCCTGAGCTGACTCAGCACTGTATTATTTATGATGCATAAATTATTATGTTCAATGGATTCTAGTAAATTTGCACCTTCATTATCTATCTTAGCATCGCTTAAAAGCCAAATTGTGACTGTTAAAATCACATCTAATCAACGCTGAAATGTTGATGCTGTTTAAGAATCGTTACAATTCGTGTTTGTTGATTTTGATATTAGAACTTCATTAACTACTACTTCCACGCGCTTTACGGGTGTAAAGAATCAAGAAAAGCCCACGCAGAACACTTCCAAAAACCGCGAACGTCCACAATGGCATCTGGAGCAATAGAACGTATCCTCCCCCTTTTCGACCGCATCCTGATCCAAAAAGCCGAGATTGTCACGAAAACTACTAATGAAATTAATTCTCTATTTTGAAAATAAATAGAAAGGAGTATTTATTTAATTCAATTCGTTATTTTTAATTTGCTTTAATTTTGATTTAAATTGAATTAATTAATATCAAATTAACTGACATCAGTGTGACAGATAGAGAAAAATATCCACACATGCTTTCAGTGAAAAATTGTTTCATCAGGGGATTTGTTGTTCGATATGGGAAGTCAGGGTAGGTGTGTGACACCATTAGATACCAATCGGGGCTAATTTGATGTGATATGATTTGATGTGATTTAATTCTATAAAGGTTAGTCACGGACTCCTCCGTGCAAATGTTAGGGAACCTGACTTCCGCAAATAATAATAATAATATGTACAACTGCCGATGAAGTCGACACTCAACTGCTACAGGCTGCCAGAAAGGAGACAGCAGTGCCGACACGATAAAATTAACTTAAAGAAATTAATTTATAAAATAAAAGTATTTTTAAGATGAATACAAAACAGAAAGTGTAAGAAGTACATTATGCAAACTTTGAGTAATAAAATTTCGTTTAATTTAATTTAAAAAAATATATATTAAATAAAAATGATTTGAAAATAATTAATAAATTATTTCCACATTTAGCTCTGTGACTTTCGACTTACCTACGTAAGTACTTACGTAGGTAAGTCAATAGTTAATTAATTATTTTCAAATCATTTTTATTTAATATATTTAAATAAGTGTGACCAAGTGAATGAATACTGTTTTCTATTTATATTAAAAAATATACTTGATTTAATTTAACGTCTTTAAATTATTTAAGGCAGAGCTGTACTGACGAGGGAAAGATCTCGAAACAAGTGTCTGCAGATGGCCTTATATTAAGCAGCATTTCTTTTTGTTTTTTTTGCATTGAATTTTTCTCGGATCAAAAATATGTTGCATGATGCAATATTTTATTGATATGCAACAACAGATGTACATTATGTAATTCAATGTCCGGCAGGGTATTTGCCCGGGAAGTAGTTGTTTTAATGTGCATTTCTTTAAAGTACTTACGTAACGTAAGACAATAAACATATTGTCTTATATTACGTAAGTACGTACGTAAGTACAGAGCTAAATGTGAAAATAATTTATTAATTAATTAATTAATTTTTATTTAATTTGCTCAATTTTTAAATTTAATTAAAATTCTAGAAGAATTTATTCCTGGAATAGTATTTAATTCGTAAGGTATTTTAACTGCAACTAATTAATATATATTTTTTTTAACACCGATGTGAAATTATCCACGTTTTTTTTTTTCGTGGGGATGGTGGACGCGCCGGGTATTTTCGTGTTTCGCAGGGTATTTCGTGATGTATTTTGAATTTATTTCTCACTTAACCCGTGGTGAAACATATTTAATTAATAGACTTTGAATAAAATACTTAGTTTGTTTCACAAACCAAGTATTTTAATCAAAGTCTACTATTTCGTGATGGTTTTAATTCCCATATTTCTACATTAGCCTCTTAATAAAGGTCCTAGGAATCGCTTTGAATAATACTATTATTATTATTACACTTTTTAATATTTCTTTCCGCTATCCACGAATTTCAACATAAAATAGAGAAAACTTCAAAGTCCAAAATGGCTGAATTTGGCGCACTTTAATTCCGCTATCGCTGATATACATTATTACTAGGAGTCACGTCTTAAGAACTATCCTTACTAATAAACAATCCAATATTAACAAAAATGCAACCATGTTTTTTTTTCTTACACACTTATTTATTAGTAATTTAGGACAAATTATTAACTTCACAGATTTACAAATAATATTTTTTTTAACATATCGCAATGGTTTTATATATATCTTTATTCAGACTATATAGATAATTTTAACAATATAACAATATAAATAATTACAATACATATAGGTGTTAGTCTGTCTGGGCTATCGACTAGAGGTCTTTCTGCCCTGTCGTGAATTTAAGTTAAAGAAAAACCTATGCTAGCTAGCTGAACTGTCCAGATGGTTTGCGCAAATGAATTGATGAATGGTGATTGTAGGATGTTTGTATTTAGGAAGGATATTAGGGTTACGGGGAATACAGAATTTTGTAAGAAGGGGTAGATTATCAGAATTATTGGCAATTTTTTTGCTTAAGGCTAATATACGCTGGGATCAATGGTTTTATTAACTTATATCAGAAGTTAAGAGCGCCACACAAAATTAAAAATATATATATATACTTACAAAGAATTTCTCTTATCACATTTTATTTACAAATAAATTTGCGCCAAATTATACAATATATATTTCTTCGATCAGAGTTTGTCGCTTTACTATCATCCGGTATTTTAAATCGGTGACTTCAGAGATAAATAAATAGTGTTATTAGTTAATTAGTGTATTTAAATTAAATGTTAAATTAATTTAAATGTTATGTTAGACAAGATTTCCTATGTTATGAGTTTTTTTTTTTAATGGCAACGATTTGCGTAGACATGATAAAATAGGCGCTCAGCAGCTGTTCAAATTTCAGAATTGGATCATACGGCGCAAACCGCGCTTAGCAGCAAATCCGTAACGTAACGAAACTTCAGCGCGAGACAAGTCAAGACAAGACGCGGATAATCCCGCTGACAGCGGTCTTAATCCCAAGACAATTTCCCCGTGTAAATAAAGAAACTCCAATTTAGAGCGCCGCTGTATAAATAACCATTACATAAATGAAATTAATTATTGTATAGCGAGCGCGCATCTTGCGGTGTCAATCAAAATATTATTTTCGCGTAGCCAAGGACTTTGACGCGCATTAGTTTTAATTAGATTAAAACATCAATTAATGCATCGCCGGTTACCGGGTTACCGCCGTACGCGAGCGTTAATCTAATTTTAAGAGAAACCATACACAAGCGACACACACACACGTACACAAGGCAACGTCAGTAATCTAATAATAATATTGCGAGAGTCAACACGATTACACTATTTTTTTATGCAAATAATATCAATCCGGTATTATTGGCGCCTGTTTGGGCTTGCATGTGGGTTGTCTTCAATGGCGAGCGTGCGAAGTTAGTTTCTAATTCCGAATAGATTGTGCAATTTGATTTAGTTTTAATTTTAATGATTGCGAAAAAGCGTGATTAATGTCGATGGTTGGGTCAACAATAGTAAATGTGTCGAAATTATTATCAGCGATCATTTTTCTTCAATCATCCACACATTTTATTTGGGGATCATTTTAAAAAATCAGATTATTGCACAATTGTTAATAAAATGTATAATATAGAAAAATATATCAAAAAATATACAGGGGGGATTTTTTCATGTTAATTATTATTAAACATCTTTATTACTGTTTTGATACAATATTTATACAATAATATATAACGTTTGAAATTAATTGATTTTAAAATCAATTAAAACAGAAACAGATTCCAACTGAAAAATTGCTTAATTTAATATATTTTCAATTTGAGTCTCATTAATCACTTGGTAAAACATTTTAGTAATATTAGGGATTGTTAAGTAAGTTTCCTAAACATGCGTGTAAAACAAACCAAGTGAAACTTACTTAACAATCCCTAATATTGCTTAATTTATTTTAAAACTATGGATAGTAGCTAAAAGTTTATGAAAATCGGTTTATTGGCTCGTGATTATGGCGTAGATATGGGGGTTTCAGCTCCATAGTGTATAAGAAGTTGAAACTTTTCTTATTGTAAAAAAATCATTACGTTTTTTTTGTTCTCTTAGAGGAATGAATTACCATTCCATTAATCATATGTAATGACCCATAATCAAAGGTAAATTATTTTTAAAAGTGGAGGTGGTATTGCCCCTATGCTCCCCCATCGGTAATGTTTGATAGTAAATTCATTTGATAGCATGATAAATTTTTTTCTTATAAAAAAACAATACCCATTACATAATTCCATTTATTTTCTCCTTTTAAAGTAAATCCATCATCATTAAAACACTTTCCAATTTTGTATTGTCTTTACAATACGTTTGTCTATTTTTTTTTGTGCACATTACTCGCAAACTGTCTTTCCCAGTGTTAAATGTCGCAGATATAACAGCCGTGTTTGCTCTTTTTTCGTAGCATCCAGAAGCGTGATATAATCGCAGCTTTGGTCCTTTTTTGTCCCGAGTGCGCAAATTAATCCGTTGACGGTCGGGAGAGTAATAAAAATGGCATAATTTAATTGAAACGGCATGCCCCCGCGTGGGTGTTTGTGTGCTGGTATAAATTACGGAGGTGACATTAACATTAAATTAATTCATTAAATTACTCCAGTAAAAATAACACACATTCAGACACGAATTGACTGAACTAACTTTATTATTGTTTTTATTCTGTGTGTTTGAATTATTAATATGTAACAATTATTTATGCAGAAAATTAATATACATAAAAAATCTACATCCGTTTTCTTTATGAATTGCCTGTAAATGAATTAACAGAAATGGAGCGATTTGGAGGTCGCACAAAAAAAAATAAACAATCTGGTATTTCACACGAAATCACAAATATTTATTTTGTATATGTTACACATTTATCAAATAAAATGAAATGTTCGTATAATAAATATTTGCAAAAACTAATGGCAAAAAGTATTGGAGGAAGTTTTTACATCATTTTATTTTATTTTATTTATTTATTAACGGCGATACATTTATAAATATTACAATACAGCTCAAATAAATTGTAAAATAAAAATAAATAGAATAAATAAGTAACTAACTAAATATCTTTATTCATGTAACATTTATACATAATTAATTTGAAATTATTTTTATTTAATTTATGAAAAGTTCTAATGAGTTTAAAATTATTCTTACCTAATTACAAAATTATTATTTAAATATCAAATTCAATCCATTTAAAGAGGAATTACAATGGGACCAATAGCACATAGAATTGCTATGAGCAATAGCCGCACGTTTAAAACACCGCCCAAGGCAACATTAAAAATTAATTGATGGCACAAACGAGCAATTGAATATTGATTACGTTAATGAACCCTAACAAATACCATCAAAATGCAGTATACACCATAAAACGAGCGTCCATCGATGCAAAATCCGCGGTAAAATTGATTAAAACCCACACTATACACGCTCTTTACATAATTAATCGCATCCGAAGCACGCACACGTGCGCCCAGCTTCCGCGTTTCAGATTAGGCTTTTAGTAATCGCGGTGAATTTCGAAAGGGGGGCCCTTTTAGCCGGCTCTCAGGTGTCATTTATAGAGTAATGCCGTGCCCTTGATTTTCATATTCATAACCGTAAAACGGCAACGTTTTAAGCGCCCACCCCCTAATTACGAATTTGCGAAACGCTCAATTCCCACCGACGCGCAATTTTTCACCATTATCTCCCATCGAATTTGTTTGTGCCGCTTCCTGGATGAAATTTGCCCTGATAGATGCCGGGGCATTAATTTTTAACATTCCCTTTTATTTTTTTTTATTTTTCCGAGCGAACACGGCACGGTTTTTTTTATTTAAACGGCGTTCCCGTCGAGATACACTAATCTCGTATACTCGTTTTTGCTGCGATGTTGAAATATTCATAATTTTTGTAAAAAAATGTGCATGCATTATACACTGAATATGTGTATTTATAAACATCGCACTGTTTTATAATTTAATTCGTTTACTGCTGAAAACACTCGTGACGTAAAATGTTTTGATCTGTTCATGAAATTAAAATAAGAGGAGGTATAAAATGCTCGTGTTGACGTTTGTCACATTTCCACAATTACAATTATTAATAAAAATGTATAATTTTCGACTAGAAAAAATATTCATGATTTATATTATACCAATAACTTGTGTGATGAATTATTTTCCTACTTAACCTACAGTGAAATATATTTAATTAATAGACTTTGATTAAAACACTGATCAGTCTAGCAAGTATTTTAGAGAAAGTTTATTATTAATAATACCTTTATTTATCACAGAAAAAAATACAAAATGAAATGTTATGAGTGTAAGCGAATTTCAGTCAGCTTAAACTGTTACTGATATTCTACTTAACCTACGAAAAATAAAACATATCTCTCAAGTATTTCAAGTTACACAGCCAATTTAATTCAATTTCTTGATGGTTGAGGTTTATACTTCGTTATACATGTTAATTTATCCAATTTAATTTGTTTAAATGACGTGGGTATACAATATTATGCTCATTTCATAGATTATTCATTTGTACATTTGACAATGTAATTAATTGTTTGTGTGAAACTATTACCCAATGATAGCTTCATAACCTAAAAATTATGTTTAATACACTTAAATAAGTTATTTTACACAATGTATGGAGCAGTTTCAAACATAACGTCCATGACGAAATAATAGGAACCACAGGCTAGAATGTTGGAGGTAAAATGTCTGTAAAAAATATTCTGACTGAGGATTTATTCCTCAGAATGCTTCGAGAAATAATTGATGTTGATTTAACTGTTCTCTAATTGTGAAAATGTACATTGGAAGCATGGAACGATTTAGTTTCAGCAATGTATGTCAAAAAATCCAACAATTTGGAATATTTAACAATAATAAAACAATCAGGCAGAAAGACGATGGTCGATGGCCATTTTTTTTTCTGGTATATATAATCAATGTTTAATGGTTTTAATATTTAGACATTGGTAGTTCATATTGTATGAAATAAATATGAATAAATTATTAAAAATCAACCAATAAAACTCAGATTAGATTGGTTGATTTTTAATAATTTATTCATATTTATTTCATAATCAATGTTTGTTACGTTATTGTAAACTTAATTGTTAATAAAGATTGTTATATATAAAAAAACAATAATTATAAATAACATAGGAATATAATATCGAATTTCACCGGAAAAATGAGAAATTTCGCAAAAATATTAAATTCCAGTTAACTTGTTAATTGTTAAGGCTTCCACTTGGTTGTACATGGTTTATTATAACTCAATAAAACAACAATAATCAAACTAAAAGTTACTTTTAGTTTGATAATGACACGCTAATGTTGTCGAAACTATAGTCACTAAATAATAAAAAATAGTTGTGCAAACAAAGTTGAAAGTGTTTTATTGAGTTATAATTCCAGTTAAGTTTATGAAAGTTATTTTGAAAATATTGTTTAAAATATATCAGACTTATACAACTAAAATATTATTAAAATAATTTACAAAATATTTTTAAATTGTTTTCTTTATGTATTTTATTTAATTACAGCATACTTTTTATAAATTTATTCACTTTACAATAGAAATTTGATGTTTTGGTTAGATGGGAAATAGATTCGTTTATTTTCGCAATATTAATTGACAAACATTGTGTAAATTTGTATTAAATAAACAAGCGCTCTTACAACCGGCTTGTTTGCTATGATTATAAATGAAATTTAAGCACATCGTTTATACTGAAAACGGATCAGTTTCGATTATGTAATAACAGAATGAAAATATATCAAATTTCTAGCAATACATACGATTTTCCGCTTTGCTAGTTTTCAAAACAAAAATCTAAATTTATCGATTCATGTTGATAAACAATAATAATAAATCGAATATTTACTTGTTTCGAAAACAGTTATGCAATTATTTGCATTTATTTTATTTTTTATTTATATAAAAAATAAAATGAATTAAATTACTGAATTAAATGAATGGTGACTGAACATTTCATTAAATGTGAAAAAAATAAAATATACAAATAAATGCATTTCCCGAAACCAAATATCACTCCCAAACGTAAACGTTTCACCATCACCATTCATGATTTCATTTCATGACTTTAGTGATCACGATGAGTAAATTCATTTCACAAGACAATGGACGACATTAGCGATCAAAATCTTTTTGACACAGCAACTGACAAGGACAAACGCCTACAAAATCAGGCGGAAAGACCAACGGTCGATAGCCAATTGGCAGAAGAATTTATTTTTATGTTAGTTATTTATTGTATTTATTTATTATTATATCTTTGTTAAAAATAATCTGCCAATAAAGATTTATGTATATATAAAAAATAAACAAATGAAAAATTGTTCTTTCTTTTCTTTAATAATATTCATGCATACCTTCATTATTGATGAAGAATTAAAAATAAATTACAAAAAAATGCTCGCATTTTACTGCATTAATTATAACAAGTGCAGCAGTTCAGTACACTCATATAACATGTAATAAAAGTAAAAAAACCCTTCTTAAGCATTTGGCACGCCTTCGTACATAATCAGAGCATAGTTTCGGAATGCAAACAAATGGCTGTCGAATAAAATTTTCGATTCAAATAAGCAAGGTGTTGATTAAAACGTATTAACTTGTCTAAGCTCTTGAAAGTGTGTTAATTAAAAATGTTGAGCAGTGCAGTTGAGTAAGTAGAAAAAAAGGTAACAAGTATAGATGTAAAATTCGATTGCTTTTCAATACTCTTAACTTTTCTGAAGAATACTCGTTACTAGTAATTATTAATATTGTATATGTAAATGAAAAGCACAATTAATGTAAGTGCATAATAAATTGTTTTAAAATGAAAAATTCTTTTGGTTATGGAAAATTAAAAAAATAAATTTTGATCGAGATTATAGAATTCATATGTATATTCTTTGTTTTCGCCATATTCGCTTTAAATTTATAAATAAAACTTTAAGATGACGGAATATTTATAATTCAAAAACAATATTTAGAAGGTAAACAAAATCACGGATTCCCGGCGCCTTCGCCAAATCCGAGTATGTAAGTTTTAAGAAAACCTTTCAACTTTATAAATAGAAAATGTGCCACGAAGTGAACGCTTCTAGGATGTAAGAATGAACACGTTTTAATCGTTTTTTTTTCTTCATAAATCTCGATTTAAAAAGAACCGCAATAGTGTGAAATTCATAATAAATAATTATAAGTTTTAATAAAAACACTGATTCACTTTGTTTGTATAACTTTAATTTTATTTTAGATTCACTTTGTTTTGTTTGTTTGTATAACTTTAATTTTATTTTAGTGACTAAGAGATTGTTAGTTTGATAATTATAAGATAAAATTGTTTAAAGTATAATCACTAAAATAAAATTAAAATTATACAAACAAAGTGAATCAGTGTTTTTATTTATTTATTTACGGAATCTTCATTTTACAATATACATTTCTTACTTACTTATTATTTTATTATTTTTGTAATTCCTTTGAGGATGGTCGTAACTGACCTAAACACGTATATATAAATATATATAATAAATAATCCAAAGTAATGACATTATTTTTATAACAATATGATTTATTTTAATCCGCAATAAATATCTTTTGTAATTTCCATTAGGTAAGAATTATTTTCTTTAATCAAGTTGTATAATCCTTATACAAGTGAGTTGAATATTCTGCTTTGAAGTATCAAGAGGAAGTTATAAAAATAACACACCAATATCAAGCGAAAACTTGGAAAGAGATCAAGAGCAGCACGTAGCAGTGAAAATAATAATCCGACAAATAAGGAAATGGGTCGCAGTGACATTGACATTTACTTACGGCCGGATTGCCGTCGTACATAAAACGCGAGAATGCGAAATTACCCGAGTCCTAAAACGCACAAGAGCAACAAAACTGTAATTTAATATATCTTACAAGATCAGTATGCAAAATAAGTTAAGAAATAATAAAGAAACAAACTGCGAAACATAAACATGTAAGCGCTGACCGTTTATGTGGAATCATTACGGTTGTTTCTTATTTTATGTGCATAATTTCGACGTATAAACAGGCTGAAGTATATCGTAAGTTACGACTATGCGAGTAATTGCTCGTGGAAGTTAAGCATCATTTGGTTTCTTTCGTGAATGTTATTTGGTTTACCGTGGATTTTGATGGGCTAACTTCATATTAATAGATTTTAGCAAATGATCAAAACTTGAATAAATATAATGTTACTTTCAGATATGATAGGAACTTTCTTATCTTTCTTTAAAATTTTATTATAAATAAATTAATAGTATTGATTTATAACAAAATTTTAAAGAATACAGAAAGAGTAATTATTGTAATTCACAGAAATCATTGGAAATAGAAAATACTAAAATCAAAATTGTATAGGAATTATTGCTTCATCCAATATAGTTTCAATTGTTCTATATATGTTTTAATTTTCATTGCGAAAAAAAATTGCTTTCCCCATAAAACCAACAATTTCTCGATACTAATAACTAATAAAATTGTTTTATTGTCTGAAACGCAACATGCCGGTTTATAAATGTCTATTTAAGGTGGATAGATTATACTGACTGTGTAAATCAGCTAGTTGGCTGTTAAAACGCCCGCGGTAATTAAACGATGGGTAGTTAACTGCTGATTTGAAAAGGGACGACGCGACTGTTTAGTGGCTCTAAACATTTTATGGATATCAAATCCCCTATGATCATTATCAAATTACACTCACTGTTACTTTTTTGCATTTATAATACACGAAAAGATAGGAGGGGTGTTACGGTACATGCTAGTTATTTTCATTATTTCGCATTTATAACTTCAAACAAGTAAAAAGGTAAATCGAAGAAATAAAACATGATTTATTCTATAATATATATTGTTTTATGTTTAGTTATTCAACTTATTCAGCTCTTTTCATTTTTTTTAAAATATACACCAAATATAAAGCGAAAACTTGGAAAGATATCAAGAGCACGTAGCAGTGATAATAATAATCTGACAAATAAGGAAATGGCTCGCCAATTATAACTTACAATGTAAAGTACACATCTATCGAACACGTATATCCCGGAAAAATATTCGTTGATAAAAAAACTTTCTATCCATCCAAGCGAAACATGTCGATTTTTTTATTAAATACAGTATTATTTACTACCGCTTTACTTGTTTTTTATTTTTCTTATGTTTCTATTGATTTCGGAGTTAATAAATATTATTTACAATGAATGTACAGGGTAAAGTCAAGTTAAACACACCTAAGTTAATTAAACAACATCATGATAATATTACGTAAATAAAAAATACTTCTACATCCCTAATTTGTGCAATAAACTATCAACTATGGTTATAACAATATACCTATACACAGTAATGTATGTATATAAATATATAGAGAGGGTTTTATATAAAAACAAATTTAAAAAAAAAACACTTTTAATTTCATTAAAGATTGTTTGAAACGACAATAAAATAATTCTGGTATTCTTAGACCATAAAGCCAAAATTAATTTCATTAATTTTTATTGAGTGTGAGTATTAGATGAAATTGATTAAAAAGCTATTAAAAAATATTTTTTGTTACAGCTTAGTATAAAAAAATATTTTAATGTATTAAAATGCGTATACAATTTATTTTATTATGTATTCGAAACGTTTCTTTTTTGTTTTCGTTTATTTTAAATAAATAGGTTAAAAAACATATTTATACATTTAATTTACTACAATCTGTGATTAGAAATAACTATATCCTTACTTTGAATTAACTAAAGACCATATTAAATGAAATACAGTGGATAATCTCTTATCCACTGTAACTTAACCACGGAAAGTGTTTTATTTCAATGTATTTAAACTTCATAATAAATGATTTTTTTTAATTATATTTCACTAAATATCAAATGAAGGGAAACATTTGATATTTATTTCAATTATATTTCTCAATACAGTGCGTCGTTCATAATGAAAACAATGAATTCATTAAACTGCTGCTGATTATTTTTGAGAAAAAACGCTAGGACAGGTCGATTAGTATTTTCAACTGCGCATATTTTTCACTAAAAATTTTATATACAGGGTGTCCTATAGATAAATGCCGAAACAGAGTTATATTTTTTTAAATGGAACACCCTATATATTATTATATATATATATATATAACAATCTTTATTAACAATTAAGTTTACAATAAGGTAACAAACATTGATTACGTATATCACACAAAAATTAATTAATTGTTAAATGGCTATCGACCAGAGGTCTTTCTGCCTATATTATTATATATTTCGATTCTTCGAAGAAATTTTAGTGAAAAAGATGCGCAGTTGAAAAAACTAATCGACCTGTCCGAGTATTTTTCTCGAAAATAATCACCAACAGTTTAATTGATTTTTTTCTTTTCATTGTGAACGCGCTGTATGTAAACAAATTTCGCATTTTCTCAAAATTATTTAACGATTAGTCAATTATATTTAAAATTTAATTGAAACGGTTATAGTTCATTAAAATATTAATATTGTCAATAAACTAAGAGGATTTAATATGCGGAGAAATAATCTTGGCATTGCCGGTACACAAAATTCAAAAGGAAAAATTATTGATATTTTTTTTATTTCATAATGGGAAATATATTTTAGATATAGTGAATCTTTTTTGACAAATATTGAAATACAATTTAAAAATTCTCTAATAAATTTATTTGCAATTAAGTCAGTAAATATGCATAATTGTAAAATATATAAATTTGCATATGTTGATTCAAAATATGTCTATAATTAAAATAGGTTGCCTACACAGATTCATAATGTCATTTGGTGTAAATTGGGTTGTCTATATTATAAACATATAATACACATATACACTGCAGAGAATCATGGGGGTTATTTAAAAAGATTCACATGCGTATTATTTGAAAATAACTGACAAATTTTCACATTTAACTTACGTAACGTAAGTCAAAATGTCACAGAGTTAATTTTGGAAATGAATTGTCAGTTATTTTCAAATCATTTTTATTCAATTAACCCTACACCTGAAAAGGTAGAAAGGATCACTGAATATATATATATATATATTATTCAATGTTTTTTCTGTAACAAACTTCTATACGATGCTGTCTAAAACTTAGAACTATATATCCGTTCTATATATTTACCTAATAATTGTCCCTGAGAATATATTTTTTATTTTTTTATAATATGCTATTTATAACTCTTCGATTAATTTCTCATTTAACACTTGGTGAAACATGTTTAGCAATTTATAATTTTAGTATAGACAACCCAATTTACAATCAGTGACATTTGGTATTAATGTAACCTCAATTTCAATAATGGAAAAGAAAACTACACTTAATGTATTTTGAAATATTACATATAGTGTGATTATTAAAAATGTTTTCTTGTGTTTAGTTTTATATAAAACCTTCTGTATATAAATTCAAAATAGACGACAATCCCCAAGTATTTAGTCCTAAGAAGAGCTAATGTCTACTTGATTTATTTACTTATATAGGCCACCTGGAGGTGATTGTGTTTGTGTAGAGAGGCTGAAGAAATTCCAAACATTACGTGAAGTTCGCTTTGATTAATTAATAATGCATGCTTTTCGGTTATTGTTGTTATTATTATCATCAACGTCATCGTGGAGAAAACTGGGGGGTGGTCTGGCTGTGCGGGGCGTGACTATTGTCGGCGTTTCAGTTTTCGGTTAATTACATCGTTTCTGAATCGTTGGTCCGTGTTCTGTTCGACAATGGAGAAGGTGATGTACCGGGGATGCGGCGGGGATGTTTCGACGCTGAAGGACAGTCGCTTTCGGGTCGGCGCGATTTATTCGATCCCCAAGACCCGGTGGTCGAGGCCGGGAGGCGGGCGGGGAGGTTAAGAAGGAGCGATTTGAATAGGGATGATCGACCCTTTCGGTTTTGGTTTTGTACAAAAGATCCCGGGCTGGTCGGTTTCCGCCTGTTGTCCTTTGTAATTGTAATACTATTCTAATTTAATGCCAATCAATTGATATCTAATAGTTATTTACACCACCCCTTAGAAAAAAATACTAATTTTACGTTTATAATAAAAATCATTTAATTCTCTTTGTTTTAATTTAGAGCCAACTGTTCTAAATGAAGAATTATCGAAGGAAATGAAATAAATTAAAATCTAATTATTCATTGCAATACATTTCTGAAACCCTACCTAACTTTACCTGATTAATCAATCCGATAATCACATACACACATGAATATCTCCTTGGGCCAAGATAACGTAGGCATGTCGCCGATATGATGACTCTTTTGAAAACTAATGCCATCGCTTTATTGTCGTACGTAATGTGTGTTGTAGATAAGCGACGCGCTGAAATTAATGTGCAGTCATAAGTTTTGGAACAACATTATATTATATGTAATAGTCTGTTGATGTTGCTTGAATGAAATAATTACGAGCACATTACAAATAGCCCCCGACATTCATGGCCGATTCGGAACAATACGTTTTCATTTTAATGCCCCTCTCTCCTACTCGCACACGCTCTCTCCTTCGCATAAATATAAATCACGATTTTTACGATTAAATAAAATACGTGCATGCGGGAAAAATGCACGTGACGTGAAAAATCGTATGCTGTGTATGAAATAAATGTTGTTTATATTAAATTTTATAAAAAAAATATCCTTTGTCAACAATATTCTATTATAATGTTTCAGTTTTAATATGACATTATATTCATACAAAATGAATAATTTACATAGCATTGCAATTTTGTTAAAGATTCTTATAAACCGAATGTCAAGGTCGTTTCAATGATTGACAGAACAGGGACAACCAAATGGGGATTACATTTTGTTTGTTCCCAACACGCTGAAATAATCATAAGAAATATCGATTCGTTTCATCCTTCGCGAAAATAGTCATGGACCGCCAGCCAGCCTTTCCAACGTAAATACATTTCTATGGCGCCAGGGTTTTGTAATCTTTCAGTTACACTAGAGCAATTCCCCACTAAACTCTTTCTCTTTCTACTCACCACTTAATCTCCATATTCGGGTAAACCGTGACGGCCATTTCCAACGTGTGATGTTGCCAAATCCTGAAACCACACACGAATCAGTAAAGCATTGCTGCATTCGGGGAGGAGGTGGGTGTGGGTTAGGGGAGATATTATTCCTGGGATTGATTTAGTAGAAAAATTGTCAGTCCAGATACATCCTTAAGTAAGAAAATATCTCCTGTGAATGCCCGGGAGACTTTTCTTTTTAATTTACTGTCACATTAAATGGGTTTATGGTGTTTCTGGCTTTCTGGATTTCTCGTGGAGTAAAAAAGCGGACATTCCTAATTTGTGGGAAATTACTATTATGGAGATAATAATAATAATATTTATTTCCTCAACAGACATAGTCTAATTACAAAGGAAATTTTGGTAAATTAATATAAGAATTTACAAATATAAACAGTAAAAACAATAGGATGAAAATACATTCCGTAATTAACTTAAGACTAATACAGAGACATTTGTAGATAGCCCACAGTTGTAGGTAACTACACCATTTTTATATTACTATTTATAAGAGATCAAATTAAAAATACTATAACAATATTCGTTAATATTATTTTTTAATTCTTTAACTTAAGCTGTTCTAAAAATTGTTTGAATATTAAAATATTTCCATTTAAACTTTTATTGTTTGAGAAAATGTATTAATAAATATTATGAACTCATTGGGACTCGAAACAAATAAATCTAAGAAAGAAAATTTTACAAATGAGAAAATGCTGACCGTGCGCAGTGCATGCTAAAAATACTCTTGTTGTGTTCCATTTTATAAAACAAAGTAAGTTTACACAAAACAAAATAAATCAGAATTAGATAAACGCCATCGTCTCGTTTTAATACAAAGGAGTGTGTTAGTTGTGACATCCTTTGTATATATTTTCAAAAATAGTCGATTTTTTTTCAGATATATAAATATGTTTCTTTTATAAATCTATTTTATATAAACCTAAATAAGTATAAAATAGATTTACAAAAGAAATATATCTTCTTCGTTTAAACATTTTCAGAACTCCGTTTGTCATTTTTTATTTTCGTTTTTTTCGATGTTAAATTATTAACAACATCCTAATGAAGTAATTTAGAGAGTATACAAAATAGTATATCTTATTTTTTATGGATTTTTAATTCTAACCACGGATACCACTCTTGTATGAGAAAATTTCGAATCTTTTTTTTTTGAGTTTGTAAGAATTTTATTTAATTTCAAGATAATCATTATAATTTTGTAAAATAAAATTATTTACAATTAAATAATTATTGTTTGTATGAGAAAATTTCAATTTTTTTTAGTTTGTAAGAATTTTATTTAATTTCAAGACAATCATTATAATTTTGTAAAATAAAATTATATACAATTAGTATGAGAAAATTTCAAATCTTTTTTTTTAGTTTGAAAGAATTTTATTTAATTTCAAGACAGTCATTATAATTTTGTAAAATAAAATTATATACAATTAGTATGAGAAAATTTCAAATCTTTTTTTTTTAGTTTGAAAGAATTTTATTTAATTTCAAGACAATCATTATAATTTTGTAAAATAAAATAATATACAATTAAATAATTATTGCTTGTATAAGTTAACCCAAGTAATATTTTTTTAATTTCCTAAACAAATGAATACATTCCACTGTGAAGTAAAGAACCGAATAAATTTTACTGTGAAAAAAATTATTCAATTCTTTACTTCACAGTGAAATTTATTCAAATCCTTACTTCACAGTGAAATAAAACAATCAATATTAAAAAATATAATAAAATCGCGATCTTTAAATTGATCATATAACATTCAACACCTTTCCGTACAAAAATTGTTAAATTTAACGTAAAACAATGTCATTATTACTTACACATTTCGTTTTGAAATTCATGGTTTATGCTATTAAGAAATTTATTTTCAATTTCGATAAAATTTCGTCGTTAATTTCCAATTCGTTGCATATGGAATGTTTTGTATTAACCATTATTTCATAAATCATTTTAAAGTTCTCAATTCAATGCAATTTATAGGGAATCACAAATTTAACATTGCGTTAATAAACGGTTAACGCGTTAGAAATGTATTTCCGATTAAATCAAAGCAGGATATTCCGGGGAAACGGAAAAAAAAACGTCATCACCAGTGGCGGAAATGATTCATTGATGGTTGTTGGGTTATACGAGCGCACAACAGACAGACGGGGTGAATCCGCGATCACTCCCCCAGCCGACCCCGGGGGCAGTATCGATCAGTCTCGCAGATTATACAAGTCTAGTCCAGAAGTCTTAAAACACGACAGCGTGAAACGTGCAAATAAGTTTTTTTTTGTGTAGCAGACGTAGAGGACGAGTTATTGAAGTTTGCATTTTAAAATATCCAAGAAGTGTAATGGCGAAAATGTAAATAACTTCATAAATTGCTTGAAGTCCACTGAGAAAAATGTACGTAAAAAAACCTCTAACCAATATAACATAAACGTGTTGTTTAAATACTGATCCGAAATTTGTTCAGTTGGATGAATAGATCCTCCATACTTTGAATTACATAATGTACACCTGCTATTGCATAGCAAATAACATATTGTATAATGCATTTTTTTTATTCAAGAATATTTAATGCAAAAAACAAACATGTTACGTAATATAAGGCTATCTGCAGACGCGTGTTTCGGGATTCATCCCTCGTGAGTACAGCCAGTTAGGGACTGGTATGTACTGTATGATATTTTATAATAGTTTTGTATGCATATTGTAAGCATTAGTCTTGAATAAAGATTTATATATATAAAAGTGGCTCATAATAATATCTTTATTTCACATAAACAAAACACTGGAAACCCTAATTTTTTCTATATAAACATTTATCTTTATTGTGGTATTTACATATATTATACAATACATTTGATATAAACTTATAAATGGCTATCGACCTTAGGTCTTTCAGCTCCTAATTTTTATTTATACTAAAACTAGTTTATTCGCCTCCTTTCCTGTGATTTCCCATTCTCTTTTAATGAATTGCATTATAAATATAAAACACTTTTTGTTGTCCTCTTTTTTATGTTACGACACAGCATTAATCCGCAGTAGTTTATTAGTTTCGGCGTTGTAAGGAAACCCTCGCTGCTGTGTTGGGAGATTACTCACTTCCACTTCCCTTATCGATCAAACTATTAGTGCATGCTCGCTTGCTGGCTTGGGGTGAGTTTCAGTTTGGTGGTCGTTGGGCTCATCAGGCGCAAATAAATATATTACCCACCCCGGGAGAAGAGAAGAGCACGAGAGAGAGGGTGATTAACATTAAATATTAACTGGGTGTCGTTGGGATTTTAAGGATGATTCTTGGTGAGGAGATTTATTCACTCAGAAATTATTTAAGCGAGAAATAATTGCAAGAAAATACTACCTTTGATAATAAAAATGATTAATATGTTTAATATTCAAACATTGATAGTTCATATTAAAATAATATATATGAAATTATTAAAAATTATAATTATTTTTATTTAATTATTTGTTTTATTCATTTAATCAAAGGCTAATAAAACATCTGTGACCAATTAATTAAAAACCTACCAATTTTTATACAGATTTTTAATAATTTAAGTAACTAAGGTTTACACTTTGTCGTACATTGTTTATCAATTAATCAAAATTCTTTAATCTTTGTATGTCACTAAATTTAGTCTTATTATAGACATCGCTCCTAGAGAAAATCTTTGTAAATCTTTGTTTTTAACCATTATCCTAATGGTTAAAAACATGTTCTGTGTCAGGATTTGTTGACTTTAAAGACATTCAAGGAACAAGGATATAATTTTCAATGTTTCTCACCATCGTGAAATATCATCAAATGAATAATTAACTTTATACACTAGTTTTAGTGTTATGCAAAATAAGTTTAATGGGTTTTGATTTATATATATTAGTGATGGGCAAGATCGATCAAAAAAGATCGACTGCTCGATCGTTGCAGTTGATTGAGCTGCTCGATCTCTATGAACAGCTCGTTCTTTTTTTATTTGCCCGAGCGGCTTCATCTTTTTGATCGGTTCGATCTCTTTGACCGGCTCGATTTTTTGGGACTAAATTCCAGATTGGATTGATCATGTTATGTAGATCGGCTCGAGCAGGTAAGGTCGATCATTGAATCAAACTATTTATAAGTTATTTTGGTTTATGCAAACAGTTTTTATTAATTTATTATTTACTAAATATATTTGCATTTTAATAAAAATAAATACATTAATATGTAGTTATTTATACTATTTTACGTCACTATTATTGCCAAAAATTGTAATTCATAGTCACTATTTTCATTAGAAATTGACACAGTCAAATTTTACAGTCATTTATAATCACTATTTTTGCTAGAAATTAAGTTTAAAGTCACTTTCTAGTAAAATTAGTGATTATAAATGATTTTAAAGTCAATTAATAGTGAAAATAGTGACTTTTAATTACTTAAAAGATGTTTTTGACAATTGTAGTGTCGTAACAATTGTCAAAAACATCTTTTAAGTAATTAAAAGCCACTATTTTCACCATAAATTGACTTTAAAATCATTTATAATCACTAATTTTGCTAGAAATTAATTTTAAAATAGACTTTGTAGTAACTATGTTTGTTTGAAATCACTTTACTTCACTATTATTGTCAAAAATTGACAATACAGTCATTGAGGTCGCTATTTTTGTTAAAAATTGTCTTTAGTCATTTATAGTCACTACTTTCATTAGAAACTGTCTTTAAAGTCATTGATAGCCACTATTTTCACTATGAATTGACTGTAAAGAAATTTTTCGTCACTATCTTTGGTAGAAATTGACTTTAAAGTCATTCTACGTCACTATTATAGTAAAAAATTGACATTACAGTCACAGGTAGTCACTATTATTGTTAAAAATTGACTTAAAAGTTACTATTATTGCTAAAAATTGACTTTAAAGTCATTGAGATTTTCAATTATGGTCAAAAGATAACTTTGAAGTCTTTCATAATCACTATTTTCACTATTAATTTAAACACTTTAAAGTCATTATTATTGTCAAAAATTGACTTTAAAGTCATTAATATTGTACTAAAAATTGTCATTGAAGTCATTTATATTCACTATTTTTGCTATAAATTGACTTTAAAATCATTTATAGTCACTATTTTCACTAAAAAATGTCTTTAATGTTATGTATAGTCACATTTTTTCACAATAAATTGTCTTTAAAGTCATTGACAGTCAATATTTTCACTAGAAATTGATTCTTAAAATCACTTTTCGTCACTATTTTTGGTAGAAAGTCACAATATCACAATAGTCAAAAGTTGACTTATTGGAGGTGACATATATTTTCTCCAAGAATGCATAAGGAAAAAAGTATTCCCAAAATTTACAAAAGTTAAGGTAGAATAAAAAAGATAAATTAATAAAGAATTTAAAATTAAAATTATGAAAAATGAAATTTCATTTCTTCATCAAAAAAGAAATATTTTGGAAGTTAAGGCTTACGAATTGCATTTAAAATTATCAAATTATATTTCGCTAATAATATGGGATAAAAAACTTTTAGAAATAAATGATGTAATAAAGACGAAATTACAAAAGAAAACAAATACTTTAAAAAATAAACTTGATTTTTTAATTAAAAGAAGAAGCAATTACAAAGGATCATAAGGAATTAGAAGACTTAACCCAAATTTTAGTACACAGCAAATCCAATAGTACATTTAATGAAAAAGAAATTGATTTTTTAAAGAATTCAAATATTCGATTTTACCAAAAAAGATCCCAGTAGAACAAATAATAAATGATTTAGACCTAGCATCCGATAAATTATATAGTGAGGAATTAATTGCGTTTAAGAACAACGTAAAGGAAATTGCAAAGAAATGCATACAGAAGAAAGGAAGGATAAACGAGCGGATTATGGAGGAAGCAAAATTAATACGGAGTCTAAAGGAGAAGAATGTTTTTTACCTTAAAATAAGTAGGAGGGCTGAAAGACCTCCGGTCGATAGCCGATTCATCATCTACAGAATATAATTCTAATTTTTGTATATTATTGTACATACATATACACATTTGAATAAAGATGGTTAGTTAGTTAAGTAGGAGAAAGGACAAGTATTTTTATTTAAATACAGAGTAATAATCAATAAAAAATAATACATAATTCTAGTTACTAAATAATAATAATAATAATAATATCTTTATTTACGGAATTCACCATTATTTACAAATGTTTACACTGTAGTAATATAAATTGCACGTATATAAATTAGAGAATAAAATAATAATAACAATAATTATAATAGTAAAAAATTAAAGATAAATCTAAAGAAAAGAAAACAACGATTAACAAAAATACCGCATTGAATAACATAAGTTACGTAAGAATTCAAATATTTAATTTATTTCATTTACCACATCGGGGTATATATGATTTCATGGCAAAGGCATACGTTGAATGTACCAGTAAACCAAGATGAAAAATGATGTAAAAAAAAAAAAAAACAAATACGTAACAAGCAAAGATCAAGAGCAAAGATAAATTACAAAAAAAAAGATAATAGTTGTAACAAAATATTAAACAGAAGTAAAACGCCAGTAAATATATTTGTAATTTTCTTTATGTTGGTTGTTGGTCGTGGAGACTTTAATTATTTAAATAAATATATTTGATTTATTATTTCTGTATTTTTTTGGTTCAAACCTGTAAGTAATTTAATAATAATTGAAGTTAAAACAAAACATCTGTGATTAATTGAAATTTCTGATGTAAGTTAAAACCAATAGTATGTTTAATCGATTTATTAATTTTAAATATTATTGCAATGATTGTGGCTTTTATAAATGAATAATCCAGATGTGGCTGTTTTCGGTTTCCGAGATAGCTGGTATATGTAGGTCGAATTTGATGTGTGTATCTATAATTGAAACTGATATCGGCTCCCACGTGGGTTTTCCGGATGAACGATCGGCTTTTCTGCGTTCCGCGCTCGTCGCCAGCGCGTCGCCGACGATTCCATTTTGGTGAATGCGCCGGGTACCGCATCACCATAACGTACACTTTGCCGCGGAACGGCGATTACTGTATTGATACTAACGGTACGTTTATATTATACCCGGAAAAATTGCGACGCCAATGGAAACTTTGTTTCAATTTAGTAGGAATTGTTTGTATAAAAAAAAATTGTATAAAATAATTTTACTCATTAGAAACATACATTAGATGAGTAAAATTATATACAATCATCTTTATTGTTGTATTTACATATACATATATTATACAATACATTTAATATACAGTGCATTTTTTTATCTAGGCCTCATAGAGATTTATATAGGAAAATCATTTCGTCGTGTTAATGGTTTTTCTATGGTATGGACTTTGATCAAATTAAACACACATTTAATTTAGAGTAATATGTACAAAATTCAGTAGTTTTTAAACTATTTTAAATGCGTTTTATGTTTTTAAAATTGATTTTAAATGATAATAATTTTGAATATTTTTTTAAATAGTAGGCTTAGTTCACTGACATCAATCGTAATTGTCAAAGTGTTCCAATTTATTGTACTCTTTTTATTGAAAGAATGTCGGTTTATACCACCCAAGAAAAGGTTAAAATGATGATGGAATACATAAAAGGGCTATCAAGTAGACAAGTGTAGTTTCTTGGTCTACACCGTGATCAATATTCTTGCAATAAAAGATGTGCAATAAACTAGAATACTTTGACAACTTCAGTAGATGTCAGAGAACTAAGCCTATTAATTAAGAAAATATTTAAAATTATCATTATTTTAAATCACTATTTAAAACATTAAATGCATTTAAAATAATTTAAAAACTGCTGAACTTTGCACAAATTACTCTAATTTAAATGTGTGTTTAATTTGATCAAAATCCATACCATAGAAAAACCATTAACGCGACGAAAAGATTTTCCTATGTAAATCCTTTATGAGGCTTGGATAAAAAAAATGCAGTGTATAATTATAATGGCTATCGATCTATATAAATTATATTATATAAAAAAATATTTTTATATTTAAATTTTTTAAACAAACAATTCCTACTAAATTGAAACAAAGTTTCTTTGTATAAAATTGGCGTCGCAATTTTTCCGGGTATAATATAAACGTTCCGTTAGTATCAATTAACTTACATTATTTTGTCGGGTGTGTAGTAAATTTAATTAACTCCGCTATGCGCACACAGTTAGTCGACTAACTAACCGCATACGAGCGACTCGTTAAGTTTTCCGACCACGAAATTCCGATGATCAATCATCCATTTCGGCCGATCCGGGATGTAAATGGCCGGTCAGCACCGAAACCCTCGTGTAAGTGGACTCTTCTGGGGCTTTCCCTCCATCCCTCGACTTCGCATCACCAGTAGCCCATTTGTATTTACCGCACTCGAGTCCATCCATTTTCATTTCCCCGCACGAACTTCTCTCACAGTGAAATACTTGGACATATCCCAACAACTGACGAAACTACTAGTTTACAATTTGGAAAAATACAAGTAATCAATTTGGTCCTTTTGTAAAGTTTTAAGAGTGCTTTTGTGTCTTAAATTGTAACCGTGTTCATTGAATTCAACCATAGTTTACTTTCGTATAAAAATAAATAAAAAACACGTATTTTCTTCCTGGACCTTTCTTTAACGTTGCGGTTTAGTAGAAAGAGATAGCTATATAGTAAAAGTGAAATAATCGTTTGAAAAAAATGCCATTCTTTTCGATTTAATAATATGAATATGTATTTACAATTTTTATTTACCAAGTATAAAGTATCAGTCTAAATAAATAATAAATCGTTAATTTTCGTGCATTACGCCAATTTACTAGTTCAAGTTAGAAAAGAAAATTGTAAGATATAATGAAATTAATAGGTCATGTCTGCTAAATTATTTAAATGGAGAATTTAGTGAAATCCTTTAAATTTTCATTGCACAAGTTTTTATTGGCAAAAATATGATTTGAAATTTGCTATAAATTTGATCAATTTTTATTGTTTTTCATAATTGTTTTTCACACAAACTAAACATTAAAATAATTTTTAATTGATCTGATGAAATTGCTGCTTATTTTAAGATTACATTAATGTATAATACAATATTGTTCATTGATCACAACAGCAATCTAACTCGAATTAGTGATTGCCAATATTTATATAGCTATCTCTTTCGTCTAAACCGCACCCTTAATGCGTTCAGCTTGTGGTATATTTTCAATAATTATGTAATGAAAACACTTTATCAATTTTTATACTACTTAATTTAAATGATATAAAAAAGTCAACGTCCTTTCATTACCTAAATACTTAGTTTATTTAAAAAAACAAGAATGCTTCATTTTTTTTTATAAATTTATACGTATGCCAAAGTAATTCAATATATTTTACATTAATCCTAATTTACCTATTTATTTTTAACACAAATATAAGTCTCACTGTTAGAAATCACAATTTTCATCTCATGTTTTCTTTATTTGTAATTTCTGGTTGTACATATTTGCCTTCTTAATCTATTTGTTTTCCTTACGTCTTCAGGAAATAGCTGCAGTTAATAAATATGCGGTAGTTTTAATCATCGCAAAACTTGCGCTATAAATTACAACGGAATTCAAATTTAAATAATAAAACGGCGCGAGACGAGCACGCCAGCAAAGCGCATCGTGTAAATCCAAATTAAACAAAAATATCATTTCAACGTGGTCACGTTCCGCGATCCATAAAAATGATGTATTATTCACATGTTTGAGTACCTAACCACTACTAAATTACAAGGAACGCGCTTTTGTGTGTCTACAAACAGTAATGTCGTCATTAAGGTGATTGCAGTGAGGACCATTAAAACGGACGCAAATTCCATTCCTTTGTGAATTTCGAATAGTCAACTTTACGCACAACCGCAAACCGAGTGGTACAAAAAAAGTAACGTTATAATCGAATTTTAAATGTAATTATAATTAAGAATAAAAAAAGCAATTGTATTTCCTCTCTTGTTGTTGTGTTTATAATTAACTTTTAATTACACATTCTGAAAAATTAAAATTAAAAGGCATTCAAATTCAAAGATTTTTATTTTAATCATAGTTCTACAGGTATATAAACTTTTGAAGAATGCAATTTGTTTATTAAGAAAAATAACATAAATATGAAGATTTATCGATTTGTAAAGTAAATATTATACATAATAAAATAATCAGCTTTTGACATATTTACTAGAGTTCTCCAAAAAATCAAAAATCGACAGCGCCCAACACTGACTTTTGACACTTTGAAAATTTCGAATTTTCGATTTAAGTGTCCGACTAAAAATTGTTTAAACAAAAACAAGACATATGTGGCATTTTTTTATTGTTTGATATTATAAACAAAGCCCTAATAAACATTTATGGTCAATAAAATCAAAAATCGACAGCGCCCAACAATGATTTTTGGCACTTCGAAAATTATACAAATTTCATTAAATTCTTACTGCAACAATTTACTGAAAATAAATGTTTTTAAGATTTTTAAGTTATTAGAGTATCTGAGGTGTTTGATTATTAATTGGTTAACACTATTTTGTATATAATTGTTTGAGATAATATCAACATTTTATGTTTTGTCAGATGGTGGAGGCGTCGGATTCGTGGCCAACTTCTCATCGGTCTCCAAAAATATAGTAATAATGAAATTTATTTTGAATTAAAACACGCATAACAAAAATAATTTCTACAAAAAAGAAAAATAATCATAGGGCATTGTTGATTCAACACGTTAAGAGCTAATGAAGAAAAATATATTATTATTTTTCTTATTAATATTCAGATATTATTATCATGATTACTGCTAGTATAAGTTATTGCTCGTATTGTTGAGTTTGACAGTCCCTAAACCATCACTGTGTCCTTCGTAACAATTTTCTCCGTAATTTATTACCGCGATTTGCATATGGGTAGCAATTCTCCGCACTAGTATCGCATCCATAATAGCAAATTAAGCTTTTATTGCCAATTCTATACATCATACGTTTCAGGTTTAACGATCTTGCAAAACACCTTTACTGAATATCGAATATTTATTAACAATAAATCATTTAAAATTGCTAATTAAATTTCCAATGAGGGGTATGTTATGAAAATTTGAATTTACATAATTGTATTGTGTTCTTAAAAAAAAAACAACAACTAGATACTAAATAATGGAAATAACTATGACGAAGAGAATAAAGTATTTTGTATTATTATTAATGGCAATTCGTTTTGTGATGAGTTAAAATATTCAAATATATTTTTTCTCGTATTCAATAAACAAGTAAGCGGTTTAGACGAAAGAGATAGCTATATAAATATCGGCAATCACTAATTCGAGTTAGATTGCTGTTGTGATCAATGAACAATATTGTATTATATGTTAAAGTTATCTTAAAATAAGTAAGAATTTCATCAGATGAATTAAAAATTATTTTAATGTTTAGTTTGTATGAAAAACAATTATGAAAAGTGATGAAAATTGATGAAATTTATAGCAAATTTCAAATTATATTTTTGCTAATAAAAACTTGTTCAATGGAAATTTAAAGGATTTCACTAAATTCTGCATTCAAATAACTTACCAGACATGACATATTAATTTCATTATATCTTACAATTTTCTTTTCTAGCTTGAACTATTAAGTTAACGTAATACATGAAAATTAACGATTTATTTTTTATTTAGACTGATACTTTATACTTGGTAGAAAAAAATGTAAATACACATTCATATTATTAAATCCAAAAGATTGGCTCTTTTTTCGAACGATTATATCCATTTTAATATATAGATATCTCTTTCTACTAAACCGCAACCTTAATGACATATTTCATTAACCGTGATATGTATGAAAATTGAATATAGAATAGAGACAGAGTATTTTTTATAATTTATATAGAATGTACGTTAACAACAAAATAGAAGAAGTTAATAATTTGAAATGGATATTATTTCGCGATTTATTTGCGTAGTGCATAAGTCTGTGTATAGAATTATTTATTTTTTTATATATATGTATAAATCTTTATTGGCAGATTATTTTTGACAAGTAATAATAATAAATAAATACAATAAATAACTAACATAAAAGTAAATTCTTCTGCCAATTGGCTATCGACCGTTGGTCTTTCCGCCTTTATTTTTTATTTATCTAAATAATCCTAACCGGCAATTATAAAATGCTATAATTATTACTCTTTAAAAAGTTTTCACCAGTGCGTACATCATTATATATTTTTCTGCATAGGAAAAAAAATTCTATCGACGTGAAAATATATTACACGTTCGACGGCGCAAAAGGACGGGGAGAGGGCCGAGAACGGAAAACGTGTCGTTAATAACGTAATCTGTGACAGCGGCATAACCTTAAATTCTCACGCATGTCGACGTCGGAATCGTCGTCACAGTTCAAGAGCAAATCGTTAAAAAACGCCGCCTTTCGCGAGTTATTGTAATGGATATGTGATGTAGTCTCGTAATGGCAACGAGATTTTTACGATTCACACGGATGTACTCATACATCAGCCGAAAATTCAAACCCAATGCCGGAATTTCAATGCAGATCATGACTGTCGTTTAGTTATGAATACGTCATAATTTTATCGAATAATAATTTTCTAAAAGATTATTACTGATTTTTTTATTAATTGGGTTTTCAATAAGAATATAACCATAATTATTGATTCAATGCTGGTTTTGTCCGAGTCGGTGGCTCGCAGGTTAAGTCCCTAGTTCGATTCCAGGATGTATGAATGGTGCGATTGTCTCCAAAATTGGAAATTACGAATTAGAAAGGTTTCTGGGTTATATAGTTAAAATATACCGATTCCCATGGGTGGGTGAACGCAAACAACGTGATGGGAAAGATCGATGAAAATGATCGAGCCGCTTGTGATCGATTTTTTACTGAACGTTCTTTTATGCTATATCTTTTTAGATGGATCGCCTAACGCAAGAATGCGAAACAATCATTATATTTTTTGTAAGTTAGCTGATTTTGAAAGAAAGAAAAAAACCTTCATTAATTGGTCCATTTTTATTTACGATCTCTAACAACATATATTCGACAAAAAATCTGTATTTTGATTGCAAATGTTCTACATAAAATCAATTTTAATTAACTCATTAAAAAAATTCTGTTATAATTATTTTTTACTAACGGAAAATGTAATGGATTATCTAAAATAGTTAATTTTCACAACTATAAGTATTCAGGTATCGATTTGTTGACAACATCTTAATTTGCTTCACAAGGACTGTTAGAAAATTAGATTCCTTTTTGAACACTCTAAATAGTATAATCACATTAAATTCAGAATAGAGTAAGAAAATGATATATTTATTATATATATATATATTCAATGACCCTTTCTACCCATATGGGTGTATGGTATATATTTATTTACTTCTTTTATAATTAACTATCTCTCCTCTAAATAATATTCATAATTTCTATATCTTTCACTAACCAACCCACACAGATTGATTCTACTATTCATATGAACTCAGCACATAAATTTGCAGCCCACCATTCAATATTATATCGATATTATATCAATGTTCCATTGTCAGCCAATAATTTCAAAAGTATTAGACAGAAAAAAAAAATCATTATTACTTTACATTTGTCTATATTTGAACAAGCAAATCAGGTTTCGGTTATTCAACCATATTTAATAAATAATAATAATAATATATTTATTTACCCAACAGGTTTAACCAACCCAATTACAGAGTAACATTCAATATGCTTGCACATGTGTAAATCTTAAAACTAATTACATATATTATGTTAAACAGAAAAACAAAATTCTAGAGATGCTTATAATTATACAAAATTAAAAATTGAAAATACGAAAATTACATATATTATATTAAACAGAAAAACAAAATTCTAGAGACGCTTATAATTATACAAAAATTAAATGAAATTGCGACAAACGGATATTCGCAAAAAATAATAAAGCAATTGTATATGTATGACAAATATTCTGTGTTGTTTATTTTTAATACGTTGATTTATACACGATTCAAAAATCAACTCACGCCCACGCAAATCGAGTTGTGTGTATTTAAAAATGCAACATAGTCGCGATGTAATAATTCATTTAAATCAAATTTTGTCACCGAGCGCATTTTGGGTTGCCTGTATTTACAAAAGCCAAGTACACTCAAGGCAATAAATGTGAAAATAATTTATTAATTATTTTCAAACCATTTTTATTTAATATACAATAATTCGTTTTAATACAAATCGATATTGTTGATTTTAATATCGTTTGGTTATAAATAAAATTCCCTCCTCGCTTGTATGGGTAAATAACATAAATGGCGAGGAACACAAAAGCGTATCGCATAAATTGCGGCAACGTCTTAATATTTGTCTAGTCGGGGAATTAATGGAGACCGGCCGACCGAGCGAGAGCAAGAGGTGCTTAATCCATACTTGAGGCATGTAATTTTCACGGCAATTGACTCCATTAGCGGGCTGAAGCGAACGCGCTATAGGGTGAAATAGATTGTAATGCTAAATGCTAAACATGCGCGATAATTCCGTTTTATGGATAGAAGTGTTAAACAAAGTGTTATTTTAGTGATTAATTAAATATTTAATTACGCCTAATAAAAGTGAATCGGATTTATTTCGTCGAAATTATAAAACGCTGGGATTTTCTCAACCCATACTTTTATTTATATTAAGTACAGTATTGTATAGTATAATACGGTATATATCCTACACCAATATGTGGTAAAAGGATATCAGATTATATATATATATGTATATAATACGGTATATAATTTGAGGTTGTCCTTCCATAGGCTATCGACCCGAGGTCTTTCTGCCCTTTATTTAACATATTAATTGGGATTTCATTTTTGCCCATATAATTAGAACGATTTTTTTTTCTGATTTTACTAAAATACCAGCGATCGAACCTCAACCGTTTAGAATTTTAATCATTGCAATAGTTAATATCTAGAATTTAATATGAACTCAAACTTGTAGGCTGCCAATGCAATGATCCATACTACTTTTATTATATTTCATTAATTAAAATAATTAATATTACGAATTGTTGAAAAAGTTTCACTTGGTTTGTTTTCCGATGTGAAGTTACCCACGGATTTCCAGCCACGGATTTGTCCGGCACCTCCACCATGGCGGAGGCGCAGGGCAAATCATTTATTTTAAAAGTAATTCACAGCTTATAAACGAATGAAATTAACCCAATTATACAAGAACCGTGTCCAACTTAATTTAAAATAATTTTTACTTTCAATTATTAGCCTCAAATAAAGACTTAGACATATCAGATTCAAGGTCCAAAATGAAAGTGTTTGTCACAATTCAGGAACTTGTTTTTCTTCTTAGATTGTTGCTAAAGGTCTAAATCATCATTTAAAACAATAAAATCAGGGGTATGTATTTCGTAACTTTTTTTATAAATTTTTAAACTTCAGCCACGGATTCCCTGCTAAGAGACGAACTTTTGTAAGTCAAAAACGAAACAATTCAGAAATTTGTTTTTATTCTTGGATTGTTGCTAAAAGTCTAAATAATCATTTAAAACAATAAAATAAATATATGTGGAAATAATTTATTAATTATTTTCAAATAATTTTTATTTAATTTATTTAAATAACTGTGACCAAGTGAATAAATACTCTTTTCTATTTGTATGGTATACATTTTTACTTGTCAATGAAAATATATCAGTCATGGGTATACCTCCTCTGGAAACAGACACCTTTTCAATGTATTGTATCCTGAGGGATATCTCCCATCCAGAATGCTACATTATCTTATCTAACAGCAATTGTCGAGAACATCGGCAAAACGAGGATATAGTTGGGCTGGGTCGCTCACACAAGAGCTCGTCTTATTATTTGTGTGTTGTGAACCAACCCGGAGTCCGTCGCGCGATATCAAGGTAAACTAGTCTGTGCGTCTAGTAGTTCTTATTGTTCTTATTACGCTCTCTCTCTACCCCGACTCGAGGAGGTGAGTCCGGTCGGGTGATTGACTCCGAGCTCACGCAAATAACCGGCCTCGAGGTTGAGACAAAGATTGTTTCGCTACCCTACCACCATTGCTGGTTCGAGACAAACTTCCGTCGGTCTTTCATTTCCGAAGAAAGAAAACGCTTGTTTTTTTTTCGCGAGTCTTGTTATTGTCGTTCACGGACGAATCCGTGATATAACTAGAGAGAGAGAGAAAGAGAAAAAAAGTAAAAATGAAACTAATTTGCGGTCACCTTGACATAAATCTTCACTTTTATCCCAATTTTATACGCATTTATTGACCTTAACATCTTTCATCACAAACAGTATGTTATAACATATTAATTATTTTCACTATTTGTTTTGAGTTATGTGAAGTAATAAATCATTAATAAAACACGATTTGATTTCCTTTCTTCACTTATTTATTTTCACTGTTAGATGTACACCATGTACTCATTTTCAATAACTGAATTCAGTTATTAATAATAACTTCTTATTTTCTTATTGAAAATAAATAAGTGAAGAAAGGAAATCAAATCGTGTTATATTAATTATTATTTATTAATAGAAACGTAATTCTGTAGATATATAAAACATTTTAAATCCAACCTCCCAATGTCCTTAGTGACATTTTAGGTAACTACAAGATGTAAAGCAATGACTGATCTTTAGAAAATAATTTTTGTAGATTTACCCATATTCATGTTAGCAGATTTTTTTTACTACCACATTTATAATTAGATAACATCTAAATATTTTTATTCATGTAAATAAACAGACAGGGTTAGTTAAAATTACCAGAACACCCAAACAATTCTCCAAACGTAAGAATTTTTAAAAATGGTTTCAAATAAAAGCTTCTTGAACATAAGCGCAAGCTATCATTTAAATATATTTTGAATTACAGCGCGTTCAGTCTACTTATATAATTGGATAACATTTCATTTTTTAAATGGAGCAATCTATATAATTTCACATTTTTTAATTTTAAAATCAATTCCAAGAACAGCATGATTACGTAGTAATTCATGATTGTATCACTAAAAAAAAACTTACTATGTTTGTCCACAATTATTAATTATTATTATTATTATTAAGAATTGTGGTAAAAATATTCAGTTCCACTTTAACTGAAGATTATGAATTGAAAGACTGTTATTCCTTACTTCACAATTTTTCTCTCGAAATGTACATCTAACATAAAAATAAATTGTGAAGTAAGGAATAACAGTCTTTCAATTTGTGATTAAACACTTCACTTAAACCAAAAAACCATTCAGTGAAGATTATGACACATTTTCTGGCTACTCTATATTAAAAAAAATATTTCTACAAAATATTATGAGAATTCATCTTAGAAATAAAAAAATATATAATGTTCGTTTTACTTAAAAAACATGTAAGTTTGCCCAATTATCTAAGTAAATTGAACACCCTGTATAGTAAAAATATATTTGTATTAGCTCATTTATATCCAAGAAAATTGTATTTGAAACATTTGAAAAAAATTGTAATGTTTACTATTTGCTGTTTTTGTTTTTGTTCCATTAAATTAATACTTATTTTTTTATTATTATTTTTAATCTTATATAGGCTAGCAGTATGTATATTTATTTAACTCTCTCACTTATGTATGTATCTAATATTCTTGTAATGTATAAATTATAAAATGGAGTATTCTGTAAATAAAGAATTATTATTATTATTTGAGAATTATTTAGGTGTTCCGGTAATTTTAGCTAACCCTGTGTGTACAATCATTAAAGAAAAACACTCTGAAGTTGAAAATGAATCTATCTCTATCTAGCTATCGACCGGATGTCTTTCAGCCTATAATTCTTTTATTTATATTTTCCTCCTCATAATAATATGTATTCAATTTATAATGAAAACTTATGAATAAAGATTATTATTATTATATTAATTTAGATTTTTTTCTCTGTTAAGCAGTGGCTGTTATCTTTACAAAATATTTCTTGTAAATAATTCTTTCAAAGCAACGAATCAAGAAAAAGTCTAATATTTACAATTTATACAATTTAATTCCTTCCACTGCACAACCATTTTTTTTAATTTCACGTAAACGCGTTTGACCTTTCGTCGCGTCAATTGAACTGAACGAACAGTAGGCAATTTGAGAGAAGTGACCCGTGAATTTACTCGAGTAAGGTGTGTCCCTCAATTAACCGGAACTCGTGAAGAAAGAAAATCGTATTTTCCACTTCAGCACGATTTAAATAATGACTAGCTAACTGTATGCGCAAATATATAATTAAAACTATTTAATACTCGAACAAGCACAATTAAATAGTAGCTTGCCGTAAAATTATTTTTATTTACGAAAAAAGACCTTTAGTTAAGACAACTATTTAATAAATAAATTAAAATTAAACGCGTTCCTAGTACTCAAAAAGTACTATATTCTGGTAGTTAGAGGAATGAAAATAATTGTAACCCGTGGATGTCTATAAAAACAGACAGAATTTTCCAGTTTACGCGAGTTACGATTATTCAATTCAATTTAATTTATTTATTTCCAAATAGAATGGGTGGGTCATATTTCATGTTCCATATTGTAGAACCGAGTACTGTAGGAACTATAGTTTGGCCAGAATCGTCAATAACTGTAATAAGTTCAACGCTGATTTTGGTAATATTAGCCTCGCTGGTCTGAGGAAATTACTTCGTCAGGGCAGTCAACATCTAAATGTTAACGTTTGTTAGTGCTTTTTATGTAAATTGTGTTGCGTTTTTTTTATTTATTATATGTAATTTACTTTTAGTTTAGTTTTAGATTAACTAGCCATAAGTCGAATCTATTGTATTATTGTAAATGGACTTCCGTAAATAAATAAATAAATATTTGGTAAGATGCAAATGTATAAGCAAGATTGTATTATACATAGAAGATTATAAAAAAATATTCTGGAATATTTATATTTTATCAGGACATTATATGTAGTAGATTTACATATAAATACATTGATTAAATAAAAAAAAATAAACACAAATGTATATGATTAAATGTTGGTAAAATTTCATTTTAAATGTAGCTTCGGGCATTACGCTAGCTGTCGTTTAATGAATAAACAATCATAAACAAATTTGTCAGAATCGTAATCCGCGCTGTTTGCAATTAATTACATTTCGCGATTATTTAAAATTATTTATTCGCTTCGCTCCTGTTTTCGACGCCGTTGTCATCGGCAGCAACGTTATTTTTTTTTTTTTTTGAAAATTTTGGCAAAATTCCGTAAATCACGCAGTAGGGCTTAACTCCGGAATAAATGCACCAGCCAGCGTGCACGCCAGTCAGTCGGATTGTGTAAACTGTGAAATGTGCGGCACGCTAAAATGAAATCAATTATTCGGAATTTCACTCTTGTTTTAGTGCAGGCGTTTATCCATAACCGCAAATGTATAAGAGGCTTAGGTTGTTTATTTTATAAAGATGGTGGTAATGTTTCACAGTTGCAGTTTAATTAAATTAAAAGAATTAAAACAAAATAATTAATTATTAATTATTTTCTTTTTTATTCTTTTAATTATTAATTGTTTAAATTTGAGTTATGTGAAGTTAGTTAATCACAATTAAAACACTTCTTATTCAAAAAAGTGAAGTAAGGAATAAAAAGTGTTTTAATTGTGATTCTTTTAATTGTTTATTTTATTTTTATTAATTACACGATTCGTTGAAAAGTGTGGAATTTAATGGAAAATACCACAAAAGACTTTTTAATGATTAATTTATCGTGTCTGCAGATCGAATTTAATTTGTATTCATTATTATTTAATTTTGTATTCATTAATTAAAAAAAATCACTAAAAATTTGTTTGAGTTCGTTTTATAACAATAAATTAAAACATAGTTTATTCCTGTCTTCACTTTTTAATTTATTTACAAAACGATTATTTTTAACATTCCCATTTATTAATTAATTATTAGACTTTTTTTAGATTTTCTTTACAAAATGTTAAAATTAATGATCACTTTACTTAAATAAAAGCCACTCGGTTTTAATTAAAACCAAAGGCGCCGGTTTCAAATGTGAATTCAACGAAACAAACGAAGAAAAGAAACACAAACAGGCTGATAAAGACATGAAATTCCCGCCGTCAAAGTGAAACTTGCAAAGGTCGCCCGCACAATGCGCTTCCCCCGAAATCCCTTTTTGTACATCCGGCTAATATCGTCCTTTGTCTCGCGCGTTGTTTCCGTAAAATCATTTGATTTTAATCCTTGATTAATTCAATTATCTTTGAGAATTAATTTCTAATTTTATTATATTTATTACTTTTTAAATAATAATAATTTAATAATAATGAAAAAAGGAAATAATTCAAACTTTTTCAGTTTTTTTAAATTTATTTATTTAAGAGTTTATATATACAGAGAGGTTTTTTTATCAGTATACATTATACACATATGTGTGTTCAGTTGCATGTTGTAGGCAACTAAACACACACACATTAATGCAATTAACTCGCATATTTTGCAGGTATACATAGGGGAAATGTATACTGATAAAAAAGCTCTCTGTATATATATATATATATATATATAATCTATGTCCCCTTTTACCAATTGGTGTCGCGGTTTAAGAGTTTATTTAATAAACTCTCCTTTTTCAAAATTACAAAAAAATATATAATAACACCGACAGAGACTTTTGACTTAGACTGTTAACGATCATCACATTTTATCCGTTTATTTTGACAATGACGAAAATACAAAATCCAGGCGGAAAGACCACCGGTCGATAGCCAATTGGCAAACACTTACAGCATGTATTGTAATATTTTATGTTATATATAGGTGTTGTAGTACGTTTGTCAATAAAGATTATGTATATATATATATATATATAATAACATATACAATATAAATAATTACAGTTAGTAGAACATTACAACACTAAAAAGAGAGAGAAAAAAATATAAAAATGCTATAAGTGACTAATATTGGCGAGATCAATAAATGATAAGTAGCGTTTAAATACATGATACGAATTTGAAAAAAATATTTGATAAAATTTACATTATTACAGATACATCATCCACTGAATCTTCTACATAACTTACCCTTTTGCAATCAAATCCGAAACTAATCGAGATTTTAAAGTTATTCAATATAATATGTGTTTTTTTAAATTATTTTATTAGTAGATTTTTATTAATATATTCATATTTATTATTAAAAAAACGAAATGATTGCATTTTTATTTAAATAATAATTTATTGATAAATTATTATATGACAAAAAAGTCGATACTGGTTAAATACAATTAAATTATATATTTTTTTATACATATGTTTTGTAATCTTTTTACAGCGTCACACTTTTCTTATAAAATTTTTAATATGTAATTATAATTGTAATTTGGAAATGGAGATTCCGTTAATAAAGTAAATTGAAATTGAAATACTTTTAATTTTTTACTTTCTTCTCGAGTTCAGCTCTGTAACTAATTTTACAAAATCCTGTTACACAGAATTAAAACATGTATCGTTTGGGATTTATTTAAATATTTACGATATTTTGATTGAAATTTTATAAATAAACAACAATAATATCCCCAAGGATATTTATTGCTACAACAATTCACCATCCATGGAAAATTAATCAATTATTTATAGGGTTTTTGTGCGCGCACGCTGCGCATAATTACTCCGAATTTACATAAAACGGATTATTTGTATTCAGGGATGCCCGAATTATGAATGCCCATTCAAATTATTACAGTGCTTATTTTTTGCGCGGACGGCGAACAATGCGCCGAAACTTTCGAACAATGGCGGTGCATAATGCATGTGTTTGTCTATAAGTCCTCCTCTGAAACGGATTGTTTGTTACATTGAGAGTTTTACATGTAATAAATAAAAAATGTATTATATTCTGTTATTAGTACATAATAATTGGGTTTGGATAAAATCGAAAAAAAGATTGAAAAAAAAACAATATATTTAAGCTTTAAAATTAAGCAAATATTACAAAATAAGAGTAAAGTAGAAAAGATAATGAGATATATAGTCTTGATGTTTGATATCTAATATGTGGCACTATGAAATCAATATACAGTAAAATTGTCAAGACAACGGCAAAGGTTAATCCACGTAACTCAATTTCTAACCGTTTTCCTTTTTGCTTGAAAAATTCATTTATTTTAATAATGACCCAGGATGCAATATTTACTGACTATATAGTGTTTATTTATATGCTGTTTTTTTACACCGTTGTCTATGTATAATATATATTCTATTTGTGTATGCAAAACATTTTCCATTAAGATTTTAAATAAAGCCTCGCTGGCTATTAATGGTCATAGAAAAAATGATTTATTCACTTGGTCACAGTTATTTAAATAAATTAAATAAAAAGAATTTGAAAATAACTAATAAATTATTGTTCTATTATGGAAAAATAAAAATATTTGGCTGAAAGACCACTGGTCGATAGCCAGTTTCAGAGTTGGAATTATACTGTGAACGTTAGTGTATTGTTAAATATTGTATTGTAACTGTAAATTCCAATCTCAGAAATAAAGATGTTTATGTATGTAAAAATATTATTATTATTATTAGTATTTGCAATTATTATCATGAAAAACCGAAACGTACTACAAAGCTGGAACAGCTTTTAACATTCTGTAAAGTTAATACAGATTGCTTAATAAATTACAGCTACTGAATAAAAATAACACTTTGCTAATTTGTTTATTTAAGAACATATAAACAAAATATTTACAAACGCATCAAATTATAAAGCGTGCGCGTCGTTTAAACATACAATTTCATTGGTTGTTTTCAAATTGTCTTTTTTTTTTCTTTCATTGAGCGATCCAGTTTACCGTGACTGTGTCAATTAACCGGCGTGATTTAACGAATTCCGAAAACGAATGAAATAAAAATCAGTGACAAGGCCGAATCCAGCAGCCTACTCGCTCGTTCACGATTCATTGCAATTTCGCTTTCGAGATTGGCTCCGTGCATTTCACGCGCCGATAATGAAAACCCATTTAAAATCCACCCACCCACGCGTTTATATTTCTTTTGCGTGTTACGTTTATTTTTATTTCCAATTTAAATGGTTGCACTAAAATATTCAAAACATTCACATGTATTTACTTTTTATTTTTCGTATTGGAAAAAATATTCACTTATCGACATTCGGGGCTATTCTGTAAGAAAAATGTTAAGTTTAACGTGTACGTTGAAAAATATTCTCAATATATTCATAGAATGTGATATTAATTAATAACGTACACGTTAAACTTTACCTTTTTTGTACGAAATAGACACAATTATTGAAATTTTGTTTATTTTGAAGGCATTCATTGTTTGAAAATCCATGAAAATCCACTTTAAATGAAACTATTGAATTTGGTTTTCACAAAATTTCAAACGCGGTTGATTTTTCAGCGTGGGCTAGATAGATGTGGATTCGGTTTAGTATGCGCTACTTTATGTTTTACTATGATTCAAATTTTATTAATCATAATAAACCACACATGGGTTAAGTGTATACTGTACTGGGATATACTCAATTTACGCTGGGCAATACAGCCCATGTAGTCATGTTGGTCTCATCAGACTAATTCAAAACTAAATTGGTTTGCTTTTACAATGATGAGTGAACTTGGGAAGTCAAAAGATCTCAATGTATAAAAATATAGGACACAATTATTTTATGACGCATCAAAGATCCAGAGGTATTTGTTTTTAGCTATGTCAACAACATGAACTTAACATTCATAACCTAAAGGAACATATGATTGGATTTACAAAACCGATACATCCTCAAAAATTGTGATGTGTCCAGCATGGTACTTTCCCCGGTGAATTGTGTCAAAAAAGTTTTTAATGAAAAAATAAAATTGAAAAATGTCTTCTTAATTTTTTGAAGCTGGATGCATTTACGAATAATGTATTAAATATGGCCGCACTTTGACGTTTTATTTGATATAAAAATAATTATTGAAATAATAAAAGTCCAAGGAACGTAAACTAAGGAACTAATCAAATGCGTTGTTAGAGAATCTGGGGAATTGGAAATGGGTGATTTTCGAGCACCCTTCAAAGTAATAATTATTGATAGTTTCATTTAAAACCATTATTTGACATGATATATTTTCTATGAAATAAATATGAATATGAATTTAAAGTTATTCAATATAATCTGTGTTTTATTGGTTGATTTTTAATAATTTATTCATATTTATTTCATACAATATGAACTACTAATGTCTAAAAATTAAAACCATTAATTATATTAAAAATGATTAATAAATTATTTCCACATTTGGCTCTGTGACACTTTGACTTTTGACAAAATCTGGGAAGAGTCCGACACAACGTCCGTAAATGGATTTTCCCGTTCGACAGACCAAACAAAAAAATCTATTCATATTTATTTCATACAATATGAACCACCAATGTCTAAATATTAAAACCATTAGATATATTTCCTATTCGTTAGAGATGATTAGTTTTTAGTATATTCTCAATTATTTTTTTCTATTGTTCTGAATCAACACTAAATTAAAAAAAAAATACTCAACGCTTTGCTGTAACCCCTATTGTGTATCAGTGTTAACAAAAAAATCCTTCATTCAACAGTATTAGCAAGCAAGTACTCTGGCTTTGGTGGTGAGTCGGCTGTTCGTTTCCCTCTTCCCTTTTTTCATCTGAAGGGTGCTCGAAAATCACTGGAGACAACGCCCATTTCCAATTCCTCAGATCGCCTCTCTAACGACGCACTTGATTAGTTCCCTGGTTTACAATGCGCTCGCAATTTGGAGCCCCCGACCGCGGACAAGTGTTCCGGGGTTGCATCCCTTAAAACTGCTCAGCTGGAGATGGGGGAGCTTATGGATTAACGTCGGAGGGACGACCGCACGGAATTAAAACTAATGGCGGTTGACGTTCTCAGGGATGAACGGTTGATTTTATCAGAGATTCAGTTTTCCTACTTATTTGAAAATAAGTTATCTGTAGTAGGATTAACGATATTTTAAACTTAGTCATATTTTGCGTAAGTCAACACCATCGAACTTTCTTATAAGAAGCTTCATATTTTTTATGTAAGTGGTATTCTACACAAGTGAAAAAAAAAAACAACTATGCATTTTGCGATAGTCCACAGTTTCCCGAAAGCTAAGTTTGAGGTTACAATGCATGGTTTATAACGCCTTATTATGTGAAATATGTCATAGATGAAAGTCACAGATCTGTGACATATTTCACATAATAACGCGTTATAAACCATGCATTGCAACCTCAAACTTAGCTTCCAGTAAACTGCTCAGTAACACTATTTAATAAGAATGTCATTAGTTAATTATACATTAATCGTCCAGTAGTGACATCCTTTATGTTAATCAATTTACTGAACAGATTAATTTACGAATCACTCCGAGTGACTACTAGGAGGTTCCGGAAGAGAATATTTTTTTAAATTTATCTTCAGAAATTTCATTACATACTTTACAATTTCAATGTATTCTTACGCGTAAGTACTTTGTTTACTTTGATTTCGTATTATTTATTAGATGCAGAATCTCAAGTTCTTCGTCCTCTGACTCAGAGTGAAGTTATAGTAGAACAGGTCTATTTTTCGAGATCTTTTCTCATGGTATGGAAAAAACCGGTCAAAATCAAAAATGACGATTTCTTGTTTGTTTTCCGTTCAATTCAAAAAAGAAATACCCCGATCGTTTTGGGACACGTTATATATACAAAGTCTAGCACGACTCAGTAGAGGTACGCAAAAGCCTACAGCCATTACACATCTTTGTGAAAGAGAAAATTAGTTCCGTTTCATATAAATTAGAGTTACGATTTTGTGGGAGGTGTACTAACGCACAAGCTTATTAGGTCCTTAATGCTTCCTCCCTTTGGAATACCCAAATCTACTATCGAGGTAGATTAGTACTATCAAGGCTGGTAGATCGCGTCGTCATTTCTGACCATCCTTCACCCAGTATGGATATTCTGTTGGATTTAAAAGCTGGGAAGTATCTAACAATATGCTTTGCGTTTCGTTCGTCCTCGAAGCAGCACTCTCTGCAGTCTGGCGATTCTGTAATCCTCAGTCTATAGAGGTGTGCTTTGAGTCTGTAGTGTAATCATGTGGATTAATGCATAGTTAGGTTTTCATAAGCAAATTGTAGATCGCTAATTGTTGTCATTTCTGACCATCCTTCACCCAGTATGGATCTTCTGTTGGACTTAAAAGCTGGGAAGTATCTAACAATATGCTTCGCGATTCGTTCGTCCTCGAAGCAACACCCTCTGCAGTCTGGCGATTCTGTAATTCCCAGTCTAGCACACCTCTAGCTCTGAGTCTGTAGTGTAATGATGTGGATTAATGCATAGTTAGATTCTCATAAGCAAATTATGCGGAATAGCTTACTTAAAGCTGAAAGAAGAACTGAAGGCAAATCCGCAAAGCTAAATGACGGTAAAGAAGTATAACTTCAGAAAATGCATGGGAGGATTTGGCTGACAACTACAATATGAGGAATCTAGTTTCATCCATGAGTACACGTTTAGCAAAAGTTATCACAGCAAATGACGGTCCTACAAAATATTAATTTCATACTTTCTACTTGTATTAAGAATAAATATGTTTAGCATTGCAATTAGCAATTGAATAATAGTCCTTTAAAACCTAAGTTACGCCACTGTTAAGAGTTCTGATAAATCTGTACAAATTAGACAATTTCTCTATGACAACAAAATACCGTTCACATTTCGTCGGCCGCCATTGTACAAGGTATTGATTCCGCTAAAGGAAGAATGGCCCAAAGGCCTACCTACAAAGGCGGAATCAAATTGGCTCAAAAACCGAGAAAGATATTGGGATCCACATCTATAATAAAAAATCATCCTAGTGAAAGACACAATATTCTTCAAGCCAGATGTGATCGCGATGGATATTTGCACCGGAGAAAGAGTAAGACAAGACAATAACATTCGGTAAATTGATATATCCTGTGACAGAAAAGCGCTTCCAATGACACCAAGCAACATACAATGAGAATACTCAAAAGCCCTCAATTGGAGCACAAAAACGTGTATTTGGTGTAAGTTCCTGTACACAAGGGTCATGCAGGCAACGACGAAACCGTGGGATAGTTCTAGGTCACCTTGATAGGCTTATCAAGGTGACCTAGAACTATCCCACGGCATCTTCAAAAGCGAAGTCCAGAAGTGCATCAGAAGTTGGTCAGAGATACAAGCCGATAATTGGTGGGTGAAAACATAAGATCAGAGACAAGCGAAACAGTTCTTCAATAAACCATCGCCAAAATTTATCCCGAAATTATTTATGATATATTGTTTTGTATTATCTGTAACAAATTAAAAATTGTGTAAACAAACAAGTGGACAAACTTTTAACAATCCACATCAAACAAATCATTTTTTTTTGTTGTTCCGTCTAATTTAAAAAAAAAATACCCCGATCGTTTTAGGACACGTTATAAACAAAATAAAAGCAAATCATTTTATTTTCTAATTACTCACTCGTTTATACATTGTTTTATTCATTTCTTATCGGTTTTGTTTTCGCTACTCACGAAATAATCCATTGTGAGTAATGCAGCAGTAATTTCGCGCGTTATCCGTTCGTTCGCGTTTCGTTTCACTTCAATTCACAAAGAGTGAGTCGATTGGTCCCAGGAATGGGTGAATATGAGTAACCCGGTTTGCTATATGGATTTTGCAATAATGTTACTGTGTTTTGCGCGGCGTGCCTCAATAGCAAAACACGTGCCAGCTCTGTACGCCTTTGTTTTGGTACTCTTATCTCGGTTAAAGATTTGTATGCGTTTGGCATTTAGGAGAGCTATTTTGTTCCTTTCTCACAATGAGATATTGCGATTATAAATTCAGTTGTTATATTTGAGTATGATTTTTTTTTAAACGAACCTATCTTCGGTTTAGGTTAGTATTATAAGTAGAAAATAATAATTTGGTTTATAATTCGACCATATTTTTTTTGCAAAATAATTTTATATGTTCCGCGGTTCCAATTGTTGTTAGAATTTAATATGAAACATTTCTGTAAAAGTTATTATTTTCCACTCGGAAAACTTTCGCGTTTATTTTTATTTATCGTCCGGTCCGAGAAAGTTTCATTACAGCAACGGATACACAAATCGATTTGCGGAAAAGACTGATGGCTTCATTAAGTGAATTTCGGGAGGCCGAAAGTTCGCAACATTCCGGCTGGAAGTTAAAAATTCCGTTTCAATTAACCACCCAAATCAGCGGTCAGAACCAGCGTTGTTTTCGAATTTTAGCGAAAACCCTGATGACCGGTATTGTAAATGAGTTCTTTTTTTGTTCGTTCGTTATTTTCCCCGCAAAAGCCGTTGTTGTTAATATCGGGGCATAACTTAACGAGGTTTTAATTGCACTGCAATGCCACACGAGGAAACATTAGGGCAGGAGTGGAATGGTCGTATTGGAGTGAATGAAGTGCTGTAAAATCTATTTCGAAAGGTTTCACCTCGCTGAAAATGCTTGGTTTCGCGTTAATAAATTGTCTCGGCCCGTTCATTAATCACACCTGATGATTATGTTCATCGCTAATATAGACTTCCACTAATTTTAACGCTTATTAAAATTTAGTTAATCTCCGGCGTGTGCGCGAGTTTTACACTTTATATCAAGCTTTAATCATAATCAAAATAATTTCCTGATCATTATTAAATTCATTTAATAATCTATACTTACACTGCTTTATAACATTAAATATATTTATTTAAATTACAATGAAATTAAACTAGGAAAATTTCTAGTAATGACCAATAAAATTCGATCAATTCATTTTTCCAACTGCAAAAAATTACTTACACTGAAATGAGTTTCAAATGAAAAAAAAAATCATTACAGTGCAAGTAATTTTTTGCAGTTGGAAAAATGGGTTGATCGAATTTTATTGATCATTATCAGAAATTTTCCCAGTTTTTCATTGTAATTTAAATAACTGAAAATGTGTGAATCATTTTATTTATAAATTAAATAAATTTAGCTACTGTGACAACTTGACTTATCTACATAAGTACTTTAACAAATGTCTAATAATAAAGTACTTATGTAGATAAGTCAAATTGTCACAGTAGCTAAAGGGAAAATAATTTATTAATTATTTTCAAATTCTTTTTATTTACTTTATTTAAATAACTGTGACCAAGTGAATAAATTCTTTTTCTATTATCATTTTATTTATATTTATATTTATTTAACATTAAATAATTATATTTTGAAAGTAATCTGAAAGGGTATACATATATATATATATATATATATATATATATAATATAATAATATATAAATATATAAATGTTTCTGTGGGTTAGCATATGAGTATGTAGTCCTATCCCGAAAGATATTCTCATTTTGTTTGTTATCCTAATCAAGTTAATTGTTTTCACTTTTGTCTCTGTTTACCTGAACCACTTCGGACTTCTCTTAATGTGAATGTGTATGTATATGTTTTTATTTATATTATTAGATTATTTTATTCTTGGTATGTAAAAAAAAGAAATTCTGTTAATCTCATATTTGTAATAAAAATAGAATAAAACCGTGAATTATATGTCAATAAAAAAACGTTTCAAAAATTAGAAGCAAATACATTTCGGCATATCTAATTTCTAAATTTAAATTTCTGTTTCATTCATTCATTCATCTAAAAATACCGCGCTCTTCAGTTTCCTAACGTTCGAATTTATTTTTTCCCTCGCATCCCAGTGACGTGACAAGCCGGTTACGAACACCGATGTACGAAAAATGCGACGGTAAATCGGGGTCATGAAATAAAAAATTAACTCGGGAGACGTTTTCAAAAAAAAAAAAAATCGATGGACACTCTCCCGAGTCCCGTATTTCTGGAGCGAGGTTTTGAATTATTATTTTTAATCCTCGCGCGGTCAGAAGACTCCGCGCTCGCCGAGTTACATATCTTGAAGATTACTAAATTTAGACGGATAAGCAATAATTCGTGTCGCCTATTAATACTTTAATTAGTGCGTTCCGATGGGTTATAAATATAAAATACGTTTCAAAAAATTAAGTAGTTTAAACGGGTTTAATTTATTTTGTTGACAGTGTTACATCTATTGCCAATAAATGTGTCTTGCTAAGATACATTTGCTACTGCTTGTAAAAAAAAAATAGCGCGATTTTAAAATCTATATATAAATTAAGTTCATTGTTGAAAAATATATCAATTGTAAATGTTAAAAAAATATTGACCAAATAGATATATAAATAGAAAACAGTATTCATTCACTTGGTCACAGTTATTTAAATATATTAAATAAAAATGATTTGAAAATAATTAAAAATCACAGAGCTAAATGTGGAAATAATTTATTAATTATTTTCAAATCATTTTTATTTAAATAGATATATAATTGGTTAACACTAAAAAGGAGAAAATTCGTTTAGGCAATTAATCGAGATATGTTACGTTTAAAGTGTACGTTATTTTTTATCGTCACAGTCTAAGCAACTTTTGTAATAGATATTTATTCGTACAATTTTCAATGCAAACAATATATAATTAAGAATCCTAATCATTCTGCATTTTTTTTCTTTCTTTTTTTCCAGAGATTAATTATGAGAACGGTTAAAGAGAAGACCGCCGATAAGTCGTCTCAGACACTTCTACGGTTGAACTTAGATTAAAGAGTTTACAAAAGAGATAGATGGAAGCGGTTTTCGGCATTATATTCTCGAAGTATATAGCGATGTTTTCACTGAAGGGCACTTTTCCTGATCATTTATGGTCGACAGAAAAAAATCGCGAATTCGAGCAAAATTCTCGTCCGATTTGCGAAGGCCTATTTTGAAAGTGAACAGACTGAAAACCACTACCTCGGCGAGGCTAAAATTTTCACAGATAATTCCCCCATTATTTAGCTACAAATTGCTATAATATGAAGTCAATTGAATATTTTTGCATTTTCACCGAAATTCGACTTTTTTCCATTGACATCCTTTACGATATATTAAATTTTGATGAAAATTTGTTGCTCTCAAATAAATCTGAAAAAAATCACGAAGCCTCTTGATGAAAGCACGTGGACTAATAAGTTTCTTGAAAAAATATCATTTTCAATCATACTCGATGTTTGTAAAAATGTAATTGTCTGAATAAAGATATTTGTATATAATTGGTATGTAAAATATCGACTCTGCCCATCAGTAATATTTATCAATTAATTTCCCGATTTATCAAATAAATTTTGCTATGTATCGAATATTTGTTTTGTAACCACTTTTTTGACGCACTTCAGAGACAAATAGGATAAATCTGAGAGCGCTTGAATTAGAAATGTGAATCAACTAACAGTCTATTTCTATCCAAGCATATATTGGTGAAATGTGTAATGTAACATTACCGGAAATTTAAATACGGGTTATTTCATGGGTAATATTACCGGAAATAATGGTGACATTATTATTTACAGTCTACAATATCTAAGCTTTTTATAACAGTTGTGAGATCTGAAAAGGTTTTGATTACAATTAAAACGCATTAAGTGCAATTTTAGTCTTTTTTTAATTTTTAATTAATCACATAATTATTTGGCTTTAAGAACAATTCATATTTGCATTTAATAACTTTTCATTTACTATTAAATGTTCATTCAAAAACTCATTTGATCGAATTCACCGGGGAAAGTACCATGATGGACATATCACCATTTTAGATCTGTTACATCAATATTGATATTTTTTTAACTGCAGCCGTTTCAATTAAATGAGAAATACAATTAAAATAGAAAATATCAACCAAAAATTGAAATTATCAAAATTCAACCCTCCATTCTTTAGCGACCAGACTGGTTTTTACTCAATGCAATTAAAATATTTAAACGATGCACAAAGTGACGTGCCCTGTGTAGCAACAGACAAACATGCAGACAGACAGACACGCGCGCTCTACAGCATTTTACACGGCCGAATGAGCTTGCTCGCTTTAGTCGATTTCCAGTTGAGGATAAAATCACCGACACACGGATCTTATTAGATTTTAAAAGCACCATTTCGGCCGGTTACTAAAGGCGAATGGATACATTTATTTACTTTCCACTAAATTTCAATAGGATGGATTCTATAAATTATTATTGAATATCTTGATTACAAAATATAATATATTGAGAAAATAGTTAAAGATATTTGTGAACCGTTTTGCTCATCAGTGCAAAATTCTCATCGTATTTTTAAAGCAGATTGCTATTTGTGATTGCTACTTTATAAAGTCTGAGACTGCGATTGATATTCGCCAAATATATAAATTAATTGATTTTTCTGTTACTTTCTTCTCATTAATCACTTGGTAAAACATTATGAATTAGTTTAAAAGTAGAAATAATATTCACTTGGTTTTGTTTTACTTATTATATCAACAGTAAAAAACAACCAAATGAATATTATTTTTAATTTTAAACAAAATTAATTGAATTTAAAGATTGAATTTGAAACTAAGAAGATATATGCCATGAGTTTTTTTTTAGTATTATTTGTATATAGCGTGAATAACCCTTCATAAATCTTGAATATTCAATATTCGGACAAATTGTAGTTGGTAGAATTACGATCGTTGCTATATTTTGTTTACCGCTTGATAAAGCGCTGCAGCGCCACACATAAAGCGGTACCGTTCAGCTGCAGCGCTACAGTTCCCTGAACATGCTTAATGATAAATGGATTATCATTGAATTATTCAAATCATATTTTGGAATAAGAATTTAGGTGATAATTCACATAATCATTTAAATATTCACATAATTGACATTCGAATCACCAAATAATAAGTGAAAAGATCATTCAAATATTTGAATAATGATTTGAATAATTTTAAATAATGATTTAAATGATATTAAATGATCATTTCAATAATTATTTATATGGTGTTAACTGATCATTTAAAATAATAATTTAAATGATGTTAAATGATCATTTATCATTCAAATCATTATTAGAATGATGAAAAATAACCATTTGAATGATTATTCGATTTATCAGTCAAATACTCATATAAAGATTATTTCGTAATTATTAAAACATTGATGAAAATAATCAATTAAATAATAAGTCAAAATTATGGTAATATTTTTAGTCGGCCTTTTTGAAATAAATAAAATGAAAATAAAACTAGTAACTAAGATGTATACACATATTACTCTTTGAATAACCAGACATTATTATTCAAATATGTATGTCAATGTATTGAATTTTTTATTAACATCTCCATCTGAATTATATATTCCATGTGGTAGTTGGATAATCATTCGAATCATCACCCAAATACTTATTCCAAAAGATCATTTAAATAATGATTTGACATGTAAGTAATATTACAATTATGAAGATAACTCGAATGACAATTCTTATATAGCATTTGAATGATCATTTAATCATTCAAGTGATTATAAATTATATCGAATTGTTTGATTACTTCAACACTCGGATGATTGAATAATTATCATTCGGATGACACAATTCGTTGATCTGATAAAAAACCAATATGGCGTCCATAAGAAATAAGAAAGTTGATGATGGTCCAGAAGAAACGAAACATGCTATTTGTAAAATGAGTACGCCATCGATTAGATCATTAAAAAGTGCTATAAGAATGTCTTCTTTGTATTGAAATATTGCTTCAAATAACGAAGATATAAATAAAAAAAGAAAATCGCATTTTTCAGTTTTTTTTTTCATTTTTCTTTAAAATAAAGAAACTTAGCCCAGTTTTCTCAACGGAATATTAATCAGCATGAAATTCTGCAAAAGTGCCGAATTTAAACCTACCCTCTATCTCCCCATGGTGAGACTCGAATTTGAAACACCCTGTATATATATATATATATATATATATATATATATATATATAACCGATGTCCCCTTTTACCAATTGGTGTCGGAGTTTGTATTGTTTTATAAAAACAAATATTGTGAACTTATACATTTAGTTATTTCATAACTAAAAATGAGTTTACAAAAATAAAGGCCTCAAGCATGGGGTCGATATGTTTTATTGTGATTATTTATGCAAAAATAAGTGACATTTAAAGATATTTATAGTGTTGTTGTTTATGGTAAATAAATAAAGCAATAAAAAATATTAATCAACATTTTCGATCATCTGAACATTATCATACATTTTTTTAACCATTTCGTATATAAAAATCATATACGAAATGTACTAATAATACCACCAAATGTATTGAAAATGATATTTGTATATAATATAAATATATGTAATAATCGAGGCTATTCCGCATAGAATATATTAAGTTTAACGTTTGCGTTATTAAATAAATTCACATTCTATTATATGCAAACTGCTTAGACTGTGATGATAAAAGTAACATACACGTTAAACTTAACATTTTCCTTATTGAATAGCCCTGAATATACAAAGAGTTTTTTTTATCAGTATACATTTCCCCTATGTATACCTGCAAAATACGCGAGTCAAACGCATTAATGTATGTATGTTTAGTTGCTTAAAACATGCAACTGAATACACATATGCCAAATAATTAACAAAACATTCACACATTAATCGATTCAATGCAATTGACTCACTTTTTTGCAGGTATACACTTTCCCTAATGTATACTGATATAAAACCTCTCTGTATATTTGAGCACTGGTGCACATGTTTTGCGATTTAATCCTCCTCATCAGTAAAGTTTATTTTTTTAAAGCATTACACAAATAAGATATAAATAAAATAAATCAATTTTGTTTAGTATTAAATATGGCTATCTTTTATTTTTTTTTATTAAGGGTTTAATAATTATTGAGAAATCTACAGTAGATGATGTTTTAAAATGTCTAATATGTGGGGATATGCAAAAATTGGAATGGATGTTGAAAGAAAAAAGCATATAAAAAGAATTGAGAAGTCGCGAGGAGCTGGCGTAATGTATCCCGAAGCCCTGTGAAGGCAGGATCGATTCAACGAGTCGGAGAGACTCCGAGGCATGCCGGTGCTACTGGGGAAACTCGCGACGACTAATCCTTGGTTTATTTTTTTATTCCTTTTGAGGAAGGAACTCCCGGCAATGGAAAGACAGTTTCTCAAGCAAGAGCACACCCTTCCCTTTCATCTCGCCACCCCCTCAAGAATATTAAAAGCGTTCACACATCGCACTCGCAGAAGGATTAATTAAGATGATCTCCCAGCTTGATTAAAACAAGGAAGTGGTTTCTGTGCGGATCAGCGGGATGGAATAAAAAAATTACTCACCGACTTGAAACAATGGGCGAGGATTATCGTAGTATCCGTCAAAGACTCATCGGCTGTAAAGTTGTGCCAGTTTATGAGGAGCAGATATTTTTTTTTTCTTTTGATTACTTATAGAATTTACGATAACAAACAATGAATGAAACCACTAATTCTGACACTTTGCGTCACGTTCTTTCATATCACATACACACGCACGAGGGGTTCAATTGAATGAATTGTGAGAGCACGTGCGATTGCGGTGCGGCTCGCGTAATTTTTTCCTGATGTCGCTTGAAGGGGGTTAGATGTGTGCTGCGTCGAGTCAAGTCTCTGCTGAACTTTCAACTACAGCAGGCGAACGTGCGAACGAACGACTAGGAATGATCCGGTTCGGACTCGGATTCGGGTTCGGTCTTCTTGGGCCACGACGGGCGCCCAACCGAACCGAACCGGTGGGGAGACGTGCGCACTCCACGAACTCGCGGCTGCGGCTGCTCGCTAGCTCACTCGACTCTTCGCTTTGCTTTGCTTTGCTATTTCGCTCCGTTTGTCCATTCCAATCACTAGTGTTTTACTATTTTTCCCACCAATTCCAAATTCATACAACCAAAATGTATCTAAAATGCTGTTAATATTTGCTTTCCTATATAATCAAATAAAAAAATCAAATTAAACTGGTTTAACAATGAAATAAGAAGTATGAGGGAGGGTGCACATTTAGTTCAAGAAATGTATAAAAATTATCCCTCTGAAAATCTCGCTATGAACTGAATTATAAAATAGCAATAAGAAATACTAAAATGAAAGCTTCTGATGCATTTATTCAAGGAGCAAAAAATAAAACGTAGGCTTCCATGCTGCCTTCGTTTTATTTTTCTGATTTTTGTTCTGATAAACTGTGATAGAAATAAACATTCAATCAAAACAACTTGTGATAATATATCTTGCGATGACTTTAATATTTTTTTTAGTAACATAGCCGAGAATCTTCTCAAGAACTCTCTCCCTGCATCTACAAATCCAAACATAAATGTTTCAAATCATTTAAATTTTTTCTTTAGTGATGTTAGTTCAAATATTGTGAGACATGCTCTTCAGAAAATTAAAAATAGTAAGTGTACAGATAACCACAACCTATCCATAGACATTATTAAGTCTGTCAAAGACATACTGGTTATGCCATTTACTAAGTTAATAAACGAAATCGTACGTACGAAAACATTTCCGGACGCGTTAAAACTAGAGAAGGTGATACCTATACCCAAGAAAGGTAATCCCAGTGACATAAACAACTATAGACCAATTTCCATCCTACCGGTTCCGTCAAAAGTTGTAGAACTAATATTAAATAATCAAATTATAAAAAATTAAATAAGGGATGTCCGAAGTGGTTCAGGTAAAAAGAGACAAAAGTGGAAACAATCAACCTGATTGGGAGAACAAACAAAATGAGAAGATCTTTCGGGATAGGAGTAAAAAAATAAAATTTTGAATTATTTTGAAATCAATAATCTTTTTACTAATGCTCAGTTTGGGTTTCGTAAATGTATGTCAACTGGTGATGCTGTGCTTGCTCTCAGTAATAGAATTCTTGAAACATTTGAAAGGAAGAATGCATCTTAGATCTAAGTAAAGCATTTGACTGTGTGTCTCATGACTTATTGATAACAAAACTAAGACTTTACAAAAGTTTGATAAAAATAGCCTACAGTTATTGAAATCATACCTGTCAGAGAGATGTACATTTACATGGACATAAATCTACACATAGACGTGTTAAGCGAGGTGTCCCACAAGGGTCAATTTTAGGGCCACTATTATTTATCATTTTTATAAATGACCCTCTCATATAGGGGACTCGGATACATTTCTATTTGCGTATGACAGTACCACTCTCCATGAGTGTAGTACCGCCCAAGCAAAAAACTGTATCACAAATAATTTAGTGAGTAATTGGTGCGAGCAAAACGAACTTATATTAAATGAATCCTAAACAAAAACAATGGTATTTTCTTTACACAAAAAGAACTCAATTACTGAGAGCACATATTTTCTGGGTTTACACATAGACACAGCTCTGCGGTGGGATGTGCACTGCAATCACCTAGCAAACATATTATCCAAAAAAATGTTTTGTCTCAGAAACGTCTCGAGCAAAATTCTAAAAACTGCATACTATGGCACAATTGAATCCCATATTAGATATGGTATTCTAGCATGGGGTCATTCTGCCTCCAGGCATAGAATTTTTAGACAACAACGAAAAGCAATTAGAATTATAAATGCGGTAGGCTTTAGATCAGATTGTATGCCAAGTTTCAAAGTCCTTCAGATTTTGACACTGCCATCTATATATATTTTAGAATCGCTATTATATATAAGAAAGCACCCTAGCAAATATATTACCTCTACGCACCACCATCATAAAACTAGATATAAAACGAATATATATCAGAAAAAATGAGACTAAGCAAGTCATATACTGGCACAAACTAATATGCAATAAAATTCTTTAATAAATTACCTGCAAATGTAAGACAATTGCCTTTTAGGGAATTCAAGCGAGAGTTGAAAAGCTTTCTGATTAACTCTGCCTTTTATTCCTACGATGAATTTCTGACCTGTGATTATAATTTCTAGTCATTTAATTATTCGTTTACATTGTTTTATTAACTTTATTGTCATTATAATTTATATAAAATTCTAACATGTTTGTACTTGTCCTGATCTATAGTATCAACAGTTTTATATACTCAAATTTACATTAAATTTTAACTTGTTTTGAAATTTATTTATATATTTATTTATTTATTTAATTAATTAACGGAGGCCATTAAATGCAGTAACATACATACATGATACAATGAATAGTTACAATAATAAAATAATAGAATTAACAAAAAAAACACATTTCTAAAAACGAACTATTTGTCCCCTTATCTTAATTTTTACAATATTATCTTATATTTTAACTTGATTGTAAATGTCTTTTTATCATTTTACAAAAATCATTCTTATCTTAAATCTAGTTTTATTTATTTGTAAAACTGCAATGTGTTGAAACGCCCAGGATAGCATTACAAATGGAAATTAAGATATGTGAACCAATTTATATTTTAACTTGTTTTGTGTAGTTTTTATTTTATATTGTGATGATTGTATAATTTTATCACCTACTATTCTTGTATGACTTATGTAAGACTTGTCCGTAACATCAATAAATAAATAAATAAACAAAATCACAAAAAAAATATTTTTTTTATAATGCATTTAATTATTTATTCTAAATGAAAAATCTTAATAAACTTCATCAAGGCATCACAAGGCATTGTCCTGGTCTAACAAGGTGCGAAAGACCGAAATGGCCATCAAACAGGTTTCATAAAAGCTCAATGAATAGTTTTTTTACAACTCAACCAATCATAATGATGGATAAAATTTATAATTTATCCCACAATCATAATATTGTATCCAAATTCAAAAATCCAATTCATAAATTCATCACATCAATCGCACAGTATCAAGAACGTTAGGAATCGTGACTGTTAAAACTTAAACAAAATCTGTACCAAATAGCTATTTTTGACTAATAAATTTAGGTTTTGAAAATAAATAAATTGTAAGATATATTTTGTAATCATTGAAATTTTATAACTTTAAGTTCATGCCAATTTGACATATATGACATTTATTATTTGTTCAAATTTAGTTATTTTACCGTTTCATAGATATCAGTTCTTATGAGGACTACTTTACGCAAACCATTGTTTGTTTTGTGGTATGAGAAGTAATATATGCCGTAGCCCCGTCCTGCTGAAACCAGATCTGTCCCAGATCTACTTCCTCCATAAGTTCTTCCAATCGAGGTTGAAGGTGATCGTTCGATAGCTTCTCTTACTCTTGCTAAATTTTCTTACCGTTCTGGGTCTTCCTAAATCCCTACGTTTTTATGTGGAACCAGTTTCTTCCAAAATACGCACCCAACTCGCGATTAAATTACGGCGAGGGACGGGATCACGGGATTTAGGAAGACCCAGAACGGTAAGAACTTCCGAAAATGTAGCAAGAGAAGCTATCGAACGATCACCTTCAACCTCGATTAGAAGAACTTATGGAGGAAGTAGATCTGGGACACATCTGGTTTCAGCAGGTTTCAAAATTACATCCATTTATAAAACTGTTTCAAAATCAATATTTTCAAGATTTATTCAAAATATGAGGGCTTAAGAATGAAACACTCTTATAAATATTTCAGAGGAGCAATTTTTAGTTAGTTTGCAGTTAGTTTGTGTTTACGTATTTTATTTCAATTAACTCCAAAATATGAAGCCAAAATGTGCTTCATGTTTACGAGGACTTTTATTTATAGATTCGCATTACAATTATTCAGATCAAAGACACGTGAACACAACTTTTTTCCGCACATTTCTTCGTTAATTAACCCGACGGTAAAGTAAGCACGTGCTAATATCCCTAATTTACGACCTGAACGTATTGGCTGAAATCCTGCGCAAATTTCCAACGTGCTCGCATCTCAAACATACAACACGGACGCACGCACGCATACAAAATAGTAAAATTGTCATTGGAACGGATCCAAGTATCCAAAACTAATGATTGAAGCCCGTCTCGGGCGGCGCGCCTTTTGAAAAATTGCGCTTTCTTCGTTTTAATAAATCGTCCCGTCGAGTGAGTGAAGAGGCGCGTAGAATGAATATATGACGTGCCGTTTCATTGTTCTTATCTATAAATACGCCACACAGCGTTCATTTGTTATGCATGCCCATTAATTTCACACGGCTACTAAATTGTTGGTTTTATGCACTGTGGATATCACACGTATTTTGTCTGTTATTAATTGCTCTCCGTTCGTTAGTGTTTTGTGTATTAGCGTTGGGTTAAACTCATTGTTGTTGCTTGTATTGTTTTAAATAATCATTCCTTTAATTAACTGTATCAAGTAATTACCATCGATAACACAAAGATCTACAAGGGTCATATTTCTACTAATTAAGTTAATCTAACATAGAAGGCTTTCAAAAAGAACAATTCTATTTAAGGAGGAAAGTTGGAAAAATTGATCAGCTTCAAAAGATATGTTTTGTTATTTCATCTATGATTTCTTCATTTCGTTGATTGTTTTGAATTGCTGTTCAGAATTTAAGTGAAAATTAATTAATGTTTTACAATACATATAGCATTCAGTGGGGAGGTTATGCAAGACTTATTTATACCATGAAGATGAATTAACTTTCTTTTGAACGAAAATTATATTTTTAAAGTATAAACCAAAAGGATGTACAAAAATATGTCGAAGAAAGGCAACTGGGATGGTGGGGACATATACAGAGGATGAAGAAAATAATTCCTGTAAAGCAAATATGGGAAGCAAGGACAACTACAAACAGAGGAAGAGGAAGACCAATAGAAAACTGGGAGAACAGCGTAACAAAGGCACTAAAGAGGAATAAGCATAAGAGAAGCAGAAAAAATGGCTAAGGACAGAAACAACTAGAGGAGAGTCATTAAGAAGTAGACAATGAAGAAAAAAACCGACACCAATTGGTAAGAGGGGACATCGATTATATATATATATATATATATATATATAAAAGTATAAACCACATTTAGAACTCAAAGACAATAAAACTGATTTTCCTATAACCTAATCACATCGCAGAAATGAATAAACAAATATGATTTTGATGTAGTTGAAAATAAAATAGGAATTTTATTTTTAACTACATGTGAATTAGTTCTGACCACGTGTACTAAAGTCAAATTTCTGAATAACTTAGGTTGAGTAATGTGAAGTGTAGTATACATTACTCAACCTAAGTTATTCAGAAATCTGACTTTAGTACACGTGGTCAGAACTAATTCACAAAATGCGCGTATCCAAAGGACACACTGAGATATAGGGAATAGACCATCCTTTCCAAATATACAATTCTTGGGTTTGGGTGAGGATCGAGAGTGGACGTGAAGGAAGTCAAGATTAATAAAAGGGTAGAGCGTCGGTCGCGATTGCGAATAAACGTAAATTAAGAAAGAATCAATAAACGGAGAATTGATCGCAATGGCGAATAAACGCAAATTAAAAGGGAGATTAATAACTCGGAAAGTTACGTATTGGTCTTGGTCTCGAAAGTTGAGTTGTTTAAAAGATAAAGTTCAAGTGTAGTGCATTTTGTATTTATGGAAGTAAAATATTTAAATTAAAATGAAGGAATTTTTGAATTTATTTCTCTAAGTTGTAATTAATTTATAAGTAAATAGTAAAAATTATAATGAATGAAATTAATCGATTATTTATATCCGTTCAATTAAATCTTTGTATATCTCCCTAATTCGACCGCATCTAGAATATTCCCCCTTACACAAATTGGGCTAAATCTGAAAATGAGAGAGAACAAGGTAAATTTTTACATCTTCAATTAATTTCTCATTTAACCCGTGGTAAAACATTTTAAACTAGAGACTATTGATTAAAACACTTGGTATTGTGAAACAATACTATAAATAAAGTGAAAGAATAAACTGTAAAAATGTACAAATTTCCACTTAAATTATAAGAAACTGAGATTTCACAATAGATGTGGCTGTATAAGGAAATTATAAATATCACAATGCGGAGGAGCTGTAGTATTTCCGCCCCAGTTCAGCCTATTATTTGAATTGATTATGGGCAATATAATTATCCCCGCACAGGGCTAATAAATAAAAGTTACCACTAACTCCAAAACCGCCCCCCTTCTTAAACAGCCGATCCCTCGCCTATTCACGCCTAATCCTCATAAATGGGACTTCTTACAAATTGCCATTTATAACCCGCCAAACCGGGGGAAGTTTCCAGGATGAAATCGAGAAAGCAGGAGAGAGCAAGAAAAAGAGAGCCGAGAGAGAAATGGAGGGTCTAAATTTAATTGAGATTGAGAAAGAGTACCTGTGGAGAAATAGATGATGCCATTTTTTTTTCTTTATTTTTTTTTTATTTTATGATGTATGATTCAACGTTACTTTCAACTTGTTACATGGATTAAATTGGTATTTTGTTGTAATAATAATAAATAATAATAATTTGTTTGAAAAATAAATATATCCACAAATTAAGAAAGTATCATTTAAGTTAATTAATACTCAGGCGTTTCTGAATAAATAAACATTGTGTTACTTATTTCCGAGTCTGATTAACAATATTATTTATTTTAAAATTTCTTTTTATTTAATTTAATTGAAATAACTGTGTTACCACTTGGTATTATTTCTATTATTAAGTAATAATTTTCGTGTAAAGTTGACTAAAATTAAATTAGAATGAAATTAAAAAAAAATTGTAACGATCTGCCACCAACATTATATTGATGAACGCAGAACACACGTTACACAATTATTGCGATTCGTCTGCCAAGTTTAAAAAGATCTAAGAGGACGACAAAATGGATCGCAATAATCGAAGCGTGAAAAAATAGTTCGACAGAATATTTTAATCGCGTTTCGCTAAGAAGCAAACGAGAAACAAACTGAAGAAGTATACAATCGTTATATTTAAATAAAAAACCAGTGTTAACAAAACACTATTTGACTGTCTTCTCTTCCATAAGCTTGTAATCAACTTTCCCAAATCAAATAAACAATCGCACGTGTGCCCTCATTAAATTCCTCATCGCAGCACTTATCCCCCCTGTAAAATGAAACACTTATCCGTCTTAAAATAAAATAAAAAGTAAAAACATGCGCTCTCAAATCGAATCCCATTGATGAGCGAACGTAAATGTTTATGCGGCGGTGAGGAGTAATTCGCGTAAACAGATAAAAGAGATAAATTTGAAAGCCCTAATGGAAAATGTGACGACACGAAACGAAACACAAACGGGAAAACGGAAAAAGTCGCTGCTGCGATGCTCAAGTGGGACACTCGTTAAACACGCCTGTCAATTTATTTATTTTCGTCTTCAAAGCATGCGAAATTTACGAGCGTTAAAAATAAATTAAAATAACCGACAGGCCTTATCGGCTACAGTTATATTGAGATGTTTTGTATTGTATTTCAACGGACAAATGTTATCCGAAAGTATTGTATTAGGTAGAAATTGTCTTTCTCATGAGTATTACAATACAAGGTAGCTACAAAAAGTTTGATAATTAGTAGAGTGGTTCATTGTAGGAATGGTACAAACTGTGATTTTTGTGGAACAGTTCCAGCTGACTGCTTCAGAGCGGAGTTGAGAGGTGTGGTGGGGAGAAATTATGATTAAGAATTATTATATATCTAACTAATCTAGTGTCATAATTGAGGTATAAATCTAAAGGTTACACATGAAAATAAAAAGTTGTCAAATCTATTTTTATAACTTTTTTCTGAAGAAAAAAAGAAAATAATAATTCTTTTTCGTAAATGCAATAACAATAAATGAGTTTTTGAAGTTTGTCGTGCTAAGATTCGTTCCTGTACCAACGTGAGTCGTTGGAATTGTTTATTTTATTATCTCCATCAGCATGACTGTTAGAAACCGTTATAAAAATATGAAGACATATGGGAGATAATTTACAATAAATTATTATTAATTATTGTGATGAATGTATTGTCTATAATAAATAATTTAATTATTTTAATGAATCTTAATTTATTATAGTATATGTATGGCCGAAGCATATTTTATTATAATTTGCATTCTTAACTAATTCTTCCCTTGTTTAAAAATTACGAAGCGTGTCAATCGTGAACGCTAAAAACCGAATCGTTTCAAATCTGCACGCATTCGAAGCCCTTGTCCTCGCCCTTTTACTCTCAGGGTTTATGCGGTGATGGCCTGTACATAACTGGCTCTTTATTGCGTATTTATATGCGCACATTATGCGCAGGCCTGTGTGTGTGTTCGCTTAAAAAAATAACGAGCGAATCCACCCTGGCACACGACATCCCATTAATAATAGATGGGCCTGTTTTGGTTGTTTTGCTATGAAAGGGAGAAGCGGCGTCCATCAAAAAAGGAAAGATAAATAGGGTGAATTGCGAAAAGTTAGTTTTACGCTAGGCGGAATTCGCTAAAATCGAAATAAATTCATATTTAATTTCACATGTAAAGCGAAAAACCAGAAGTAATTAGTCGATTAGATAAATAATTGACTCATATTTATTAAATGGAAAGGAATTTATTCATAACAGCGAGTTATACAAACAAATCGAAAGAAAAACAACCAGGCTTGAATTTTTTTAATTATATTGTAAATCAAATTTATCTCGAATACAAGTGAAAATTAATTAAAATTGGTGTCATTATAGAAGAGAAAAAAACTTCTTTTAATTAATTAACTTAAAGATGTTAAGGTTGCGGTTTAATGGAAAGAGATATATAGCTATCTAGTAAAATGGAAATAATCGTTTGAAAAAAAGAGCCAAGATTTAATAATATGAATATGTATTTACACTTTTTATCTACCAAATATAAAGTATCAGTCTAAACAAAAAATAAATCGTTAATTTTCGTGTATTACGTCAATTTACTAGTTCAAGTTAGAAAAGAAAATTGTAAGATTTAATGAAATTAATAGGTCGTGTCTGCTAAGTTATTTGAATGCAGAATTTAGTGGAATCCTTTAAATTTTCATTGTACAAGTTTTTATTAGGAAAAATATAATTTGAAATTTGCTATGAATTTGATCAATTTTCATTGTTTTTCATAATTTTTTTTCACACAAACTAAACATTAAAATAATTTTTAATTCATCTGATGAAATTCCTGCTTGTTTTAAGATTACTTTAATATATAATACAATATTGTTCATTGATTATAACAGCATTCTAACTCGAATTAGTGATTGACAATATTTATATGGCTATCTCTTTCGTCTAAACCACACGCTTAAAATAAATCAATTAAATTAATATCAACTATACTTAGTAAAATTAAATCAATTATATTAAATCAAATTAAACTAAGTCGATTTAAATTAAACTATTTAATTTATTTAAATAACTGGGAATTATTCTTTCTTTCTTAATATTATCCTCTTTTACCCCAAAAGTCTTTATTTCGTTCAGAAATATATTTTATGAATTTTTAAAACCAGGCACAAAAGTTCCAAGGGCAACCCCTTCTAATAAAATTCATTTTGCACTGCAAAGGGCTGAAACCCTCTACAGAGATAGATTAAAGTCTGCTGAACTCGAATATGTGCACCAAAAGTCTTTATTTCGTTTAGAAATATTTTTTATGAATTTTTAAAATCAGACGAACAAGTTCCAAGGGCTACCCCTTCCAACAAAATTCATCAAAAATTCATTTTGTGCTGCAAAGGGCTGAAACCCTCTACAGAGATAGACTAAAGTCTGCTGAACTCGAATATGTCCACCAAAAGTCTTTATTTCGTTCAGAAATATTTTTTATGAATTTTTAAAACCAGGCACAAAAGTTCCAAGGGCTACCCCTTCCAACAAAATTCATCAAAAATTCATTTTGCACTGCAAAGGGCTGAAACCCTCTACACAGATAGATTAAAGTCTGCTGAACTCGAATATGTCCACCAAAAGTCTTCATTTCGTTCAGAAATATTTTTTATGAATTTTTAAAATCAGACGAATAAGTTCCAACAAAATTCATAAAAAAATTCATTTTATGCTGCAAAGGGCTGAAACCCTCTACAGAGTCGAGGTGTCGAGATAACTGGGAATTATACCATTTATTAATTATAAAAAAAAACTAAGAATTCAATTCTACCCAATTAATAAAATTTTATTTTGATCTCTTTTATCAACAGTATAAAGAGACAAAAGTGGAAACAATCAACCTGATTGAGACAACAGTAATTTTATTAACTTGAACTGGAGTGAGAAAATACTCTTTTTTTATTTATGCTAAAAAAAACACTTTATTCTTCGAAAATGTATTCGTTATTTTTGTTAAAAACCTTCGTATAATTTTCAAAAAAAAAGAAACGATTGTAGATCGCAACGGCTGATATCGACCGAATCCTCCGGATAGTTATCTTGGGGCTGTTACATGACTTGTAAAACCCACCCTTAGTCAACTCAATATTCAATTGCATGGATCATGTTTTTTGCGTAAGCTTATCAATGGATTCCTGAATAACAGCCAGGGGGAAGTCAATTTGCCAGTTGTGTTTTAATACCTCAAAGGGTATTAACTGTAGACATAATCTATTATTACGTTAATCTTATAATTCTACATATTATGTTAAATCCCATTGACTGGCTTATGCGGTATGCATAAACTAAAAAAATATATGCTAATGTTCAATTATTTATTCAGTTTACAATATTGTTTAAATCTAGTCTTATTATTAATTATTTTACAACACTAAGTGAGACTTTCATTTGTAAAATTTCTTCATAGATTGGAATAGGGGCCCCGACTTTCGATATCATGATTAAATCTTACCCTGACACTAATGTTTAATTACCCGAATATATAGAGAGCTTTTTTTATCAGTATACATTTTCCCTATGTATACCTACAAAATACGCGAGTCAGACGCATTAATATATGTGTGTTTAGTTGCCTATAACACGCAACTGAACACACATATGCCAAATAATCAACAAAACATACACGCATTAATGGGTTCAATGCGTTTGACTCGCGTTTTTTTGCAGATATACACTTCCCCTAATGTATACTGATAAGAAAACCTCTCTGTATATATAACATCTTTATTTCTACAGACAATTTTATATACAATAAATTAACAATATAATTATTATACTATGTTATACGTTGTCCTAAGAAAACGGCTATCGACCATCGGTGCCTGAATTACCCGAATATTTTTTGGTGGTTAATAATTTTAAGAAAAATATACTTATAATACGTTTGATCATAGCAGATAGCAATGGAACTTAAGAAATACAAAGAATCGAGAGCATACAATTTGAATCAATTCAATTTTTGTTTTCAATAATTCACTAATATCCAATTGAAAACTAGATACTTGCAGCGGATGTGTCAAGTTTTCTATTGGATATTAATGAATTATTGAAAACAACAACAACAAAAAACTCAACAGATTTTTACATTACTTAGAGATAATGTAAAACAATGCTCATCCATGGCTTTAGAATACTAAAGTAATTTCCTTTTTTTTTCTTTACATGAAACATATATTTTTTTTCATTTATATAAATCAGATTAATGAGATAAATCAATCACTGAATCGAAATTACACCCATGAATTTTCGCGAGAGGAAAAGTTTTTCCACACGTATTGTGTATGTAATGAAGTATTGCCCCGGGAGACGTTTCTGTTTGTTTTTTTTTTTTTGCTTTTTCGCTAGCGAGCAGATTTTAATCCCGCGTATCACCATCAAGGGAAACGGAAAATGTCATTCATACAACAATTTGATTTATACTGAAATTTTGTATCAGAAATGAAATAAAACTGAAATAATAATAAATAATAATAACAACAAAAAACTCTACAGATATTTACGTTACTTGGAGAAAATGTGAAACATGTTTCCCTTCTTATAAAATTATGAATTCCCAGTAACTCTAATATCCTTGCTGAACACAAACATCCTCCTCATTAATTCATTTGTGCGAATCATCAGCGCAGTTCAGCTAGTATAGAATTTTTTTTGACTTCATCATATTTTTTTTTATTTAAATAAAAATAGTTGTCTTTCTCCTACGTATTTTTTATTAAACTAGAATATATTTCTGTTTCCATCTTCTGTAGTAAAGATAATAAAAAAATAAGTAGGAGAAAGGAAAACTATTTGTATTTAAATAATTAAAGTCTCCACAATCAACAACCAACATAAAGAAGATTAATATTTTTTTATTGCATCCAATGCAGTTACTGTGGAAATCTTGCATAGGCAATATGAGAAGATGGGCTGAAGCTTGAATGCTTTGAACAAACCCTTTTCTATTGTAAATTTTGAATAGTCATAAGTGTAAAATCTAAAAAAAAAATAGAAAAAAAGTAAAATAAAATGCAATAATTACAACAATTTAACACATTTTAATCCTTTTAGTTTTCTGGAGAAACAGGAATTTGTAAAAAAAGGTTTTACATGAAAAATCATGTGTATACGTCAACTCCCGTTATAAGATGGTAATAAATTGAACGGATAATTTAAGAATACCTCGAAACTATAATTAAATGAATAAAACAAGAAAATGTTACATTTCATATTTAGTAATGAAAAATTCATCATCAAATAAAAATACTATAACCATTTGATTTAAACCTAAGGAAGTATTGAATTAAAAGTAGATGTGTTTCCTTTTTATTTGACACACACACACATACAAATTCACGTCACTCGTTTGATGCCAACACATTTTATAAATAGTTTCTTATTTCGTATTTTTATCCTGCCGCCAACGTAAGCCGCTTGTTTACTACGTTATATTTTGATTAAATTGTCGTCATTTTATAAAGTCTCACGTAAAACGCGCAGCTTGTAAAGACGAGCAAAATGAAAAACGAAAAAAAAAAGAAAAAAAAGAAAGAAGGTTTCCTGATCGATTACTGGATATTTGTTGATTTAGCGATTGGGTATTTATTTTCGCAGCGTTCAAAAACGTTATTCTTTCGATTATTGAGTGGATTTTGTTGTAATTTCAGTACGTGCTTGGTTTATAAAAAAGACCACAAAGCTGGAGTGTTGTTCGGATATGAAATGTTCTTATAGGAAGAATACAGTTTTTATATAAATTTACTAGCATCCGGTAACTGTTTTCCAAACGAAATTTCGATTTTTTTTTAAAATATTCTTCGTTATCAAATCGCGATCAGAATGCAACGCGTCCCTAATACTCAAAAAATTAATAGTTCAAGAAATAATTATTATATAATTATGATAATTTAATAAATTATTGCATATATTATATGATACACCGTTCTGGCGGTGTTTCATCAAACTATAGGAAATTTGTTAGGACACACACACTTGATTTAATATTGTTATGTCCAAGCAAACAAATTTATCTGAATGAAAAAAAAAAACGTCCAGCTAATAAGCATAAAACGCAAACACCGATAATTTTATCAAGCGCCATACAGACCGTTAAAACAGCAAATAAACGCCGCGCTAAAATTTCACACCACACAAATAATTCAACTTTCCATTAGCTTATCAACAATATTTGCACGCTCTTTATTTATTTATTATTAAATTAAATACACTAGCACGTACAAAATTTGTAATTATTAATATTATTATACATTATGTAGATCAAACATGTAATTTAATTAAAAACATTTCAGTTTATACTCGTACATCTTACGTTGATTAAATGTTGTTATTGACTTTATTGTGCAGCGGGGAATAGATTTTGTTTATAATTTCCAGTTAAAGAAATTACAAATCCTGATTATTTTTTTTTTTCAAAATATTTTTTTAAAGGCAAAATAAATTAGCTTCTCCGAACCTTGTTATAATTAATTTATGAACAGATTTTCAGTTGAATTCATTACAGAATGAAGTATTTAATACTTATACATTGTGTAAAATTATAATAAATATTTTCCGATCGATAGCCGATTCATCTACAGGATATAATTCTAATTTTATATATTATTGTACATACATATACACATTTGAATAAAGATGGTTAGTTAGTTATTTTTTCATTTTTATACGAGGTAGTCAGAAAAGGCGTGATATTCTTCAAGTAGAGTGGTTCGTTATTTAATTTCTATTAAAAAATAAGTAAAATATCATGAAATAAATAGATAGATAATAAAAACGTGGATTTAATGGAAAGTTAAAAATATGTCATTCCATTTGAAACAAATCAAGTTTGAACCACTTAAAGTATTTATTTAATATATTTTTTTTTATTTTTGAGCCACCCTGTAAAATTATTAATATGTGTGAAGCTGGCAATGAATCCAGCAATGAACCCGGCGCATCCACATTGACACTTTTTTTTTCGAACATTTTTATTTGAAGGAAAACAACACTTGTTAAACCCTTTATTCATAATTATAAGTAATACCAAGGACAATTAAATGCAACAGAATCAAATTTATTCTTATAAATTCTAAAATATTCTTAATACATACACTTTAAAAAAAACTGAAAATGGCGATTTTTTTTATAAACAAACGGCGCACTTTTTTATAAATTTTCTTTTAAGAATGGTTTATACAATGCTTTTAGAATAAATATAAATAATAAAAAATGCGTGCCCTTTTATGGTTTGTCTATAAACAAATTCATTGCTGAGTCGTATCTCCAAAATCCTTGTTGGTGTTGGACTGAAGCTTCAACTTTATTATATATTGTTTATCAATTAAATAAAACACTTTTATCTTTGTTTGTATAACACAAAAATTGTGTTATACAAAGTTTAAAGTGTTTTATTATAACTTTCTTTATATAACATAATTTTTGTGTTATACAAACAAAGTTAAACGTGTTTTATTTAATTAAAGTTTAGAAGTGTTTTTTATTATCATATTTGTAATTAAATAATCGTCAGCCTAAATTAGGTGTAAATTATTATCTTGCGAATAATGATAATAAAAAAATACAATGATAATTATATGTGAATAACAATGAAATCAATATACTAAATATTCTCTTTTGCTACAATTAATTTACCGCTACTTACAACTAAATTTACTAAAGCGTTACAATTTACTCTTTACACTACTACATGTTGAATATTCATTTTTCAATATTAATAACTAATTTTATTCTCAAAATCCAAGAAATACAGCCTAATATTTGCAATGATCATTATCAAATAAACATATTTACATTTAATTAAATAAGTCAAGGGCAAAAAATATACATCTTAGACCCATTTTTACAATCACTAAATAAAGCAATAGTAAATTACAGAAGCGTAATACTTCTACTTAAGGCTGCGATTTTATGCCTAATAGACGGCGCCAGAACGTGCAGTGGTTTTTACATTTTGTAAAAACCACTACACGTTCTGAAATGTAAATAGAAAAGAGTATTTATTCATTCGGTCACAGTTATTTAAATAAATTAAATAAAAATGATTTGAAATTTGATTTGAAAAAAATTGAATTTTCAGAAAATTCAAATTATGTGTATATTTTATTCCAACTTTGATTTTTCAAACGTCTGAACTATTAGGAGCTGTTCCAAATAAAAATGACGGCGTCGAACTGAATTTGTTCCCATTGACAATTTTATAGGATTAAGGAGCATACAAATAATATGTATGTATATTTTTGACTTGTGTATCGATTGGAATTTACATTAATAACGATATTATTATTAATAATATTATGAATGTGTTAAATATGGATATTAAGAGCAAGACTTTCCACGTATACTCAGATATATTTAATATAAATTAAATGTATTTTTGTAAATTAAATTAATTTTTGAAAAAATATTTTTTTTTTCACTTTTTTGTTTTTTAAAAATAAAAATTATCTGATGTTGTTTATCAGTAAATAAGCTAAATGCCTGTATATTTAATGTTTATTTTTTTATGACTGTATTTTTGTAATTAATTTTTGAAAAAAATATTTTTTTTCACTTTTTTTGTTTTTTAAAAATAAAAATTATCTGATGTTGTTTATCAGTAAATAAGCTATTTCTCTGTATATTTAATGTTTATTTTTTTATGACTGTATAACATTGTTAATCCCTTAAAACTGTAACATATTGGGAATCGCAGCCTTAAGTATACTTCTATATAAGTTTATCCCATTATCCTCGGATGAAAACTGTGGAATACCAAAGAGTTATTCTCTACCCAACGATTGTAAAACTGGGTCTCGGCTCCATCAACTAACTATCCATTGAATCAAGACGCGATGTATTTATTTTATTGTTTTGTTTCCTTTAGTTTGTAATTCATAACGAAAATAAGAATATAAAATCACTCACCCGTATGATCGTTTCGGCATATTATCCACTTAACTTTCCTTCTATTTCTTTTTTTCTGGGAATCTTATCGTAGAGTAGACACTCTTACGATACTTAATTCGCGCTTTAAGAAAAAATAAGTTCGGAACAGTTCGACGCGAGCATCAATTGATGTCAACACAGATCAGCGAAATAATCGTTAATGACATTTATTTCTTATAAACAATGGCCACCAGATTTATGAATAATTGATTGCTTGATCTAATTTTTGGGACATAAATGAGAGTTTCTATATTGTAAATAATAAATATATACAAACATCTTTATTCAGACAATATGACAACAAAATTTAATATAAATTTTTATAACAATATATACAATTGTGTTAGAAGTTTATCATGAGCTATCGACCGTAGGTCTTTCTGCCCTAATAAATATATTTTTCAATATTTTTAAATTATTTTAACAAATGATATAATTAAGCAGTAACTGAATCAAAAAATAATCTTTAAATTGTTACTAAATGTACATATGCATTAATTTACTAATCCAGTTTGTTAATTTTTAAAAAGATTAATTTTTACTTAGCTATAAATGGATGAACACTCGATTTTCAAAGATAATAATAATAAATACGCGACACTTTTTTCTCATTAATCATTTGGTAAAACATTGTTAATATTGAATTAAACTTGTAAATTAAATTCGCTTGGTTTTGTTTTACTTATGTTTTATTATATTATTTTTGTTTAACATGATAATAGCATTAAGCCGAAACTAGTTGAAGTTAAAATAAACATAAGTAAAACAAAACGAAGTGAATTTAATTTACAAGTTTAATTCAACGTATTTATTATTATAATGTTTAAAATTCGAGTGCTCGTCCATTTATCGCAAGGTATATTGCTCTGCGGGAGAGCACTAAAAAAAAAAGAGGTAAAGGATTGGTGGTCCGTTGGATTAAACAAAAAATCTTAATTAATTTTAACTAAATAGTGTGTATTATATAAATATATTTAGTATATTTATATAATACGCTCAGTGACATAAAAAACACCAAAAAGGAGCAGGAATTTTGAACCAAACTTGGTAGAAATGTTTTACTAGCCAAAAGTAATTGAAAATTAAATTTCAAAAAAAAAATAAACAAAAGGTAAAGGCACCCTCGCGCCCTTCTGGGCTTCCACAACGATGCCGATTTTTCCATAAAGTCCTTGGCAATCCGTAGTTCATGTCGGAGAACTTCTAGTGTCTGTGAGTGAGGATTGGCTAATTGTTTGAGTCTTCTACGCGTTCTGTCACACACATGTTCGATGGGTTAAAGATTGGAAGATCTGGGTGGCCCAGCAATATATTGAAGTTAGACTATTCGAAGCGCTCCATAACATATCTTATAATGTAGAGAAGTGCTACTACATTTTTTTAGTTGGAAAATCGGATCCTTCAGTTTTTGAAGCAACAAAATAATATAGGGTTTTACCACTTCATCAATATATCGGTGGGCATTTTTATTGCTTCGGAACTTAGACTTGCTTCTATAAACAATAGCATCCCATACCATAACCCGCACTGCGTGGCTGTATATGACTCTCAACAGAAAACTACACGTGGCGTCGTTCTCCACGTTTACGTCTGGCCCTCATGCGAGCATCGTGCATTTCCAACTAGAATCGGGATTCGACACTGGTGACATCTCTATGCCATTCCACGTCCCAATCTAGTCGCAAGGTACACCACTCCAAACGTTGCTGCCGATGACCAGCCGTCAGCGGAAGCACAAGATGTGGTCGATAGGACTGCAAACCAAGAGCTCTAATTCTTCTGTAAACTGTATGAAGGTTAACAGGACGTCCTTGGTCGGCTATTGATCTTGTACTCGAGAATCGGTTCTTTAATGCCATTAATCGGAGATGGCGGTCTTGGACCACATTTTTCCATCTTGGTCGTTTACCTCCTCCTTCCTTGACCTTCTATAGGCCATTATTATTTCCACTAAATGAGAAACCACTTTCACGTAAGCCAATAATATTTCGATAGAGTTGCATTATTGGCTTACTAAGTTGTCGATAATTTTCAAGTATAAATCACAACCTCAAAATGCAAAGAAGATTTTAAAAAGAAAATAATTGCAACCGAAAACAAAATAGAAATCGACTTAATCTCGCAAGAAATACACCCGATAATTTCGATAACTTCGCCACAGCTTTAAACAGAATCTGCTATTCAGAGGTTCCGTTTCCACAAAACTTAGCAAATATTGCTTTCTAGAAACTCCGGTTTGTACGGTACTGCAATGCCACATATAAATATGTGCGATATTGACAATTAAAACCGCATGTATAGTGGAGCAGCACGACTCTAGATCCTGGCAAAAAAAGATGACTGTCAAAATTTGAGACAGATTAATCGAGTAGTTTTATTTTGACAGCTCTTAATACTGATCAAGTTGGTTTTTGTAATCATGGAGAAAGACCAATATCGATCAGTGATTCGATTTCTTTTTTTAAATGGGAAAACATGTGAGGATATCGATATGAAGTTGCATGCCGTTTTTAAGGACCATGCATCTTCGATGACTACCATCAGATGTTGGTTTAATAAATTCAGGTGTGGCTGAACTTTCGTTTTTGATAAGGAGCGCTCAGGCTTTCCAATTGAAGTGACTACGGAGGATATGGTTAATAAAATCCATCTGCTAATGTTGGGTGAAGCTTAGAGAGATTGTTGAGATTGTACACATCTCAATTGAACGCACACAAAATAACCTACAGTAAAAATTGTGCATGAGAAAGCTATCGGCGTGATGGATGCCGCGGTTGCTAACAGTGGAGCATTGTTTAGATATTTTTAAGCACAATCTCAAAAAAGTTTCTACGGCGTTTTTTTAACTGTTGACGAAATATAAAGGGTTGGCCATCTAGTGGTTTCTTTTTAAATCATAGGTTATTTTGACACTGACATCTTTTTCGGATCTCGGATTATTCGCTTATAAGGTACAATTGACTCAGCAATCACCATCCGCTACGTTATCGCTTCGCAGTTTGGGCCTTAGAGCAGCTTGAATTGGACAACGATTTTGGGCGAAAAATCATCTTTTCTGACGAGATCTTGGCGGCTACGTTAACAAACAAAATTGCCGCATCTGGGGCTCGGAAAACCCGCACGTTATTGTCAAGAAGCCAATGCATCCCCGGAGAGTGACAGTTTGGTGCGGATTGTGGAGTGGTGGCATCATTGGACCATTTTTCTTCGAAAATGAGGCATTTTATCCGACTTTTTTTAATGAAATTGAAGACATGGAATTGGGCGACCTCTGATTTATGCAGGATGGCGCGCCATGCCACACATTCCAAATCGTGTTATCAGCCGTCTTGGCGATGTCAATTGGCCGCCTCGGAGCTGCGATTTAACCCCTTTGGATTTTTTTTTGAGGGGAACCTTGAAGGACCGATGTTATGCCAACAATCCAGAAACGATTCAAGCACTTCAGGCCAATATCATCCAAGCAATCCGTGAGCTACAGCTCGAAACCATCAACAAGGTCTTGGAAAATTGGAGTGACAGAATGCGCTACTGCGAAGCCAGCCGAGGCGAACGAAGTTATGTTCCATAATTAATGGGAATGTTTGCTCTTACTAATAAAGCCATAATACATGTAAAAAAAAATAATTTTGTTCACTTTATTGCATTTTTAAAGAGAAACCACTAAATGGCCCACCCATTAGATCCATCACTTTACGCCAGAAATAAAAGAACAGTTAAAGCAGTGGATTTCACTCTGAGAAACTGCTCCAAAGAAGTTGAGAACGGTTCTGGAAAAATAATGATCAACGTATTTTGGGATTCGCAAGGCATTAAATTTACCGATTATTAGGAGAAAGGAAGGATAATCAGGAGGTAGTACTATGCTGATTTATTCTAGCGATTCAATACTGAATTGATTTGGTGAAAAAAAAGTCATTTTTTGCTTCCACTCACACATGAGTATCGGTATATTTTTAACAATATAACCTTTGTAAATTTGTAATTTCCAATTTGGAGGAAAATCGCACCATTCATACAACGACCAGCCCCATCCTGGAACCCCTGGCTAACTAGCCTATCGCTTAATCTGCGCGCCACCGGGACGGACAAAATTATGTTTCAGCTCAAATGGTTCACAATTGCCACAGCAAAACGCATCTACTCTGTTCTTCAGGTTTGGCTTCCATGAGATTTCCTTTTGTTTGCAAACATAAAAAATGTTGATTCTCGTCAGACGAGGAAATCATTAGAGGCCTACTCTGCGAAGTTCCACAAATCATAATTTTTTTGAATGTCTTGGAAAAGTTATATTACTGGACTGAATGTATGGAGCTGAAAGAAGATTATTATTGAGAAATAATTACAAAAAAATGTTCTCGTCTAACACGGGTATTTATCATACAGACATCGTATTTAACTTTAATCTGAGTGAATTCAAGGCATTCCTTTCTGTAGTTGAATTTAACTTATAAGGTTGTAGATACATTATTATTTAAAACGTTTGTGTCACAATTGTATTCTAATTCTTATTTTATTTTTATTTAAATATGTAATTCTTTTTATTTTTATATACGTCTTATTTAATAGCACATTATATTAAGTTTGTACTTATTGCTCTGTAATTGGGTTTTTTTGCCTGTTGGGTAATAAAGTTTATTATTATTATATATGAAAAAAGTCTTTAATTTTAATGATTTAATAATTGTTATGAAATATTAAAATTTGAGATTAAAGGTTTTGTTAAGAAAGAAAAATCATGTAATTTCTTATTAGATAGAAGAGAAGCAAATTAGCAACGCAATTAACAAAATCACCCATTCCCAGCTTAATGTAAAATTACAAGGTGGCGGAATTACAAGAAAGGAAAAAGGTGGGCGCACTCCCGAAAACGCTAACTATAAAGCACACAAGGAAGCACTTCACCCGCATCCACTATTCCTCCCTCAGCATTCACACCCACTTTCTGCAACATTCACACCCACTTCTTCCACTTTCTGCAAGTGTTATTGGTTTGCTTTACGAGCATTTAAATTAACGCGAGCGATTGTAAAACTTCCTCCGCTCCTTTCGGTCCCAAAAGCCTGAACTTTGAATGTAATTGTGATCGTTTAATGAACCGGGCGCGTAATTTTTGGGCGCGCTCAAACACACATTATAAAACGAGCGCGGGCCGAAAAGGGCGATAAATCCGGCCGTGCGCCTGAGCTTTGACGTTTAGATCAGCGGTAGTAATTTGGCAGTTCGTTAATCATGCCGTCTGTCTGCGACACTGACGTTATTAAAGTCTATAAATTTCTGCTTCATTGTGTCCCGTCCCCGCAGAAAAAAAAAGGGGAATAATTCGTTTTAAAATGGCGCTAATCTACATATTGAAACAAGACGACGAATCTTTTCAGTTAAACACATTCATTTTATATAAAAAAAAAATAATGTCTCCATTATATAATATTTTTTTTTTAAGATTACAAGCACGGAATTTCACGTTGTTCAGTGATTGGTTGAATTTGCTTGGAAACTCACACTAGAGACATTCTGTTCTCCGTCTTTATTTTGTCTAATGGTCTATGTCATTTTGCTCGTCGACATAAGCGTGGCATTATTAAGTTTAATATTAGAGTACTATATTTAAATAACATGATTGATAATAAATTAAACTCTATCACTTAAGGGTGCGGTTTAGACGAAAGAGATAGCTATATAAATATTGGCAATCACTAATTCGAGTTAGATTGCTGTTGTGATCAATGAACATTATTGTATTATACATTAAAGTAATCTTAAAACAAGCAGGAATTTCATCAGATAAATTAAAAATTATTTTAATGTTTAGTTTGTGTAAAAAATAATTATGAAAAACAAAGAAAATTCATCAAATTTATAGCAAATTTTAAATTAATTTTTTGCTAATAAAAACTTGTGCAATGAAAATTTAAAGGATTTCACTAAATTCTGCATTCAAATAACTTGGCAGACATGACCTAATAATTTTATTATATCTTAGAATTTTCTTTTCTAACTTGAACTAGTAAATTGACGTAATACACGAAAATTAACGATTTATTTTGTATTTAGACTGATACTTTATACTTGGTGGATAAACATGTAAATACATATTCATATTATTATATCCAAAAGAATGGCTCTTTTTCAAACGATTATTTCCATTTTACTATATAGTTATCTCCTTCTACTAAACCGCAACTTTAACTGTAATGTTAAATTCATAGAAAATATGAATTTAAATAGCATTGCAGTGTGTACGCTTATGAAATATGACCTGTGTCAGAAAGTGCCAGCGTCTGCCATTACAGTTCAATTTCATTCTGTCTTAATGTTAGTTTAATTTTATAATTATATGAGTAAAATGGCGGGACCATCGAGTGAAGTTTATAAAAATCTGCATAGAAAAATTATTGGAATTTATTCTATTCTTTTCCCCCGCTCTGTGTTATATTCCACTAGATTTGAATTTCGCGTCAATTTTTGTCACCAGATTCTCCTATTTTAATAGTATAAATTAGTGCTCTGGTTTATCTAAGGAAAAACAGAGTATAATTAATATTCATGTTGTATATCCCTCGCGAAACGGTAATAAATTGCAAATACTATGATTAGAAATTGCACTAGCTCTCCCGCTCAATTTTGGCGAAAATCTAATTCGACACCAGTCGAAATTCAAGAAAAAAAAAATATATCAACAAAAAAACAATATCCTTAATTGCAGACACTTAGCATCTACAAGCAAGTGTACAATCTTTCTTTTTTAAACAAAACGTTACAATACAAATTTTATTTTTTTTAATGTAACGTTACAATACAAATTGTATTTATGTTATTTATTGTATGCGCAACTTTGAATCGCAGTTATTAAAAAATGCACATTATGACATCTAGCGGCGCAATATCGAACTGGTTCATCAAGTGCAACGTAATCCTCCGATATTTTTTTTTAATGTAACGTTACAATACAAATTGTATTTATGTTATGTATTGTATGCGTAACTTTGAATCGCAGTTGTTAAAAAAATGCATATTAAGACATCTAGCGGCGCAATATCGAACTGCGACTGGTTCATCAAGTACAACGCAATCCTCCCATAATTATTGCTTATAAGTCAGCTTATGCACTTCGTATATAAGCTGACTTGAAAAAAGTATCCTGTATTTTGAAACGCAGAAAAAAATCGCTGAATCATTTATTCTGGATTAAAATAATCCAACCTTTTTTTTTACATTTCCCGATTTTTTATTTTTCGTATCAATAATGGCGTAAATCGCTCCGCAATGCAGTCGCATCGTTATTTTCCGATTCGGCGAAATTCGCGTTTTACACTTAGCAGAAATTATTCGATAAGTGTGAAATGGGAATTTTGCCTCATTACGCTATTCGGAACAAAGGGAAATTTAAAACACGAATCGATGTTTGATTAAATAATCTCTTCAATTTTGCCGAACCAGCATCTGAATTACCCGGTGTTATGTCAAAGGAGGATACTGCTAATGTAATTAAAATTCTTAAAAATAGGAATATCTCAGCTACTCCTGTGAAAACTATTCGACTGGGCAATGGACGGACAGGCAAGAATCCACGACCATTAAAGATTATTTTTGAATCTGAGGCGATGGCCAATACGGTTCTTCGTAGCAATGTGAAGGCAAAGAATGATAAGATTATCTTTAATGCCGATAGAACTAAACTTCAAATTGATTATTATAATAAACTGAAGTCTAAACTGCTCATTAGAAAGTCAAATGGTGAATCGAATTTGAAACTTGCCTATCGCAATGGTATTCCATACATAACCACTTCACAACAACTATGAGAAAATTCTCGCGTTCATAAGCTCAGAAGTAATGATGTATACTCTCAATTACAATTTAAAAAACTTAGATCGCTCATCAAATCTAATATCAAGGCGGCATATAGTAACTACATTTCAACTACTGAACGTGATCCAACTACGGATCCTAGAAGATTTTGGGCATATGTTAACTCTAAGGAATCTAGTTTATCAAGAATCCCAGCTGAAGTTGTTTATGGTGACAAATTGTTTAGTACTCAAGATGATATTTCTAATGGATTTTCAGATTATTTTCAATCATTTTTTTCACCAGTATCCAATTACATCTTACCTCGGATCTTCACTAACCATCCCTGTTTTTCTTTCTCTAAAATTTCTACTGAAACTGTCCTGAAATACCTAAAGTTGCTTCCTAATAAACTTTCATCTGGACTTGATAATTTACCAGCGTTATTGTTATTGGGAACATTTCCTGTGGGGCAATAAATATTATTATTAAATAAAAAAATAAAAATACGAATGAAAATGGATCCTTTCATTTTACAAGGTGCTGAAATAAAAATTGATTGAAGTTTGTTTAAAAAGAATAAAATTATATCCAATTGATTAATCCGGCGAATATTCAAGCCTTGCATTAAAAATACAAGGTGTTTCTGGATGAACATACTGTAACGAAAGCGACGGTAAACGCGGCGTCACCAAAAATTCCGGAAAGTACATAGGGAGAGTTTTTCCGTCATTTTTTCTAGGAAACAAAATACATATTGAAATATCAAGTTTATTTCGTCAAAAAAGCTTAACTAAGTGAAATAATAAGTGAAAAAGTCGTAATAAAACCATTTAATTTCTACCAACAAAGTATTAAAAATCTTGCTCAATGTTAGAACGAAATTGAATTAAAAAAAAGAAACATATACAAATGATTAATTAGTTACCTCAATCATTCCTATTAATTAATTACGTTTTAATCCTCATCACAGCAGAAACACCCAACAATTAAATTTCACCATTCGTCATCCCGTTTCATTAATTTTTTCTTAATTCGATTTGCGCAACTCCTTAATCCCGTATTTATTTTCTTGCATTAGGGCTTTACATCTTTCTCGGTGCCCTTGAGGTGGTGTTGGGAAAGGGTGGGTGAGGCATTATTATTTTTTTTTTGCTCGGAGCCGTCTCCGCGGATCAATTTGTCACGCCGGCGTTCTTAAGTCTTTTCAATATCCGCCATAATTTAATCAACCCCGAGGAATAGACGAGCGGAGGTTACCCTCGCAAACCTTTTATTCAATAGACATTGATCGCGCTGGGAATACGAATCATTGATGATTATAATTTAAACAGAGTTTTCTTAATATAGAGGATTTTATTATTATTTATTTTACTTGTATAAATTCAAAGTAATCTACACTCTAGTCTGAAATAATGTGCGCGATTAATGGAGGGTGATTAACAGCAGAGGATTTTTATGATGAATTTTAGCAATTAATTGATAGAAATGCGAATAATAAACGTATAAATTATAATTTGTGAAATAAAATTTTACTTTCTCAAAATGTTAATGATGTGATAAATATGGTATAATTTAAGTGTTAAGTGACGTTTTTGTTGCTTTAATTTTCTATGTATATAAGAGAAATCTCGTTAAATAAATAAATTAAAAAAAAATAAACATATGATTGAAAAAATCGTGAGAAACTTTGTAATAAAGCAAGCACTTGACTCGGTGGCAAAGAACACGGACAACTTATTACGGGCTTGCTATTCGGAGGAACTTGTATTCTGTGCAGAAAATGATTTTAACATAATTATTTTAAAATAATTTTTTATTTAATTTAATATTTTTAGTCATCCATATTTTGTACCAATTTCTGATAGAACTTATGAGAATTTGTATAATTTTACAGAAATCGATTTTTGGTTTCTCCTGTTTTGTTTTTAAAATTATATTTATTATAAGGATAAAATTACAATAATAAAAAGTTCTGTTATAAAAATGAAAAACAAAGAAGCATTCAGACATACTTACCAGAGAGCAAAGCATTTCACCCCTGCAACATATGCAACATATTTATTCCATTCGTATTTTTATCACATGTACAGATTTAAATAAGATTGTCTGATGTCATAAAAAAACACTCCCCATTTTAATTTCGAATTTTCAATGCCCACTGAAAGCAATAATCACCAAAGTAGCGATATATATACAAATTTTTTAGTGTATTCCAGAATAAAAGTCGAAACAAAAAAAATATATAAAAAAAGCAAAACACAAAACGTCGAAGCCTTTGTGACCGCAAATTCCATTCCGTAGGTGAGTTTAATAAATTCCACGGCTCTTTCATGCACAACCGGGGAAAGACAATAACGCGTTCCACCACAACCACCCCCGCTATCTGCACGGGGAGGGAGCGGTTCATTGTGCAACGTAAGCACCTGGATTTGAATTATCGCCGTTTTTAAAAAGCATTTATCGCATACCACCGCCCGGATTCATCCGGGGAACAAATATGCCAGCGATGTGTGCACAATTCGCGTGTTTTAGAATGTTCTGGAAATTAAATAATAAGTAGTAAACTGGTTTATTATCCCTACACTATATATTTATTTTGATTTCAGTTAATTTTCATAAATGCTCCTTTAGTTTTTATCCATTGAAAATGTTTTACAAGAAAAGTGTGCAGATTTTAAAATTATATTTGAACACTTACATAAGTAGAAAAGAGTAATCATTCACTTGGTCACAGTTATTTAAATAAATTAAATAAAAATTATTTGAAAATAATTAATAAATTATTCTGATATTTAGCTCTGTGACACTAACTTACATAAGTATAGTTCAGGCATCATCAAACGGCGGACCGCGGATACAGATCGCCTACCTATTTTAGGCGGACCTTAAATAAACATATTTTGTTAATATTTAAGAGATATATTTATTTGTCATTTATAAAACTGAGGGTACAATTTAATTATTGACTAATTACTCAAAAAACGCTCGTTTAAATTTAAAACACAAATTTACATTATCATCATGCGTGAAAATCATGTAAAAACCCGGCGCATTCACCATAAACAAATCCGCGCTGTCCCCCTCCCATTATTTTTTTTTATATTTTTAATTAAAACCCCCAAAATAATCAGGTGGACTCTACACAAGCGAAGGAACCATCAATCTCCGTAATTGGCTGAAAGAACGCCGCGTCATTAATCACCCCTAAAAATATCCAAACTTTCCCCTAAACCATAAAAATTGTCCATTCACCGATTTAATTTTTTTTTTTCGGCTATTCCGGCGATTAAAAAAATACACACACACACACACGTTAACATTGTTTGCGTACGCTTGGCTTAAATCACAATCACGATTGTCCGTGACGGTCATTAAAATCATCCCCTGAGTAGCCCCGGAGTGCCGTAGTAATTAGTGGCGTGTCGTGAGCGTTGTTGAATGCATAACGAAGAAAAGTAAGCCGTAACTCATTTCCACCCCTGCGCGAATTTCCATTAGAACAATATTACGCGCGTTTAAAAATTCAACAAACAAAACAAAAAAATATGAATGTGTATAATAAAACGCACGCAGAACAATTGCTTAGAAATGCGGTGTGGAATTTTAAATTTTCAACCCTCGGATGCAACCTATTTTCGCAAAGAAAATATACACTGCAGAGTAGAATTTCCAATAGGGGTTTGGATGAAATTTGATGCCGCAATTATTAAATAGAGATATCTATATTATATATTTTATATGTGCGGAGTGGTATATTTTTTTTCTTCATGTAAATAATATACTTAGGCTCTAGCGAATTTAGTAGTTTGTTTATAAGATTTTAAAATATATAAAAAAACATGTTTTTTTTTATAAATTAAATCAAAATAATTTGAAAATAATTAATAAATTATTTCCACATTTAGCTCTATGGCATTTTGACTTACGTAACGTTTTAATATGCATTTGTTTAAAGTACTTACGTCACGTAAGTCAAAATGTCATAGAGATAAATGTGGAAATAATATATTAATTATTTTCAAATCATTTTGATTTAATTTATTAAATAACTGTTATCAAGTGAATGATTTATGTTTTAATTTTTATTTTTGCTTTGACTTCCTTCTTAAGGTTGCGGTTTAGTAAAAAGAGATAGCTATATATTGAAATGGAAATAATCGTTCGAAAAAAGAGCCATTCTTTTGGATTTAATAATATAAATATTTATTTACATTTTTTATCTATCAAGTATAAAGTAATAGTCTAAATAAAAAATAAATCGTTAAATTTCGTTTATTACGACAATTTACTAGTTCAAGTTAGAAAATAAAATTGTAAGATATAATGCAATTAATTGGTAATGACTGCTAAGTTATTTGAATGCAGAATTTAGTGAAATCCTTTAAATTTTCATTGCACAAGTTTTTATTACTTAAAATATAATTTGAAATTTGCTATAAATTATCATTGCTTTTCATAATTGTTTTTCACAGAAACTAAACATTAAAATAATTTTTAATTCATCTGATGAAATTCCTGCTTATTTTAAGATTATTTTAATGTATAATACAATATTGTTCATTGATCACAACTGCAATCCAACTCGAATTAGTGATTGCCAATATTTATATAGCTATCTCTTTCCTTAAGTTCTACAAATAGCTTCAAATATATATATATATATATATATATATATATATATATATTCTGTGAAAACAATTATATATATATATATATATAGCGACTATTGATGGTTCCTTTATATATAAATATATTCTCTGAGTTTTAACGCGCAACTGGAAAGATTATTCTGTGAACAAAAACATAAAACTGCACTAAAATACATTCTTACGAAAGAGTTAATATCTCACATAAATCAAAATTTAATACGATCGTGGATCAACAAATCCGTTTAATAAACAACATCCCTTTATTGGAATTTAGTATTTAACGCACGATTTTATCAGAATACGCACGAGCTGGTTCCACCCTGAGCGTTCGGAGCGCGCGATTTTTTTTTTGCAAATTCCGCTATGCCTACATATTTAAACTTCATCAACCCCCTTTCGCGTCCCCACGGGCAATTCTCGATCCCCGCCGAGTGGAAATGGAATTGTAAATTGCGACGTTGATACGGATTCAGCGTTTACTCCAGGTGGTATATTTTTATAAATATCTGATTTGTAATCTGCGAATATATCAGAAATGATAGATTTAACATTATTTTGATATTAATCGTGGTATTGCAAAAATTAATTTTACTGAATTAAGTAGATGAAATTTAATTGAAATCATGAACATACACATCGATTCTGAAATTGAAAAAGGTATCATTTTAGACAGATTTTTAAATTCTGAACACAATTAAATTGAATTGATATTCCTTTTAAATTATATTTAAATCTATGAATTACAGAAATTGCAATGTACAACATTGAGATATAATTTAGATTAATTAAATATAAAGTGGAAAAGAACTATCTCTGATGGGATTTGAACTCATGTCCCATAAATGTGAATATAAGTGAATTTGAATCACTAAATGGAGAAACATTACCACCATTTTTATAGATTCTATTCTGTTAATTACCTTTACGGTTTAATATCACAGGTCTCTGTTGTGTAGTTGGTAGCGTGCTCGAACGAGGACCTTCGGAGACGGGCCACAGGCAAAAAAAAAGAACATCGATGTTTACCCCAACACTCAATGGGAGGTGTCATTTAAGCTGTCATCGCGAAGCAAGCCTGCGAACTTCAATTCAATTATCCGACTTTAAAAATTAAAGATTGAAAACGACGAACTGTTTATTTTATTTTATGCACAAACAAATTAATTTAAAATATTAATAATTAAAAAAAACAAAAAAGAAAATATTTAGTTAATCACAATCGCCTCGAACGGATATCGGAGGACATGGGTTCAAATCTGATCAGAGATGTTTCTTTTCAACTTTATGTTTAACTATTTTAAATTATACTTGCATAATGGAACAAATTTTGATCCCAGAATTTATTTTTTATATTTTTTTAATGCAAAAACAAACAAAAAATAAATCATATTACAATACATATGGCTGAAGCGGCCGAAATTCTTTCACAAACTATTTAAAAAAAAAATAGCAAAAAACGAAAAAAATATTGTTTTTTCAAACATTTCTAGGGAGAATGCCTTAATCACGATATAATAATTATTGTAGAAAATGCGTGAATAACTTAAAAAATATATATATACATCTTTTACTATAGAATTAAATCACATCAAATAACATCAAATCAAATTAGCCCCGATTGGTATCTAATGGTGTCACACACCTACCCTGACTTCCCTACATCTTTTACTAATGCGCATAATATTCCCGCACATATAACTCCTTTGCAATTCTTTTCTTGTAAATTTATTTTATTATTTCACGGTGAGTGAGTAATGGTTGGGTGCAATTAAAACGGCCCTCGAGCCATTGTATCTTTTTTTGCAGTTTCGTTTCAATTATTTCTAGATTCCAGAACTCACTTCCAGGTGTAATTTAACGTGTGCACGAGGGTCGTAAAAATACGTGCTTTGTTTGCGGTTTTGTAATAATTATACGTGTGCACGACGAAAATAAACTAAAAAAGAACTAAAGAAGCAACGGTTTGACGTAATGAACTACCGCTAAAAAAATATACATGCAAAATCTTTGGTATTTCTATACTGAAAATTCCTGGCTTCATTAGGTTATTCACATCCCTCACTTTAAATTTAAAAATAAAAAAAATAAAGGTGGTTTTATGATTTTATCGAAGTTTGCACAATTTGTTTTGAAGTTGAATGCTGAGAAGGAAAAGTGATAAAACTTGATTTGATGCATTAAGTAATGTAAAAATTTATATAATTGTTAATTAAGTATGTTAGAGTATAAGTATACATGTATATTAAGTTCTTTTTTAATATTTACATAACTGAAAATTCCCGGCTAATCGTTTAATGGGCCGTGTATGTTCAACCAGGAAATTGAAAAGTTCTAGAATGAACAATTCGCACTTAAAGTGCATGTAAACGAGTCCTATTCGCACGTATTCCCGCGCATTTGAACCTAATAACATTTAGTATGTTTACGTTAGCAAAAAAAAATGGCAGCGGGTAATTTAGGGATTACCGTAAAGGTAATTAACAGAATAGAATCTATAAAGATGGTGGTAATATTTCATATTGCAGTTTTAATTGAATAAACAGAAAATAAATAAATATTTAATTGGGGCAGAAAGGCTCCAGGTCGATAGCCCGGTAAGACTAGCACAATATTTATTCTTGTTAAGTAAATATAAATGTATGTATAAGCTTATGTAATTTTATCTGAATAAAGATGTTTGTATATATATTTAATTATTTTCTTTCTAGTTATAGCTCTGCATTTAAATACTTATAAAGTAGGTGTACAAAAAAACAAATATCTATTGAAATATCTTATAGATATATAGAGATAGATTATAACTGGTGCATTTTGATTTTACAATAACGGAGTAAGTAATACAAAGCGTTAGTATAATGTTTGTGTTTTTTTTTGTTATTCTTAGTTGCAAAAATTCTCAATATGGGACATATATATTTCACTAGCATTCTTCCATGGAACATATGTATCCTTTTCGAATTATGTCATTATGATTTATTTTAGAAGAAAGAAGCTAGCCGAAAACGAGTTGTCTTACATGGCCCGCAGAAGAAGACCCATTTCAAGATAGTGGTTCAGAACGTACTCAATCCGAAGCGGAAATTAAAGGTAATAATTTGCAAGTAGTAAATGAAATGTATACTGCAGTAATTGATGAACCTGTAAATAGAATTATGCTCGACAATATGTTTGGAAGCAATGATCCATTACAGACCCAAACAAAAATTATGTGTCAAACTGCATGGCGATTTTACTACTCGAAGGAATCTATCGGCAGGTGTTCCATTGAAAACAGTAAATCGTTTTTGTATTGAATTGGACGTGTTTTTGAAAATATTTCCTAAAAGCTTATTGATATTTATATCACAGAACACGAATGAGCGAATACATATTTTGAAATAAAGAGATGAGGGTTCTAAAATTGAACCAACTGATTCTTCAGTAATAATGATCGTCTTAGGATGTTTGCAGGTTATGAGTTATAATCGAGTTTCAAATACGCTATTGCACTATCAACAAATCTATGGGAAACGACGCCTTGGAATCAAAAAATCGATTTTTTTTCAATAATGTTCAATTTATTTACAACTCAAACACTCTTCAGTTGAATTGCAAAGAAAACAGACATAAACAAAATTCAAACAATAGTAAATTTAATTAAAACAAAAACTAGTTTGTACGTGGTGTTCCAGTAAGTTGAATGTTGTTGATTTTTTTATTATATTTTATTTTATGGGCTCTATTGTTTCCTCAACTCGGATCTGGTCTCAACCAATAAGACGCCAATGCTTCTCAATACGACGACTCAACGCAATCTTCTCCTCGGTTTCAGTATATATAGGATTCGTAAGAGCAATCTTGACCAAATCAGCCCTTGTTTGCTATTATACGTCCACCGGTACTCAGGGAGCCGATGTTCTTGGGCAGCTTTTGGACTTTGGCACCATTTTCGTCAACCTTAGTACGAACTCCGAGAAAACGTTTCAGGAGGTAATAACGCACCTCAAGTTCGATTAGATTGTTTAGACGTGGATTTGGCACTGGAAGAGTTCTGTAGTGTCATACATGAAGCATTTTACAAATTTATTCCTCAACTTAGATTTAAATAAAAGCGAAAATATCCTCCTTGGTTTAATAACGATATTATTAAGGAGAAAAATTATTGTCGGAAAAATAATAAGCGGGATCCTGCTCTCGAAGAAACATTTAAAAATTTTAAATCGCTCATTATGAATAAAATTAATTCCGCCCATAGAGAATATATTTTAAACATAGAATCTCAGCTTGCTAGCAATCCTAAACAATTTTGGTCATATATTAATTCTAAAAAATCTAATTATTCGAGAATTCCTGCTGAACCTGAAGATATTGCTAATGATTTTCGGAAATAATTAAACATAAAAGCACACATAATTAAAGCGGTTCAAAAAATACTGTATCATGTCCTGAACCTGTACTGTTTTATATCGAATTTATAGAAGGATTGGATCTGGCAGATCATCAATTTATAGGTTACTTGGTTTCTTAAAAAACACACATATTTTCAATAATTACTACCAAAATTACAATAGTTCAATTAATAATGCAAATGCAATTATGATAATAATTTGAAAATATGACACAAATAAATTACATTAATATATATTTTTTTTAATTTCTTAAAGTAATTGAAACATGTAAAAAATTGTACACGCACATCGTTTGAGCGACGTATGTTCTCGTCAAAGAAAGCCCTATTTATATTCCTAAACATATTTTCAACTAAGTGGAAAATGCGGTGAATAAAGAAAATATTCCGGCATTCAATTCCCAGACACGATTAAAAATCTTTTACTGTTACATACATACACACACGCACGCACAAAAAAAAAAACACGTTAAAATAGGAAGGCCATTACGGCTTTGACCGTTAAAAAGGGTCTCCCATATACAACTTCAAACGCCTAATGGATGGCACTTTTACCCCCCAACCACCCGTCCTCGACCACGCGAATTTCGGGCATTTCATTTTCCACTATCATAAACATAAATTAGGTGTTTGAATTCGCGGGCCGGCGTTTTTAATCAATTACAACCCCCCGAGTGGTTTTATTGTTTAAACGTTACACGGGGTGGAAGTGGGGAGTCGCGGGGGTCTCTAATGAACGATAAAGTACTGTAATTATGCAGGAATTTCATAAATACAATGAGAATTTATGGCCGTGAAATACTAAATGATCGCCTGTACATTAATTCGCGGTGTTTACGTCTTTCGAACGAGGCCCGCACCTGCGACTGCACTTTATTTCGCTCGAACGACGCGAGCTTTCGCAATTAACTTTTCTCTAACGGTTTCCGCGGAAAATTTAAGGGAAAATTGAATGGAATTTCACGTATATACCTATTTTTCATCTATTTAATTTTCTCTCGCTTACGCTAATACTCCCTCTGATATATGCATAGAGAAAATTTTAATTTAATATTTCTGGTACATATCACAGACAAAATATATATATAATATATTTTTGTATTCTATGTTAATTTCATATAAAGTATTATTTTTAATGATTAATAATTTTAATGAATTTTAATTAAATTAAACAATACAATTTTAGTTGCAATTTAAAATCTGTAATTAATCAAACACAAATAACTTCAGTATTTTATTCAATAGCACAAAACCAACATTCGAGCAGCCTGGATGCGTTCTGTAATTTCATTAAACGAAACCCGAACCCCCTTCGCGGAATAATAATTCGAGTCAGGTATTATTATCAACTGATTAAATAAACAATATCCCGTCGGATAGAATGGATAGATAGATGACGACTGTCAGGGTGTATAACTGCGTGAATTTACGCGGAATTGATTCCGGGACGGGGGATGGGGATGGAACCGTGGAGGATTTACTAATGTCGTTCTCCACGCACCTTGATTGAAAACGGGGGGAGGGATGTTGAAACGATCCGCGCTCGGAATTCGTTTTGTCAGCGGGCGCTTGTTTACTGCCGGATTGAGATGTTGCTGAGGCGCGTGAAAATGTATCGGTTTTTCTTTTTGATATCGTACATATCGGCGTGCAGGATCGAGATATTTGAGCAGTTAATGGAATTGATTTTGAAATATTTTTTTTTTTACATTCTATAAATGTTGACTTTAACGTATTTTGAAAATAACAAAAGTGAATAAGTAATGCTCTAGGACTCTTTCTTAATTTATTATTTTGTATTAAATGTGACATATAAGACAATTTGCAAAATATATTGAAGTATTCAGAAATAATGTAAATATACACTCTTTATTGACAAACACGATACAATACTTATAAATATCATAAAACATTACGATATATCGTCCAGAATCTGATCAATTCACACTCGTCATGATCACTAAAGTTATGAAATGATGAAATGAAATCATGAATGGTGATGGTGAAATATTTAAGTTTGGGATTTTATTTATATTTTTGACTAATTATCAAAAACATAGAAAAAATCTAAGTGTAGACAAAAAAAAACAAAATTTAGTCGACTACAATTATATATCTTATGAATAATAATAATAATAATAATTCATTTATTTCCAGTAAGAATATACAAACATTCGTGGGTGGACACTACAAACATATTAAAATTGTTTAATTCAAACACATTAAAACTTACATTTATCTATATACGTGACAATATGATTTCAATTAATATCAATTAATCGAAAGTGATTTAATCACTGAATAAACACTATATTTTTGCTACAATTGTGATAAAAAATATAATAAGTGTTTATTCAGTGATTATAATATGAATTACCATACAGTTAACGTCGTAACCATCAAGATGAAAGTCAATTTTATTAAAACATATTTAAATTTATTAAATAAAAATTATTTTAAAATAATTAATACATTATTTCCACATTTAGCTCTGTGACTTTTGACTTAAGTGACTAAGTGAATGAATACTCTTTTCTATTTATATTTATTTTTTTTTACTTATAAATTTTAAATATAAAGAAATAAAACATTTTTGTTTTTTTTTGTTTTTCTTTATGTAACGTTTTCATTTTCAAATTTCCTCTCTCGCGGTTGTTCCGCAATAATTTCCATTGTTGCGGGTTTCGCCAGAGAGTGTATTATAGTTGTACATCTTAGCGTCTTTCTGGTAAGTGCACTTATAGAATGGGCATTCGCATGCAAACACGGGGCCCACCCCCGACGGCGGCATTGTCCTCGAATTAATCCTCGCCGAGGGATTAAGCTTTCTGTTTAATCAGTCACTGAGAGATGCGCGGCTTTTACCCGAAATTAACGTCTCACTGCAGCCACTAGTCATTGGAATCTATAATTACTGTACCTACAGCTAGGATATATTGAGAAAATGTTGAGTAATAATAAAAAGCAACGTTTTTTTTTAATAAACATTGCTTCTTGATATAGAGTTTGAATTGTTATCGATTTGCAAGCTGCACTTGGAAATTACAGTTATTTTCTACTCCTGGTGGAAATTGTGATTCCTATTGCCCAGAGTCTGTACGTTATGTAGTTGCTGGTGGTGGTTAGTGAGTAGACGTCAAAGGCAGGGGGTGAATGTTTGCAATTTATTGCGGTCGCTAGCTCGCTATGATTACGCCCACTTTCCCCCCGTTCACATACAAAATAAATTTAGAAATTACACCGATAAAATATAACTACAATTGGAAACGTCAACGGCAAACAAATAAAATTATTCAAGTGCGGTCGTATTTTCGGAAATACACGTTGGTAAATATTTAAGTACCGGATAATTACAGTTTATGGAATGCTATGAAAAGGAATATAAACCAAATATTTTTATTGTGTAAATAAATACAATGAAGTAAGTAATTTTTATTATGATATAATTTATAAATAAAATTACTTTCGCCGGACCCCGTAAATAGATATTGTCTCTATTTAAATGAATAGCGTATCTTAATTAATAGCAAAAATCCGTTCTCCTTGCTACCTCGTCCCACATGTCCCTGCAGGAGAAACCCCATGGCGGTTATTCTTCCCTCATGTGTTCGGTTCGGGACAGGAGCAGTCATTTTGGACGTGTTTTGTTTTTCTTTCAAAACTGGAAATTTTAGTCCATTATATGACCAATACAACTGACAAAATCGCATTTTAAAATATTCATTCGACTTCGATAAAAAAAATCTCAAAATTGACCCATTTTTCAAGCGTCAGATCCAGAACCTCCCCTTAAAACAATATAACCTGAATTGCACTGTTGTACGTGTATCATGGACTTTTCCAGTTACATGCTAGTTGAGCAAGTTTTGTTAATAACTTAATACTGTTTTTTTAACGATCGAAGACGGGCACTTCGGTGACTTACCCTGTATATATATGAATGAATCCACTGTTCGCCGTCTATACTAATGAAAAACAGTTTGCGTATTACAATAATTTCTATTGGACAGAGCTTTGGGGAAAGTAAAAAATATATATATATCAGGTGGAAGAAAAGTGACAGATATACAAGTTGGCCAGAAAAGGTGTGATAATCTTCATTGATTAATTTCAACTAGAAAATTTAAGTAAAAAAATATTGTGTGGTTCTTCATTAACAACGAGGCCATTGATATAATAAATACGTGACTAGAAATTAGTAATATTTTTGAAATATTTTGATTAAAATTAGTTTTATTAAGATCCAGCTAAACATTGCAAAAGTTAATTTAATGATAAGTCGATTATTAATAGTAATAATTATACATAAAATGTTAAAAATAAATTCTAGTCACATATTTAGGATATTGATGGCCTCTTAAAGCCCAATATTTTTTTGTGTTTTATTTAATTTAATTTTTTATTTTTAAATTTATTGTTTTATTAAAAAATAGTTTTTTTTTTACTTAAAATTGATTAACGAGCCATTTGAACAGAAGATTATCACACCTTTTCTCTCCACCCTGTATTATGATGTCAATTTATATTTGATAATTTATTATTATAATCTGTTAATTAAAAAGAAAGATTGATGTATTGATTGTATGTTTTTTTGTAAACAACCATATAAAAATTTAATGTATTAATAAATAATGTCAAACAAAATTTTGTTGCAAAATTCATACGAACGTACAAAAGATTCCTTACCTATTTCACCCTCTAACCCGCTCACCCTATTTCCCCCTCTCTCCCTCTGCTTCTCGTAAATTTCCGCGAAATTCAATTTCCTCCGATTTAATTAAATATTGGAAACATTTTGATGGATCACCGTCGGCCGGGCGCTATTTGCCATATAATCTGCTCTATTTATACGCCCGTTCGAGTAAATTTAAATAGAAGCGCTAGGAGTTGGAATCAGGCTGGACGTACACCGCGCGACTGGAAATTGTGTTTTAAAAATTCAAGCCCAACTCCCCGAAGTTTATTGGGCGGTAAACTCGATAGTTATTCGCAAACGTTCAACTGTAATAAATTGCAGATTTGTTTATATAACACGCCGTATTTATTAATCTGTCAACAAATGCACGTTTTAATAATCTTTAAAATGTTGCTTATAGTTTAAAGTTTGCATTATTAAGGAAATAGCAAAAAATAGAAATATATATTTTAAAATATATATATAAATTTGTGATTTTATTCAGGCGATCACAGATAATTGAAATCAATGATCTTTATAGAAAATATAGCTGAATTCATTGTGAATCAGATGCTGAAAACCGCATCATTTTATATTTTTTGTAAATCCGGTAATCTTGGTTCAAACAAAGATGCGTCCGAAACTGTGAATATGTGGGCCTTCCTTATACAATTCCCATAAGACCTCATGTTAATTTCGCGTAGCTATTTAAGAAGCCAAAAATGGCTGAAAATGATTACTCATTGGGAAATTAAATAGCCCAAGATATTTCTACTATCATAAAGGATAATCCTGATTTTTTTGAGATTTTTTGGAGAGAAAAAAATTTTCCCAGAAATTTGAAAATTTCATAAGGGGTATGCATGGAAAAAAGTGGAATTTCGGCGAAAATCCAAAAATCTCCAAATCACTTCAAATTATACCAAAATGTAGCTAAAGAATGAGAGCATATTTTGTGAGAATTTTAACGTAATCGATATAATAGTTTTCAGTCAGCTCGCTTGCAAAATAGAGCTTTGAAAAATGGGCGGAAATGTCGCTCGAGTTTGTGATTTTATTCAGGCGATCACAGATAATTGAAATCAATGATCTTTATAGAAAATATAGCTGAATTCATTGTGAATCAGATGCTGGAAACCGCATCGTTTTATATTTTTTGTAAATCCGGTAATCTTGGTTCAAACAAAGATGCGTCCGAAACTGTAAATATGTGGGCCTTCCTTATACAATTCCCATAAGACCTCATGTTAATTTCGCGTAGCTATTTAAGAAGCCAAAAATGGCTGTAAATGATTACTCATTGGGAAATTAAATAGCCCACGATCTTTCTACTATCATCAAGGATAATCCTGATTTTTTTGAGATTTTTTGGAGAGAAAAAAATTTTTCCAGAAATTTGAAAATTTCATAAGGGGTATGCATGGAAAAAAGTGGAATTTCGGCGAAAATCCAAAAATCTCCAAATCACTTCAAATTATACCAAAATGTAGCTAAAGAATGAGAGCATATTCTGTGAGAATTTTAGCCTAATCGATATAATAGTTTTTATTCAGCTCGCTTGCAAAATAGAGCTTTGAAAAATGGGCGGAAATTTTGCTCGAGTTTGCGATTTTATTCTGGCGGTCACAAATAATTAAAATCAATATACTTACCTTCAACTTGCATATATCCAAAAGGAATCCTAAATATGATGTATGCTCATGGCTTAAATTAACGAATTAAAGCCATGAGCATAATTTGTATTTATTATGAGAATTCTCAAGAAAATTTATGTTAAAGTCGCCACAGATGAAAATATGCATGCTAATTTTAAAATTTTCTTAAATAACTTGAAAAAATCCTATAAGCACCCGTTTTACAGTCTATAGATTGTAATTATAATAATGTTATAATTATTTTCGTATTCAATAGACGTACACTCAAATATAAAAGAACGAGATAATTGATTTAAGTCTTTTTTTACACTATATATTAAATGAGAAATTAATCAAATACACTATATTTTTTGTTGTTGTTTACGTAAATTGCGGTTCCTCCATGTATGTTTATTTCCCTGCAAAAGGCGATCGCTCGGGTGCATTTAGCGATTAATTATTAATAATTTTTAAGCTGTTCTTCCGTCTTCCACTGTTGAGAAACGCATATTATTCCGCAAATGTTTTTTTTTATATTTCAACGTTTAATTCATTTATTATATATGTTTATATATATATATATATCTTTATTCAGACAACATTACATAAATAGAAAACAGTATTTTTTATTTAAACATTACATAAGCCTATACATACATTTATATTTACTTAAAAAGGATAAATATTGTGTTAGTCTGTCCGGGCTATCGACTTGGGGTCTTTCTGCCCTTCATTTATTATATTTACTATAGATTGGATGTTTTCGTGAAAAATTCGTATGTTCATTTTTTAAATCACTTATTTCTTGCACACATTTTGCTGTCTGATTTTTACAATTTCACATATAATTTTTGAGAATTCCGCACTCTTGTGGAAGGCACCTTTTGATCGTAGATGGGGTGCCCTTTCAAAGACTAGAATTTCCAAACTTTCATGACTCGAACGATTTCTAAAGAACGTCTTGCCATTATCGTGTCTGAACTACCACGAAAATAATAGAATAATTTTAATTCAAATCTTTAATTATAATTTTAAATTTCTGCCAGAAATATCTTTATATCGACTAAAAATTAAGTAAATTTAAACATAATTCCATGCAAAAGACGTTCAAGTAACGCTACCATGAAGAAACGGATTTACACGAGCACATCACACCACCACCTATTTAGCGATACTCATCAAATACCAACACTTTTCAGCGCACTTGCTGAATTCCCCTTCAAAACCCACCGAGACGTACAAGCGCACACATCCTCGAGCCGAACATTTCCATTTCGACAGGTTTCGCTAATCCCCAAATTAATTCTTGAAGAAATTCCCACACACGGCTCAGTCAAACGGCGCGTTATTTATTTACTTTGAGCCCGATATCCTGTTTGACAGTCGGATGAGTTTCATACTAGGATTGGCCGAGTGCGAGTCGGAACCGCCGAATGTTCCACGTGGAAAAAACAACAACGAGGGGTTGGAACAAACGGAAAAAATGAAATGAGCGTAAAGGGCGGCGATGGCTTTTTCGATTTTAATTGTTCAACGGGCCGGAAAACTGTCGGGTGTCGAGTGGAGTGCACCCGGGAAAAAATCTCGAGAGGGTGGATGAATGGAAGGAAAGGGTGGAGAAATCGCCGGGAAATATAATGCGCCGCGGTGGTTGGTTTAATTATAAAGATGGCACGTTTTGTTTATTTTAAAACCTGTTGTAAAAAAATACTTCTATTACTTATTTAAAAGTTAATAAGAAGATATCTACTTCACATCATTGATTTTTTCTTATGATAAAGGAATATACTCACACATCTCATATAAGAAGCTTATAAAATCTAAGAATAAAGTAGTAAAAAAGTACAGAAAACATATATTTAATTATTTAAAATTCGAATAAGAACTCAAGTGATCATAAATTATACAGCGTGGGGCAGAGCAACTTGCTTATTTGACATTTAATGAAACGTTCAGCCAGCATTCATCTAGTGTATGGATAACTAGTGATGGCCATTTCTTAGTGTGTTCCATGTGCAATGCCTTGATGAAGGCGGCTGAACGGAGCTTGCGTCGTTTTAATTTATTATGATTGCTTATTTCAATTTGGCGCTCTGATAGGCGGTTGCCCGGAGGAGGGTAAGTACAATCGAAAGTGTGCTTCGTAAAATTTTATGACGTTTGAGTCAGTTAGCAACAGTGACGAGGCTCACGTCCATCTTTAGGGATCTGTAAATAAGCAGAACATGCGCTATTGGTGCCCTCAAAATCCCAAACAACTTCATCAGCGTCCCCAGCATTCAGAACGTGTGACTGTTTGATGTGCAATATCGCGAGTTGAAATAATTGGTCCATGTTTTTTTGAAGAAAACCATCGGGCTCTTCAGTGACTTCTGACCGTAATGTCCACATGATTGAGAAGATCTTCCTGTTAACACTAAACGAGAAGGATATGGGAGATGTGTGGTTCCAGCAGGACGGTGCAATTGCACACACAACTAGTAAGCCAATGACTGTTTGCGACAACACTTCGCAGGATGCCTCATCTCCTTGCGATGGGACCTGCACTGGCCACCACGCTCACCAGATTTAGCCCCCTGTGATTTTTTCTATGGGGTTACCTAAAATCAATTGTTTACAACGATCGTCTTAGGACACTGGATCACCTTAAGAACAACATTTGTCAAGCTATAGCCAACATACCAGTCGATATGCTAGATAGAATTGAACGAACTTTCAGAGAAAAGGTTAACGCAGTTTATTGAAAATGACGGACGCCATCTGTCTGATATCGTATTTAAAACTACGTGAACATAAACTTTACATGTTGTACTTGAGATTGTTTAAAGAATTAGATGTATATCTACATTATTTTTTTTCTTTTACGTAATTTCAAAATAAGCAAGTTGCTCTGCCCCACCCTATACGCAGAAAAAATGTTTTACATGAACCCAAAAAAATATTTTTATATGTAAATATCATATCGTCATGCATAAAAGTTAAAAAAATGCATTTTCGCAGCTAAAATATAATTTAATCCGCCTATTTCTTAAACGATCTTTCATATTTTCTTTATTTTAATGACATTATATAAATATCTTAGCCTATAATTGTAAATGTTGTACAGAAATAATTCTTGCTATAAATATGATGAGATATTTATATAATGGCAAATGAAAACAAAGAAATCACAAATATAGCATCAAGATAAATACTTTTCTATATTTAACGAATTATTCACTAAATAAGAAACAATTATTTAATCCGCTGTATCGTATTAACCGATTCTGCCATTCATCCGCATTCAGAGATTTTTCCGCCACAAATAGATTCCTATAAATACTGTATAAATATTTCTGGAATTGCAGTCGAGCGTACAACCCGACCATTTCACTCGAACGCTAATGCAACATTGATTATCATACATATTTATATTTAACTTATTAAAAAATCACCACAATGCTAATTAAACATATTAAACAACTAATAGAAAAGAATATTTTTCATTTGGTAGCAGTTATTTAAATTAATTAAATATCCATACGCTAGATGAATGGTGGCTTACCATTTTATTAAATAAAAAGAATTTGAAAATAATTAATTATTCGATTATTTCAAAATTTCATCTACCTCATAAATTCCCTTAGAATTAAGCAATTATTTTTGTGTTCGCAGTGGAGGCTTTCATTTTTGAAATAATTATTTTTGTGTCAAATAAATAGTCAAAATCCTTTGCAGTCGCCCAGAGAATATTCAAGAAAGAATAATAGTCTGGAAAAATGTTGTAGAGAAATAAATTAATATTCTTCCAAATACTCGGATTTAACTTTAAAAGACAACGATTTTTTTTCAATTAATAACTTTTTACTATTAACTGTTTGGTTTAAAAACGTAATTGACTGAATTCACCGGGGAAAGTGCCATGATGAAAACATCACCATTTTTTTAAATTTCACGAAATTTATTATAGCAGTATCAAAAATGATTTTGTGTTATACAAACAAAGTTTAAATTAGTAAATAATACTTAAATTTTCCTGTTTTTATATCCTTTTCTCTAGTATTTATTTATTTCGTTCACCTTTATCATATGCATTGTCTTTATTCCGGATGTAATAATATGAGCGTAAAGAGATAAGTAAGTGAAAAATATGAGGATTGATGTTCCGAGACGCGAGGGATGATCCCGCCCTTTTTTTTTTCAGGAATCGTAAAAATACGAACGACACGGCAGAGAATAAGAGAACGGGCTTTCCGGCCAAAAGAAAAAAAAAGTGTACGGAAAAGAAAAACCCGCCGGGATTTTATATTTTCTTACCTTATATTATTATATAACCCGAATCCGGAATTACCAACAGTGTTCCGATAGAAATCGAGGGGGTTTTCGATTATTTACGAAATGATGTTGTACAGATATATGAAGAAGAAAAAAATAAGAACAAATATACACTATTTATTTTTCTATTTCAGTTTTATACGAAAAGTTGAAGAGAGTATAATTAATTCCATTTCAATATCTAGGAATTGTAGAAATTTTCTTTGTACAACATTGAGGTATAATTTTAAATTTAATTAAATATAAAGTGGAGAAGAAACATCTCTATAAATTGAATATAGGTGGATTTGAAGTAATGTATGAAGATTTGATATGACGGATCTCTGTGGTTTAGTTAGAAGTGCACCCGACCGGCAATCGGGGGACATGGGTTCAAATCCCATCAGAGATGTTTCTTTTCCACTTTATATTTAATTAAATTTAAAATTATACCTCAATGTTGTACATTATCATGTCTAAATCTATACTAGCTAACTGAACTGATGTTTGTATTTAGGATAAAAAAATATTTATTTACGGAGTTTCACTTTTCTAAAATGTAATAATGTAAGATGAATTAATTATACAAACATCTTTATTGAAACAGCAGAATTACAATTCTTTACAAATATTTATATTTACAATACATATTGATGGGTTAGTAGACTGTCATGGGCTATCGACCGGAGGTCTTTCTGCCCCGAATTAATTATTTTCCAATTCCTTTTATTTAATTATTTTTTTTATAAATGTGACCAAGTTAATAAAAATCATTTCCTTCTAACTAAAGTAGATTAATCATTCATACATTTATGAATCTAAACCAATAAACCCATTAAACAAATTGTTCCTAAATAACATTACATAAATAATTTTGTAATATAGGTGAAACGTTATTACGTTACGTTATTATCGGTAATTGTTAAAAACATAATAATTTCATCTATAAATATGATTTCCATATTTTGTTATTTTATTTATTTAAATATCAGATGTACATTTTGAACAATCGAGCATATACTTTTTCAATTTTTTTTTTTAATAAATTACGGAAGTGAAGAATACATTCAGCTTTATATCTATTACTGAATAACTTAGGTTAAGTACTGTGAAGTGTAGTATAATAATATAGGTGCAAAATAAAAATTCCTTACTTTACTTGAAATTTTATTAATACACCAGATGTACATTTCTAGGACTTTATGCGAGCATCCCATACCTTACACGTCACCTTAAAATTACCCGCCATCCATGAACCCCATTTACTCTTCACATTGTGCTTATTATTGTATTTTATAATTTAAATCTATTTATTTTCTATTCCATTAAGTACAATTTTTACAACATTATTTCATGTTGTATAATCAAGTGTAGTTTTAATCTCTATTTGGTGGATGCGCCGGGCAAAAACAATATTCAGTGAAATGCTGACACAAATACTTTTTAAATTATATAGGGAATGATAGATAAAACCCCCGAATATATCCAAATAATTGTAATGCTAATATATAATTTTTCGGGGAGGTGGACGTACCTAAATATGTCATTAAATGAGCATTAATGCGATCAATAAAAATCAAATATATGAATAATAAAGTATTGTCGGTATGTAAATTCTATGTGTAAGTTATTTATAAATTATAATACATTTTCCATAGTATTTTAAGTTTATAAAAACTTTAATTAGTTTTAATATTTCAAGAAATACTGCTACGATAATTAAAAATGTTAATATAAGTAATGAATAGAATATGCTAGGTATTATTAAACATAAACAATTAAATTTATAATTGTTTTATTCATCAAAATTTAAGTATAATAATTCAAAACAGTTTATTCAATTGCTTTATTTATAATTTTTTAATTTTTACTGACATCTTTTATTGGAATTCAATATTCTTAATAGTAGTGCAGTTAACGTTTCTCGGTACGCGAAAGTGTTTTTAAAAAGAGTTTTATTTTTATTACACATTCGCTAAAAAGAGTTAACAATTTGATCTTCTTTCGATTTTTAACAAGTTATTAATGTATTAATAATTTACGATTAATTACAATTAATTTCGATTCATTTTGGGAAACGATTGTTTGAGAAAAACTAGGGAGCGGAACTGAACATGCAGAACTTTGAAAGTGTCTTGCGTGGGTCTCTCGCTCTCTTTATATCTGCTGGCGGATGCTGTATCACCAGATGCATCAGTATCAGCAGAAGGAGTACTAGGAGTGGTAACAATTTTAATAGAAAATAAAATATTTCGTTAACTTAAAATTCCTTTAAGAATGTATTTTAATTTCTACAAATGTGCATGTTTAAATGTGACAAGAATCTCTCTTGGTAATGAGAAAATAATTTATTAATTAATTATTTTCGAAATCTTTTTACGTCTTTAAACTACTTTCCTTCGAAATCATCCTGTATATATTTAATTATTATTATAATTCCGTGTGTATATTATATATGAATAACTACAATAATCATCATGAATTAATTATTTTTATTATTAAATGCGTGCAAGGCTTCACGCAAAAAAAAACAACAAGAATCTCAACGTTTACTTATTACACTACTGGGTTTCACCGCAAACGCCCGCGCGCCATTTCATTCTGCCGTATTTATTTTTACTGTATGCCGAATCCACCCGCACGTTAATAAATATCCGAGTTCTAAAATTAAATCGTCGCATTTAGACAACATGAATGAAACTCTGAGCTTCAAATACACACACACGTGTACGCACACATTCGTGAAATAAGTAAAACGCACGAACACAAAGGAGAACAACGACAGAATGAGAAAGATGGACGGATTGTAGCGACAATTTGTTGAAATTTATTAAGAAAAATAATCCTGAATTTTCAAGTACAAGTGCGATAGAATAAAAAAAACTGTTAAAAATTGAAGTCACAATTTAAATTATAGATGTAAAAATCGTATGGTCTATAATGTTTCATAAGTCTCGATTTAAATAATAGATGTAAAAATTTACGAATTTCACATGTTTAGACCAAAAAGGATTGAAAATTAAAATTGAAATCAGAGATAAAAAGAACTTATAATTATATGATATAACGGAATGAAAAAAAAAATCAAGTATTTTTTTAAGAAGTTCTCAAGGTTTTTGTTATTTAATTCACTCTCTATCGTATTACACGATTTTTACCATTTCATGGAAGATTTCCTGAACCACATCGGACTTCATAGTATTTGAAACAAAGTACTGTGAAAAATGCCCCAATTTTCTTTGGCATTAAGACCCACCCACACCTAGAACTTGGTACTTCCATGATACAAGTAGGAATAAAATGTAAATATTTTATCGTCACAATCTAACTGAATTTTCCAACAATTGATGTGTCTTCTTAAACTGTGAGGTTATAAATAAGGAATTTGTTTAATTTTAACATTTCTTCTTACAAAATAGCCCTGAATATCTTTGCATTAACGTTACAATTAATGATGGGAACATTCGAATGGATATATATGATTTTTTTTGATTAAGTAAATAATCGAAGAATTTGAATAATCGAATAAAATTTAAATTCGAGTCATAAATCACGAATGCCCATTCGAATCTTGAAGATATGAATCACCTTTATTTTAATATTCTTTTGTTAACTCTAAATTCGAACATGTAAAAGAAACAGTTAAATTATAATATGTTATAGGTAAAATAAACGCTTTATAGTAATAATTGATTTTTTTTATATTAAAATTCCCTTGAACAAATTATGAAAATAATCACAAATGCTCTTGAAGATGTTAAAAATTTGTTTAACCAAAAAAAAAAAAAAAACATTTCCGGTTTGTAAGAGACATTAGAATTGACGAGACTCATTTACATATAGTTTTATGGTAACAATTAATCAAGTGATTAATAATAGTTCGAAGTGATTCAGGTAAAGAGACAAAAGTGGACATAATCAACCTGATTGGGACAACAAATAAAATGAGAATATCTTTCGGAATAGGAGTAAAAATAATAATAAAATTGTTAATAACTGAGGTTTCAATTTTCTTATAGATTTAATTATGCAAAAGCTTGCGTCGTCTTTAATTTATTTGTTATACATTGTTTATCAATTGAAACAGAGACTTGAAACTCTTTCCCTAAAATTCGCCACCAATCCACATTTGCAGAACACCTTTGTATCCGTCGAAATCCTAACCTTCAACCAAAATTTACACAACCTTCATTAACAATTTATTTCATCAATCTTCTCGGACCATATAGACAATAATCATGACAATTAAAGAAAACGACAAGAACAGGACAAAGGCAGACAGAAAGACCGATGGTCGATAGCCATTTTGTGATGTATTTATCGACCGTTATTGTAAATATTAAATGTAAAAATTCTATGTACAACTTCAGAGATAAAGATGTATATATATATACAGTTTCTTTTCTGTCTTATTTTTTCCGGAATATTCAAATCCGTACAAAAAAATAGGGGTTCCTTTTTAACTTTTCTATTTCTCACCCCCTACTCCCTAGGAGGTTGAGTGTAGTGGGTCGAATTTCGTATCATTAGATGTCCCCCTCCGAGGCGAAAACATTTTTAATTATAAATAGAAAACAGTATTCATTCACTTGGTCATAGTTATTTAAATATATTAAATTTTTTCTTGGATCAAAATTTGTTGTATTATGCAATATTTTATTGATATGCAACGGCAGGTGTACATTATATAATTCAATGTCCGGCGTGGGTATTTTCCCGGGAAGTAGTTGTTTTAATGTGCATTTGTTTAACGTAAGTCAAAAGTCACAGAGCTAAATGTGGAAATAATTTTTTAATTATTTTCAAATCATTTTTATTTAATACATTTTAATTATATTTTCTTATTCCATGTGTAGTTTTCGAGATATTTCAATGTCTTCACTTAAATTGAACACCCTGTATATATACTTTTCTAACGATTTAATTTTATATATATATTTTTTATTTGATTTTTGTGTTTCTACGCACCTCAAGATAGCTGTAAATATTGTTGAATGCCGAGTTAATTAAATATAAAGACTCTTTTATGTTTATTCCCCCCTCGTAAACATACTTGTAAACCAATCTCGAGCCTGAACACACATATAAAAAAAATCATAAATAAAGTGCGTCAAATTCTGCATGGCATTCTTGAGTCCCGAGCATGAATAAATAATCTCATCTCGAGATTCCGCCGATACGTCACGAGTTCGAGTGTGTCTTATCTTATTGGAAAGTTAATTAAACACGCCGGTCGTCCGTCTGTTTTGAAAAGCTCCGGGTGGCGGGAGGAGAAAAAAATAAGAGGACTTCATTCAGCCAGCGAAACGCGAGGGAAAATCGATGAGAACCGGCGGTTCGTAGCTGGATACAAAAAGTGGGTGCTGGCTGGATGATTAGTTTTCGGGGCCGGTAGTAAAGTTTCAGTGGAACCGAAGACAATTCGCGCGCGCGAAGGGGGTGTGATATTTCACGCGAATGGAATTACGCGCGACAGCGAATAGAGGTCTGTAATTAAATTTGATATTTACGCGTGTGCGATGAGGAACCAGGGAAATTGTAAATGGGTTATTATTGTAATTGTTTTCTATATTCCCCTAGCTCTTTAAATTAAATTTTAGAAAATAATAGTTTAAAAAAGAAAGATCGATAACCCATGACAGACTACTAATACAATTGCACATATTGTTATAATAAATTTTGTAAAATTTTGTTATCATATTTTCTAAATAAAGATGTCTGTATATATATATATAATAGATTAATTTCAGAACACCAAATTTAAATTTAAATAATATATAGGGACACTTTATCGACCTTCAAATACAAATAAATAGAAAAAGAATAAATGAAATTAAACAGTAAATCTCGGATTAAAAATAAATAACACATTAAAATGGGACGACCACATAAATAAATTAACACATGAAAATTCCAAACTAAACGCCACGTGGTGGAAAATCAGAAGATACACCCCAAAAAATAATAAGAAGAGTTTATACCATGCATGGTTTACCTCCAACATCAACTGCCTAATAACAACCAGCAAAAACATCATGAAGCTGCAAAGACAACAAACCAAAATTCCGAAAATATTGTACGTATTTAGTCTTTCAAAGTCTATTGTAATCTCGCTACAATTGTTATACCACACTGTGGCTTCTTCAGGCGAAGAAATGATACACTACACTATTCTGTCCGGGTATATATACAAAAAAAGTTTTATTAGTTTATGAGGGGGCGAGATTTTTAGATAAAATCAAATTGAGTAGTGGCGAATTCGTGACGTCTAGTTTAGAAGATGTTCGTTGAATTTTCTTTTGTTTATCTCTAAATTCTCCATAATATTTAATTTTAGGCTTTGTGTAGGATTTTGAAATTATCATCAAAATTGTGGTTCTCCTCAATAAGGTGGTTTGCATATGTGGAGTTTGTTTTCTTTTGCTCGAAACTGGATCCTCTCAAATGATCTTCCTGTTTGTCCCAGATATGTCTTGGGTCAGTCTATATAAGTTAGCAGATAAACACCACTTTGTTGAGTTTCTGTAGTTTTGTCTTTGTTGTTTTTTATAATATTTCCTAATGAATTGTTTGTTTTAAAAGCAATATTAATGTTTTTATTTTTTTGAATTTTTGCAACTTTCTCACTCGTTTTGCCAGTATATGTCATAATTTTGTAGTTGTGTAATGATTTATCCATTATAACTGGATAAATTGAATTAATAATTACACTTCTCTGCTTTTTTGATATTTTTTTTTCTATTGTTGATTTCTGAAAACCATTGTTAACAGCAATTTGAAATATAATTTTTAATTCCTTATCGAAGTTATTTTGTGTCATCGATATTGTTAATAGTCTATGTATCATACTATGAAATGCTGCTAATTTATGTGATATTGGTTGGTTTGATTTAAAATTAATTGTAGTGTCAGTATGAGTTGGTTTATGATAAATTGCAAAATCATGCCTATTGTTAATTTTTGTAATCGTTAGATCTAAATAATTAATGGAGTTATTTATTTCTACTTCTTTTGTAAATTGCATTTTGTTGTGTTGTGAATTTATTTTATTTAAAAATGTATTTAATTATCTAACTGTGCCGTCGAATGCTAAAATAACATCATCCACGTATCTATACCAATAAATGCATTTATTAAAAGCAGGCAATTTAGTTTCAAAGTGGTCCATAAAAATTTCGGCCAATAAAGGGCTTAGTGGGTTTCCCATGGCTAAGCCATCCCTCTGGCGGAAGTATTTATTGTTGAATTGAAAATAATTCAGAGAGAGGCAAATATTTCAATATTTCCTCTCGTATTAAGTTGTTAGTAGAAATTTAATGGTTTCGACCCGAAAATGTAATCTTTCAATTTATGAAAAAAGAAGACTCGCCAATCAAATATTTGCTAAATTAAGAAATTTTAATAAAAAATCAATGTTTACATTGTAAAATTTACAATAACAAAAGGATGTGTAAGAAACTTGTTGTGCATTTTAGAATGTAACATGATTGCCGCAAATATATTCAATTATACCGCCTTTTGAACAAAAAGTAATTTAATATTTTAATACCTTGAAAATTACACCGCGCATAAAATAATAATAAAACAAGCAGCCTCGACACCCGGCCCGCGTACACCGGTATTAAATTTTTATTCCGGATCCGGTTTCGTCCCGAGAAAACCCACACAAGTCGGGATTAAAAGAAAACTTTCTTAGCCGGCGAGCGAAAAAAAAAATTAACATTTCGAACGCCGCTCGTGTTCATTCCTATCTCCCCCAATTCCCCACCCCCTCAGTGTTCTCTTTTTCGTTTCATTTTATCCACGCTAAAAAAGTCCGCTTAAAAAGGCTGAGGATTTGTCGCCGGCGGTTTTGATCGTGTCCCCGTCATCCGCACGCTTTATATTAATGGCCCCCTAATTGCGTTATTGAGCGGAAGGACGGACGATAAGGGCACAATAGTCGGTGCACCCCCGGGATCATCAATTACACACCTTCTTTTTTTGCCCGCTCCTGCCAAAAACCCGGCGCATCGTTTCGGCTAAATAGGGAAGTTACCCCCTCCTCGCAGCAAGCGGTGATTGTGTGATGACGCGATAGGGTTTCAATTTCGGTAATGAAGTGTGCCCGCCTTATCTCATTAATGCTCAATTAACTGGCCAGATAGCGGGGATTTAACGATGGCTTTTCGCTATTAATCTTCAACTTTCGCGCTTTTCCGAATGGGGGAGGTGTTGTTTCTGGCGCTCTGTATCAATTTTCGGTGTGATTCATGGGTTTTGGGTTGAATGCACTTTTATAGATTAGCCTCATATTTCCATCCTTTATCTACTGAAAGTTATTATGCTTCATTTGCTAAACGCTTTAATGTCCTGAATATTTTCATTTAACTTTATCCCTTAAAGTCTCAAGTATCTATTTTCGGCGGCTCTATCAATTTAGATACCCGAAATAGTATTTAAAAAACAATACTTTCCTTTGGTCAGGAGACTAGTGATTGTAAAAATGTATACATAAATTTAAAAAAAGTAATTAATTACAATCGTGGACAAAAAATCCAGACATTGAAGTGATTGTCTGTAGCATAAGAACATTTTTTTTATATATATATAGAAAATCTTTATTTCTGAGAGATACATTACAAAATTACAATCATAAACATCTAGTTAAACCTCAGAAAATGGCTATCGACCATCGGTCTTTCTGCCTCATTTTTTTTATTTTCTGCTTTTATGTCATAAGATGTGAAACATTATCTATAAAGGAGGTATTAGAAGTAAAAATAAATACGAAACATTTATTTCAAAAAGAAAAAGTTACGAAATAGTAAGTTATACACAATTATATATATTCTTTATTTTTAATTCCACCGATTAAAATTTTTTACAGTTTTTTTAAAAATCGATCTAAATTTTAATTAAAATAATATATTCTTTATTATTAATTCCATCGATTAAAATATTTTACAGTTTTCTTAAAAATCGATCTAAATTTTAATTAAAATAATATATTCTTCATTATTAATTCCATCGATTAAAATTTTTTACAGTTTTCTTAAAAATCGATCTAAATTTTAATTAAAATAATATATTCTTTATTATTAATTCCATCGATTAAAATTTTTACAGTTTTTTTAAAAATCGATCTAAATTTTAATTAAAATAATATATTCTTCATTATTAATTCCATCGATTAAAATTTTTTACAGTTTTCTTAAAAATCGATCTAAATTTTAATCAAAATAATATATTCTTTATTATTAATTTCATCAATTAAATTTTTTTAGTTTCATTAAAAATCGATCTAAATTTTAATTAAAATAATATATTCTTTATTATTAATTCTATCGATTAAAATTTTTTACAGTTTTCTTAAAAATCGATCTAAATTTTAATGAAAATAATATATTCTTTATTATTAATTCCATCGATTAAAGTTTTTTTTATAACATGGTCCGAAATTTTAATTAAAAAATATATATTCCTATATAGACGTAAAGTGAAATACAAACGCAACAATGGCGCCAGAAAAATTAATGGCCTTCCGCGTTTTAATCTCCCGAATTGCTTGCATTTTTACATTCGGGATGCAAACACAATGGACGATGCACGACGGGGACATTTTTAATGCCATCATTACTTCCCCTCTTCAGAATAAAACGCGAAAGAAATAAAAAAGAAAATAATACAAAGGGAAATCGATTTACAAAAAAATATATATAATAGAACGTCGTTTTGTCATCTCAAGATTCAATCCCTTTTTCTTTTTTGGAATAAAATAAGCTGGACATAAAGAGTCACGGTCGAGCGAATTTTAACAAGGGATGAGAAATGATATTTATTGTTAAAATGTCATGCTTGGATGAAAACGTGTGCCTTACTACGGATTATATATCAGTAGCAAGATACATGTGTAATTATAATATAATTAAAATAAATTGTACACACTGATTAAATACTTCAATAATTCTTTCTTTCTTAATTTTATCCTCTTTTACCCGTATATGGGTGTCGAGGTTTGGTCCTATCGCTTATAAAATTGTATCCACTCGTTTCTATTCGTTGATAGTTCCTAACCATTAATTTGGTTAGGATGCATTTATAAAATTGTGTCTTATCGCGTTTTATAGATTTTGTTTCTTTTACTTAAATGGTTATAAAATGTTTACCTTTAATCGCTGATTTGTTGTAAAAATATTATTTAAATTATTTTAAAAAAAAATGGTGAAAGCGCCGGGTTGTTGCTGGAATTATTGCCAGCTTCACACACATGATATATTATTATGTTTTTATATTATTATAAATCAATATTTACCTTTTTATTAACTGTATCAGAACAGCTAAACATAAAACCAATAGAAAAATTGATAGAAGAAAGACAGCTTGGATGGTTAGGGTGTACCGTATGGAAAATGATAGAAAAGCAGAAGAAATATACGAAGTCAACTCTGACTTCGTATATTTCTTCTGCGGGGAAAAACAGAGTAGGGAGACAACGGCTAAAATGGGACCAGCAGACTAGACAAGCAGCAGAGAAAAGAGGGATTATATGGAGAAATGCCAGAATGCTAGCACAAAATATGGAGGATTGGAAAAGAAAGATCAAGAATGGAGAAGAAAACATTAAAATTTAAATTATTTTAAATATGTAATAATGTGTATTAATTTGACACACAAAAAAGAGACAAAAGTGGAAACAATCAACCTGATTGGGACAACAAACAAAATGAGAATATCTTTCGGGATAGGAGTAAAAATAGTTTGACACCGAAAGGTGAAAGAATGTATAGATTAAATAAAAAAATTAACTGTATCAAAAAATAGGAAATGATTACTCTGCAACCCCAATATTCCTTCAAAATAAAAAAAATCATACTTCTGCTATTTTTCATTTCATTTTATCAAATAATACAGACTTTGACAATAACGTTAGTAATCATGACGATTAACTAGACAAAGACAAAAAACAAGACAATGACAGGCTGAAAGATCTATGGTCGATAGCCATTTCGTAATATGTTACATACATGTATTATAAATAAATAATAATTATATAATATTACACTAGTAAAGATGTATTTATATATATAGGAAATTATTGATGAAAATGACCCTTTTTTTTTTTCTTTAAAGGCATGGCAGCTTACTCGTTATCTATATTGTACCTGCGGTATAGAGAATCCATTAGCATAAAACTCCCCCCGCGGGCTTTTTTTCCTATTTCCACCAGCAAATAGGGTCGAGATCTCGGCTGGTGACGTTCGATGGAAATTACCGTCGTTATTTCCTGTAAGGTAATGCACACATAAAATAAACACCATTTCCTTCTGTATGTGTAACTCAGGTGTGGAGTCAACGCCGCGCGTGTGTTTGTGCGCGCTTACACTGACAATTTTACGACGGGAGGAGGAAGGGAAAAAAAGCGGAGGAAGTGAGCGAAATCCGAGACCGTAATTTTCTCGGCAATCACGCCCCCTCTTCCACTTTATCCCCCCGGCACCCGTTCCCTCTCTTTCATTGTATGCACAGGAATGTTTGTGTGATAAGGGACTAATATGAATCAATTCGATTAATCGGCGCGTGTCATGCAAGAATTTCGTGGAAGCGCTTACGCGAGAAAGGACAATACAGAGCTAACCTGCCGGTATGCAGGGTATCTCATTGTTTGGGTTCGCTGCCGAACCAAAACGTAATCCGAACGAAATTAATGCCCCTGGTATTATTAAATCAGAACGGGACTCGACACCGGAATGGAATTCGATGAATTATTATTAATGGACGCGTGTGTGAAATTTTAATCCTTACATTCAAGAAAAAAAGCATTTTTTCGTACCTTTTATCATAATCTTATGGTTGTGAATTAAATTAGAGTAATAATTTTTAAATCTTAGATAAACTATTCGGATATTAATCATAATAATCGCCACGTGAAATTAGGAGAAAGATGGTGCTTGCGTCGTCTTTCATTTATTATGATTCATATCAGGCATTTAACGCAACTAATGGGGTTCGAAAAACCGAAATGGCCATCACTAGTTATCCATACGCTAGATGAATGGTGGCTGAGCATTTTATTAAATTATTCGGAATTATAACGAAACTAACCATCCAAATGATGTGTGCTAAAGCGGCTTTTAATAACTTTGCATCTATTATTTTGACTTTCAAACGAAATTTTCTAATTACTTGGACTCTTTGACTTCACGTTTGAATCCAAGTGACGGTGGCGCTGCCATAGAACAAGTGCCAAGGCCAAGTACTAAATGAAAGTCATTTTACGATCGAGTCAGCTGTGTGTAATTCCTTACTAAATATTGTAGTTGGAATTATATTTGTCATTTGCTGCTGCATATCAGCTACAGTTGTTTTTGTTAATTTTTTATTTTCTTTCTCAAATATAATTTTATGTGGCCTACAAAATCTGGGAGAAGAAAGTCTAGGATCTATCCATATTACATTTTCGTTTTCCAAACTTACAATTTGCAGAGGAACTATACAAACGGTAAATAAAAATTCATCAGTTCGTGATGAATCTGTGAATGCTTGTTTGTATAATGAATGTCCTGCACTTCCATCACATCCCCATTTATATGTTATGACGAATTTATTTCCCAATAATTCGTTATTTTTTAATGGTAAACTAAGATAGACCAAGCATACTTTTTCACTTTCTATCCGTCGCATTTCATCAATTTATATCATCAATTCAGCTCAAATTTCAATGAATTATTTATAAAAAGTGATTTAATGTGTTAGCAATCTCAAATAACATAAACAGTATGATCCACAAGGGCTTGAACTTTAACTTCAGCACATGTTTCGTCGCAGTTTTCTTCTGGATAACATTCCTTGTTAGCTCTTACTATTAAATCATAACTGGGATAAATATTTGCATTTCGTGCTTTTGCGCCATTGCGTTTTGTAAAACGCCCATCAATGTATAATGAAAGTGCTTTTTGAATGGAGTACTTAGTAAGTTCTTTTGTTGGAGATTTATAAGCCTCTTTTAATTTGGTAGCTGTTGATTTATTACTTATTTTTTGCAAAATGTTTGCCGCATCTCGTTGACCTGACGAATGAAAGCTTCGTTTAGTTGCATACACTAATTCCTCTTGTGAATAATTTTCTCGCGACAGTTTTGTTTTACGCCTTTTTGAAACAGATGATAAATCATTAAATGATTCATGTGGTCTTCTGGATAAGCCGGGTTGTGGTTTCTGACATTTTTTTTTGGAAGTCAAATATTTCCGGTTTATCAAAATTTTCCTCAAAGCGAAAAATTGTCCGATTTGACTTTTGCCATTTCAAAGAAACTTTCGAAGTAAAATTTCTATTTTTTTTTAATTTCTATATTTCTGTTAGTAGAATTTATATTAAATTTGTTCATAACAAATTTCATAACAGCGGAATTTTTATCTTGTAAAGTTGTTCCTCTCCGCCAAACCTCAAATAACGTTTTGCGCGAAATGGACCAAACATCTAAAAAATAATATAAAAACACGTGAGTCACTTCGAGGCAGCTAATTTTATTTTAAATACTAAGAATAACAGTTAGATTATAGTTGTGCAATATATGAGAGTAAACTAAGATAGACCAAGCATACTTTTTCACTTTCTATCCGTCGCATTTCATCAATTTATACGATCAATTCATTTCAAATTTCATTGACTTATTTATAAAAAGTGATTTAATGTATTAGCAAACTTTAAGCAAATATATTAACTACTTACTTGGGGAGAAATTTTCCATATTTTTTTTATAAAAAAAATAAACATCCACAGATATGAAATAAAACACTGTTAAGTTAAATGGTAATGCGTTACTTAATCACGGTCCCTACCCTTGTGGAAAGGGTCTAAGAGGCTGCAAATTTTACCTGGTTAACAATACTTTAGATACTTTTTGCAGTATCTAACATTAAACTTAATTTTTACCTTACAAAATTGCCCCGAATGAGTACGTTGTGTCTCGAAATGTACATCTAACAGTGAAAATTGGTAAGGTAAAGGTAGGAATTAAGTTGAATTTTGATCACCTAAACTCAAATAGTGTCAAAAAGTAAGATTAATTTTTAATATAACATTATTGCAACGTTTTTAAGTTTATTTTACTCAGTGGAATTACTTGTTTTGCAAAGAGTTTACACTCCGTTAACCACTTGGATTTTTATTCATCATTCTCTGTCGTATTACACGATTTTCACCATTCAAGTGATTTTTCTTCCTGATTATTATTGATTTTATAAATCATATGGTTGTTATTCATGTTTAATTTATTTATTAAACACGCCTAACACGTATTGATTTGAGCGTAATAAATTTTTCCGGTCAAAGTAAAACCGCACAAAAAAATCTCGAGCCGAAAAAAATAAAATAAATAAATAACCACCCCCGAAAAACCCGGGTTATATTAATACATAACATGATTCAGCCGGCATAAACAGACCGGTCCTCGAGTAAATAAACGTAATTTATGTTGGCAATATATTTAAAAGGTGTCAAAGGCAGCGCTCACGTCCGAGGGCTCGCGCGGGGGGGTTCGGTGCGGGTTTAAGCGGCGGCGGGAGGGTTGTCAGTTGGACGCGATGGCCGCATGATTGATAATCGGACATCGGTCAGAGCCACATCTGCCCCAGTCACTCGTCAATCCAGGAAATATCAATTTAATTTCATAATTAATTAATTACCAAATCGCCAACTAATAACTACCGGCGAAATTCAGCGGAGCAAAAAGCGGCGCTAATCGCTCATTGGATTTAGTTTAAAGTCTATGATTTTATGCACCCTCCAGTTCAGATGTGCCCGTTTTCTTTGTTATCGAAACTTCGTAGGAGATGTTCACTTTTTTGTCTTGAGTAATTGTATTCGCATTGAGTTTCTTAGCGGGCAAAAAATTGGGTCTTGATTATTCAGAACAAAAACGCACAGACATTATTTTGAAATTAATATGATATTTTCATTTTTTAATTAACTAAATTTTAATTTAATTGATATATTTAAAAAAAAATAGATAAGTTGGCTACAAATAAATAAAATTTGAATTAAATAAAATTCCAATAAAATAAAATATTAATTTCAATTACTTTAGAGAACTTAGACAGTGACGCAATCATCAATAGTATCCAGGATCAGATTTCAATGCTGTGACTTTATTGTCGTCAAATAAAATATGACGATTGAATAAAAAGACAATAACTGCACAAATACAGGCAAAAAGACCGATGATCGATAGCCATTTTCTGAGGCTTAGATGTTTATGATTGTAATGTTGTAAATATTGTGATATAATTTAATGCATCTCTCAGAAATAAAGATTTTCTATATATAGAGAGAGTTATTTTCCTATTTAAATATTTTAAATAGCCGTTTTCTAAGGACAACGTATAATATATTATAAGAATTATATTGTTAATTTATTGTATATAAAATTGTCTTCGGCAGAAATAAAGATGTTATATATATATATTTTAAATAATTGCAATCAAATTAATCTGAAATGTGTTTATTTCAAAAAAAGTTTTTGAATGATAACTTTGTTTAAAAATGTTTTAAAAAAATATTAACCTCCCCTGTCCGTTCAAGTGAACATTCTGTCCCTTTTTTTCTCGGACGTCGGGCGGCACCGAAATAATAATTTTCTTGCTCCGCACGACTGCACCGAAAACTCACCGCGCTTTCTTTCAAACCTTGCTACTGACAGCACCATTTTCTTTCTCTCCCACTTAAAATAGACGTTAGTTCTTTTTTTAAAGTGAATCAGAAAGAAAATGATGCTGTCACTAGCAATGGAGTTTTTTTTTTATTATATTCATGAAAACAAATTATACAGTGCTTTCCAAACGTAACGAATACATTCTATAAAATCGCCGTTATTTATCAACCGATTTTGATATATATTTTTTTTTACGTTGTATTCAGAATGAAAAACTCTATCATTTGAGGTATTGCAATAGGTATTGAACAGCAAAGTTGAGCATTTTTATTTTATTATTAATAAGGCTTTATTGGACCATTTGGGACTGCATATACAAATTAGAATTAGGATTTTATTTATTAGATTTTGTAAATGAAATGTATATTGTAAAATGGAGATTCCATAAATAAATAACTAAAACTAATTAATAAACCATTGTAAAGAAACTCAAAATCAAAGTATTTTAAAATTTTCACTACAGTGCTTAACTATTGCTGTGTTTCTCAATGTCAAAAATTATCCGAACCCCCCCCCCCTGCGAACATAATTGAATAATTAATTAATTATTCAATTGTGTAAATTAATTATTTTGGAATGTATTTTTCTTTAATTTATATATATACAGAGAGCTTTTTTTATCAGTATACATTTCCCATATGTATACCTGTTAATTATTTTTAGAATCGTCCTAATCAAGGTATTCGGCCGCTCTGGAAAAATTGAAAAAATATCTTATCCTCTTCTAATACTGTTGGAATTGTAATACATCCTTGAAATTCGACTTTTTTCTTCATTTTTATTAAATATTTCACACAATTTTATTTTCACATTTAGCTCTGTGACTATTGACTTACCTACGTAAGTACGTTTATTAATTATTTTCAAATCATTTTTATTTAATATATTTAAATAACTGTGACCAAGTGAATGAATACTGTTTTCTATTTCTATTTATCACAATTTTAAGTCTAGCGTTTGACATGTGTGTTTAATTGCATGTTGTAGGCAACTGTGTAGACATTTTTGCAACTATACACTTCCCCGAATGTATACTGATAAAAAAAACCTCTCTGTATATATATTCCCATTTACCTTTTCGGGTGTCGGATTTTCTTTAATTTAATGTATATATTTATATTTATTTTAAATATTGTTATTATTATTATAATAAACTGTATCAATTAATTTATCGAAGCCCCTCGTTTCGGACAGGGATAATCCGACACCGCCTGAGAAGAAGGTCTCGCTTCTAATTAATTACGCGCACCTGCACACCCAAATCCCGGATTTATTCAGAATTTTCTCTCTTATTTTTTTTTGTAGCCGGATTTTGTTCATATCCTCCCTAGTCCCGGTTAATAAGAAACCGTTTAAGTGGCATCCCGTGTCTCAGATATCACACGTATTGAACACGCAGAGACATACAATATCGAGCCGGTATATCCGCTTCCTGTACGCGAACGTGTCTCGGGGGTTGTGGGCTGAGTGCGCGACGATGGGGGTGTATTTAGATCACCTATCGGATTACGGCTTGTTGGGACACGTATGTGTAGTTAGTCCTGTATAATTTTCGCATAAAGAAAAAATTGAAATCCATTGGAAATATTCATTAACTGTGGAAATAAGCATGCCCTGATTTCTAGTAATTTTTTTTATTATTATTGAAGTATTTCGATAAAAAAAATGCTAAAATAAAAAGGGATGAGATGGGAATAACCCAGAATCATCAATGTATAAAAATCCCCGGAAGTAGTAATAATTGCTTAAACGCTTCTAGCTAACAAACCACTTTATTAGATTTAAGCTGCCGGGAAAATTAATCGCATCAGAGTTCCAACAAGCAAACGTCCATTTCTCACCGCCGCCACCGCAGATATTGGTCAATATCATTATTATCCATTAAATTCGTGCGTTTCCCGAGTACAGGACCGTAAACGCCGCAACACAAGAGAAGGGTTTTTCCCCCGTGTATTATTTTATTTAATCTCGACGAAATCTCGCCCCATTTTCCCTCCGCCGCGTAACATAAGAAGCACAAAGCCAGCTAATAAACTTATATATCTACTTATCTACACATACATACACACGTACGTATAAGAAATACATACAAATAACCTGCAAGAAAAAAAAGAGAGAATGGGGTATGGCATTAGTATTAATGATGCTTATATATTGCGGCTTACTTCTTCGAAGAATAAACTAGAAAATTGAACGAAACAAAATTTTTTTTTCTAAATACAAAGAAAAGTTAACTTTTTAAAAAAATCGGAGGTAACACAATATCCTTCGCAAATTACAATCAACTCTACCAATTTTGATTTAACAAATAACATTAAATTTTTGGGAATATTTATTGATAATAAATTGAAATGGTATAAACATATTGATTATTTTAATATCATTAGAAAAAAAAACATTCATTCACTTTGCCACTTAAATAAATTAAATAGAAACGAATTTTAAAATAATTAATTCTTTTAGATCGGTTATTTCCATTTGAGATCGCGGTCGGGACAGTACGTTTTAAAATATTGCAACGAAAGTGAAAGAAGCAGCTGGAAAGAACACTCTGGAATGTTCCAGCGAGCGCGCGACGTCATCGAAAGTTCCGAAAAGTTCGAGAAACAAGCTATATAATAGTGCGCTGGTGGCGCTGCTGGCAGTCAGTCTATGACGAACGTCCGAGTACTCACCATCGGTCTTATAAATAAATAGTAACAGTGTGATGTTAATGAATGTGTTAAGTATACTCTAAACAAAATAAATGGACATTATTTTACTTATTTTCGAGCCTGATTAAACCCGATTTCGTAACAATACCTTTAATAGAAAGTCTAAAACGCTATTTTCATGCCGAGAAATAATCAATACAGAAAGACTCAATTTAATGCAGTGTACATAAATAGAAATAGATAATTAGAAAATAAGCGGACATAAACAAATACACACCGAAATATTTTGAACGTAATTCGTTTATATTATTCACACACAAACCGATTTAGAAAACCGGAATGAAATCATTGAATTAAATCAGTGTACAATTTGCATAAATAATTCGCATATAAATAAGATAGCATGTAAACAATAAGAGAGAGAGAGAGAGAGGGAGACAATAAATGAAACGAGTGCCAAACCAAATACGGATTAATTACTCGACGTCAATAAATTTAATGAAAACAGTTTATGTTAAAAACAATAAGCTATTTATTTGTTCGTTTACTAGTGGATAATTATTTTTAGTTACTGTTTCTTTTATTTCAATACGATAAGTTTTAATTAAACAAAATTTTGCAAATAAAACATTTATTTTTTGGTTCTATTTTTTACTCTCCTTGGAATCCCGTGCAAGGGAAAGTATTGTGATCATAAAAATTTTCGAATAGCCAAATTCACATTTTCTCCATGCCAGAAAATCAAAAAAATATAAATAATTTATTTTGCAAGGTAACTTCATGAAACTTGGTGAGGATATTACTGAATCCTTCCTCTTTCAGAATATGTAAAAAACAAAAAATACCCCATCCACAGTTTTTGAGATATTTTCGATTTTATATGAAAACGACGAATTTTATTCACATTTTCTCCATGCCAGAAAATCAAAAAAATATAAATAATTTATTTTGCAAGGCAGCTTCATGAAACTTGGTGGGAATATTACTGAAACCATCCTCTTTCAGAATATGCAAAAAACAAAAAATACCCCATCCACAGTTTTTGAGATATTTTCGATTTTAGATGAAAACGACGAATTTTATTCACATTTTCTCCATGCCAGAAAATCAGAAAATCATAAATAATTTATTTTGCAAGGTAGCTTCATGAAACTTGGTGGGGATATTACTGAATCCTTCCTCTTTCAGAATATGCAAAAAACAAAAAATACTCCATCCACAGTTTTTGAGATATTTTCGATTTTAGATGAAAACGACGAATTTTATTAACATTTTCTCCATGCCAGAAAATCAAAAAAATCATAAATAATTTATTTTGTAAGGTAGCTTCATGAAACTTGGTGGGGATATTACTGAAACCTTCCTCTTTCAGAATATGCAAAAAACAAAAAATACCCCATCCACAGTTTTTGAGATATTTTCGATCTTAGATGAAACGACGAATTTTATTCACATTTTCTCCATGCCAGAAAATCAAAAAAATATAAATAATTTATTTTACAAGGTAGATTCATGAAACTTGGTGGGGATATTACTGAAACCTTCCTCTTTCAGAATATGTAAAAAACAAAAAATACCCCATCCACAGTTTTTGAGATATTTTCGATTTTAGATGAAATCGACGAATTTTATTCACATTTTCTCCATGCCAGAAAATCAAAAAAATATAAATAATTTATTTTGCAAGGTAGCTTCATGAAACTTGGTGGGGATATTACTGAAACCTTCCTCTTTCAGAATATGCAAAAAACCAAAAATACCCCATCCACAGTTTTTGAGATATTTTCGATTTTAGATGAAAACGACGAATTTTATTCACATTTTCTCCATGCCAGAAAATCAAAAAAATATAAATAATTTATTTTGCAAGGTAGCTTCATGAAACTTGGTGGGGATATTACTGAAACCATCCTCTTTCAGAATATGCAAAAAACAAAAAATACCCCATCCACAGTTTTTGAGATATTTTCGATTTTAGATGAAAACGACGAATTTTATTCACATTTTCTCCATGCCAGAAAATCAAAAAAATATAAATAATTTATTTTGCAAGGTAGCTTCATGAAACTTGGTGGGGATATTACTGAATCCTTCCTCTTTCAGAATATGCAAAAAACAGAAAATACCCCATTCACAGTTTTTGAGATATTTTCGATTTTAGATGAAAACAATTTTTAAATATACAATATTCCTAGTCTATGCCTGGCGCATCCACCATTTTTAAACGATTTTTAATATACAAAGACCTGCATTATAGCTCTCGTCCTCGAAAACTCAGTTACCATTTAGGTTAGAACTTTGAAATTATGAAAATATACAACATTCCTAGTCCAAGCCCGGCGCATCCACCATTATTGCACGATTTTTAATATACAGCGTCTTGCATCACAGCTCCCATCCTCGATTACTCAGTTACTATTTTAGTTAGGACTTTGATATTTTGGAAACATTACTTGGGTCATAGGACGTACAGGAAAATATTTATGATTATACAGGATGTCCCAAAAAACTGTTTGATATAAAAAAAAAAAACTATTGATGAAGTACACATTGTGCTCGAATATTATTTTATTAAGTGAAGAAAGGAATGCAAATAATTATTTCTTGTCAACAATTAAAGTCTAATAATATTGAAGGAGTTAAAAGTGGAGATCAACTTTGTTGTTGCAAAACCTCCAAATTATACACACAGTGTTATTCTACATTTCTGGTTGAATTGAATTAATTTGCTCACTAATCAACCGTTCCTCAAAATTATACACAGTGTTATTCAAAATTTCTTACCAAACATTTGTGGTAACGAATGGTGGCCATAAGAAATCCCATTATTTAAGCAATTAAATTTCGTTTACTTTTTATTTTTAGTTTAATTTGTTTATGATTACCCAGATGTGTCGTTATTATGATCATTTTATTAAATATGTTAATTTGATTCCTTGTTGATTGATTAAATCCTTAGATTGAATCGACGCGTGTTTCGTATGTTTATGATATTATAATTTATTTAAATAAATTGGATTAAATACTATGTATGTAATTATTTAAACGACACCGAAATGAATAGAGAGACAACATCTAGAAAAAATACAGTAGGAAAGCGCCGCCGTTGCGTGTGGGTTGAATGGGATAATTTGTGAGTATAAGTGTGTCAGTTAATCACAAAGTGAGCACACGTGGGTCCGGATCTGAATCGAATCGGCGCAGTGGGCGTTGAAATGGACCGCGCGCATTTAACAACTTAAGTCGCTCGTAAATAACAACGCGCCCTTCGACCGATTTGATGAAACGTCGTTAACCTCGATAAACGCCAAATACACATAAGTCTTTAGCAGAGCCGAAAAAAATGGTCAAAATCGCCGCGAGGTGTACGTTTGGTAGAACGTTGTCGATTTGTTAAATTGCTTAATTGTTTTCACAATGAATGAAAATTGATTGATTATTAATAATTTTGTAGAGTTATGAGAAATAAAAAAAATGATTCTTAAACTGTTTAAAAATAATAATAATAATAAAAACACTCAACAATATTAAGCAATATTAAAACACGTAATAGGATATTCCAAAAGTAAAAAATATTAATTTTAACGTGTACATTATATGTTATCATCACAGTTTAAGGAGAAGTTCTCTCCATAGGAAAATTATTTATAGTAGTAATAACAATCAGTATTTATTTGTAATAAAAATTTAATACAAAAAAATAATTAATTTTTCAATTGAATACAAAAAAAACAGCAGCAAAAAAGTAATTACTTTTTTGTATGTAATTTTTATTACAAATAAATACAAAAAAAGTAATTAGTGTTTTTTTTTTAATTTAAATAATATTTAATTGGGTTTTAAATTAATCACACAAATATTCCAAACTGCAGTGAAAAATTATATTAATTTTAATAGCGTATACTTTGTTTCCTAAGAGCAAATTATAATAATTACAAACATCCCCACAGCTATTTTGTGTACGGCGCGTATTAAAATAAATACATAAGAACCGAATCGCGTGTCGAAGGATGGCCGCCATGAAAATCGCGTGTAGATTGCGATCGTGCCAGGCACAAGCAAGGCTCCCCCCAATAACCATCGTCCCTTTTCAGACCTTTTCGATTTATAGATTAACGACCGCCCCCCTCCTGCCCCCCTTTTCCGGAATATACAAGGATACAATAAAACCCAACACAAAAACATCACCGCTATCTTTCTATGAACCGGTACGTCGTCATCTTTGCTTAAAATATTAAGTCGTAAGTCATTTCCTGAATAAATATAAATTGGAAAATTGAAAGGGAACGGGGAAATATACGCGAGAAATTTAAGTTGATTTTTAATATAGAGATACTATTTAATAAGTCGGATTATTAAATAAATTACCAAGTTGTCTGTTATCTTCATGGCACGCTTTATTTCATGGAAACGAATAATACTATCAAAATATCTATTATTATTTTCAATTAAATAAAGCGTGCCATGTCAGGAAGTCAATTAATAAATTAAAATTAAAATATGTTGCTATATTTAGCAATATATTTTAATTACAAAAAATGAATTATAACCTTGCGAATGAACAAATTATTGTATTGTGATTTATTGTAACGTAAATCAATAAATTTATTATACAGAGAGGTTTTTTTTAACAGTATACATATCCCCTATGTATACATGTAAAATATCCAAGTCAAACGCATTGATGTGTGTGTTTAGTTGCCTATAATACGCAACCCGGACGATCGATTCCTTCAACTAGGATAATTCAAAAAACAATTAAACAATTTTCTATTTCTCACAATATCGAAATGCACAATGTGGAAGAATGCCTTGCAGTTTCTGGTGGTTATTTCTAGCACTTATTCTAATTATTTATTTCAAGTTTATCATTCTTCACTGTTATTTTTCTTTCAAATTGTCTTAATAAAATCTCTTAAAATTTTTTACCTGTAATTTCTCCATAATAATAAGTGACGTATTTTTGATAAAACATTTTGATTTATTCTGTTGCGTTTTTTTTTTTTTTTTTCAATAAAATAAAGAGAACGAAACATACAACCTTCCAAAGAAAATGTTTTAGTTTAATTATTGTTAGAATCATCCTAACCGAGATATTCGGCCACTTTGGATTCATTGAAAACATGTCTTATCCTCCTCTAGTACTGTTGGAATTGTAATACACGCTTAAAATTCGACTTTTTTCTTCATTCGTATACATTTTCGATCAAATATTTCACACATTTTGAAGTTTAGCAGTATATTGTAGCATGAATTATTTTTTTTTAAATAAAATAAGCTTGTCGAAACAAAATTAAATGAATAATTAAGTAGGCAGTATATTGTAGCATGAATTATTTAAAAAAAATAAGTATTATTACTAATAACAATGTTAATAGCACATTTAAAGTTCCCGCCAGTAAAAGCGCCGCTTATCGGAAGAAAATTAAATTAATAATTGAGTTGGCAGTATATTTGAATTTCGCGCCATTAAAAAATAAAGACATCTTTATATATGATTAATCAATTAACAATTAAGTTGGTAGTACATTTAACTCACATTTAACTCCATTTATTCCGATTAAACATACTTTGTTAATTAATTTGACAGTGCGTTTGTAGTTCATACGATCTATTGTGTTAAAATAAATGCACCATTAAGTATTGTTTTTTTTTACGGAAATATCAAATTTATAAAGGTATAAGTTGGCAGCACGAAAGGGAAATATACTTCATCTATTGTGGTAAATGATAATTAATCATTAAGTTGGCAGCAGATTTAATCTACGCCGCTATTAAAAACGTCATCTATAGGGTGCAGCGGAGAAATTTTCTTTTTTGAAAGGTTAATAAAAAAAAAACTATTGCAGATATCTGTAAATTCCTTTTTTCCCTTACAGATAACCTCATCATGTTTTTCATGCAATTTTAAAAATTACATTTATCAAATGACGGCCCCCATTATTTATGCACTGATTGATTCGATTTCTGAACTCCTCCCTGAAGCATGTCCACCGGTTTTTCACCGATGGCGTTCCAAATGTTTGTCTTCAAATGAGTTAGGGATCGTTATAAAGGATAGACATCTAATAACCCCATAGCAAGCGGGCGCTTCTGAGAGAGATGAGGTTTTCTATGATAAAACGACCAGAGAAGTGTTCCCTCAACAATTTCATCGAGGCCCGTGCTCTGAGACCATGGCTCCGTCTTGTTGAAACCACACATCCAAGAATTTTTCATTAATTCAGGATAATTTAATTAAAATTAAAATACTTGGCTTGTTTCACTTATAATAAATAAGTGAAACAAACCAAGTGTTTTAATACAAAATACAAACAACCCACTATCACCATTCATCAATTCATTTACGCATATCATCAGGACAGTTCAGGTAGCTAGCATAGATTTTCCTTTAACTTCATCATACATTCATATCAGGGCAGATGGCCCAGACAAACACCTACATGTATTGTAATTATTTATGTTATATTGTTAAAATTATCTGTATAGTCTGAATTAAAATGTGTGTATATATATTTATGCTGGTGGGAAACCAAAACTACACCACTATTAAAGCGTCATCTGTTATGGTAAAAATGAATTAATAATTATGTTGGTAGCATATCTAATTTACAGCGCCATCTCTTGTGGTAAACAGTAATTATTGATAATGTTTGTAGTACATCTAGTTTACAGCGCCATCGTTTGTTATAAACATGAATTAATAATTACATTGGCAGCAAATTCAAACTACGCGCGATTCGGGTAAAATAACCTCTAGGGACAATAGAAAATTCAAATAATCCACATTAGTTCCAGACAGAAGAGTTTACAGTGCCATCTTTTGATAAAAACATGAATTAATTATTACGTTGGCAGCACATTCAAACCACCCCCGATTCGGGTAAACCGATGACACAAGTAAAATAACCTGTAGAGACAATAGAAAATTCGAAGTGCCATCTTTTGTTATAAACATGAATTAATTATTATGTTGGCAGCACATTCAAATTACGCGCGATTCGGGTAAACCGATGATACAAGGGACAATAGAAAATTCAAATAAACTACATTAATTCCCAACAGAAGAACAATTATTTCTTCCACCACTGGAATCCGTGGAGTGCGCAATTTCCAAACAGGATTAAAACATACACACATTAATCGGTTCAATGCGTTTGACTTGTTTTTTTTTTTTTGCAGGTATACACTTCCCCTAATGTATACTGATAAAAAACCTCTATGTATACATAAAGTTTTTACGTATGCTTCAACAATAGACAACTTTTGAAAAGTCAAATTTGAAATTGCATATTAAAGAAAAGCGGAGTTAAAATGTTGCTTGTGTTGTGATTTATTGTAACGTAAATCAATAAATTTATTATATAGTTAAAGTGTTTACGTATGGAAAAACGGAGTTAAAATGTTGCGATGGTTTAAGTTGAGATAGATGCGGAATGAAAACAGGAGCACGAACGAAGGACTGAAGCTTTTAATAAAACTGAACTTTTATTATATTACAAAAACAGTTAACATGGTAACGGCTGAGATAAATGAAATAAAATATAAGAATACATGATATATGTGTAGGTTATACTTTGACACACATCACACTGAGAAGTAGAGAGGAACATATAACGATGTTATATAAGATTAAATAAATAAAAATATACTTCAACAAATGTATTTATATATGTTCTGATTTTTAAGTAGAGTATATTCAAATATAAATTAAGTGTAAGCTATTTTAGTAAAAATCTAATTTTAAAATTTCAAACAAATTCAGTAAATTAATAATAATACCCTTTACAGCTTCCATTATTTATTATTTTATTTATAAAGGTCGATTGATTATCAGACTTTGAGGGAAATGAAACTTTCACGGAGATTCTGCGCGCAGTCTCGAAGTCAATTAATAAATAATAAACGAGGCGGTCGCGTCTCCCTTTAGGAAATCCTTCCCGCTTGGCAGAAAGAAGAGAGGAATTAATACGAGCGCGCTTAAAGTACACCAAAGAACTGCTCTCGGATGCACAAAAGTTGGTCGATTAATTAAACAAGGGTCGGCGGGCGTTACAAACGAGCGCGGCCCATTACTCAAAAGCAAATTCGAACTTTGTTAATCGAAACAGTAACCGATCCATTTATCATTTTCTTATAAATCAATAATAATAATTTTGTATATTTATACACAAATATCTTTGTTTCCAAAAAAAATCATACGTATTTAATTTAAGAAACAATTTAAAAGAAATCTATATACTTAAAATTTTTAATATGTAATTATAATTGTAATTTGGAAATGGAGATTCCGTTAATAAAGTAAATTGAAATTGAAATTAAGAGAAACGGCTATCAACCGAAGATCTTTCGACCTAATAATTTTATAAATATTTTATAAAATTAATATGAAATAATAACTAATTTTCTTACTTTATTAAAACAAAAGGTTTTTACAAAGATTGACCTCGAACCTTGGATATATAATTAACAGAATTTCACAAGAATTATTTTGCAGTTTCCGCTACTTATATTAAAATATGTTATATATGTAAAATTGTATTATTCTGTTTATATGTGATTTACAGTCATGCTATTTATCTAAACATTTTGAATATTGTTATTATTCTGTATAAAGGTGATTTACCATAAATAAATGAATTGAAATTAATTGAATATCCTTATTATTATCAATGCCAAGATGTTATTACTTTATTAAAAAAAAAAAAGATTTTTACACTCAGAGTTAAGCCTTGAAATATTAATAATAATTAATTTTATTACTTTATTTTAAAAAAAAAGGTTTTTACAAAGATTGATATATAATTAAGAGAATTCCACAAGAATCGTACATTCTGCTTTTATATCACCCTCTACCTGATGCAAATATTTTCCGTTGCATTTTTTAGACGCAAATTTACATTTTGCGCACAACCATGTTTAATTTAGAATTGCCATATTTTTTATATAAGTCGAACAAGTGTTTATTTAAAATTACATAAATATAAATAAAAGAATCTTGAAGTAATCACACAATGCAATATAACTTAATACAAAAATTATTAATAATTATCATTAAATGGATGATGCTAAATAAATACCATTACTCGTATTTTTGTGAGCTTCCAAAAATTACTTTCATGTTTCTCTTCCTGTGGATAAATAATTATTAAACATTAGTAACGCACGCAAGGATCGTTTATTTAATCGTATGGATTTATATTCGTTGATATTCTTTATATATATATATATATATATATATATATATATATATATATATATATATATATATATATATATATATATACATATATATATATATATATACATATATATATATATATATATATATACAAGGTGTACAGAAAATGAGTGAAAAGCGTTAGGTAGCGTGACTCTGACTAATTTTTAGATAAAAATATTAACGAAAATAATTCACACGGTCCTTCCTTAAGCCTCACGGGCCACTTAAAAGAACTATACATTTGGCAACGCTGGATCAAACAAGTGTGCATTTATCCTGTTTATAACTGCTACATCATCCGCTGAAGGTGTTGCATACACCTTTTCTTTTGCAAACGAGCTTGCGTCGTTGCCAGATTTATTTTCATTAAAAGAATGCTTCTGATGAAGTTATAAAATTGTAAAAATATCCGATTTATTAATCGTTTACATCAATGGAATTATACACGTGTCTAATTGATTGTTAATGCTATTGATTTTTTACAAAATATTTAAAAAACAATACTAATTTATAGTAACATATTTAAAATTCCGAAGACCTCGTGAGCCTCAATGAAGAACCATACAAAATTTTTTTATTTGGATTTTCTATTAAAAATTAATTAATGAATTGAGTTACCTGAAGATTTTCGCTCATTTTCTGTACACCTTGTATATATATAAATGTAATATAATAAAACATTCTACACGAGTTATTAATTGAATTTATTAATATATGATTAAACTCATTGTTACAACAATAATAATTTTATTAAATTAAAGCCTTATCCTTACGATGAAAAAAAAAAAATGCTCTGCAATTTTCTTTTACATTTTAATATAATAAAACATTCTACACTAGTTATTAATTGAATTTATTATTATTATATTTATTATTTATTTGTTACAACAATAATAATTTTATTAAATTAAAGCGTTATCCTCATCCGTACAATGAAAAAAAAATCCACTACAATTTTCTTTTATAGGGAACAGCTTTTATTCATTTTATGTTCCTTTTAATTTGAGGTTTTGTTAATGCTTCTTTTTTTCTACTTGAAATAAAAAAAAAACAATAGAAGGGATAATTCATTTTCTTTCTGAATTGCGCGTTTCTATTGAATTATTAGGAACGACGGAATGGCGTGGGCGGAATCGGGTTTTGTTTTATCGGTGGGCTCCGGAGGGTCGAGGGCGTCTTTAAGTCCTTAAAAAATCGTCACTGCGGCCAGCCGCATAACTCTGCCCCCCGGAAGATGTCCCTCGGAGGGATTTTTATCCTCTTCGGATCGATAGTTTTAGGAAAAGTAATTGCGGTGCGTTAGTAGTGGCTTCTTTTTTGGTGGAAGCGCCGGGAATCGAAAGTTATATAACGAATCGAAATTAATAACTTTAATGCTAATATTAAAGAAAAAGATATATTATAGCAAAAAATATAATAAGTCCCTATCACCGACAGATTTCACAACCTTGTCAAGAAAACATTCTTAGCAAGGTTGTGAATTCTGTGAATTCTTTAATCAATCTTAGAAATCCTAACATTATTTACATGTTAACAATATTTTGATGCGTATTATTTTTATTTAGTATTTTGTCGTAATTTGTGATTGGTAATTTGCCTTTTTTTATAGATATGTTTTGTAATCTTTTTAGAGCGTTACACTTTTCTTATAAAATTTTTAATATGTAATTATATTTGTAATTTGGAAATGGAGATTCCGTTAATAAATTAAATTGAAATTAATCCAAAATCCCCCACAAACACTGTTTACATTCATTGAAAGTTATCACCACGCATAAATAACAAATTATCCTCGCATATTTCAACTCATTATTTACTTCACATTAAGCCATTTTATAATTCATTTTACTCTGGCAGAAAGGCCTTTGGCCGTTAGCCGATTGCTGTTTTTATTTGAGTTAAAATCGATTAATTTGAATTAATATGATTGTATGAATATTGTATCAAAACAATAATAAACATGTTTAATAATAATAATAATAATAATAATAATAATAATAAACTAATAAAAGTGCCATAAAATCATCTAAATAAAGAAGTTATACCACATAAAGTCTGTGTGTCTTTTTTTAATATGACCTTTCAAATTTAATATTTCAAGAATTCAGTGTGTGAAATACAAACTGTGTGTTCTAAGTCAGGACAAATTCTTCTATATCTTTTATTTTTTTTGATAATGTAAAATAAAATGAACATAACAATTAATAATAATAATAACAATAATAACTTTATTACGGTAATCACCTTTTTACAACTTTTACAATTAATTAAATATAAGTTTATAAATACGTTTAACAAGTGTAAAATATTTTTTTGTACATAAATCCTTAATAATTTTATTTATTTATTTAATTAATATACCCTACACCCATGTGGGTAGAAAGGGGTCATTGAATATATATATATATATGGTATATATTTAATTAATGTCCCAACAGACATTATATCCAAATTACAGGGAAAAATACAGAAATATATATAAATTTATTTTATATAAATTTGTGTATATTTCTGTATTTTAACAACAACAACAGAATGATAACAAGTCGCCATACTTTTTATATATCGAACTAGTTTCGATATATAAAAAGTATGGCAAAACAAAATCAAGTTTTTAATTTGAAAAGTTTAAAAAAAAATAACAACAGTATTTTTATTTGTGATTAAACTTTTTATATAAACTCAAAAACATAGTTGCATTTATGTTTATTAATAAACAAGTGAAGATATTGATATTATTCGCAAAGTGTATTTATTAAGTTTAATTCATTAAGTTTCATTTATTAATATTCGACAGATTATAACTGCGATACAAATGTGATGAAAACTCAATAAAAAATATGCTTTTGTTAATTTAAAACTGCTTATATAATAATTATAAATATTAATCGGGAACAAACTAATCCATTACATACGTTTAAAAAAAATCATCGTGCACATAAGTGGAAGTTATATATGTGTGTACATAAAACCAGTAAATTATATATTTAACCGTCGTTTCTGCGTGATTTCACACACATCCCGTGTAACGTGACTTTCGGCGAGACGCATCTAAAATTACGTGCGTTCATTAATATAATTTTCGACACGCAACTTCTAATTTATCTCGTATCCAGAATGGCGCGAGCGCGCGTGTATTTTTATCTAAACCCCGAAAATATACTTTCGTATCAACCTATATTTTAAAAACGACAACGTAATAATTATACTGTAATATTAATTATACTTGTAAGTCGATAAAAAAAATAGAGAAAAACGCAATTTGTATTTAAATCCACTTTTAAAACTTTATTTGTAAATGAAATATTTATTAAATAAATTATTATTAACATCTAAATGTGAAAATAATTTATTAATTATTTTCAAATCATTTTTATTTAATATATTTAAATAACTGTGACCAAGTGTATTAAATAAAATGATTTGAAAATAATTTATAAATTATTTCTTCATTTAGCTCCGTGACTATTGACTTACTTACGTAAGTACGTTAAACAAATGTACATTAAAACAACTACTTCCCGGGCAAATACCCACGCCGGACATTGAATTACATAATTCAACATAACATAATTGAATACTCTTTTCTATTAACATCTTTATTTATATATCGTTCAAATACCATGCTTTTTATGTTTATTATCGAATATTTGAGGAGCACGTGATTCGTGATGGCATTCTTCCATTTTCCTTTAATATACCTAGAATTTTACATTTACTGATCCAATTTGTATGTTCATGTCTGTTATTGTACCTTCTGCTAATATTAGTAAGGTTTCAATTTGTGTTTCTGTTGATCCGCTGAGTTTAATATAATCCCTAAAAATTAGACTGTTGATTGTATACATTCTTACGGTTTACGATTAGTTTTGTAAAAGGTGCGCAGGCACACATAGGCTCATAGTGCTTCCTCCTAGCAGGGTATCAGAAATCAATATAAAAATAAATAAAAATGCAATGTTTTATAAACTTAATGTAATTGTAAATATCACAATAAAGATATATATGTATGTTATATAAAATATCTTTCATCCATTTTTTTTATTTTTATATCCTTTGTTAAATCATTTGTGAATATGTAAACTCTCTATTTAATAATCTAAATGATATGATTATTAAATAGAGAGTTTACATATTCACAAAAAAATATTTTTAATATAGTCTGTTTTTTATTTATTCTTTGTTTGTAGATTTTTTAGTTTAGTTATTTATTTACGGAATCTCCATTTTACAATATACATTTCATTTACAAAATGTAATATTCTAATTATTCTGGTTTCACACGATTTTGAGATATCTTTAAAAATGTGCAAATAGTGGAATGAATTTTATAGGTTTCCAGCATTTCGTGTCGAGTGAGGTACAGAATCAAATGCCTTTTTATAGTGTATATAACATGCTCTTTGATTTGTTTGTTGTTTTTCTACTTGTTTCATAATTATGCTGTCAATTATTTATATCTTCAATTAATTTCTCATTTAACCCGTGGAGAAACATTTTAAACTATAGACTATTGAATAAAACACTTGGTATTGTTTCACTGATCACTGAAACAATACAAAGTGTTTTAATCAATAGTCTAATGTCAATTATTTCTTTGCATCCTTGGCTACTTTTTCCTACATCTTTTTTGTTCTTCAGTAATGCTATTATTATTTATTAGCTATTGCTTGATTTTGTTACAAGTATTATCATTATTAAGTAATTGTTTAGCATTTATATAATATAATAATTTGTACTCCCGCTAAATATAAGAACCCATCTTACACCATTTATCACTTCATTTCATCTAATAACTCAGACTTTGGCAATGACGTTAGCATTCATAACAATTAGATAGACAAAGACTAGAAGCAGACAAAGACAGGCGGAAAGATCTTCCGTCGATAGCCAATTTATATACAAAATTTAGTTAATAATTGTAAATATATGTTAAGTTAATATGTTACTCTGTATATAAATAAATATGTTATTATTATTATAACAAGTTGCTAAAATTTTCCTCTTTATGATACAAATTCACAAAAGAAAAAAAATCTTCAGAAGCCTGTTTTTTTTTTCTCTGCTTTAAAATTATGTATTTATTATATTCATTACTCTATTATTAAACATAACTCAAACAAATGCAACTCGTTAAAAAAAAAGGCAACAATCCATTCGACAAATATTTGAGCATAAAACTAAAACGCGCGTGAATTCCAACAAACAACCTCGGATTAAATTAATCAAAACTGTTTTCACGGGGAGGATTTTAAAACCAATCAGCGACATGTTGATCAATCGAATCCGGATTAATTCATTCGAGCCATTCGCGACGATTCGACTAATTTAGCCTACAATTAAATCACTCAAGACTATTTGCGTATTTAAGTAGATTTTCGCTCGGCGGAGCTTTGTCGTTAATTTGCTAAATTAACGCGCTAATTAGCCGAAATTCAAATAGATTCAGAAACAGAATTTATAATGTAAAATAAAAAAAAAACTTCTATGAATAATTATAATAATATATAATTATTATAATAATAATGAGCAAAGCTCCTTTAACGCATATGTGCCGCAATGCTAACAAAATGTATGAAGACATATTAATGTTTAATTTTGTTTGCTAATATTAATTTATACTTTGTTCTCTTTTTTTCTGTTTAAATTTAACTAACTTTGCTTGTACTATTCTTATATTATGATTTTGATTGTATATTTTCCCTTGTTGGATTCTTCCGTTGGAAAATAAAAATTATTATTATTATTATTATATATTTTGTTTTCATTTTGTAAAATGGTGTACCGTTTGAATAAATAAATAACATCTTTATTGTCGAACAGTGTACCAAATTTAACAAAGGACATAAAAATAAAAAAAAATGGATGAAAGATATTTTATATAACATACATACAGAGAGGTTTTTTTTATCAGTATACATTATGGGAAGTGTATAACTGCAAACAACGCGAGTCAAACGCAATGTGTGCATGTTTAGTTGCTTATTTGGCATATGCGTGTTCAATTGGTTCAATTGCGTGTTATAGGCAACTAAACACACACACATCAATGCGTTTGACTCGCGTATTTTGCAGGTATACATAGGGGAAATGTATACTGTTAAAAAAGCTCTCTATATATATCTTTATTGTGATATTTACAATTACATTAAGTTTATAAAACATTGCATTTTTATTTATTTTTATATTTATTTTTATTTACTATCAACCACTGGTCTTTCAGCCGGCAGTCCTTGTCGTCTCATACATCAGTTAGTCTTTTATGTGTAATGATATGAATTCATGTGTGGTGGATTGAAGATGTATGAATTTTGGAGAAAAAAGCTTCCAGTGAGAGTTTTTTTTTATAATTATTCTGTATAATCTTATTTTCAATATGGCTTGTTATAGTTAATGGTTTTGAAATTTAGACATTGGTAGTTCATATTGTATGAAATAAATATGAATAAATTATTAAAAATCAACCAATAAAACACAGATTAGATTGAATAACTTTAAATTCTCAACTAGTTTCGGGTTATCAGCCCATTTCCAAGAGAATTTAAAATTATTATAGCATATGTTTACTGTAAACATTTACATTGGGCACGTTCAGGAAAATTTTAGATATGTAGCGCTGCAGCGCAAAGCGCTTGATGTTCCCTGAACACGCTTTCGAGGTTAAGGACGCAATATATAGCGGTTTTGTTTACAGCTGCGCGGCTTGAAAAGCGATCAAGCGGAAAAAATATATGCTTTACCGCTTGATAAAGCGCTGCAGCGCCACACATAAAGCGGTACCGTTCAGCGACACTGCTTTCGTAAAGCGCTGCAGCGCTACAGTTTCCTGAACGCGCCCATTTCTGCATTAACAGCAGGGTGGATTGTAATTATTTGATTTCCATTGTGTTGTATAAATCATAACATATCTAATAAATTCAGAACTTTCTCAAAATATAAACATTTCATAAGTTTCTTTAATATATTTATATCGTGAAGATTTTTAAATAAAATGAAACAAAAATGATTCACACATTTGCAGTTATTTAAATTACAATGAAATTTTCCTTGTTTAATCAAGATTTTTTGTAATTATTCACTTTTCATATTTCAGAAATCAAGCCGAATTTTCTGTTTATAAAGATGGTGGATGTTTCACATTGCAGTTTAATTAAATTAAAAGAATAAAAAAGAAAATATATACATAGATATTTGAATTTATGTATACTTACTTTGTTAATAAATACATAATTGCAGAGCAAATAGAAAGAAAGTTTCGACACAGCAACTGACAAGGACAGACGCCTACAAAATCAGGCGGAAAGACCAACGGTCGATAGCCAATTGGCAGAAGAATTTATTTTTATGTTAGTTATTTATTGTATTTATTTATTATTATTACTTTGTTAAAAATAATCTGCCAATAAAGATTTATATATACAGGGTGAGTTTTTTTCGATGTTCTCTATGGGGAATATAACAAACAAGCATATCACGCTTTTCTTCATTGGAAAAATTCATTATCACTTTAAAAAACTTACAACACCAAAAAAATACAAAACAAACTTATCGAAAAAAAAAAACAAATATGGAAAAGCATTAATGTGTGTTTAGAATAAACAACCGCAATTGTTTTACTTTTGTCTTTTTCATGGCTAACTATTTTTTGGTGTATGGTAAAATTAAAAACGACTGTAACTTATTTTATTTTAAAAATAACTATGGCATATGTTATATCGGATTAAAGGGAAAAAATAGCCCTTTTAATAAAGTCATAGCCAACTATTGTTTCCATTTAAAAAAAAGGTAAGTTTGTGTCAAATCTCCCAAAATATGGGCGAAAAAATTGTTTTGATTTTTTTCTTATTAATCTGTGTAAAATTTTCTACAACTTTGTCCTTTACAGTTTTTTCTATCTATGATAATAATAGAGATATATTGATTTCAAAAAATTGACACATTTTACTTTTTTCAAAATATCTAGTTACCCTTGACTTTTTCAAATATTTTGAAAGTGTCATTTTATTCGTCTTATAAAACTACACTTCTTTCCCCATTTAACCGTTTTTCTATCTCTTATAGTTTTCTAGATCCCCATAGAGATCACCGAAAAAAAACTCACCCTGTATATATAGAAAGAAAGTGGTTAAGTAATTAATTATTTTCTTCTTTATTGTTTTAATTTAATTTAATACAATTTCCTGAATTAAACTAAATATGCTCATTTTTTACATAAAATAAATGTTTCTGAATGAAACTAAAAATATAATAATACCGATTTATCATTTATAATAAAACGTCCACTGCGTGCATGCATGTGAAGCCCGTAATATTTTACTATAACTTTCCTTCCGCTTCACCCAACAACGATAAGTTCCCGCGAATAAATCATTCATAGATCATCAAACCTGCGACAGATTTCTGTGCTTATAAGCAAACGAGTAAAATCAATAGCTCTTCGCGCCGTTTCAACATTTCCTCTTGCGGAGACCACGGCTTTTAGCGGAAAGAGAAAAAAAAGGAGTGAAATGAAAAGGGGGTTCGGCTGGAACTCGAAAATTTGAAATTCAAATTCGACACGAGGAATAGTAATACAAAGCGCGTTTTATCAGCAAGTGGAAATGTCTGAGTGATGGAAGGGGCGGAGGAGGAAGAAGAAGAAGAAGGCAAAAGTGAGATGTTGGGGGGAAATGAATGTCTTCTGTTCTTATTAGTGGAAGTAGAAAGGGTTAAATAATAAAATTTAGATAATTAAAAAAAATTATGTTTGGTCTTTGTTTTTTTTTGGTTTAAATAGTTGAAAATCATTGTGTTTTATTTTAAATTAAAAAATTGGTACTAACAATAAAATAATTAATTAACAATTATTAATGAGCGTAGCATTTGCGTCCGTCGCCGAGCTCGATCATTTACACCAAATATCTCAGCCGGGACGTACCGTTTAATAATTTAATTTTACAACTTTATAATTATATAAGAGCTGTATTGATGAGAAATGAATCCAGAAACACGTGTCTGCAGATAGCTTTATGGAAATTTTTATATTTTTTTATTCTTATAAAATTTTTAATATGTAATTATAATTGTAATTTGGAAATGGAGATTCCGTTAATAAAGTAAATTGAAGTTGTCATAATAAATGCAAACAAGGTTTTTCAAATATTGTTAAGAAAAATTCAAATCTTCGTGAAATTTGGAATCACTGCGTTCACCCTCCATCCACTAGAATTTGAATTGAACGTTTTATTAATTGCAATGACGGAATTTCGTTTGTTAGCTTTAGTAAAAACTATGTTATTAGTTATTGATTTATTACGTTTTTTTTTTGTTCTTTGCATTAAATATTTTCGAATCAAAAATTGTTGCATTATATAAGGTTTTCCAATAGGGATGATATGATTTTGAAGTGACGTTTCGGCCATTTGTAATATGTCATGATCTGTCATTTATTTTTCATTGTATTCAGTAGTGTTTACAATTTCATCATGGAGAGATATACACAAGAACAACGTTTACAAATTATTCAGTTTTATTATCAAAATAATCGTTCTCCAATTGCAACTTTTCGTGCGCTTTATGCCATTTTATGGTCGTAAAAATCGTCCAAGTGTGCTCGTTATTCGTCGAATTGTTGAAAATTGTGAGCGTACATTTTCTTTACATAATGTTAAAGTGCCAATAAGACAAAGAACCGCTCGAAGTAATGCAAATATTGCTGCCGTTCAGGCAAGTGTTGCTAAAGACCGCAATTTGTCGATTCCAAGACGTTCTCAAGAATTGGGACTGTCTCAAACCACAATCTGGCGGATTTTGAAAAAGGATTTCGGTTTGCATCAGTATAAAATTGTTCTCACTTAAGAACTGAAGCCATTGGACCACCGTAAACGTCGTGAATTTGCTGATTTTGCCTTGGAATAATTTGAAAACGATAATGATTTTTTTAAGAAAATCATCTTCTCCGATGAGGCTCACTTTCATTTGAGTGGTGCGGTAAATAAACAAAACTGTCGATTCTGGTGCAAAGAAAATCCACAAATTATTCAAGACAAAACCATTACATTCACCTAAATTGACAGTTTGGTGTGCACTTCTTTCGAAATGAAGATGGTAACACCGTTACTGTCAATGGAGAGCGTTATAGATCGATGATAAACAACTTTTTATGGCCGAAATTGGAAGAAGTTGATCTTGACAACATTTGGTTCCAACAAGACGGGGCTACATGTCACACAGCAAATACAACAATTGAATTATTGCGAGAAAAGTTTGGAGATTCGATTATTTCAAGAAATTGTGATATTGAATGGCCTCCAAGAAGTTATGATTTAACACCATTAGACTATTTCTTGTGGGGTTATTTGAAGTCATTGCTCTTTCGAAATAAACCAGACTCTCTTCAAGCTTTACAAGTCAATATTGAACGTATGACATACGACTTGATTTAGTGGAAAAAGTGCTCGAAAATTGGGTTCATCGAATTCGTTCCTGGGGAAGAAGTCGTGGAGGCCATTCGAATGACGTTTTATTTAGAACTTAATTGTATCGATTGTACTTCACATTAAATAAAAAACATTTGAATTTCCTTAACAATAAGTGTGTTTTTCTTTAAAGAAATCATATCACTCTTATTGGAAAACCCTTTACAATATGTTATTGCTCTGCAACAGCAAATTCCATTATGGTATAGGCCTGAGAAGTGCTTGTTGGCAGCATCTTCATTTCATGCATTATCTTTTATTTTAAAATTTTTTGTTTGCTGTATAAACAATTTTGAATATTTGTTTCTATAAATAATTTCAGCATGCATGCGATATTGTTTCATTCTTTCGTGATTTTTGTATTATTATTTGTCTAGCATTATTATAAGTTTGTAAAATTGTAAAAAGTTTATACGTTCAAATAAATAAATAAATTTAATATAAATTTGTTTTATAAAGCACTTACTTAACATAAGTAAACAAAAAATCATAGTAACTAAAGAAAAAATATTTAATTACTAATTAATTATTTTCGTTTTAATAAACTTAATTTAGTATATATTATAGTATAGTTAAATAATTAATTAGTAATTAAATATTTTTTCTTTAGTTACTATGATTTTTTTCTACTTATGTTAAGTAAGTAAAAAAAAAATCATAGTAACTAAAGAAAAAATATTTAATTACTAATTAATTATTTTCGTTTTAATAAACTTAATTTAGTATATATTATAGTATAGTTAAATAATTAATTAGTAATTAAATATTTTTTTCTTTAGTTACTATGATTTTTTTCTACTCATGTTAAGTAAGTAAAAAACTTATGTTAAGTAAGTAAAAAAAAATCATAGTAACTAAAGAAAAAATATTTAATTACTAATTAATTATTTTCGTTTTAATAAACTTAATTTAGTATAGTTACTACATAATAAAATCACGGTATTGTTATTTCATTACAACTTCTACTACACATTTAATTCGGCAAATAACACCCACTCCACTATTAAATTCGCTCGTGTATTCACCAGCAATTACAAATTTCGTCCGTCCGTTGGTTGGTTGGTCCGGGGCGCACGTGAAATTGGCTGAAGTCCGGTGAATGTGCGATGCGGTCGCCGTGCGGGTAATTAAATCAAATATTTGCGCTTCTTTATTGTTAATCCCATAGCAATTACCATACGAAATGCGGTCGTGATAAACTGGCCGAAGAGGATAATCGGTTTCGGTGTTTGTTACTGTGCTGTAATAACAGGGAAAAGTGTTGAAACCAATTTTATCAGCGCATATTTAAATAACGTACGCATGTTTAAGTTTAATTCTGGTGTATTTTCATTTGTGATATGAGTAATGAAAATAATATGTACTAATTATATTCAACACCCTTTAAAACATAAAAAAATCTATTACAATTGATTAATTATTATAATATTTATTAGTGCAAAAAGATTCGATATTAAAACATAATATCGATACAAGAAGAAATAGCTGCCCTCTGTGGAAAACGCGACAACCTGTCAAAGTTAATTAAAGTATGCCCAGGGGGTGAGGGTGGGGGGATGGTCGGATAATATTTGAAATTGGGAAACACGGCTATAGTTGTCCACTTGAGCACTGAAGGCGCTGAAGTCTCAAGTGGAAAATTTAAAATACTTTATTTTTGGGTTTGATTTATTTATTATTGGTAACTTTTGTCGCCCTATACGGTATATTTCTTAAACATTTATACTCTTGATTAAACATTAAAGATGTTCTAAATAAGGATCAGTTTGCCATATTTCAATTTGATTGATGTAAATCGCATGAATTGTTTTTGACAGTTTTTGTTTTTGTATTCGTCAGAAGTTTTTTCACTTTTTCTTATAAAACTACAACTGGAAAGTTATTATTTGTAGTTTAAAATACGTTTGCTTATTAATTTCTATGATTTGTATATTTTTGAAAGAATATACATAACTTAAAATTATGAACCAATCGAGCAACAATTAATTATTAATAAATATAATTTATTTCCCACATTCTAAAAATATGTTTTCGGTCTAAAAATCTTCATTTTTTTCTATATAGTTTATGCTTTCTACAATATTTTCTATCAGAAAAAAAAATGTATTTAACATAGACGTTTTTGAAGTAATATTTATATGCATATTTTTCTCGATTCTTTAAGGAAAGGAGTTCATAAAATTATCCAGCTGAGAGATATCAATTAATTTAAATTATAACTGTTGTTAATATGTTTCAATTAATATATGAATGTAATAACAGGTTATATGATACTTTTATAAGTTTAATATATTTTACTTAAAAATATTGTTGTTTTTATATGTTATTTTTTATGTATTTTTTCAGATAATTTTATTAATTGCATTTTCTTATTTGCATGATCTATTGGTATTTTTTTCTGTAAAATAGCACATTTATAAAAAAAAACGTTTATATCAATAATTTGAAGTAAAATAGTGAACAAAAAATTATAAATAGAAAAATGTTCAAAAGTCCCGCCATTAGTTATATTATAGTGTGTATATGAACCTAACCTCAAAAACATTATAAAGGTTTGAAACTCGGCGTTGCGCGCGTTTCCCGCTAAATACATGGATCTGGCCCTCTTATACTTTATCTCTATGGGTATGCCACACGGAATTAGCTTTTAGACTTCACAGTGTCGAATTCGACTTATTTCATTTTTATACATACGAGAGAATAAATACAGTAATTCACAAAAGCAAAATAATTAAACAGAATAAACTTCAACAACGAAATTCACATTTAATGAATTTCTTTGTTTTCATAAACAGGACAAGTTCGCCTTCCTTTAGTGGACGAAATAATGATTCTCGGTCGTCTACCTTGTATACCCAAATCATTAATGATGCCACTTGAAATTAGGCAAAAGATGGCGCTTGCGTTGTCTTTAATTTATTATGTGACATTATTTGGCACTTTAATCCGCCTCGTTCTCCCCATTTTGACGGATGTTGAAATGCTTCCCTCGCATATCAGAAATTAAACACATCTAATACAAGCAGAAGGCAACTTTAATTCACGTCCTTTAACCCCCTTTTGAACGATCCTAACAATCTTATTTATTTGATTCCTGTTTATTTTGACGATCATTATTTGTTGAAAGAAAAAACAATTTTTCTTTTATTATTATTCTTCATTCATATTTGATTAGCCCGCGGTTATTCAACATAATTTATTAATAGAATTTAAAGAAGCCCGCATCAATACAAACTTGCACAAAGAAATCCAGAACAAACGATGAAAACTTTCACCATTCTGCTCACGACAGTGCTTTTGTAGTAAAACACAATTTTAAATAAATAAAGGCATTTCTGTTCAAACCAGATTTGCGGCGCTTTCTTAGCATTTGTTTTTAATCGGATGCGTAAAATGCCATAAAAGAATTCTTTAAGCAATAAAAGAAAAAAAACTGCATCAGTTTATCGTGGCAAATAATTGATAATCACACAATTTGATACAAACCTTCCATTGAAATTGACAGTAGACGCTTCTTCAGTAGGTGTGGAGGCAGTTTTATCGCACTTTGTTGAAGGTAAAAAAACGTCATCCAAATTGTCTATCTAGTTATACAAGAGTAAGAAAAATAGATATGGTGTCATTTGAAAAAAAAAAGTTGACTATCGCTACCTTGACAGTTTTACTCCTATCCCGAAAGATATTCTCATTTAGTTTGTTGTCCCAATCATGTTGATTGTTTCCACTTTTGTCATTGTATTATCATTTTAGTGACACCATTAAATAGAGAATTTCTTGACGTTTACAAATATCGTTTGTTATAGTTTACTGTCAAAATAAAAAAAAAATTAAAAGGGGGTGGAACACCAAACTGAATCACCCTGTATATGCAAATTAATTTCTGATATTAATTCTGCCTATATTTTGAATTAATTTCTCACTTAACCCTTGGTGAAACATATTTAATTAATAGACTTTGATTAAAACACTTTGTTTGTTTCACTGATTTTTTTATTTTTACTCATATCTCCCTGAGAATGACCTAAGGTCGAAACTAGTCGGAGTAAAAATAAAAAAATCAGTGAAACAAACCAAGTGTTTTAATCAAAGTCCATTAATTCTGCCTTTTTAAATAATGAATTCAGTCCATCCTTTATTGTGAAAAGATTTGAGAATATAGGTATCCCTCTTAGTTTACTCAGATGTATCTGGTTCTTAATTTAAAAAAAGGTACTTTATATAAAAGAAGACTATGAATTTAGTAACCCTAGAATTTCATATATAGTGCACCCTCCCGCAGGGATTAAGGCTGTTATTTCTACAGATTCTAGAATTGCATTATATGCTATTCAAGAAAAAGGTTTTATTTGTTGGCATCTAACATTCATAACCTTATTTTTGATTTATATGAATTGAATTATATTACAATGTAATATAATTCAATTCGTGAATTCACTGGATTCCTAGCTATGTGGAAATGAAATTGCAGATTATGTTGGCAGATCAGCAATTCTTGAACAATACCTGCAAATATTAAGGGATTATGCAATTCCTGTTGCGAAACAAGCAAGAAGGAACCATAAACATGATTTTTATATAGGATGAAGCACCCCTGCACATATACCGCCCTGTTAAAGAATTTTTAATTGAGGTTTTTCAAGATCATGTTATAAGCAGATATTTTATAAATTCTTGATCACCAAGATTGCATTATTTTAAACCAGCGGATTACTAGCTGATATATTATTATTAAATAAATCCCTTACTTTATGATAACCCTGTATATTTGAGAAGTCTTATTTTTACGAATAGTGAAGTACAATTGTAAAACTCTACGCCTGTAGTTATATCATCCACAAAATTCTCATTTAATGTTTGCTCATTAAGTTGAATTTTAAGATACACATTAAAATTTTCATAAAAATATAACACTACACTCTGTTTGAGAATAGCAGAAAACCATGGAATCATACGACTATTGTTACCAATGGTGCCATAAAAGTTCAGTAATATTATTGTTTTATATATTTTACAATCGAAAAACACTGGAAAGGGTATAAGGGTTATATGATAATATATATCGAGCATATACCAAAAATCGACGATGAAGTTGGCGTTGGAAGTCTCGAGTCATGTCTGTACTAAGATGACACGCGTGACTTGTCAACATGACAATAGCTCTATGCTATTCTCAAACGGACTCAATCTGTTAACTGAATCATTGTTGTAGTAATCACTTTCTTATTGAATTAATGTCATTCAGATAAACAAACAAAAAAATTGAACATAATTTATCTTTATTCTAACGACCCGCTCATGCTTACACTATACAAATTCAGCTATCACAAACGATGTCTAAGACATCATCGTCAGATAGGCCCTCTTGGCGTAAGCCCTGTAGCTGCTGTGAACGAAATAATCCTGCAACCTGGGCTGCACCAATTTATCGGTGGTCTTGTAAATCGGCTCTCCGAAATAAGTGCCCACTTCCCATCCTTCCACGTTCTTCATTAGCTCAGCCTCCTCGTCCCTGTTCCTCCTGAGTTGTTTCAGGTATTCGCGGTCACGTTCTGCCAAGAGGAAGGGGTAAATTGCAAAGTTGGCGGATTTCCTCTCGATTTCGGCTTCGTGGACTTTTTTGCAGTTGAGGTAGTAGATGTAGGCAGCAGCGGCTGTCATGCCTAAGTAACCACCAATCATTGTCCATCCTATAACAAAAAAAAATAGCATAAGAAAATTAACGGCAATGATTATTAATAAAAAAAATCTGTCCGAGGGAAAGTATTGAGATCGTAAATACAGTACAGTAGTAAATGCATGGAAGATACCTGAGAAATTAAAATATCTCGAAAAATACTAAAAAATGTTACAAGGCCAAAAATTAATGTTTAGAACATACGATAAAACAATTTCTCTAGGTCCTAAATATTCTTTGCTGTATTACTTAAATGCTGTAAAAATATTCTTCCGCGACAAAATAATTTGCTAATTGACAGTTGTTCTATTAAATAATTTTTCTACTACTAACAAAACCACATAAAACCTTCCACAGCACTCAAGTAATTGCAACTTGGCTAAAGTTTATACTAATTTAACAGTACATAAAATACATAAATAAGGTTATGTTATGTAATTGTTGAATCAATTGCACATTTACCACAATCAAAACAATGAATACTGACCGCTGAAGAACGTCTTGGCTGGTATCCTTTTGAAAGGGATGGGCTTGTAGCCCCCCTCTGGGGGCATATCTTGCCTTTTCAACGCTTCCATTCTCAAAAGCCCCTTTTGAGGTTCACTTTGACAGTTGTGACAGATGGAGCGTGAAAGATGTACAACGTATTTAAATTCTTAAAAATATGTTTTTCTACGTTGGCAGCGCTTTTGTGTATGTGTTGTATACATAGACATTGATTTACTATTTCTAACTCTATGGTTGCATAGATGTTATTACACATCATAGATGTATATTTTCCATTATTTTACCTTTTTATTTACAAAATTAGTATTATATCAACACGAAATGATCGTTTTTTTCCATCCCTATTTAACAGTAATAAAAAGATTGACTTTACTCTTAGACGTAGAATATTCTAACTCTATGACTTTACTATTATTTTAAAAATGTCAGTTTTTATTTTCTACAAAACATAATTTTGTCTTTCCCCTCGTTATAACACATCATAGATGTATAATTATACATTATTTCATGTTAATAGAATATTAATTTTGTAAATAAAAATGCAAAATAATGGAAATAAAGAAATTCATTTCGTTTTGTGAAGTTTATTTGAAATAAACAAGTGCGAAAAATAGAAAATATTAATGTGTTTGTAAATAATACAACTAAAATCTACATGGTGGTCAGATTTTAGTTGTATTATTTACAAACACATTAATATTTTCTATTATCACAAAAGTGTCACCAAAGGCCGGATTCTAGTTTAGTCGATAGCAATTCAAAACGAAAATGGAGCGATTCCAAACAACGGTTGATAGAGAGAGAACTCCGAATCGCTGTCGCAATGTTTCATTTAGAAATCCATTGTTAATTTTATGGAAATTAAGTGAAACCAATAAGCAATCTTTAAATTAAAATGTGGTAAAAAATTATCGCCGTCAAACGGATTTTCGGTATAAACATTTTATAAAACTATTCATAGATGTATATCCGAGACATCTATGTTAGTGATGGGCAAAGTCGATCTTTTATTATTTCTAAATTCAGTATATTATAATTTTATGAATGTTACTTATTATAAATATATCAGAAATAACTTCCCAATTATCAATAAACATAAATTTGAAGTTACTTTTTCGTTTTAAATACTTAAAATGGCACATTTAGTAATACTCGATTACTAATATTATTCGATTTTGCCCAACATACATAGAATCTATGTATCAATTCAGAATTGATACATAGATTCTATGTATCAATTCATTGATGTTAAAGTACATATATTAACATCTATGTATCTATTCCACAGAAGTGTCGCCCATTTAATTTATGACGATAAATGTTAATATAGATGACTAACTCGGCCATCTAGTAAACGGATTTTCGGTATAAACATTTTATAAAAGGTGTTCATAGATGTATATATGTAAAACATCTATGTATAAATTCATAGATGTTAATTTACTTAAATTAACATCTATGTATCTATTCCACAGAAGTATCGCCAAATTAATTTTATCCATAAATGTTAATATATACTAGATGACTAACTCGGCATTGAAAAGTGATGCATCCGGTGGCCATTTTCTAAGGGGTTGCATATTACCGCCAATATTTAGACACAGATTGCACGTGCATCACTTGAATTCGAAAATAATGTTAAACTTAAGCTTATTATAGTTGTTACGTTGCATTAACATTAGTTAACGTAAAAATGAGGAGGACGTGTTTAGCTCCTAGTTGCAAAAACAAAAAAAAAGGATCTAGACAGTAATTCGCACAGACTCCTAAAATGCAACAAAATTCTAGAATTTAAAAGTAAATGAATTTTAAATGTATTTACAAAAAATTTATTAAATTCTGTAAATCCTCATAAAAAAACACAAAATGTATTATTTTTAGTTTCAATAAATAAAAAGACATTTTTTTCTTTGTTGATTTATACAGCTCAAATCGTTTAGTTATGTTAATTATTCACGCTATTAAATCTAATTTGTAAATTTGTAAAGCTGTCTGTAAATATATAATATTTAATCCAACATGGGATATATAAAACAAATTCTATGAGCCCACTGGATACGCCACTGAGTCACTTAACAAATGGCCGCTGCCATGTTGATATTTATACGTGAAACGGATGCATCAAGGTAAGATATGTCGATGGGCGTAATAAATATATACATATGTTTAATGTTGTATACAATAACTAAACTATCGTTGCGGATACAACTTTTGCTTTGGGTTAGGTATAGAGAATGAATCATCTAGTAAAAATTAACATCTATGTATCTATTACACAGAAGTGTCGCCAACTTAATTTAAATTAAGTAATGCCAACCTATATAACAGAAACAAATGCTGCCAATCCAATGAAATCTAATAACTTTTGCGCAAATAATCTCCCTATAATTTTAATTTATTGTAATTTTTGAGGGTTTTTTTTATATCTACAAATTCGAAATCCCAGGCGCGTGAAAACAAACGAATCGATTGCGACAGAAACATTTGGGCTATAACCGGGGAGCGGAAAATATTCCAGTTAGCGTATTATTTTTTGGGGGAAATTCGCGCCGTCCGTTTGCCGTGGCCCATTTTTGTCCTCACCTCGAAAATGTCCCCCACTTGCACCCGACGTAGATGCGAATTGATAAGAAATTGTAATGGTGTCTAATAAACACGTACCAAAAATCAAAAATGATGTAACGATGTGCTCTAGTAGTTGCGGGACGATGAGAACAAACCAAGCGCCGAGGGATAGCGAAAAAATTCCGTTGAACTCTTGACCGGGATAAGGAGAAAATGTGAACAGTGGAAATGAAGAAAAATTATAACCTAACTAATAGTCATCATAAGGATGGACAGGAAAAGTCCAATAAATTTTATAGGTGAGGATACATGATTTTTTTTAACAACTATAATGATTTTCATTAATATTTATGCTTTTATTTGATTTCGCTATTTCATATAATGCAAACAATTACTCATTATTATACTCGGAAATCCTTGAAAATTATCTTGCCAGCTTTCCAGATTTACAACTGTTCAAAAGGGGAATAACCCACTTTTACATTAATGTTTTGTTTTATATTAAATAATATCACCACAATTGGGACTTTTCTGTATGTGAAATCCACGAGCGGGTTAGTTACCGTTTAAATTAATGACAGTATTCGTTCTTACGAATGTTTCAGGTCTATAAGCGATCATGTGAAAAGATTAGACGACACGCGAGGATGCGCCAGCAAAATTGCGGATCTGTTCACGCCGCCAATGCAGATCCAACGCAGCAAACTCCAGGAATACTGTGAGCGGCTGATCTTCAACGACCCGTTGGCGTACGGGCTGAAGGCCGAGGAGCTGCTCTGGAGGAAGGTTTATTACGACGTGACATCGACGGCAAAGCGCCTCAAGAGGCAGGAGTATACGGCTGAGGAAAAGTCAGGCTTGATTGCCCACATAAATGCAGGTAATTATTTCTGAATCTCCTTCAGACACTTTAAATATTTATTTACAGCTTGTTTTAAGAAAATTAATGAGATTGACAATCAACTTTTATTTAACTTCTTCACATAACCACAGGCGAACATATTTTGTCTCTAATGTATCTCAACCACCAAATGTTTAAATAGAAAAAAGCAGTTATATAAAATTGTTTAAATTATTGATAAATAAAACAACAGTTTCTAAGTTTTACAAAAACAAGGTTTTATTTACAAATAGTAAAGTGTGTTATTAAGTAATAGCCTCAACCATCGATTATTTATTTATTTATTTAGTCTTATATAACATCATTATATGTTCCTCTCTACTTCTCAGTGTGAGGTGAACCATCGATTAAATTGTTTAAAAACAAAAATTTATAATTAACTTCTGTCAATTACATGTTGTTGTTTCATTTAATACTAATAAATAAATGTTTATGTTTAGGTATCGGACATTACCATCACTATATTTCAAAGCTGCAATCGGATTACTCCCTGGACTTGCGGAAACAGATTGATTTTTTTTTAATTGAAAACCGCAAGGAGAAAGAGAAATGTGAGGTTAAGATTACTGAATGGGCTCTCAATTCCGTGCACAGGAGCTTGATTTATTTGGGGGATTTGAGCAGATACAGATTGGACGTGTACCCGAATTGGGAACCGATTTTGGCCATTCGATATTACTCGCAAGCGCTAATTTTCAAGCCCGAAAACGGCATGCCCCACAACCAAATGGGCACCTTGGCATCCTCTCTGAACCAGAATTTAGACGCGACTTATCACTACATACAGTGTCTGATGTGTAAGGAAAGCTTCGAGGGGACTGAAAATAATTTGAGTAGGTTGTTTGAGAAAAACTCGCGTTATTTAGAAGGATTGCCTGTTGAAGATCCAGATGCTGATTGTGTCGTAATGCTGGAACCTTCCGAACGCATCAAGAGGTTTATAGCACGATTTCTCTTATTGACCGATGTCTGGTTTTTCAATAAAAAAATCCCACACATTTACGATTTATGCCACCAAACCAACCTTGACTTACAAGAGTGTTTATCATACTTAAAACCCGTCCCGAGTGAATCTGGGGGCTCGCAAAACGGGGATTCCACAGACGCCGATTCAACCATAACCCCCGCTTTTTTAAGCTCCGACATGATTTTTAAAATAATCGTAATTTGCTTGCTTTGCATAACGAAACTACAAACCAACAAAAACATCCAACAATTATCAAACGTAGTAGCTTTCACTTTGGCGATTTACTCACAATTAATCCGACACATATCAAATCACGTCCAAGAAGGCATCCTCAATTTCCCCTTGCCGGAAAAGGCGGGCTTGAAAAATAAAAAACGCTCGCTCAGACGTAAAAAATTGACACGTGAAAGTGACGAGGAGGAAGAAGACGAAGAATCCGATTGCAGCGATATTGATTTGTCCGGCTCGGAAAGCGAACCCGAGTCCCTGCCAGAAATCCTCGACATTAATTCCTCGGATTCCGAGGACGAAGCTAACAACGAGGAGGTGAAAGTGAAAGAAACTAAATCCGAATCCACGGTGAAAAAAAACAATAGGGATTTAAAACAGGAAATTATGAAAAAATCAAAACTATTAGACCCTAAAGATCTCATCGAGATTATTTCGGATGAAATTTACTTTGAGAGCATCAAAATCCTGTCCGACTGGCTCGTTTCCGATACGGAAATATTAAAATCCTGCGGAAAGAACACCCGATCGTTATTCCAGCAGGTTACTGATCTTTTGAATGTAATACAACTTAATCCAAAGAAAATTAAATTTAACAGTGATAAATTTTGTAATAAATCATTGGTTGAGGATAGAGAAAAAATTCCACTGAATGAAGACGTGCTGTTGAAAAATTTCACAGTGCTCAAAGAGAGCCAGAAAGATTTGTGTTGGGATTATTCTGTTCGATTGAGTAAGAGTGAGGAGGTTTTGCTTAGAATACTTAAAATGGTGGCTTTCGGGCATAAACTTGAAAAATTCTCAGAAACTGGGGTTAGTTTTGATGGGAAATTGAAAAACTTTGATGTGGAAATTATTTCTGATAATGGAAAGGTGGAATTTAATGGAATTATTGACGATAATGTAAGTACGCATGAATTTTTATTTCTAATAAAATATTGTCTTGTGATTAAACAATCAAATCAAAAATTTATAAAACCTTTTTTTTTTTAAATTTGCTGTGAAGAATTGTAAGCCTGTTTCAACAATAGGGGATTTTTATAACCGAATTTTTAAGGCATTGGTATTTGTATGCTTAATTAATTTCTCACTGCAGATGACCAATGGTTAAAACTAGTCTGAGAAAATATAAATAAGTGAAACAAACCAAGTGTTATAATTTTAATTAAATTATCCTGAATCATTGCTATTTTGTTGTCACATAAATGACAACAATAAATTTTACAGTTCTGATAACAGTGCTATTTTTTTTAATCTTTTATAAAACATCTATGTGACATCCTTTAGTTGTCAACGTGATGTATGATCGATGTTATGATCGATAAATTGAGTACATTGATTTTTTCTTCATTTTATATTAATTTATTATAACCACTGGTTAAAAACAAATAAAACATGACATGCATGATTATTCATCAATTTCTGCGATTTGTTAGAATATCATAACCTATAGCATGTGATTACTTTTATTGCCAACATTATTTTTTTAATAAAAAAATTCAAAGCACTCTAGAGGAGAAAGTTCTAGATCATATGGTGTAAATTATAACTTTTTAAAATAAATTTAGATTTTCTTTAAAATTGAGACAAGCAAATGGGTTGATTGAGAAGATTTTTATAATAATATCTATATCACATCTTTATTTCTGCAGACAATTTTATATACAATAAATTAACAATATAATCCTTATAATATGTTATATGTTGTCCTTAGAAAACGGCTATTGACCATAGGTCGTTCTGCGTATTATAATAATATTTTATATGAGTTAATTGAATTATTACATTATTGTTACGTTTTCCTTCACATAACCAACAAATTAAAATTTGTTGCTACGAGAACACTTGAATAATCTTCCCATAACCTAAAACACGAGGCTTGTACTACACACTAAATTCTTGAAATGTCAAATTTGAAAAAAAAAGAACAGAATTTAGTAAGACTCAAATTTTTTAATGTTTTAAAATTTAAAAAAAAAGAAACAGACTTTAGTAAGACTCACAATTTTTAATGTTTTAAAAAATTATTGACACTGTGTTGATTGTTAAATTTATTGAAAATTAAATACAAACTACAGACAAAGTGAAAGACATTTTGATTTTGATAACAAAAAATCTATCAAGATCAGGGTTTATTATATTATTTGGTCACCACCCAAATAATATAACTAAACAGAAAATCGGGAAAGATTTAGAAAAGTCAGGGAATGTTAATATTGTAAGAAAAAGTCGGGGAAGATTAATTGGATATAAATTAAAAACACCTCACACTGGGAAGTAGAGAGGAACATATAATTATGATATATAAGACTAAATAAATAAATAAAATAAATTAAAAAAAAAAACAATAAAAATTAAGCCAATGCAACAATGACTTATGTCAACAAACCAAGTATTTTAATTTTAATTAAATTATCCTGAATCAATGACTTATGTTGTTTTGTGAGCAGGTTGTGGAGACTGTTTAATTGTTTAAATAACATGTGTGTCCTTTCTTCTACTTGTTTTATTGAACTAAATATATATTTTGGAAACATAGTGACATAATGACTTATTGTCAGGGAAGTAGACTGAAAAATCAAAGGTTCAATAGCAATGATCTTGATGCTGTCTTTTGTTTGCTGGTTTATATTTTCAATCCCTTCCAGTATGGATACTGAGGGTTTAAATTTAACTGCAGTGAAAAAATTTCATAAATAAAGCCAGAGCATAAAAATCTTCATTGAGGATAAATTAGAGATATATTACATTTTAATCTGGTCGACACCCTGATTATACAGATGAGATTGTTAGTTCTAAATCTTCTTTTTTTTATTAAAAAATGAAACAATAGTTTTGATGAAATTAAATGTATTTTCCATTTTAAATGAGATTTAGAATATCTCAAATACATTTCACATTTTCAAATATATGTCAAAAGAATATTTGAAAATGTGAAATGTATTTCAGAAATTCCGAATCTCATTTTATCAATAGGGGAAATGCTATTGAAAAACTCTGTAATATTGCATTCAGGTTTATAAAGTGAAATGTTGATGTTTTGATTTTTTTTTTTTGTAACATGTGTTATCAATGTTTTAGTATCAGTTTTAACATAATTTATTCTCCACTTAACATTCGTAACAGATTATGAATAAATTTTACAGTCCCGATAACACTGAAAATTTAATTGTTTTTTTTTATGTTGTACAAATTTATTGAAAAATAAGGTTGTTTATTACAAAAGTAGTATTGGAAAAAATCTTGAAGATACATATATTATAAGATCTAAAAATTTCGGTCTGCTAAATTCTCACTACTTGAAGTCACTTGAATTTAAACTCGATTTTTAAAGCTTTCATAAAAGACTAGATGTTTTAGTAACTACAAAACAATAGGATTATTAAATGTGCCCTTTGATATAAATGCAATTATAAATGATCAGAAAAATAGATGACATATATATTTTTCCAATAATTATATTTTCTCAATTGCAAAATTTCTATAATATTTTAAAATAATTAAAACATTGCAATGCATTACCATTTTTGTAGGAATCATAATAAATGGATGATAACGCGAGCGCCATCTATTGCCTAATTTCATGTGGTATCGTCAATAATTTGGGCGACGACCGAGAATCGCTGTTTCGTCCATTAAATGAAAGCGAATTTTTCCCTGCAGGGATCGAAATTCATTTAGTAAATTTATTAAATGTTTGTAAGACATAATTCAATCACATGATTATTAATCATCTTTATTCCTTACAAGTGTGGTTTAACTTTTTTTTACATTTTTGACAATTTATTTAAACAAATTAAATAAAAATGATTTGAAAATAATACATTATTTCCACATTTAGCTCTGTGACTTTTGACTTACGTTATGTAAGTATGTTGAACAAATGCACATTAAAACAACTACTTCCCGTACTTACGTTCAACGTACTTACGTAACGTAAGTCAAAAGTCACAGAGCTAAATGTGAAAATAATTTATTAATTATTTTTAAATCATTTTTATTTAATGTATTTAAATAACTGTGACCAAGTGAATGAATATTCTTTTCTATTTGTATAAACTTTAAACAATGTTCTTGTAGGAATTGGCTATCGGCTGGAAGCCTTTCAGCCATTATTCATGCATTTTTGTTTGTTTGTGCAGAATAAGTGTCTTTGAATATATGACTGAGAGAAAGAACGATAAACATTTAGAAAAGTTATGGAGTTAACGCAGGCTTTGAGCGTATTATTTACGACAACTAAATTTGCGAACCTTTTTGTGAAAGAATCCACACTCACTCGCGAACTGTAACTCTTTTTTCGTGAACCAGTTTAGGAGTGATCACATTAGTGAACCGGTTCAGTTGAGTGGTTCGCGAGCAGTTTGCCCATCTCTACTAGGAATTGCATATTTTTGTACATATTGGAGGCTTTTGGTCATTGTTAGATATAACACCAATTTCATCATATAAAACGCTTTTATAAAGCGTTAAATTATCGACAGAATAAAAGTAGTTTCATTTTTTTTTAAATCTCAATTTCATGAATTTTGTCAAAGTTCCAACATTTTGGAATATGAAATTAAATGAATGAATTTACATAGCTGGTTTATTGTAGTAAATAAATTTCAGTGCGTCAGCCATTTTTGGTGCTTATTAAATTAAACCCCTCGGCGGCTGATTAAATTTTCTAATCGATGAGAGTTGATTTTTAGGAGGGGTAACACGAGCGGGAAACGGGTGTGAGTGTGGGCGGGGGTGGAATCGGTTGAGTTGAAAAGGGTCGGAGGGTGGTGATGCGGTGGCGGCGACAACATAACTACTGCACACACACACACATATAGAGCAGCGCGGTGAGAGGGATAGAGGGGTTGTCTTAATTAAACAAAGCGGGTCGCGTCGGCTCTACAAACCGGAAGTAATGTAATTACGCGCATTTCGTGAAAATTGCCTCTGAAATCGCACCAGACTCATTTGCATCTATATGGAATCGAGCGCATTCGCTGCACGAACAAACTCTCCTCGGGATCAGGGCGCGATTTCCCCACCCGCCCGACTGGCATAGCATCCATTCGCAGTTTCCGGTGCCCCTGCTAATGAGGGTGCGATATTTGCCGCCCCCACGACCTCACAGCCCGGCCCCCTTTTAACAACTCCTAACAAGTTACATGTATACGCACACACTCGCATTGACCGGCGAACCGATAAATATACATTTTACGGTTAAATCGCCTTGCTTGCCTCGCTTCTCTCCTCGCCCCCACCCCAATCTAAGCTATTGTATTATGTTATGCACACGATCGGTGTATAATCATAATTTAACAATCTTGCTAATAACGATCTGATTGTATCTCCTTTCTCTCGATTAAAGTTTTTTTTTTAAATGAACGGAAACCTGTTTGGGATCAGATTGGTATCATATTTTTGCATTTATTTTATCATAATCATGTGGAAGACAAACTATTGATTTTGAAAAAAAAAAAAGAAAAACAGTATTTCTATAGTAAATACTTGAAAATACTCATTACGAGAAGTAGATTATGAGTATGTTATTTGGTTTGTATAGTGATGGAGGGACATTCGAATGATTCAATCATCCTATTATTGAAATAATCAAACAATTCGAATCCTTTATGATCATCCAAAATGCTCATATGAATTATTATTTGAAAAATCATCGAAATGATATGAAATATGATTCTAAATATTATTGTAAAATGGAGATTCCTACGTCCTGCAATACGCTGACGACACCGTCTTAGTAACCCATGCACGAACCCTACCCAAAGCACTACAAACCCTACAGCAACTAATAGATTCCCTCGAACTTTGGTTCGCCAAATGGAGAATAAAAATTAATCCAAACAAATCCCAGCTTCTTATCCCCTATCGCCGCACAAATATTACCATCTCCATTTATCAAAAGCCTATCCTCCCTGCTCCGTATATCACGTACTTAGGAATCACTTTCGATCCTAAACTTAATTTCAAAAAACACACTGCCCTTATCAAAAACAAAATTACCGCTAGGGCCAAACACTTCCGCTGTCTAACTTACAAAAACATGGGCATTTCTACAAGAAATGCCACTAAGATTTACAAAATGATATGTAGACCCCTATTAGACTACGGATCCATCCTCTTCACCACATCCCCCAATCCCACCCTACAGAACCTACAAGTAAGCGAACGTTCATCCCTAAGGTCCCTAACAAAAATCAGACACCCTCTTAATCCACTTTACAACCCATCTAATACCCTCCTCTACAACCGAACTGAAGTTGTCCCTTTTATCGAGAAAAATTATTTAGGTTTTCCGGGAAATTTAACTAACCATCAAATAATTTCCTAAATAATATTAGTTTAAATGACAACACTCGGTTTTTGTTTCACTAAATCTAAGTGAACTTGATTTTTGTTTCACTGAGTCCTAGTGAAACAAAAATGAAGTGTATATTACTGTATATTATCACATTTTTTTAATTCCAAGACGAATTCTAAGAACTTGTTTCATTTAAAAACGGAAATGTAACAAATTATCTCAATAAATTGAACAACATGTACATTAAAAATATATTTGAATGATAGTTTGTTTATATCTAAGAAATTTTTATTTGAAACCTGTTTTGAAAATGTTTACTGTTTCAGAATTATTTTGACTAACCATCAAATAATTTCCTAAATAATATTAATTTAAATTACAACACTTGGTTTTTATTTCACTAAATCTAAGTGAACTTGATTTATGTTTCACTGAGTCCTAGTGAAACAAAAATAAAGTGCTGTTATTTAAACTAATATTACATAAATATGTTTCACCACGGAATAGGTTAGAAATTTATTTAATAAAATCGCAAAATAATTCTTAGTTAAAATTTTCTGAAAATGAAAGCTTAATTACTTAGTTTTATTTTCATTTACTAAGGGTCGTTTTTATATTCCCGGACTCGGCTATTTTGAATTATGATGCAATTTTCGATTATGTTGTTTTTTAATCACATATGCCTTGGTAACTTGTATGACAATTTACAAAACAATTGCAACATTATTAATTTTATTATCTGTCAGTTTGGAATTCGCGCATTAAAACGACTAAAATCGAGGCTGTTATAAAATTCCTAACAAAACAAGGGAAATCTCCAAAAAAATATTCGTGAAGAGATGCTAGCTGTATACCGGGATGATTGCCCTTCCAAGTCAACTTGTAGTTAATTTCATATTTTTGCCTTTAATATTAAAAAATGAAAATTATAAATATTGTTTCCAGAATTTTTATTTTTATATCTAACCACTTAGATATAAAAATAATTCATATCAGAATTTCAATGATTAGGAAATAATCATTCATGCAAGTATTTGATTGATGATTCGAATGATTATTTCAAATACTTATCTGAAAGATCATTCAAATGATCATCCGATTATCGTTGACTTTCATTTACCAATAATTCGATTATAATTATTGAAATCATCCCATTGATAGTTTTGTAACCATCTGTTACTAAACATAAAGTTATAATTATAATAAAATTATTAAAAACTCTTTTCCGTTAGTGCATAAATAATGAGTTTTCTATTTTCCGTTGAGGCTACAATTCTCATTTAAAACAAAACATTTTTTTTTTGGAAAATATTGCCTATTATGGTTGAAAAATTGTAAGATGTATACTTCTGTGCAATAAAAATAAGCACATAAAATATGTTATAGTTTAAGGAGGACAAGTTTCGTAGTTACGAAAAAATATGTCAATTTCTTTAATTTAATAAATTAAAGACGACGCAAGCGCCACCTTTTGCCTAATTTCAAGTGGCCATCACTAGTTATCCATACGCTGGATGAATGGTGGCTGAACGCTCCATTAAATGTGAATTTCTTTAATTTAATTTTATCATTTATTGAAACTGCTGCTAGGCAATTAAATTAAACAGACCCTAAATACTCGACTAGAATATTGTGAAAAAAATGTTATGAGACTTGCGCTTAATTTTATTACACAGAAGTGTACTTCGAAAACCGAGTTTACTAAATAGAAAAAAAAATCGCTTCTAGATAGAACGTGTTAAACATGGGCAAATACTTTTGAGCGATAGCGTATACCATAAACGCAATAAATTCCAAGCTGTTCAAGACAATTTTAGAATACAAGAAGCAAACGCATTTCAGAAATTGCAAACATTCCCCGCTGCTGTAGTAGTTTAATTTTTCTCGCAACTGTATGCATTTTTTTATAACAATCAAATTAACATGAACTCACGCATACTAAAAGTCCCGCCGCTGAATTTGCATACAAAAAGAGCAAACAGAAAAAAAAAGAAACGAGCGCGAAAAAAAGAGGGAAAGAATGGAGCACACTGTGTTTATGGTCGTACCATTTGGATTTCAGGAAACGGCGGACGCTAACAACGCAAAAACCGCACATAAACAGGAACGTGAGTCGAAAGGACAATTAATGGGACAGCTTTGGTTAGCAGCCGAAGTGAAGGATTTAGAAACCAGAGTTAAGGGGAAAATGTCTTTGTCTCCTTATTTGGTGGTCGACGTCGAGGCTCTTATTAAACACATGTACATGGTTAAACAACTTGTTTATTCCAGGAAGTTTATTGTTTTAGTACCGTCTGCTGGTAGGTAACACACCTTTAATTAATTTCTTTAATGCCTTCAACAATTTTATCATCGTACGTTTTAATTCGACTCCGTTAATTTTTATTCGGTAATTAATTATCTTAATAATTGTACTCTAAATACACAAGATTTATAAGAAGTTCCGAGACGGTTAAATAATTTCTTTTGCCTTTTCTTTCTTCCTTTCTTTCTTTCTTCCTTCCTTTCTTTCTTTCTTTCTTTCTTTCTTTCTACCTTTCTTTCTTTCTTTCTTTCTTTCTTTCTTTCTTTCTTTCTTTCTTTCTTTCTTTCTTTCTTCCTTTCTCTCTTTCTTTCTTTCTTTCTTAATCTTATTCTCTTTTACCCGTATTGGGTGTCGAGGTCCGCCTTTTCTAAATGTATCATTTATTATTTTCATTTTTGTGTAGTCCATTAGCATAATATTTCTTTTTGAAGTTTTATCTGCATTGGATGATCTGAAAAAGGCGAAACTGGAGGCGAGGGACGCGATCCGTTGGCTCGAGTCGCAGTTCAATCGCGGCAACCGATTTTTCCGCGCCCAGCGGGCCCAAGAGCGGCTCCCGCTCCCTTTCATCAAATACCCGAAGAAGAAGGACAAGGAGTCGCTGATTTACATCCAGATCATCGAGTGCTGCCATTACCTCGCCGAGCAGCAGAAGCGAGCTACGAACCTGGTGACGCTCCTGATGGGCGACCCTGGCGCCCTCAACAACACCGAGAACAGGGACATCAGCTACGTCGGCCTGGCGCAATCCGCTGGCGTCAATCTCGAATTAATCACCGAGTTTTACGCGAAATGGAAGAAATCGTCTAAAGGAAAAAGGTGAAGGGATTCATTAACGGCGGGATTTTGCCACTTTTTTCGCGAGGGAAAGTTGAGCGGGCGCGCACCGGGCGGAATTTCGGTTTCGAGTGAACGACGCGTCGATAAATAAGAGTTTCTGTTTATTTTGAAGTATAGTAGACATTATGTATTTTTATTTTCTGGGGGTTTTAACACTGGCGCTTTAGTAGGAGACAAGCTGGATAACCAAGTGGAGAGATTTCTGGAAATTGTTAATTTAATCATTTAAGTTTTTTTTTCTGATTTTATTGATTTTGAAATAATAAATGTATTTTAACATAATAATTTACCTTCAATTATTTTTCGCTTATTTTTACCTTTTCAATTGATATTACAATCTACAATGCATATATCATTGATTTCCTAACTACTCCTTTAAACATTCCTGACTTTAGTAGCAGTATTACATTTAGGGCTATTCTATAAGGGAAATGTTAAGTTTAACGTATACTTTATTCATTTTAACGTCGCTGAATGGTACCGCTTCATGTGTGGCGCTGCAGCGCTTTATCAAGCGGTGTCGCTGAACGGTACCGCTTTATGTGTGACGCTGCAGCGCTTTATCAAGCGGCAAAGTATATATTCTTTCCGCTGGATCGCTTTTCAAGCTGTAAACAAAACCGCCATATTTTCAGTACAGACAACTACAATTTGTCCGTTACTTTTTATCATCACTGTCCAAGAATCTTTTTTAATAGATCCATATATACATTGTCATCTCACATTGAGAAGTACAGAGGAACATATAACGATGTTACATAATATAATTAATGGTTTTAATATTTAGACATTGGTAGTTCATATTGTATGAAATAAATATGAATAGATTATTAAAAATCAACCAATAAAACACAGATTAGATTGAATAACTTTAAATTCTCGACTAGTTTCAGGTTATTAGCCCATTTTCAAGAGAATTTAAAATTTTAAATTGACTAAATAAATAAATATACATTGTGAAATTATTTAATGACTTAACTTTTTCCGTACGGAATAGCCCCGATTATTAAATGCTTTGGCAACCCTTTTTGAGTATAATTAAATAATTAAAACACTAACACTTTCTTCACTAACTTTCACTTTCTTTTTGAGTATGTCATAAATTTTTTGTTATTTTGGTAGTTATCTTTAGTTTGAAGATATCAAATTTCAGGTTGAATAATGTTCTATATTATAGCACGTTTGAGAAAAGCAGAGAGCTAGAGAATTTAATGAACGATATAAAATGTGGAACATTATTGTTTCAAATGATTCATTAATATCAAATTTAACACATGACCGCTCCATTTAAACTCAATAAATATTTACGTTATTAAATTGAACACATTGCAACAGCAATAAATATTTACGTTAATGGATTACCCATAATAGACAATTCTGATTTTTTAATTTTCTCCAACTATTTTATTATTATATATTATTTTATTTTTTTCTAGATATTCGGCGGCCGATTAATCGCACCTTAGCCGCGGGTATTCCACGCGCAATCACCTTCCATTATTCTAACAATCACATTAAAAAACAAAATAATTGTTGTGATAGGTCTGCGTTTGTACTTCTGTTGACCATTTTGTGTTAAAAATACAAAATCTTAAAAAAATAGACGTCCTTTAGAGGTGCTTGTTTCAGCGAGAGGGGTTTGCAGTGGACACAATTTCTTGTAAACTGCTCATTTGAAACAAAATATATATAGTATTATATTGGAAGAAATTGACCTTAAACGAAGGATATTGAAATGTGTTGCTTCTAAACAAAATGATTGGCGTTTGAAAAAAAAACTTCATAAAAGAAAATTTAGCTGTTTCAACGTGCCAAAAAAGTAAAGTAATTTTCATCAGAACTATTTCTTTTTTTTTCAAGTGCACCAAATTATAGTGGAACAACCATGGAAAATTTCATTTTCATTGGGTGCGTTCAGGGAACTGTAGCGCTGCAGCGCTTTACGAAAGCGGTGTCGCAACCACAGCAATATATTTCAAATAGATTAACAAATTTATTATGTTAATGAAATCAATACATGTAGTTTGTTTATTGAATTTTGTAGACTATTGGGTGTGTATAAATTTTCATAGGATAAATGTTCTATAATGAAATTATTTTTGTTTTTGTCATGATGATAAATGACGTCCTCATACATTTGGGTTTGAGTTGATATCTTGAAATGACCTGCATGTTGAGTTTCTTGTGTACTAAAAGAAAAATAATGCTGCATTCGTTGTTTTATAGCCATAGCTTAAAATTTTATATATCCCCAGGTTAGGAATCAACAAGTGTTTATTTTTATGAGCCTGACATTACTTGCTTGAATTTATTGTTTCATTCCACCAGAATCATCTTCATACCAAGAAACAAGGTAGCCATCAGCTTAGTATTTTATTTTTGTAAATAGAATTATTATTATGTTTGATAGTTTGGTATAATAGAAGGGTTTTTGAAGGATTTTTTGTGTAGTCGTAACAACTAAGTTCTCTTACTGTTAAAGTATAAACTACACAAATATCATGTGTTCTTATATTTTATTCATTTATCTCAGCCGTTACCATGTTAACTGTTGTAATATAATAGTTCAGTTTTATTAAAAGCTTCAGTCCTTCGTTCGTGCTGCTGTTTTCATTCCGTGTCTATCTCAACTTAAACCATCACACTTACATACAACAAAAAGCTTGTACAATTAATTTTTCTTTGAATAAAGTTACTGTTTAAGTAGCGGGAAATATAAAATACTGAAAACTTAAGTGGGTTAATAAAGCCATGCGTGCATGTTTATTTTTTTTTTCAGAAACGAAATTTATTGCGAACGATGTTTGTAACGACATGCATAATGCAGAAACAAACTAAACCCGCTCATAAATATTTATCCCGCGCCGTTTAGTTCCTAAACAACCAGCATAATGACTCAATTTACATTTCGGACAATGTCGCCCGTGTTTACCACCTCGGGGCGCACACAACGCGATGAAATGATAAAAAAGGGGGCGCCCGACCCCATTCTTGTACGTGAGCGGGGGAAGCCGTTCTAGCGTATCATATTTGCATTCTTATATCGCCCACGCGAGTCGACACTTTATAAATTCGCCGGGCTTATATTAAATTCCTTTCTGCGCGGCGGTAACGTGATCTGCGACACGAACAACACACGGGGATGTTTCGAAAGGGATGCTAACCACTCGACGGCCCGAGTTCGTTCTTGAGTAACCGGGAGTCGAGTGCGCCGTCCCTCGAGGAACAATTCCAAAGCCTTGACCTGAGTGTGTTACGTTAGAATGGTGTGAGTGAAGTAATTATTGTGTCTAGTTGTTGGGGGAGAGCTTTAAAAATATAACGTGGATGCTTCAGAGCTTTTCAGAAATGATTGTTATGGAATTCCATCGAAAGTTTTAATGTTTCCGAAAGTAATGTCGTTTTTTTTACATTTAATGAAACGTTCAGCCACAATTCATCTAGCTTATGGATAACTAGTGATGGCTTTTTATGGTTTTTTTAAATTAAATTCAAACGATTAGTCTTTATTTTTAATAAATATTTTAAATCAATACAATCGCTCTCGTTATCAACAACCTTTTGACATCTGGTGTGCAAATTTTCAAATAAATTATTTTTTGAGTAAAATATCTCGTGATGACATTTTGGATATCATCCAAATTTTCATTTTTTTGCCACTAAGCAAACTTTTAGGTATCGGAATAAATGAAAGTCAAGAGTGCTATATGGAGTTGTGGAATTTTTTCCAGTTTTCGTCTTGAATTGTCGGGTTGCAGAGTGACGCCTTTTTTGTTGAAAATCACATTTCGATTTAAGATTGGTTCACTCGATTCAATTGTTTCTCTAAAACTTTCATTGTATGAATCAAGCTTTCGGGACTATAATTTGTCCCTTCTTCAGGGTGACAATTTATCTGAAGTGAACAAAACTCGACGACATTTTAAACCTAAAATATTACCTATCGCAATTAATTATAATCATGCAACTTCCTTAAAACATCGGCAGTGATGAATTCCTATAGAAAATACAAAAAGGGAAATACATTAGGTGATTTTTTTGTGAGTGTTGACAATGATTTCACTCAGTATAAGTTCTTTCGTGTGATATGTAAGTTATTTAAAAAAAAAACAAATGAGTTATTTGAGATTTGCTCATTACAAATTCGAACCTTTTTTGTCTTTCTCTTGAAATAAAGGATGGGCCTTTATTAACAAAAAAAGTCTGTTTTAGTTTCATGAACTCATTGTGATTTCGAAAAGAGTAGTGCTATAATAGCACTTCCGGTACATATGGAATAAAAGTAAAAGTCTGAATTATTGGTGTCTTATCAATTTAAAATGTTGCAATTTAAATACCATCAGAATAACAAGTAGATTTTCGTTCGGTATACGATGAATATATGGTGGAGGAGCCTGGCACGACAGTAATGAAAAAATGTTTGTTGAAGTTTTACAACGAATTCACAATAGTAGCGATGAGTATGAGTTAGACAATATCGTTTCTTGTTTAGGTAAAAAATTACACACTCATATGGATTCGTACAAACACCTATTTTCTTCTCTAAAACACTATTATTGAAGCCACAAAAACAGTATTAAAATCAATGTATTTGTGTGCAACATTTAACAATTAATATTCCGTGTGCAATACGACTTGAATCCAAATTAGAAATTGACGAATTAGGTTTAAAAATGTTTTTGTTCAAAGAGTTATTGTTAAATAATTGATAATCACTCATGATTTTTGTTGTTTTATGAACGACAATGAAAGTATATTTGATTAAAAATTATGTAAACTATTTTAATAGCATTTTATTTATTTAGCAAAACTTAAATAAAAATGTAATCAGTTTCATCCACAGTGATGTATAATGGAAGCAGTGTGAATGATTAATTCAGGCAGGCATTTGAAAGCAATTAGAGATTAATTTCTTCTGCGGAACGGATAGTGAAATATCGTGTAGCCGAATATAATTGCAGTTTATGCGGTCGGTATCATTCAATAATAATAACACGGCGCTTTAACATTTATAAAGCTGTCAGACTGAAGTCGCGTGAATGACAAGCCAGACCATTACCTATTATAGTTTATTCAATGCGGTCGTGTATAATGAAGTGAGAGGCGAGTCGAGTCGAGCGTGGAGTAGAGAGCGAGTGCAGATTGCAATGACCAGCAGCGGTTCGCACCCGCAACCGCCTCATCTGCTCATTAGCCGGCATTGCCGCACTCTATCAACATTAAATTAACCGCCAGCCGTGTTACTAAACACTACATATTAGTATAGAATATAACCGACCGCTTGTCGCGCATACACGTCTCTACGTGGGTGTATGTACACGTTTACACACGCATACACTACATAGAGCTAACAGCCAGTTGTTGATCGATCCTGAATGCTGAATACATTAAAAGCGCTCAGGTTCAGGTAAATGGAATCGTGTATTTACAACACTTATGCATTAGACCGCAGACAATGGTTTCGGCGGGCGTGCGGAAGTTTATTATGGACTCTGATCTATGCCTCGAATAACAGATTGCCTAGGTTCTCATTAATTGTCTGTGCGGTTCTATTAAAATAACATTTATGCAACCGCCTAAACCGTAAGCCCCAACGTGTGTACTTTAAAAATAATCAATTATACATTTCAACGTAAGCTACTTACTATATAGTACATACTAAATTTATAAGGAGGGTGTATTAATACATTTTCATTACGAAAAAGGAAGTACGTCGTATTTTTGTTTTGTTTCGCGTAGTTTAATCTGTGCAGATACGGAAGCGCGATGTTGAAGAAAACGAGTCCATTATGCAAAGCGAAATTAATGCTCGCGCTCGAGGAGTCGTGAACGAGTTGATGGTTTTATTAAAGATGATCGGAGCAGGAAGTCAAGTCAACTCAGTTGTCAGGTAGATATGAAGTTGGCAGCGATCCAAGCGAGCAAACCGCTTACGCTCCAACATCAAGGGGTGTACTGAATCATGATGGTGGCGGTTCGTGTTCGTGACCATTGTTCCGTAGGTAATGGACTCCTCGCGCGGTAAATCTTTGAGCAACGTTATTTAATTCGCTCACGACACACAAACACACACACACAGACACGCGATCGGCATTGTTTTTATCTCTCTATCCCTCTCTCGCTTTGTTTGTTAGGGGTGGTGATATTGATGGCGGTTAGAGTGATCACGCTAGTGCCAACCACCGGCTGTCACGGCCAAGACGTAAACGAGACACCCCTGAACAATAAGACCACCCACTTACTGCTCCCGAGTACGTGTTCTGCTCTGCCCACTTCTGAGGGTTTTGTCCACTAATTGTTTCATTTAAGCCCTTCCAGTGTATCGTAGACAAGTGTGTGTTTGTGATCACAATAGTTGCCGTGTTGGAGTGGTTTTCTCCACAAAATCTATTCCAATGTAGTAAGAAGGACTGTAATTACGTCTTGTAATTGTATTATTAATTACTCAATTAATTATAAAACATATTATAGATTAGTACTCAAATTAATTATAATATAATTTAATTATCAAACTTCAAATGCAACACTTAAAAAAATAAATGGGATTTTTTCACACGGAATCACGTATTTATGCTAACTTAATAAACAGATGCTTTTATATTGGAAGGTTCTATGTTGAATTAATTTACCACTTTACCCGCGTTATTGGAAAGTTCCACTTATTATCCGTTAAATTATTAAGTGGGAAGTAAGGTATTCCTTTCTTCATGGTTGAATGCATAATATCAATGAATATATTTCAAACTCATTTTTTTTAAAAACATAAATCAACAGGTTTTCCTCATATTGGCAATTCCAAAATTGAATGTTTGCCACTCCAAACAATACTGTGAATAATTTTTCTTGCAGTTTTTCAAGTTCCACTTACAATTATGATGTAAATGAAACCGACGTGTCTAACCTTTCCACTGCTTCATTTAACAAATCTACTGGCACAGATTACTCGTAAGCTGTAAAGTCTATCAAAACTAATCGAACTCAGGGCCATGGTCCGTTTACATAAAAAAATCTGGTGGGACTGGAACCTAGAGATATGCCAAGTCTTACAAGGAAGCTACCATAGACCATCTGCAGTTGCTAATTTAGGTTCATTCCATATGAACCCCCTGTTTAGGCGCATCCTTTCTGACGAACTTGAAAGAGTTGTTTTTGGCCCTATCATCTCAACTGACCTTCCACCGGGGGCCAACACAAAAGCTAGTAACCGCCAAGCTGCGGGGTCTGCTGTATTTTCGAGCATGGATGTCGGAAAGGGAAGGAGCAGTGCAGTTTTTCCTGTTTTGCGTAAGGTTTTTAATTCTTTTCCATTTTATTCCCTTTTTACAGCTCCTTCTCTGACTCCATCTATCCATGTTGTTCTTCAAGTCGGAATTGCAGGCTTTCCAGTGTTACTCCCCGGATAGCGCTAATTGCATGCGGCGGGGTCGACTCAGCCTTGGTGCTTGTTGTCATTAAATGAGTTGGTGTGGGCCGTTAAAAGCCCAAAGGTATTCTATTCATCCTTTTGGTCCACATGTGAGTTGGCCTCCGGCGGGCAGTGGTTTCGATTATATGACGTCGATACTGCGCGGTCGACACCAAAAGGTATAGGACCGGAGCGGCATGATCTAGCAATAGGTCATGCTGTTGCTTGCTCCACTTAGTTTCGGGACCAAGTCCTACAAATCTGAAATCCTCAGGGTTCACTGCAAGGATCGGGGCATCGTACTGTGGCTGGAGAAGACAGTCAGAGGACTAACCTTCTGCCGGATTCTAGATTGATTACAACCACCAAAGACCGCCTTACTAAGCTGCCGAAAAATCCACCCTATGGATACCCAGGAAGAAATTCGACATGGCTGAAGAGGAACATTAAAAGACTCTAGGTTCATAACTCTGAGTTAAACATTATCAAAAATCCACCCGGATAGCTAACTCCTCCCCTGTGTGTGGGAGGAGCAGAGGAAATTCCTATAAAGTAGGGGCGACCGAATGTATTATAGGTTTGCGGCTTATACAATGAGATTCCCGGAGCTGCACTTTGGTACTAGGGTGCGTCCAAAAGGCTTAGATAAAAAGCAGGGTTGTCTTTATTCCTAAACCCGAAAGAGCAGATTATACTGTTCCCAGGGCATACCGACCAATCACACTCTCTTTAGAATGAAATTAAACTAGGAACATTTCTGGCAATGATCAATAAAATTCGATCAATCCTTTTTTCCTTACACTGTAAGTTTTACAAACATCTATTGAAACAACTACTTCCCGAGCATTTACCCCACCAGACATTGGATTACACAATAGATTTTCTTTGTTTTTATTAAAAACTTTAGAGAGTCTTTGTGGCAAAGTCATAAGATCAACTACTCTCGCAGCTAACCAACGCATGCACGTCCAACATGCACACACCCAGGGAAGATTAACAAACTCTGTCCTACGTAGTGTAGTGACTAGGATTGAAAGATCAATGAGCAAAAAATACTTCACCCTAGCTGCTTTTGTGAATATTGAAAGTGCGTTTAACAAAATCACGAATTGCAAGATTAGAAGTGCGCTTTATAAACGCGGAGTATTATCTAAAATATGTGACTGGATTAGCAATGCACTAAATGACAGAACAGTTAGGGTATATGAAGGTTTCCAATTGGCTGGAAACAGAGGCTGTCTACAGGGTGGAGCGCTGTCATTATTATTATGAAACCTGGCACTGGATAATCTCCTTGACTGCTAGCTTTACCTCGATGAGGTGGGCTGACTGATTTCAGTCCTTCCTTTGAGATGTGCATACTTCTGCGTTTGTGCACACCTCCCACAAAACCGTAACGTATCACTTACAAATGAAAATAACAAATCTGTTGTTAGATTTATTATTTTTATTAAAACTTGTTTGATCCCCCTTTATAACGCATATCTTTAAATTGGCTCGTGAGTTATAAGCAGCAATGCATTTTTTTCCTTAATTGTCTACTAAAATAAATCAATGAAACAGTCTACCTAAAGATTATCAAACCTTTTCTGGCCACCTTGTATAATATTCACTAGAAAATGAATAGTTTGTGAGCAATGAAGTACTACCAGCCCTTCCATAAAGATAAGGGCGGAATTATAAAAAAATGATTATTTGATTGTTTTTTTACTAACTGGAGAAAATAGTATTAAAATCTGGAAGTAGATTTGAAAAGCGCTGATGAGAACGTCAATTGGATTAAACGCGAAAATAGCCTGCGGTTGATTTAAAAGCGCCCTCCCAGCGCGGTCAGACCGCCCAATTAGAGCGACCTCCGCGAAAATTACGGAGCCCCATTGTTCACCCGGATATAAACGATGTCATCACGGAATCGCGCCATCAATTTCCGGAAAAGCCGGAAGACGAAAACAAAGCGCGAGGAGCACAGCACTCGTTCTCAAGAGGTAATTGCATCGGCGCGGGAATTTTAATGAGCGCGCCGTCGAAATTATCAATTTTACCCACCGGTGAATTTATGCATTCACTAGTGGCCATTCATCAACCGGGCGAATCAAAACCTAGGTAGGTATTCTTCCTCGTGCCCATACCGGTATGCGTGTGCGTGCGTGTTTATTAATGCGACGCTCATTATTCACGCAACCGAGAGATATTTTCATTAAAATCGCCCCCGCTGATAAATCACGCGGTTTCCGGTTTCTTTCGCGGGTCAATTTATTAAATCTTTCCGGGATTCTTCCCTTTCGTGAAAAGAGGGGTGAATTTACTCGGAAAGCCCATTTGCGCCGGGCGGGATTAATGAAGTAAAAAGTAAGCCTATTTATGCGATCGAAAGTTGAAATTAAAAGAAAATGTAAGGGGGAGAGGGGCAGAACGCAGGAAAGGCGCGCATCAAATTATAATTCCATCAAGCTCTCCCTCCCCCGTGGAACGACGATAGTTATAAATAATGCATGCGATGTTGGTTCGTTTCCATCAAGTCTGTTTTATTGTCGCGTTTCGTACCGGGAGAGCTGGTTTATGAAGAGCTACTAATGTACGTCGATAAAATTGTTTTGCTATTATTTTTTTTTTTCTTCTATAAATTACATATTGAAACCTCATAAATTACTTAATGGAGTATAGAAAAGCACTTTAAAGATTTTCACACTGTAATATTAAACACACAGCTAATTATTTATAACGCTTTTAATATTAATTTCAATATACACGTTTCACACAGATGTATTTTATGTACTAATAAAATACATCATATCGCCGTTGCTAATGTTGCTACTGTAATAGATTTGGAGTTAAAAACATAATTTTTAAAAATCTACACAGTTACTTTATAAAAATAGTTAGAAGCTTGTATTTGTAGAGATCGGTAGCTATTAGTGGTCGGTGCCAAGTATTTTAGAATATTATTTGATAACTTTGGCGCAAATATCTAAAAAGCGGAAAAAAGTGATTATCACCTTGACGGCTTCCTTAATCGCCAAAAATTATCATGTCACTGTTTGATGCGTATTGTGAGCTAGAGGCATCATTGGACCATCATCATTTGCTTTTTGAGTGGACCAAACAGATGACAGTCGTTTAGGGCAAGGTCGGGCCTGTAAGAAGTTGCCACCCTAATTCTTCAATTTTCACATGGGTCAATCGGGCCGCATGCGACCTAGCATTATTGTGATGCGGCAATATTCCTCCCCGCAGTTGGCCTGGACGTTTTCTTCGAATTGCATCCCGAAGCAACAAAAAATCTCTGCAGTACGATTCAGCATTGACGTTCTCACCTGTATTCTGGAAATGGGCTAGGAGCACTCCTTGATGATCTCAGCATAATCTTACTAGCTGAGGGCACAATCTTGAATTTCTTTGTAGGCGGTGAAGAAGGATGTTTCCATTGAATTGAATCACGTTCTGTTTCACACCCAGGATTCATCACCAGTAATAATCCTATTAAGCATGCCCTCTGCTTCATCGGCAAACCGAGAGATGTGTTGCAAGGATTCATCGCTAGTAATAATCCTATTAAGCATGCCCTCTCCTTCATCGGCAAACCGAGAGATGTGTTGCAAGGATTCATCGCCAGTAATAATCCTATTAAGCATGTCCTCTTCTTAATCGACAAACCGTGAGATGTGTTGCAAGGATTCATCGCCAGTAATAATCCTATTAAGCATGCCCTCTCCTTCATCGGCAAACCGAGAGATGTGTTGCAAGGATTCATCGCCACTAATAATTCTATTAAGCATACCCTCTCCTTCATCGGCAAACCGAGAGATGTGTTGCAAGGATTCATCGCCAGTAATAATCCTATTAAGCATGCCCTCTCCTTCATCGGCAAACCGAGAGATGTGTTGCAAGGATTCATCGCCACTAATAATTCTATTAAGCATACCCTCTCCTTCATCGGCAAACCGTGAGATGTGTTGCAAGGATTCATCGCCAGTAATAATCCTATTAAGCATGCCCTCTCCTTCATCGGCAAACCGAGAGATGTGTTGCAAGGATTCATCGCCACTAATAATTCTATTAAGCATACCCTCTCCTTCATCGGCAAACCGAGAGATGTGTTGCAAGGATTCATCGCCAGTAATAATCCTATTAAGCATGCCCTCTCCTTCATCGGCAAACCGTAAGATGTGTTGCAGGGATTCATCGCCAGTAATAATCCTATTAAGCATGTCCTCTTCTTCATCGGCAAACCGTGAGATGCGTTGCAGGGATTCATCGCCAGTAATAATCCTATTAAGCATGCCCTCTCCTTCATCGGCAAACCGTGAGATGCGTTGCAGGGATTCATCGCCAGTAATAATCCTATTAAGCATGCCCTCTTCTTCATCGGCAAATCGTGAGATGTGTTGCAAGGATTCATCGCCAGTAATAATCCTATTAAGCATGCCCTCTCCTTCATCGGCAAACCGTGAGATGTGTTGCAAAGATTCGTCGCCAGTAATAATCCTATTACGCATGCCCTCTTCTTCATCGGCAAACCGTGAGATGCGTTGCAGGGATTCATCGCCAGTAATAATCCTATTAAGCATTCCCTCTCCTTCATCGGCAAACCGAGAGATGTGTTGAAAGGATTCATCGCCAGTAATAATCCTATTAAGCATGCCCTCTCCTTCATCGGCAAACCGAGGATGTGTTGCAAGGATAAGCCCATTCGATTTCTTATATGTTCTTCAGTCAGCTGTGTAGGTACCCACCGTGCGCAAACTTTCTGGAAACTCAAACGATCGTGCATGAGTTCATAGACCAATCTACGAGAACACTCTATTGCAGTTGCCATGCTGCTTATTGTCATCCGCCTGTCAGTTTGAACCATATTGTCCACACGTCGAATTGTTGCATTTGTCCCAATCCGGCCAGTTCGATGTGCGCCAACAATTTTTAGCGTCCTTGTGAGAATTTCTGGACTTAGTTGTACACTGCTTTACGCGACAAACATTGTTCGCCTTAAACAGAAGACATTTCGTTTCCTTATGGATATGATTTGCAGGAAGACCTGTTGCTCAGAAAAAAAAAAACAACAACAGGACGCTATTTTTCTATAAAATAAACATTGCTCGCTTTAAACAGGAGACATTTCCTTATGGATATAATTTCTAGGAAGACTTTTCGCCCAGGAAAAAAAAAAACGGATGACAACATGCTGCTCTTCGATAGTACACTCTTCGAGAACGGTCGCTATTTTAACACTGACTATACATGCGCACGGTAACTGCCATTTGAGTACCATAAAGCTGAATCGTGCTGCCACCTATTTTTAGCTTTCTCCATCAGTTTGTAACATAATTACTGAATTTTCCTCGTAATATATCTGTGTAGATCTGGTGTTAAAAACATCATAGGGCAAGGTCACAATCACCTAATAATCATGTCTATGAAGTAGGTTGTTTTAGCTTGTTTGTGTAAAAAAAGATAACCTATGTACTTAGATGAGGCTATAACTTCTCAATTAAGAACATTTCTAGTTCTCGAAAATAATTAAAAATAACGAGTGCTTCACAGAATAGTTAAATTCTGTCTTTTCTAAGTGATGAAGCTATCATATCTCATGTTTTTTTTCCTTTTTGTTATTTAATGGTCTTGGTAAGTGGGTCTTTTCAAAGAAAGGGGAAATAAAAATTGATGTGTGTATTCGTATATAAAATATCGACTCCATTGTGAAGGAATTAAATAAAAACATAAAAACGGCGAGAAAATGATTGGTATAACAGGGCGGATATATTTGTTTGTGTGTCTGCCTGCTGTGTGTATGTGTGTGTGTGTGTGCCGGGGGTGGAAAAATGTTGCGAATTCGGGATCTATGAGACGCTGTAAATGCAGCTATAAATGCCGCCGCTGGGGTGGAGTGGAAATGGGGAAACGAGTAAAAAGGGGGACGCGGAGCGAGGGTGGGAAAGGGAAAGAGAGGGTAGGAAAGAGAGAGCGGCGGCAGCAGCAGCAATAAGCTCAGAATTAGTCTGGATTTATCGATTACTTAGTGCGCCACCATTTTTATACGGGGGGATCCGCGGCTCCTTTATGTGACTACTCCGTTCCAGCCGAGTTTGATGCTGTGTGTTTTTCCAACCCTCGCCGCCCCCTCCCCACTCCCCAACGTTTCCCCCGCTCCTCTTCTCCGGTTCCCGCATTTTTCAACGGCGGCCACCCTCCGGACTGGAAAACCGACGTCTTCCGCTCCTAATTGAAATTTATTTTCGAGGGAGGCCGGAAGGGGGATGAACAATTATGCAGGCGAGATCGCCCACCCGAAAGATGGCTTTATAACTCCTTTCTTTTTTTTAATTAATCTTATCTTTTCAGCACAGAAGTATTACCACTTTCTGCTTTAAAAAATGTATTATTATTCAAGCCATACTGCCAAAAACTCTTCAATAATTACTTTCTTATATTCATGAAGTAATTACTAATCCTCGTTATAATATAGTGATTTCTCAAATTATCTTGATTTTTTTATATTGGCCATCAGGGTGCTTATTTTAAATATATTGTATCGTTAAAGTTCTCCTTCTAGTAATTAAATATTAAAAGGCGATAAAAAACTCCCTAAACACCCCCTATCTACGCCACTGACTATGAATAATTACAATATATGTAGGTGTTAGTTTGTCTGAGCTGTCAACCAGAGGTCTTTCTTTTCTGTCCTGAATTTATGATAATGTCAACGAAAAAAATCTATTTTAGCTAGCTGAACTGTCCCGATGATTCGCACAAATGAATTGATGAATAGTGATGGGAGGATGTTTGTATTCACCAAGGATATTGGGTCGTAGGGAATACAGAATTTTGTAAGAAAGGATAAGTTATCAGGATTATTGGCATTTTTTTGCTTAAAACTAATATACGCTGGAATATGGGTGGGGTTATAATTCTTTTTCATTTTTTTTTTCATAATTTATTTATAATAATATGAAATTTATAAATAATGGAAAAGATATAAATAAAATTTAATAAAAAAATATAAACCACAATCAGAGCTCGTTTTTTTTTTTCTTTCTTCCTTTTATTAATATTTTCCCTCCAACATTTGTACAGAATTTTAAACGAATGCGAAGACGTGTTATCCTCTCCCCACGAAGAATACGAAATTAATTTCAAAGATTTACAAGACGGTTCCGCCTCTTGCCGCGAGAGAAAGAAAAGGGAATACATAATGAAAAAGATGTCTGCATGAATTTTTTCGCGGACGCGTTGAGAAAACGCCGGCCATTAATACTTAAAAGGTCTCGGTTACAATTTGCGGTCTCGGGCTCCGCATGTGTGTGTCTGCCGGAGTCCTCTTTTTATTATTTGCCATGTCCATAACCGGCCGTCGGGGTGCTTATTTTAAATATATTGCATCGTTAAAGTTAAAGTGCTCCTTCTGGTGATCAAATATTAAAAGGCGATAGCGGGCCGGCGGGAACGAAAAAAATGTGCGATTTTTGTGTCATCTTTGTCTTGTCGGATTATGCGGAATGGATGTTTTTTTTACAACGGGCTTGAAATTCACTAGAATAAATAAATGGATTCGAATAAAACGCGAGTCAAAGTGAGATAAAATGCTATACAAATTATATACATATATATTTTTCGTTCTTACCTTGTGGCCAGTAAAGATAGTTATTATGTGGGTCCTTTAGTGAAGGATACTTATTAAAGGCTTTCTTTAGCCGAGATTTTATTTTTTTATATTTTTCACAGTAGAAACAATAATTAAAATATATTTTAACTTCCTATTTTTTTCGCAAATCAAAATTCTGATAAATAGAAGAGTGAATGAATACTCTTTTCTATTTATCAGAATTTTGATTTGCGAAAAAAATAGGAAGTTAAAATATATTTTTAATTATTACTAGGTCACATTTATTTAAATAAATTAAATAAAAATTATTTGAAAACTTACGTTATGTGGAAATAATTTATTAATTATTTTCGAATCATTTTTATTTAATTTATTCAAATATTCCGATTTTAATTGTACCGATATACATCGAAATTTCTTTTTTTCTTTGGTTGTTGCTTTCTCCCACCCAGCTAAATTACACTGATTTCATACTGATTTTATTTCTGATACATCCACTATTTTTTTTTTGTTTCATCAAATAGATCATTTATTGTACAACCACCAGGAATTAAATCAGCAGTTGGTTTATTTGAGCTGAAATTAAAGCTTATACAAATCAACCATGGAAATATCAGCCCAGAGCCATGCCAAGGAAATTTTGTCGCCTTCTACGCCAGTCATCACCATCGAACGCAATTCACCTCTCCCTACTGCGGGAATGGAGACAATTATAGGCCTCACACCTATCCATTCCATCTAGTGGTACAAAAGGAGGGACTCATGGCAGCAGCCATCCGACTACACCAGAGGAAGAAAACTTTTCCGGAATACTGGGCAGGATCCTTAGAAGTACTGAAGCAAATCGACCCGGTCCTCCTGTCCAAGCCGGATATCATGTCCAGGAGACTCGAATTCGAAAGACCGTTTAAGGTGTTGATTGAAGACCCCAAAACAGCTTCGGAGAAAATCCATGAGTTTGGTCGAGGATTATCATCCGTGTACCAAGGATGGTTCCAAGAACAACAGGGGTACTGGAATAGGCATCTATGGTCCTAACGAAAACCACAGGAGCTTCATGGCTCTAGGTAAAACACTCACGATCCAGCAAGCGGAAGCAATTGCAATTGATATATGCGCCAAAGAATGCCAGGAAAGGCACCTAAACACCGCGCATATATTTATTTGCTCAGGCTGGCAAGTCGCACTAAAGGCCCTTCGAGTCTCAGGCTCATAGACTGTCTGGGAATGCCGAACGATACCTTTCGCAAATAACAACTCACTGTCTCTCATGTAGGGGGCCCGCACAAAAAGCTTGTCTCCGCCAAGCTGCGGGGACTACCGTGCTCTAGAGCATGGATGTCTGAATGGGGTAAATACCCAAGTCGGAATTGCAGGCCTATCTGTGGCACCCCCGTGTCCCTATCGTGGATAGGGCTAACTGCATACGGCGGGGTTGACTCAGCCCTCGTACTTGTCACGACTAAATGAGGAGTCAGGGGTGGGCCGTTAAAAGCCCGAGGGTGTCTATCGCCCTCCCGGTCCACATGTGGGTTGGCCTCTGACGGGCAGTGATTTTCGATGATATGATGTCGATGCGCAAACATCGCGGTGCTCCTATGGCTAAACACCGAGAGGTATATGGCCGGAGCGGGGCATGGCCTAGCAATAGGTCATGCCGTGACGTGACGTGTCTCTCATGTAGGGGGCCCGCACAAAAAGCTTGTCTCCGCCAAGCTGCGGGATCTACCGTGCTCTAGAGCATGGATGTCTGAATGGGGTAAATACCCAAGTCGGAATTGCAGGCCTTCTCGTGGTGGCACCCCCGTGTCCCTATCTTGGATAGGGCTAACTGCATAACGGCGGGGTCGACTCAGCCCTCGTGCCTGTCACGATTAAATGAGGAGTCAGGGGTGGGCTGTTAAATCGCCCTCCGGGTTCACATAAGGGTTGGCCTCCGACAGGCAGCGGCTTCGAGGATGTGATATTGATGCTGCACTTGTGCGGTGTTCCACATGGCTAAACACCGAGAGGTATATGGCCGGAGCGGGGCATGATCTAGCAATAGTTCATGCCCGTACGTGACGGGTCTCTCATGTGGGTTCCTGTTCATGAGGGTATCGTAGGCAACGAAGTGGCAGATGAACTCGCTAAAAGAGGTGCAGATCCCATTGGACCAAAGCCGTTTGGCGCATCAAAAAGTGGTGGTGCAAAAATGGGAAGAGGACAGAAGACGCAAGTACTGGAACAACATCCCAGGTCTACGTCAATCAAAACGGCTTATTGGACTTGATCACAGTCATAAGGTGCTCCAACTCACAAGGAATGAGCTTAGAACATTCACGGGACTCATGACAGGGAACAGTACCCTTCGGTACTATTTGTGGAAAACTGCAGGTTATGTGAGTCGTCAAATGAATCGACCGTGCATATACTCTGCGCTTGTGACGCGATTGCACACAAGCGTCTTTCACACTTCGGCAAGGGCCGTTTGTCCACGAAGAGGGGAGCAATATCACCCACAAAAAGTTACCAGGTTCATAGAGGACGTAGGACTGCTTGGGATGTGATTGGGTAAGGGCAGAACAATAGATTTTATAGGTCGCAGTTCAAAAAACGCTAACGTACCTCACAATGGCCCCATATAATCTATAACTAGGTACTTCGAGGTCGCGATGCAGATTCCGTCTCCCGTTGCTGTTCTTCTAGACGTCTTCTGGTGTGGTAGTGGAAGCGACGAAATGGAGGATTATGCTACTTCAACGCCACCTATAATATTAGATTTTAGAGTGTTAATGTGTAGTTGTCCATGTAGTGGAGGTTCCTATTGAAGTTGGAATCATTATTGAAGTAATGAAGATGTCATAAACAAAAATAATGGATTTATATGTGAAATTAATTAAATTTCATAGACTTGATGACTTCGATGTTAAAGCTGACGATATAATACCCAGGAAAGTGTCGGATTTATCAGTGTTGGGTGTTAGTTAGTAGTTGTGTCACCTATCGATTTCCCATTACCTCCGTGACGCGAGGTTAACCCGGAGCGTTTTAATAGAGCTTTGATCGAATCTAACGTCCTCCTCCTCCTCTTCCTCATCCGAACAGGGCCGTATTTATTAAATTAAAACGAATGCTTACTCCACGGCGAGTAATTAATTAAAAAGTTGTCATTATCCTAAGCACATTTATACAGCGCGGTGCAACAGAGCGTAACGTCTCGGTTTATGGAGCCGAGTGTACCCTTAGGAAACACATATAAATTCCCCCTCCCTCTCCGCCGTTCTCCCACCCCTTCTCTCTCGCTCCCTCTCGCCGCCCCCCTTTAAGTATACGCTTGGACTGTCTTGAAAAGATGAGAATCGCACTGCGAATTTCTAGTTCCTTAAGATTGTACATCCATCTCTGTCCCGCGCATCCGGCCGCGCTCTCGCCGTCCCTTTCCGGCGCCGTCAAGAGAGACGGCGCGATGCACATTCATAAAGCGGAAAGGAAGAAAGATTAAACCGCCCGAGTCAACGTGGACTTGACGTGAACACGTCGGGACCGGTTCCCGCCAATGCGGCCCTCTCAGAACGCCCATTTACTTAAAAGATAAAGACCGACACTTTGCGTTGGTGCGATAAGGAGAGGTGTTTCAAGCCGTCCTCTTCCGGCTAATGGGTTATATATAGCCGTGTCCTTGTCGTTTGGAGTAGCTACTATAATAGTGCCAGCTTAATGTGTATGTAGGTATACAGTACGGGGACCTAACCTTACCTCACTACTTACATACGCCAGCATGTGTAAGGTACAGTGTCAACACACATGTACAGCCATGTGTGAGGTACAATCCGGGCCAAAAGTCGCGACCGGTGTTATTCGGTTTATTAGCGTTTCTGTACTAACAATTTGCTGACTCCGGCTCCACGCGGCTTGCATAAAGGTTAATTATAGGGGAGGCTTGCTTGTTGTTTCTTTCGGATAACAATAAGAAAAACAACTCAATTTCAAATTATCACATTCCACTTAATTGCACCTTTGTATTTTTTTTACATATCAACGTAAAAAATATAGCAAACCACAATTAGTTATATTATTATCATTAAAATCCTAATTAATGATTTTACCAAAAAGGCTTTAACTCTTAATTTAGACACATCTATGTCTGTGCATGTTAGAAATGTTTGCTGCAGGTGGCAATCAATACCACGTCACCGTGGATCCAATGAATTTTATTGTATATGATTCATTCCAATATAATTTTCAGCTAAAGTCAATATTTAATTAAATGCATAATCTTTAAAAGATTAACACAAAATGGACATTTCGGCCATAAAATGACCATTCTCAATAGAAACTAATAACTATTTAAAAATTTATATACGTGGAATTTAATACCATTGACAATTGTAAACAGAGAGGATTTCATTCAACATAGCCATTAATTGAATATACTTACAATATGGAACAATAAAAATTATTGCATTACAAGTTAGCGCAAACTATTATGAAAATAATTCAATCTATTTACATGCATGAGCAACGTATCATTCAGTAAATCTTCCATCTTTCTGAGTAAAATATTTTTTTTAATCCCACTTTATTCATAAATATATACTCTTCTGAATACATTTCAACGCTCCTCCAACTTTTCGATGCCCTTCATGTATAACGATTTGTCTTTGTTCTCCAAATAAGCCTCAGTTTCAGCAATCATTTCTTGATTTGAGCCAAATTTCTTTCCCTGGAACATCTTTTTCATGTCTGCAAAAAGCTCAAGTCGCTGGGGAACAAATCTGGAGAGTACGGTGGGTGGAGAAGCAATTCAAAACGTAATTCATCCAATTTAACTATCGTTTTCATCGACTTGTGACACGAGGCACTGTCCTGGTGAAACAGAATTTTTATCTTTTGCATGTGGGGTTGTTTTTGCTTGATCGATCGAACTAGGCCATATAAATTTCATTATTGATAGTTTTGCCTTTTTCTAGTTAGTCAATGAATAAAATTCCATTCGCGTCGGTTGCCATAATCTTGTCAGCTGATTTTAGAGTTTTTTGGTTGTTTGGACAGCAACAAACGAAAGTCGTCCAATGGAGACTTTCATCGGTTGCTGTCCATTCATGCGATAATCTTTTTGATTAATGCGTGTAGTGATGAATTTGATTAACGCATGTAGTGATGAATCAATTTTCATCCATTGCCGTATACCGATGCAAGAAATCCTTTTTATTTCACTTGAATAGCTCTAAATCGTCGACGTTTTGTTGTTTCTGTTCTGGTGTGAGTAAAAGCGGCACCCACTTCGGAAGCAACTTGGGCATGCCCAAAATGTTCATGTAAAATTGTGAAGACACTACCTTCTGATATCTTCGAAGTGTCAGCTATCTCAAAACTTAATTTTGTGGTGTTTTTAAAATTATTTTGTGGACATTTTTGTATGTTTTCCCAAACCACTGCCGATTTTGGGCGATTTGAGCGTTCAGCATTATCGGTGCTTGTACAACCGCGTAAAAATTCAGCATACCAGTCAATAATAATATACATTTAATGAAACGTTCAGCCACCATTCATCTAGTGGACGAAACAATAATTTTCGGTCGTCTACCTTGTAGATCCAAATCGTTGACGATGCCACTTGAAATTAGGTAAAAGGTGGCGCTCGCGTCGTCTTTAATTTATTATAAAAATGTCTCTATATATTATTTATAATTTTAAATGAATCTTTCCATTATGAATAATAATATAGGCGAGAATGAAAATTGCTTACTTTACTTTAAATTTTACCTATATTATTATACAACACTTGACATTACTCAATCTAAGTTAGCCAGTCAATAATAGTTGACTTCCCTGGCACAGAGTCCCCATAATGGTTATGAAGCCATTGTTTGTTTGGCCTCAACAGTATTTCCCCACATCAAAAAAGTGTTTATTAAACACACAAAATTCCTTGCTGTCCATTGTCTTGAAAATTACAAAACTAAGATCACTGAAACGACTGTAATCATTAAAAAAGCGGTTACAATGCTATGCAATTTTGTTCAATGCTTAATACGACCCGGAAATCACGTGGGTCTGTCAACAATGTTGCCATATACATGTCAGATCGGGGACTTATTGAGTGACCAGTTATGTGCGGCACATTGGAGTAAAACCCATACACATTTTTGATACTGGGCTGTAAATAACCCGAGACAACTTCACGAGAGACCACTTTACTTCCCAAAAGTTACCGTGTGTTGTGCGATTTCCAAATTTGGGGTGATTAGGCTTTATTTTATTCAAGAGGATGGACGAACCGTAACTGTCACTGCTCAACGTTATGCATTCATGTTGGAACATTTTTTTCAACCTCGATTGTATGAACTGATGGAGGAAGCAGATCTGGGAGACTTCTGGTTTCAGCAGGACGGGGCTACGGCCCGTACTGCTTGAGTTTCAATGACGAAACTGCGACAGGTTAATGATGACGGGTAATGGTTCGTAATCTCCCCTGATTTGACCTTTTGCGACTTCTTCTTGTGGGGTTACCTGAAGGAATAGGTTTTTAGGCATCGACCTCGCAGCTTGGAAGAACTCAGGGATCGAAATAGGTAGGAAATCGCCGCTATACCCAGCGAGATGTGCCAAAATGCGGCCGAAAAATTCAGGAATCACCTTCATCAATGTATCGCTGCTGGGTCATCATCTTTCTGATGTCATCTTCAGGACTTATTGCATAAAACGGCATGATGTACCGATTAAGATAAAATAAACCACATTTCTTTAAATTGCGCCGCTTTTTTTAATAACCCTTTAAAACAGACAGTGCAGTTTTGCCACACCCTGCATATATTTATTTTCTATTTATTTATTTATACGGTATACACCTTTTACAATAATGTACAATAGATATAATAGATAATACAAGACATAGATCACCCCAACACCACCATTATGTTAGATGGGGATTTTAGATTATATATATATAAACAAGACATGGATAATATATGATCAATATTATTCACTTATAGTATACAATTATATATATTTTCACATTTATATAAATAATATCTTACAGTCATAAGTGCTAATTATTCAAACACATTCCGTACATTCCTATTCTTAGCATGAACTCGAGTTTCTTCTTTTTTTTTACAAAATTACATTCTTTTTTTAAAATCGATTAGTGTCTGCCTACTGCCTACGCGGTCCCGATATAAATAACGTTCGTTTTGTGTCCGCTGCCTGTCTGATCTCGTATTTTTTCATTTTATTTTGCGCTGTTCACCGAATAGCTTATTTGACGTTGTAAACAACTTCCGGTATTAAGCGTGTTTTCTTTTTCGAAGACTAATATGTTCTCATCAACGGAATTTACACTATGTTTAATATGTATTAATGGTTTCCTGTTTACCTTGCGTTCGGTGTCCGTTTACGCTTTACGCCATCGAAATAATTATGGTTAATTAAAATGTTCGCTTTATTCAGTTATCAGTTCTATCTATATATGTGTTTGAAATGAATTTATTTTTACTTTTTATGAAGGCTTTTTGTGTATAATCAGCAAGCTGACAACTTTGGTAACTTTTTTCTGTGTTAATTTCATGAAAACTTGTATTGTAATTACATTTTTTTAATTATGATTTATAAAAAAGTAAAAGCCTTAACAAATCATAATAAATGAAATGCGACGCAAGCGCCATCTTTCGCCTAATTTCATGTGGTATCGTCAACGATTCGAGTCTACAAGGCAGACAACAGAGAATCGTTGTTTCGTCCACTAAAGGAAGGCGAACTTGTCCTGTTTATGAGAACAGGAAACGCAATTCATTTAATAAAATGTTCAGCCACCATTCAATCAGGTTTTTATTTTTCTCTGTGAAAAAGTAGGTTTGTTCCGTTGCTCTGTATTAAGTTGAACTATGGCTTTATTTATAAGGTGAATGTAAACATTATCAGTAAAGCCATAGCTGTGAGTATAGAAAATGTTATTACTTAAAAATTATATATTTTATAAAAAAAATATTCCTATAAAATAGTCTCTCAATTAAATCTTAGAATTTATAAATGTAAAATAATGTTTGTTTTATTTTTTAAAAAATATGCAAGTTTGTCTGAATATCCTATAAATTTAAAATATATTTAAATAATAGTTTGTGTATATTCAAGAAGCTTACATTAGAAATATTTTTTTAAATGTTATGTTGTTTGAGAATTATTTAGATCTTCCGAAATTTTTGACCAACGCTGTATGTATTTATTTTTTACGGAATCTCAATTTTACATTATACATTTCATTTAGAAAAAAAAAAACAAATAAATAAAATCCAAAATCTGATTGGTGCATTGAATCCCAAAATAATTCAATAAAACCTTATTAATATTAAGATAATAATGTTCAACTTTATTGTATGAAGTTCTGTACTAGTTCATGTAAAGAACAAATGTATTAATTACTTTTTTTAGCTTAATAAAGATAGTATTTCAGTAAAATGAAAATAATCATTGTGAAAAATAATATACATGAATTCAGCATAACAACTTATTTAGACATTCGTTTAATTCACTGTTTTCTAAGTATAATAGTGAATAATATTAGATACTATAATAAATATAATGTAATTTTATATCCATTGAAAGCGATACGGTAATAATTAATTTCAAAGTTGATACAGGAAATAATTTATGGTCGCAGCACGGTTATTTGAAATATTAAAACATCGTAAAATATAATGCACATTCCCGAAGATGGGGATCATTAATAAAGTGGAGCCTATTATGTCCAGCCACCGACTGGCCATATACTTGCTTGCAGCCCATTAATTAACCAGTAGATGTTACTTTAATTGAAACTAGTTGCGGTATTATGATTATGATTACTATTACGTGCACTTCTTTCTTTATGGGTAATTTATTGCACCGGCAGATGCGCACAGACTGGATATTATTAATAAATAGAAAAATAAATTGTGTTGGGTGAATTTAAACTATAAATAATAATTGCAATCTATTTTATGCACAATATTAGCCCATTCCTCTCTATCTTTTGTTATTTTCTACACTATATTTATTGTAAATCCGCGGTTGTTGAGAATTTTCTTCATACTGTCGTTCTATGTTTTTCTAGACCGTTTTTTTGTGTTCATCTTATATACATGTTGTTGTTCACCAACAAACTTATTTAGATTCTCTCTACGTATTGCAGCATATCTTCAAGTTCTAAGTCCTCGCTTATTTTTCTCGGAAACTTTTTGTCTAGAAATTTCATCTCAACAGAAAAAATAACAGAATATACTATAAAATGATAATTGTTTTGATGGTAATAATTAGTGTTGGGCAAAATCGAATAATATTAGTAATCGAGTATTACTAAATGTGTCATTTTAAGTATTTAAAACGAAAAAGTAACTTCAAATTTATGTTTATTAATAAATGGGAAGTTATTTCTGATATTTTTATAATAAGTAACATTCATAAAATTATAATACACTTAATTTAGAAATTATAAAAGATCGAAATAATATATTTATAATTTTTAATATGATATTAATATTTAATTAATATTAATTTTATTATAACACTGATTATGATTTCATGTTAACATAAAATAAATTTATATCATCCGAAATGGGCGCGCGGCCGAAACGGGCTGCATTTAAATGCAAATGAATTACAAAATAATTCAGATATTTTCTCCGGCGGCATTTAATTTCAAGTCCCGCGCACGTAAATTATTTCAAAATTTGACGCGACGTTTACGAAAGTTAACTCAGTAGTGGTATGGTGTGTGCGTGTATTTGAATGCCTCGGGCTTTCAATTAGGAGCTCCTCCCATTAATTTAAAATATATTAGACGCGGTTACTTTACATTAAACATTGCCCAAGACGATTCAGTTATCTGGGAAATTAAATTATTTGACGCTTCTATGCGTGATTTTCTTTTAGTAATTAACGATCGAGTGTTGAACATTATGGAATTTTAATTTTATAAAAAGTCCCGATATGTTATTTTATTTCAATTTATAAACTAAATTTATAAACAATATTTTTCATTTATTTAATATCATATGATATAAATTACTAGATGATAACGGTCGAAATAATAGTTTCGACCGTTACCGCATATCGATTGTCATTTGAATATCCTTTTAGGTTAGGGAGTAAGTATGTTATTAAATACCAGAAAACGATTATGAATTGCATTTGTTTTAATTATAGCCTACTTAAATTATAGATTATAAGCGAAACTTATAATTTTGTACTTTGAATTGAAATTGTTATAAAACTTTTTTTCGCATCTTTAATAATTATTGAGATATTTGTTTTTTTTTTTTTTTGGAAAAACACGATTTTTATTTTTTTAATAATTTCTAAACGGCTCAGAATTTTGAAAATTTCTCAACATAATCTGAACCAGCATGCAAAAGTGCACAACATTGCCCATTTAACCAGACTTTAATAATAAGAAAGATATCCATGCAATCCTACTCTATTTAGGACTCTTTATCTCTCTTTCTCTCTCTCTCTCTCTCTCTCTATATATATATATATATGGTGGCGCAAGATTACGATGAAGTCCAATATCACAGTTATAAAGAAATATACAAAAAAATGTTACTTACATTATTAGTAGCTACTGTCAAAATTGACATTTTAAAATTAATTTCATATATACAAGGTGTCCAATAATCACGTAACGTATCAAACATATGTTTTTTTTTTAAATGGAATGATATATTTTTTATGAAGATTTTCGATTCTACGTTTAAAAATAATCATATTTTATATAAGATTTAATAGGTCAATTTTTCATAGTTTAAAAGTTATAAACGAATGAATGTTGAAATCGATAGATATTTAGAGCCTAATATTTCAATAATGAAAAATGAAATAAACATTCTGTCAACGCCATACAAATGCAAAAATACTTAATAATAAAAGAAATACCCTTTTTTTCTCTTAAAACAAATTTTTATATACAAGGTGAAGCAATACGCAAAATGATTTTTTTCTCTTTTTACTTAAATGGGACACCCTATATTTTTTATGCTATTTTAATAGAAAATTAATCACTCTTCATTTTTTATATAGCATATTAAATAGCTACCGTTTACCGTTTTTGAGATATTTAATCTCAAATACAAATTTGATATAGAATTTTTAATCAAAGTAGGCCGTGCCAGAACAACTAATTTATTTAGTTGTGAAAGTTACGCGAACACAAATATAAAATAATTTAGTGAAACGAATAATCAAGTGTATTAATTAAAATACATCATAATTCATACATATTTTTTTTACCACGGGATAAATGAGAATTTAATAAAAAAGTAAATAAATATTAAGCTGTAATTATTTTAATACGCGATAATATTGAAAATACAACAATTTAAATAGGTATGTTCTTGGCTGTGCGCCAGGATCCAGGTACAACGAATCTTCTTATCTCAGGAATGCGTTCTCGGAGTGAGTCGTCGATCGTTTTTTTCTTCTTGATTTGCGATAATTGCGCTCTTGTATTTCGATTCAGTCGTCCGAAAACGCGCAGTGTTCACTATTCCGGTTTAATTTTTAACGTTAGAAATTATTAATAATTAAAAACGCGATTTATTTTTGTTTATGAACAAGTGGTAATTAGTGAGTGGTGGAGGTGAGTTGGTTTTCGATTCACCAGGAATGGGTTGGAAGTTATTTTTTCTATTAAGGTATGTTAATATTAACAATTTATTTTTAAACAGATTTTACGATTCCTATTATTATCATCAATTTATTCTCCAAAATTGCATTTATCAATAAATTACTTTCGCAATAAACAAATGCGATTTTCGCAAGACTAAAGTAGGTATACGTTAGTTCTAAATTCATTAATGAAGATTTTCTAGTTTGTTTTGCGATTCCTATTCTTTTGGTATAGAATTTTTAACCAAAGTAGGCCGCGCCAGAACAACTAATTTATTAAGTTGTGAAAGTTACGCTTAATATTATAATTAGTAAGTAAAGTACATTTTACGTTATATTTTGTAACACTGGTGCAGTTAAACATACTTCTTCAATAAATGATTAATTTAATTGTTAAAAACTAACAACAACTATATTTTTTGGTTATTATTCGAAAAATATTTAAAATATTCCTATATGCTTCTTAAATTGATTTATTTAAACAATTCATGTTGACTGCAAAACCGAAAATAGATACTAAGTGAAATAATAAAATATTTATGTCATTATATTTTGTTAACATTTTTATGTATTTATTTCACACATTCACATTTTTTTTAATTCAATAGCATTCAAACATTTACAATTTTTTTCTTAAAAAATATGTCCCAATAACCATTATAACTCGCTAAATAATCGTTGAGCAACTATTTTCTTTATATTTTGCATGCGCCTTTAAATATCGATTGTCATTTGAACTTTTAGGTTAGGAAGTAAGTATGTTATTAAATACCAGAAAACGATTATGAATTGCATTTGTTTTAATTATAGCCTACTTAAATTATAGATTATAAGCGAAACTTATAATTTTGTACTTTGAATTGAAATTGTTAAAAAATGGTAACAGATAGGGGTATAGTTTATTATACAAAAATTAAAGAACAATCAATTTTCTATCGAAATAGTTTAAAAAAATATAGGGTGTTCCATTTAAGTAAAAAAAGAAAAAAAATCATTTTGCGTATTGTTTCACCCTGTACACAACATTTGCTTTATGGTAACAAACGATTATTCCTTATATTATTAAGCATATTTTCAATTAAATTGCGTTAACAGAAAGTTTACATTGTTTTTCATTTTTGAAAAATAAAGCCTCAATCTTCCATTGATTTCAACCTTAAATTGTTTATAACTTTTAAAATATTAAAAACTGACCTAATAAACCTTATGTCAAAAATGATTAATTCTAAGCGCAAAATCTAAAATCGACATAAAAAATATAGCATTGCATTTAAAAAATCATATGTTTGATACGTCACGTGATTATTGGACATTCTGTATGTATGAAACCAATTTTAAAATGTGAAGTTTTACAGTAGCTACAAATTATGTCAGTAATATCTTTTTGTAAATTTCTAAATAACTGAGATATTGGACTTCATCGGAATCTTGCGCCACCCTGTATATATATATATATATATATATATATATTAATTGTTTCTTAAAGATCAGCGTGTAAAATCGTTGATAAAAAACAGCATTTTGATTATAAAACAAATTTCATGTGACTTAAAAGATCCTAGAATCGAATGAATTAACCCTACACCCCATAAAACTTATCATAATCTCGCAGCAGTAAACCGCGCCATAAATATAAAAATCAATTTTTATAGCCGCACTTGAATCCACAAACCCCCGGCGATAACTATTTATCACCAAATAACGGGCATTAATTCAATAAAAAAAATAATAATTAATCCACGCGTTCGCGACCCTCGCACATGCTACTTTAAAACTCCACAAAAAAAAAAGTAAATGAAACAAACACGGTTCGATACCAATTCGAGTACGTATATATACATGATTTACACAATCCGCCCTCGAAAATTGCCTTTTCGTATTTCCCTCTCTCCGTCTTTCTCCGCTTTCCATTTTCCGGTTTTTGTATTATATTTGCGGGGGTAAAAAAAAACATCGTCCGCGCGAAACGGGAGGGAAAATTATAAATAATCCAACGTCTCATAATTGTTTTCGTTCCTCGCCTCTGAGGGGGATTTATGCGCGGATAAATTTCCCCGTGTAGAATTTGTTAATCTAATTAAATTAATATCAAATCGGGGGGTTTTAATAAGTGAGAATTTATAAAATTTATACGGGAAATAAACGCGTCGCATGAATTGAATTATGAATACAACTTTATTTCTACATTTATTATAACACTTTTTTTTCGTGTTACAATTGTATTCTAATTTTTATTTTATTTTTATTTAAATATGTCATTCTTTATATTTTTCTATACGTCTTATTTAATAGCATATTATATTATGTTTGTACTTATTGCTCTGCAATTGGGTTTTTTTCCTGTTGGGTAATAAAGTTTAATATTATTATTATTATTAAAAATTGGAATTGAATCGAAATTACAGAAAAAGCGCAATAAATAAAAAAAAAAAATAAAAAACCTCATTATTGTTTTTAATAATTATACACATTGTCTATACCTAATTTCCATGTATGTATAGTGATTTAATAAAATAAATAGAAAACAGTATTCATTCCACTTGGTCACAGTTATTTAAATATATTAAATAAAAACGACTTGAAAATAATTCATAAATTATTTTCAAGTCGTTTTTATTTAATATATTTAATAAAATGTTCAGCGAAATCAGGCGAAAGATGGCGCTTGCGTCGTCTTTAATTTACTATGTTTAGTAAGACAAACAAAATGATTTTTACAAAAAAAAAACAAATATTGCTAAATTTATTAAATAAAAAGAATTTGGAAACAATTAACAAATTATTTCCTCATTAGCTACTGTGGCATTTTTACTTATGTTACATAAGTAATTTAAAACAAATGTTCAAGAATGGATATTTACAGTTGCATAAATCCCATAAAATTGTTATGCAACAGCAAATGATTTGCGCATATGAATAAGGAAGGATATTAGGTTTACGGGGAATACAGAATTTTGTAAGAAGGGGTAGGTTATCAGAATTATTGGTAAATTTTTTACTTAAATCTAATATACGCTGGGATATGGGTGGATTCATAAAGGTATTAGTTGGAGGGATTGTAAACTGGGTTGTTGGGATGCGTAATCTGTTTATTTAAATAAAAATAATTGTCCTTTTTCCTACTTATTTTTTTATTAATCTAGATATATTTCGGAAACTATGTTTTCATCTCCAGTAGTTTCAGAAATATATCTAGTTCAATAAAAACTAAATAGGAGAAAGGACAACTATTTTTATTTAAATAAATAAAGTCTTCACAAACAACATAAAGAAGATTAAATATAATCTGTGTTTTTTTTACTTTGTATAAATAAAATTCTGAATAACTTTTGAAAGTAAACTTTCATTCACCCGAAGAAGCAATAAATTTGCGAAACAATTGTGAAAATAAACACACTTTTTGAAAATCAAAAGTTATTCAGAATTTTATTTATACAAAGTGAATATGGATTTTCAACACCTCAACGCCTTATCAATCAACCTGTGTTTTTTTTATTGTTGTTTGTTTGTTTGTTTATTAACGGTAAGTCCATTTAAATACATATTGCTTTATACTAACTATACATTAAAAGATAAAGGAGGGTTGCAATATAAGTATAATTATAAAATGCTAATAAATTAAAAGTTATAAATAAGTTAAAATGTAAAATGACAAACATATACAAATACAAATAGAACAAACAATAGATTAGAATGAGAAAAAGTGTTATTTTAGTGTTATTTGTATATTTTTAATAATTTATTCATATTTAATAATATTAAATATTAGTTATAATCGTCGTGTGAAATCCAATTTAATTTCAACATGCAGAAAATAAGTTTGATCTTTTCCTTCGTTCGTTTTTTTTTTCTTCTCTTTCATCGCCGCGGCGCGATTATCGTTTTTCTTCTTTCTTTCTTGTAATCAGCGCTTTAATGTTAAGCAGCGTCGTCGAAAAGTTTTCATTTTACGGCCCATTCCGGTAGACTGGCTGAATAGAGGGTATCTGTCTCGGATTACACGTTAAAGCTTCTGCCAATATCCAATTTGTTGAACCGCGCCATGATCCTATTACTAATGTTGTTCAGCGCTAAGATCCTGTACGTTTTGCGGCTTCGCGTGAACATTTTCCCTGGAAATCCTTTATTATATCAACGGGGGGACGAAATTTCAACAAGAATACTATGTATTAATTAAAAATAAAAAAAGACTTTTAAGTTAATTCAGGATGATTTAATTGGAATTAAAACACTTGGTTTGTTTCACTTATAACAACAAAACAAAACAAACCAAGTGTTTTAATTTCAATTAAATCATTCTGAATTAATTCAAAAAGGTTTCACCACGGGTTAAGTGAGAAATTAATTAAACAAGACTTTTAAGTACTAGAAAATTTAAATATCAATATTAATAATCAAAATGTTTTTTTCTTTAATTAACTTATATGGTTAATGGTTTTAATATTTAGACATTGGTAGTTCATATTGTATGAAATAAATATGGATAAAATATTAACAATCAACCCATAAAACACAGATTAGATTGAATAACTTTAAATTCTCGACTAGTTTCGGGTTATATAAATATATATATAAATATGAATAACCATATAAGTTATTCACATTTATTTCATAACTTATATGGTTTCGTATTATTATTGATAATCAAATATACTGAAAAGCGTCTCTATCAATTGATCGAATTACTTCAAATTTTTAAATATTGCTACTGTGCTTTCAAATTGACATTGCAATCGTGACGTATTGTGTGAATTTAAATAATTTCTTAATCAATTAACAAAACATTCCTCAGAAGCAATAAATAACAAAATCGATTAAAATACTTTCACGTGTTTCCATTATTATTGCCATTTTCAAAATTGCGGAAACGGCATATTTGTCCAGACCTTTACGTTTCAAATGGATAAAGGAAGAATGCAATTAACATTGTATGCTACAAACAAATAGCTAAAATATTCCTCGAAAATATGCCTTTGCTGCAATTAGATCGTTTTGTTCGCAAAAAATCCAAGTTATTTTTTTCAAGAGTATTCGCTAATGTTCGCAAACAGAGATAATGACATTTTTCGTTTAGGCATACAATATAATATATTTGTAAACGTAACTGGTTGTTAAAACGTGTATTTTAGGTATTTTAGAATTTTTTTAGCATATAATTATATTTTATGTTTGCAATTTTTAAATAAAAAAAAGTGTTAAGCAATGAATTTTTTATATTCACTATTTATTTTGAGTTATGTGAAATAATAAATCATTAATAAAACACGATTTGATTTCCTTTCTTCATTTATTTATTTTCACTTTTAGATGTACATTTCGAGTACCATTTGAAAATATATAAGTGAAGAAAGGAAATCAAATCGTGTTTTATTAATTATTTATTATTTATATTACACACAACACAACCAACATAACACCCTGAAATAATGATGAACAAAATAGATTATTTCAATAATCGAATACGAAATAATGGATTATTTTTGATAATCGAATGATATAATGTAGTAATATTTTATTCCTTTTTTTTTATTTTTATCACTATATTTTTATCACTATAAGCACAAGTATCGAATGATAATTTTAGCGTTTCTATGAAACTCAATCAGAATTATTATAAATACTGTTTCTATGACTATTTGAGGTAATTTGAAATTCAACTTACATTTTTTTGTGTATTGTTCAAATAAATTTATTCTTAAAATAATCGATTTCGCCCACCCTGAGCGTTATTTTTAAATTATTATTAACCATTATTAAATCAATCAATTAAAACAATTATTTGTTTGTAAAGAAAATGTATATATACTATTTCAACTTATATCGATTTAATTTTTTTTCTTTATTGAGATTATGCAGATAATACAAAACAATATAATATAAATAATTACAATACCAGTAGATGTTAGTCTGTCTGGGCTATCGACCAGAGGTCTTTCTGTTCTAACTTTCTTGTTATTATAAAATTAAATTATCTCTAGTTTAGTATATCATTTGATTATCATTTGAGATGAACTTATCTGTATGGATAGTTTTAATAGATATAACACAAAATAATGGAGGATGGTGAAGATCTTCAGGAACTAATATATGTAAGTTTAGTACTGGTGGAAAAAAATTAGAGCGCTCTTCATGACCATCGATGTTCGAAATGATTGATATATGAAAACAAACGTGATTATAATTCTGTATTCGAAACGTGTTCAAAATTTCGCCGCTTTGGCTCTTCGATCTTATATTATATTTTCAATTATTTTTATTTTTAAATACGCAGGATATAATTATTTAATTATAAAAAGAAAAGAAGAGAAATGAAAACAAAAAGAAATAAGAATTAGTACATTTTTTTAAAAACTTTTACAAATTAAACACTTGGTGTTTTTAAAAATTAGTTAAAATGTTTAACCGAGTGATCAATGAGAACCGATTTGAAAATGAATTAGTATAGTTACGATTAATGTTTGTTAAACAGCACATATTTGTTGTTTTGTTAAGCCATCATTAAATTAATAAGCTAAATATTCATGAAATCTGGCAGAATATTAAAAAAAAATACGCAATCTGCATTGTAAAATATGTCGTATGTTCGATTAAAAAAAAACTTAGGAGTGCTATGTTTTTTATTAAAAAAAAAAAATAAGTTGGCACATCTGTTAACAATTGATTTCTTTCTTAATCTTATCCTCCTTTAGCCGTATTGGGTGTCGAGTAACAATTGATTTACGAAACGTTAAATCTGTTTAAAAGTCATAATGGTTTACAGCAACTAGTAAAAAAACGTTTATAGTTGAAAGTTATTTCCAAAATTTTACTAAAGCTGACGGGAATTCGGTATATTCATTGGACGACAGCTTCGACAGTGTTTCAGGAAGAATTTCCTAACGTTCCAATTATTTATGAAGAATTTAAAAATTCCTTATTACGATCAATTAAATTATTTCGTGAAACGGGTAGAATTCTCCGTAAACTAGGAAGTGGTAGACCAGTTAAACGTACTCAGGGCGAGATTTGAGAAATTTTTGAAGGTGAATCTACGACTTCTCTGCGTCGTTTATCACAGCAAATTAATTTATCGGTAGGAACATGCCACAAGCTTCTACGAAAAGATTTGCATGTGTCGCATAAAAAAAATCATGGCATTCTTGATTTTTTTTAATTGAACATAGGGTACATTCCATTTACAGAAACTAATAAATAAAATCCAAAATCTGATTGGTGCATTGAATTCCAAAATGCTCCAATAAAACCGTATTAATATTTTTTTTCTCGAATTTTTGATATACAAACATCTTTATTCAGACAGCAGAAGTACAATTCTTTACAAATATTTATATTTACAATACATATTGATGTGTTAGTAGTCTGTCATGGGCTTTTGATGTCTATTTTCTAAGTTTTAATATAATTACTTAATTCTAAGAAGAAAAATAAAATGGCGGAAAGACCAACGGTCAATAGCCAATTGGCAGAAGAATTTATTTTTATGTTAGTTATTTATTGTATTCATATATTATTATTACTTTGTTAAAAATAATCTGCCAATAAAGATTTATATATATATAAAAATAAAATTATTTCAAAGAGAAATAAGAAAACTACTATTCCTTGTATACAGTAAACTTTATTGACAGATATACAAACCGGAGGTATAAGAATTAGCAGTCTTCTTATTTCTTTTCAAAATAATTTTACATTTCTATAATAATTATGTCCAATTTAAAAAGTAGACATTAAAAATATATTCAAGAAAAAAATCTTATACAAGCGAATTATTTTCAAGAAACAAAAAACAAAAAAAGTATCTAGTTACTGACGTGTGACGAGTTTAGTCACACGACAGTAACTAGATACTTTTTTTTTTCCACCGATGTTGCATTTTGTAATTTGTAAAACACGCCGACAAAAAAAAATAAACAAACAGAATAAAGAAGCATTCGCCGTAATTATAATAATTATCTGGAGCTGACTAAAGCCGGCGACGATGATAATTTATCAGAAATTCGTGTTTATAAACAGTGGCCGATAAAAAAAATGCACGGTCTGTTAAAAGCAAGACCGATTACGGTCTTCCCACAAAACACGCACTTTTCACGACGGCACTTAGCGCGGTTTAGTTATCGGCTAATTGCGAAATTGTGCAGTGTTCACGTCCGACAAACTAGTTGTAGTTGATTTCAAGGAAAGAAAAAATGCATGACTCGAATTAGACACGGAAAGCGGATTTTTCAATCGAGATTTAAGAGTTTGTTATTAGTTTGCAGGAAGTAATTGAAATTCTTTATTTCAATGGCTTTATAATATATATTAAACTTAACGTCACTTTTTTAAGAATCAATTTTATAGATATGCGTCGTTCTTTGGATTGAGATGCCACCAACGTTAATGACCTAAAGTGTACTAGACTTCGGTTTTCAAGAGCTGGGAATTATTTATTTATTTAAAAAAACAATGTAAAATTTATTTATTTGTCAATTTTACATAAAAGCTATTGATAAAGAGTACGTTGTGCTTGAAATGTACATATAGTGATAAAAATTAAAAAAAAGTGAAGAAAGGAATAAAATATTAATATATTATATCAAGAAACTTCACGTACTAATCAAGAAATATCTTCTAAACATATTTGATTTGCCAAGTGAGAAAAAAAATCTGATAATTGTAAACTAGTTGCGAGCTAACAGCATTTACATTAAATGATCAATAATTCAATAAACTTCCCCTTCCTTTTGTTGGCATTACAAATCCGTGTGTTAACGATCGCGGACCTTCGGCCAAGCTATCTCAATCTCAGTGTTTACGCAAGATTAAGAAAGAATTATTCATGGTCACTGGTCGCTCCGTCCTATCGAACCGGGAACCGTTTCTTTCCTCCAAAGTGCCGATTAAACGGTTGCGGATCATTGAATAAATCTCCCCATTGATTTTCCCCCTTCCTTCTTCCTTCTTTTTTTTTTTCTATTCGAGTTGAAACGACGACAAGGATATAAATAATTCCATTCAGAAGCTCCATGAGGGAAATCTGTAGCGACACATTGGGTTAATCCATGAAGAAAAACAAAAAAATATTAAATGCTTTTATTTGTCTACTTTTTTTAAATTATGCATGCCATGTAAGGACTTGAATTGGGATATTTATTACTTTTTCTAAATTATTTATTTATTTATTTAACGGATGTCCATTTAAGTAGATATATACATGTCTTAAATCTAAAATAAAATATGAATACTAATACAATTCAAATATAAATACAATAAAATATATCTCTATTATTATAGAAATAGACTTTGATTAAATATGTTTCACCACGGATTAAATGAGAATTTAATTCAAAATCTATTATTATAGAATACTACTTTTATTTAATAAAATTAATTACATTTGATTTAAATTAAATAAAAATGATTTGATAATAATTAATAAATTATTTCCACATTTAGCTCTGTGACATTATGACGTACGTAACGTAAGTACTTTACACTTTAAAACAACTACTTCCCGGGCAAATACCCCTCCGGACATTGAACTACATAATGTATACCTACTGTTGCATATCAATAAAATATTGCATCATGCATCATTTTTTTTTTGATTAGAAAAATGATCACGCACTTGTCTACTTGATAGCCCTTTTATGTATTCCATCACCATTTTAAACTTTTCTTGGGTGGTATAAATCGACATTCTTTCAATAAAAGGAGTACAATAAATTGGAACACTTTGACAATTACGATTGATGTCAGTGAACTAAGCCTACTATTTAAAAAAAATATTCAAAATTATTATCATTTAAAATCAATTTTAAAAACATAAAACGCATTTAAATTAGTTTAAAAACTACTGAAATTTGTATTACTCTAAATTAAATGTGTATTTAATTTGATCAAAATCCATACCATAGAAAAACCATTAACACGACGAAAAGATTTTCCTATGTAAATCCCTATGAAGCCTAGATAAAAAAATGCACTGTATAATAATTTTCTTCTATCTGATTTTGACATATTACATTTGCATATTTTTTATGTTTATTTATTTATCAATTTTATATAAAAACAAAACTATTGATAAAGAGCACATAGTGCTCGAAAGGTACATATAGTATTTTAAAAATAAAGAAGCGAAGAAAGGAATATAATATAAATATTACTAACTGTAAATAAAGTGAGGATTTTATTTCATTAAACATAGCCAGATCTATTTTTTTATGTAAATCACATTTAAAGTATATTCAAGTGATCAGTAAAATCTCATTAATTGCATAAGTTGTCATAAATAGTACTTATAGCTATGTTCAATGAAACAAAAACCTTACTTTTCCTTCAATCTGATAAATTATTATGTATTTTTGGACAGGGCTCAAGTTTCGTGCTAGGCCGCATTTATAATGGAGCAGGACGATCCTAGAATTTACATGCCTGCTATACAAAAACTATTTGTACTATATAGCTAAAATTTACACAATTGATGCTTCCATTCCTGAGGAACATTTTGGTGTAATTTGAAGTTATTCCGTGAGTTTCGGATTTTTCATGAAAATCCACTTTTTTTCCTTAGAAAATTCAAATTTTGATAAAAATTTTTCTTAAAAAAAAAATTTGTAAAAAATCAGGAAGACTCTTGACGATATTAGAAACAACGTGGGATATATTTTTTTCCAAAATATTTTCCATTTTTTCAAAGTATATTTCATTTACAGGGAGCCTTATGGAAACGGTTTAAGCGAGCGGCGTCGTTGGACGCTTTTTGACGCATTATTGATAAAACTAAGATAACTTTGTTCACAGATGAGATAGGATGCTGAAACTTGAAAAATACGATTCTCAAAATATTTAACTACATTTCGACCAAAAATCAGTATAATAGGGGTTTTACATTTGCTTACAAAAATTCGGAAATTTATACATTTTTTTTGCTCATTTTTCAAAGGCCCAATTTACACGCCTGCTATACAAAAACTATTTGTACTGCATAGCTAAAATTTACACAATTGATGCTCCCATTCCTGCGGAACATTTTGGTGAAATTTGAAGTTATTCCGTGGGTTTCGGATTTTTCATGAAAATCCACTTTTTTCCTTAGAAAATTCAAATTTTGATAAAAATTTTTCTTCAAAAAAAAAAAAAAATCTGTAAAAAATCAGGAAGACTCTTGACGATATTAGAAACAACGTGGGATATATTTTTTTCCAAAATATTTTCCATTTTTTCAAAATATTTTTCATTTACAGGGAGCCTTATGGAAACGGTTTAAGCGAGCGGCGTCGTTGGACGTTTTTTGGCGCATTGTTGATAAAACTAAGATAACTTTGTTCACAGATGAGATAGGATGCTGAAACTTGAAAAATACGATTCTCAAAATATTTAACTACATTTCAACCAAAAATCAGTATAATAGGAGTTTTACATTTGCCTACAAAAATTCGGAAATTTATACATTTTTTTTGCTAATTTTTCAAAGGCCCAATTTACACGCTTGCTATACAAAAACTATTTGTACTACATAGCTAAAATGTACACAATTGATGCTTCCATTCCTGCGGAATATTTTGGTGTAATTTGAAGTTATTCCGTGAGTTTCGGATTTTTCATGAAAATCCACTTTTTTCCTCAAAACATTTAAATTTTGATAAAAATTTTTCTTAAAAAGAAAAATCTGTAAAAAATCAGAAAGACTCTTGACGATATTAGAAACAACGTGGGCTACATTTTTTTCCAAAATATTTTCCATTTTTTCAAAATATTTTTCATTTACATGGAGCCTTATGGAAACGGTTTAAGCGAGCGGCGTCGTTGGACGCTTTTTGACGCATTGTTGATAAAACTAAGATAACTTTGTTCACAGATGAGATAGGATGCTGAAACTTAAAAAATAATATTCTCAAAATATTTAACTACATTTCAACCAAAAATCAGTATAATAGGGGTTTTACATTTGCCTACAAAAATTCGGAAATTTATACATTTTTTTTGCTCATTTTTCAAAGGCCCAATTTACACGCCTGCTATACAAAAACTATTTGTACTACATAGCTGAAATTTACACAATTGATGCTTCCATTCCTGCGGAACATTTTGGTGTAATTTGAAGTTATTCCGTGGGTTTCGGATTTTTCATGAAAATCCACTTTTTTTCCTTAGAAAATTCAAATTTTGATAAAAAATTTTTCTTCAAACAAAAAATCTGTAAAAACTCAGGAAGACTCTTGACGATATAAGAAACAACGTGGGATATATTTTTTTCCAAAATATTTTCCATTTTTTTCAAAATACTTTTCATTTACAGGGAGCCTTATGGAAACGGTTTAAGCGAGTGGCGTCGTTGGACGCTTTTTGACGCATTGTTGATAAAAGTAAGATAACTTTGTTCACAGATGAGATAGGATGCTGAAACTTGGAAAATACGATTCTCAAAATATTTAACTACATTTCAACCAAAAATCAGTATAATAGGGGTTTTACATTTGCCTACAAAAATTCGGAAATTTATACATTTTTTTTGCTAATTTTTCAAAGGCCCAATTTACACGCCTGCTATACAAAAACTATTTGTACTACATAGCTGAAATTTACACAATTGATGCTTCCATTCCTGCGGAACATTTTAGTGTAATTTGAAGTTATTCCGTGGGTTTCGGATTTTTCATGAAAATCCACTTTTTTCGTTAAAAAATTCAAATTTTGATAAAAATTTTTCTTAAAAAAAAAAACATCTGTAAAAAATCAGGAAGACTCTTGACGATATTAGAAACAACGTGGGTATATTATTTTCCAAAATATTTTCCATTTTTTCAAAATACTTTTCATTTACAGGGAGCCTTATGGAATCGGTTTAAGCGAGCGGCGTCTTTGGACGCTTTTTGACGCATTGTTGATAAAACTAAGATAACTTTGTTCGCAGATGAGATAGAATGCTGAAACTTAAAGAATACGATTCTGAAAGGATTTAACTACATTTCATCCGAAAATCGTTATAATAGAGGTTTTATATTTGTCTAAAAAACGTCGCAAATTTATACATTTTTTTTTCGCTCATTTTCAAAGGCCCAATTTACACGCCTGCTATACAAAAACTATTTGTACTGTATCATACCCCCGAAAGAGATAACATTTAATATAAATATATAATATCCTCGATGGTTTTCTCCGCTGTGTCATATAACCGACAGATAGTTTCTGCTACTTTGCATATCCTGTAAAGATGATGATGAGATTACCGGGCAGTGCCCAGTGTATTCTCTTATCACAGTTTTAATATCTCTTTTTAGAAAAGCACATGTCGTTTTTGGTCCTTTCTACCGAATACTCTATGAGCATTTTAGATTGCCTTAGCTATGGAGTGTTTCTGCAGTAGGATCGCTTCTCTTTCTTTGGCCATTTGCTAAATATGGGCTTTGGTAAGCCCACAAGTAGGCTTTGGTGCCGTGATGGGAACGGCGACCCCGCTTTTTGCGAGAGTGTCTGCTATTTCGTTATCATCTAATCATTGGTGTAAAACGTATTTTGATAAAATTAGAACAATCTTCATAGCAGTATTGTCGCATTATCACGTCATCCACGTTTTGCAGTTTTGCGCAGTTGTGTGTACATTATAGTGCATGTGTGTGCAATTCGGTCGGTCGCAGAGTGTATCCGATGTTTTAATTAAATCGCAATAATTGCGGGCGCACATGAGGTTGTATTATGCACACACAATGAAAACTATTATTTGTGTTTGAAAACAATAACGCGCTCTGGACGGACAGGAGCGCGCGATCAAATATATGTTAATACATACAATTATGTGTAGCCCAACCCGGCTTCCGGATTTATATTTATGCGAATGTCATTTTAAAGCGTATTTACAATTTATAATCGGCGTAGCGCCCGACCGCCGACTATGGATTACAAATTGACTGCTTAATAGAGTGCCCATCCCCGCACCGGGGGTTTTCGGTCCTCCCGCCCCATGGCACCGCTCGGAAACAATGCGGAGGGGCGACGTGACGGCGCTTTTCATTTCGCGTGTTAATTTTTTGTTTGGTTTGGATTGATTCGTTCCACGGGACTACATTTGCAATTGTAATGTGAGTTTAAATTTAATTTACAAAATCATTTCACGATGGCGTTATTTAATTTTTCCGATTGAAAATAATTACGAAAATCTGCAGGGTTTAATCGATACTACAAAAATTCAATTTTTCAAATAAATATAATCATCCATTCTACTAAAAACTTCCTTTTCGCATTATTCATGAACGATCACAGTATCTCCCGGCAACTTCTCCAAATGATGTAGAATTGGATTGGGGATTATTTTTCTTTAAATTATAGCTGCTTAAAATTGCTCATTTAATAATTTCAATACTTATGGATGGAATGGAACAGGGTGTGCATATATTTGGATTTGTTTTGCTCCATGTTCTTATTTTTCACTTACCTGGCATTTGTTTTGATATTACAATCATTCTCGAAGATATAATTAAATCTCGTTTTATTGTGAGTCTACTTCATTTAATTTTTATGACTTGCAAAGGAGAAGTTGGCTCGAGAGGAGAATATAGAATTACAGGAGAGACAGCAATTACCTGCTAATTCTTTTGATCTCACAATCATTCTCAAAAAAATCCTATTACACAAAAAGCGTGTACGCATCCAGTAAAAATTACCCTCTTTCAAGGTATGCCAATTGTAAGACGTTTCAAAAATATATAATATTAATCTTGCAAATGCTTGCATTGATACTACCACGATATATTTTTCTAACTAAACAGGGAGAAGAAGGTGTAGATGCTAGCAACGTTTAGTTGTGGAAATGAAGAGAATGGATGGGAGAACAATTTGGTAGATGTATGTTTTGTTAAAATAGGAAGGATGGGTGGCACGGTTGAATGAATGAGTAGGGATGAGGTCGATACCAGCACGAACGAGCGGTGCTCCATATGGCCTCAAACCGAAAGGTAATAGATCATGCTGCTACATGTATACTTCTACCAGATTTGTTCTTGACCATTTACTCATTTCAGTGAGTTCTCGACTATCAGCCTGGCCGTATCCTTGATATGAATATTCAATTTGTGGTAAGCTGATTATTGCTTACATGGCTGCTGTTGGTTTTATCCTGAATGCGCCTGTTGTGTACTGCTAGTTTTTGTATATGACCAAATTTTGTAGTTGCTGTTATCTACCTGCGGCCATCATACTATGGCCTCATTATTCCAGCATTGGCCCTACTATACTCGTGTATTTCTATAGAGTGGTTCTTGTAGCTCTTTTATATTGCCAAATGAAATTGCCTGCTTTACGTTCTATGTTTTCAGACCAATTTAATTTGCAATCTATATAGATTCTTATGTATTTTAGATGTATTGCTAGTATCAGTTTTATATTTTCTAGTAAATACATATGATATATATATATAGAGAGAGGTTTTTTTATCAGTATTCATTAGGCAAAGTGTATTCCTGCAAAAAGCACGAGTCAATCGCATTGATCCGATTAATGTGTGCATGTTTAGTTGATTATTTGGCATATGTGTGTTCAGTTGCGTGTTATAGGCAACTAAACACACATACATTAATGCATTTGACTCGCGTATTTTGCAGGTATACATAGGGGAAATATATACTGATAAAAAAAGCTCTTTGTATATATATATATATATATATTATATATGGTAATAGAAAGTTGAAATGCATTACGTAAGATGCGTGGGACTCCTCCTTTATCTGTGGTGGATAGGGCCCTTCTCTCTAGACCATCTTTCTGCTCTAGGTTACCAGTGGTATGACCTTCCGACATACATCCTCCGGATAACCCGTTGTTATCTAGGGGTTCCCTAGACTCTTCTGGAGTCTTCCTTCTTACTTCGCAGGACCCTTTCCGCGAATATCTTCAAGCAATCCTATTTCATCTGTGCATCGAGGAAAAGTGGGACCAGAGTATCAACACTGACTTCATGTCCTACTGATTCGCACATCGTGCCTTTCTCTGAATTTCACTGGGGAAAGCATATGCTCTGCGTTGTCCGCTGCCGCGTTATATTAGAGGCATTGTTCACTCTGCCTTATTTACGTATACTGCGTCTTTTAGAAGTGCCCATTCGGCATTATATGCCTCTTGTATGATTTGTATTCATGGAAGTAATCATTCATTTTCGTCTAGGTTATAATACGTTAGCTTAGACTTTAATCTGCCTAAGGAAACCTCGAGCAGGTCTCGGAATTTGGATATGTCTGCTCTTCTGCTTTGGTCTCTATATTTGTCTATCTTATTGCATGCATTATGTGCTTTATGTCCATCATTGGTTCTTTTTTTTAAGGATTTTCGATTCCAGTAATCGAAAATCCTTTTAAATTTTTGAATTTTTTTTTATTTGACCTCGTTGTTGTGAGATGCTGGAGACGTGAAATAGTAATTTGGGGAATATGACAAGGAAGCTTTTTGGTTTCAACAGGATGTAGCCACAATCCACAGTGCCTCTCGTTCACGTGCAGTTTTTCAGAATATATTTCCCGGTTGCCAAATTTCTTCATGTCATGGATGTTCCTTGGCCGGATTTGATCCCATACGATTTTCTTTTTCTTTGGGGCAGTTTGATATATCGGGTGTTAATCCGACCGCTCGGTAATAGCATAATCACACGTTGGCAGCTGCTCCCATAATTATTTTAGAGCAAAAGTATAAGATATCAAAGTTGTTCAGAATTTAAAATGCTATATAATAGGTCGGTATTTATTTTCAAAATAGTATTAATAGTAGAAGAAAACAAAGATATAAATTAGTAATAATTAAAAAAAAACAATAGCCATGATTTTAAAACAAAATTTTAAAAATTTCTACCTTAGACCTTAGAAACTACGAAGGAGGTAATTGTAAATGTAATTACCATACAGAGTAGATGAAAACTGTTAACTATTTAGTATGACTATTTCTTAGAGTGATGATATATATAAAACATGACAAAATGTGTTTTGAAAAAACAAAATACTTTTTCTTTCATCTTAAACTGACTTTCTGCAATTCACTCATTAATCGAGGGCTACGTTCTGCTCCATTCTGAATCAATCCTAATTTTTTTTATATAATTATGATTGAATTAATTCCCTAATGAATCAACAACAAAACGAAAGCCTGAATGTTCGCAGTTATTGAAAATAACGCCGCGCTGCGTTTAAAATGATTTTGTGAAATATTAGTCGAAATTGATGGTAAATAATTTATCCATTTTCACAAACGAGCGGTTCCGTGTCGGCGATTAAAATTAATTTTTAAATTGCGCCCTCCTAGCGCTCCGCGATGTAATTTAAATACACACCGAGCGTTCGTTCCGTGTTTATTTTACCGGGGGAAAATATTCCGATAGTTGTTTCAATTTAAAACGGGGCCCCGATTTAAAAACACACGTCGCTTTTCAATGAATTTATTCTCAAATAGGACACATTCGCCATTTTCACAACTGGAGATTATTTTGACAATCTGAAGGATTTAACTGAAAATTTGACTCGTTCGATTAAAGAGTATTCCTTTCACTAAGGTCATATATTTTTGAAATATTTTTACTCCTATCCCAAAAGATATTCTCATTTTGTTTGTTGTTCCAATCAATGTTGTAATTTGTAATACAAATTTTTGTAACTTCTCTTCCTTGACGTTAACATCTTACAAACTATGTTATTCAACATTTATTGTAGTTAAAGTGATAAATAAAAAAAATGTTGAATGTTTTTCCACTTTTCTCTTTCAACCTGAACCACTTCGAACTTCCCTTATATATGATCTGGTTGTAGCTTTTTAAAATAAAGAATAAAAAAAATGCGAAGCAACACTAGTAATTTCTAAGTCTGAACATAAGATCCCGACCTAAAGCGTGTAATTAAAAAAGAAACCGGTGTGCCAGTCGTACCACCTTTTCAGTGTTCCCCATGTGTGCGCGAGCGAGTGTAATCGCAAACGGCGTAACTACCGACTAACACAATCTACAATGTTAATCCGGCAGACGGTTTGGTGTCTTTACATGCAAGGTGGAGCAGTTGTAACGTTGTAGCGTTATCTCGCAGCCATAGCTCACTGGAGATAATTAGAAGGTGTTCGTTCGTTCGCTCGGAGAGAAACTCCGTGTTTAGTCAGAGGATCAGGGTTGACAATCCGTATCTTCTCCTCTCCGCACGCTTTCTGAACGGTGGGCGGAGTTGATCTCGTCGAACAACTCCGCACAGTGCTTAAATGATAGTGATGATAAAAAAATGAGAAAAACCACGAGGTTAATTTATGTTTATTAATATGGAAGGGAATGATATTTATTCCGATCAATTAGTTTTCGACGCTCTCGCGCCCCTTTTTAGGAAGACGGTAATCCCGGTATAATTGATCTTCACCGGTTGGAGAGTGATTTCTATGCAAATTATTCTTTTGGTTTAATTAAAACCATCTTTGGTGTATGCTGAAGTCATCACATTTTTTTGCTTTAAGCGTGTATTGAAAACCAGTTGATGTGCTTTTTTGTAATTATTTATTGGATGGTTATAATCTTTTTTTTTAGTAAATTCAGTTGATGCAGCTCGTAAGGTTGGTGCAGATAACATACGAGTGTTATATAAATTGTATGATGCTATTGCTTTTACCCATTAAGAAGGTAAGAGTTCAATTTTCCTCATTCCATTACACATTTCTCATTATAATAAATTTAAATTAAAAAAAACAACTCTAAACTCAATGTTACACAAAGAAGACTTAAAAAAAACAGTTTAACATTTCCTTACAATCCCACAGACTTCAATAAATTAATAATATATATAGTCTGAATAAAGAGATTTATATATATATATAACGCATTTAATTAAATAGACATATCTTCAAAATTTACTCGCATGAAATTTCTTTTAAATATATTGAAATATATTCAATAAATTATTAATTCAGTTCCAATCGAAAAATGCAGCTTCACGTATTAATGCAGGTATAATACTTACTGTTATACAAAGAAACAATGCTGGCTTAAAAAAAGCGCAGTCTAAAAAATATTCTCACAGCATAATAACACCATATAATTCCCTTGATGCGTCCAATGAGCGTAATAGAAATTATAAAACTGCAGGCTATAATTAAGGACTCACGTGCAGAAATAATCATCGTGGCAAACATGTGGTTACGTTAATAACATTGTTCTTCGGCGTTCAAGATTCAGACACACTCGAGTTGCTCTATGAGACTGAAACACATGAATACACCGCCGCGTTTCGCAACGAAAATCACCAAGTGCAATTAGACGCAGAGCGCACGCAATGATTTTTACTCCTAAACCCACGATATTGCACAAAAGACGATGATGCATGCACGTATATTCATTTACAATTTAAATTAATGAAAATGTGCATTTAATAGATCGCGGGAATAATTGAGAGGCCGGAGCGAGCGAACGAGAGACGGGAATGCGCCTCGCATATTTTGATGGGCGCTTTCATTATACATGCATTAATTAACATTACGTATTGATAAAACGTCCCGACGATCTTCCACGTTGCGTGCTTAATAATGCAAGACGCTGGTATTAATATGTGCACCTATTTTATTAGTAACACCTAGCTTTTGACACCGTTTCAGTGGAATCTGTCACTTTGTTACATTGTATTTACATTTTCCATTATTAAATAAATATTAATTAAAATTATAAATTAATTATTTATACAACGCACTAAAACGTTGATTTACATAAATTTATAATTATTGAGCAAGAAATATAAATGAACAAGTTATTTTCGAGAAAAATCATAATCATTGATTTAACACATTTAAAATTTGATTAATCTTATTACCAGTTCAATAATTTGTAGACAAGGTGGCCAGAAAAGGTGTCTACCGCCTACGGGATTTGGGTTTGATACACAGGTATTGTCGACAGATAATTGCTAAAGAAGATAACATAAATAGCAGCTTGATAAGAAATATTTATTACGAAATCGATTGGTTAACATAGTACCAATGGATTTTGTTGTTATGTGAAAAATTCTCGCTACAAAAATAAAAAGTGTGTTTCATATACATTGCACAAATCTTAATGATATATTTTTCCATTATTTTGCATTAAATTTTGATTTAGTATTGAATAATAATAATAAAAACAAATATAAATATATTAAATAAAAATGATTTGAAAATAATTAATAAATTATTTCCACATTTAGCTCTGTGACTTTTGACTTACGTTACGTAAGTACGATAAACAAATGCACATTAAAACAACTACTTCCCGGGCAAATACCCACGCCGGACATTGAATTACATAATGTACACCTGCTGTTGCACATCAATAAAATATTGCATAATGCAACAAATTTTGATCCGAGAAAAATTTAATGTAAAAACAACAAAAGGAACGTTACTTAATATAAGGCCATCTGCAGACACGTGTTTCGGGATCTATCTCTCATTAGTACAGCTATGCCTTACATAATTTAAAGATGTTAAAATAAATCAATTAAATTAATTCAAATACAATCAGCAAAATTAAATCAATTATATTAAATCAAATTAAATTAAATTAAATCAAATTAATTCAATTTAAATCAAAACCGAATTATTTTCTATTTATAAACAAGTATAAAATATATAAGAATAATTTTGTTTTATATACTGATTAAAACAAGTGAGTAAAGGAATTGGCAACAATTGAAATTTATTAAATTTTATTAAAATAACTAAAAAAAAGCAATTTTGTTCACTTCACGCAGCGTAAATATTTATTTAAAACAATTTGACGTGCAAACGCAAAAAATAAATAAAACGCGCGATACCGAACAAAGCACATTGATTTGTTTGCCCGGTCTCGTCTGAATTGCGACGATAATTCGCGGAAAAATTCGCGACTCGAGAGCTGCGCAAACATCAATATTGCCAAACTACTAAAAACGATTATCGCGATCGACGGCTCGAGTGATTCAATAATACTCCAGTCGACACGAGTTATCTACGCGGACAAAAAAACATTAACAATGATAAACAGAAAACTCCGCTCCTTATCAAGCAATCCGCATCAATGTAGAGTGCATCATTATTATATACACTGAAGATAGGCGTATTCATTAATTGATTCAAACGTTAGTGAATAGAAAATATTTTGTGTTTTTTTATTTATTTAGAAAAATAGCTTTCAATGTAAGGGAAATTACAATGAAATTAAACAAGGAAAATTTCTGGCAATGATCAATAAAATTCGATTAATCCTTTTTTCCAACTACAAAAAATTACTTACACTGTAAGTTTTACAAACATCTATTGAAACAACTACTTCCCGAGCATTTACCCCGCCGGACATTGGATTACACAATAGATATTTGTTGTTGCATCGCAGCACTGCTGAGAAATTGCAACGGTTTGAGTTGAAATTATTTAATGAAAGGAAACAACAAATAAATAATAGTTACAAGACTATCTGTAGACATGTGTTTCGGGATGTTAAGCTTAGTATGTAAGTTATTTTTATCATCACAGTCTAAGCAACTTTAGCAATAGATATATATTAATAGAATGTGAATTTATTTAATAACGTGCATGTTACATGTAACTTTACCCATAGGGAATAATCCCGAATGATGGATTTTGGTAATTTTTCGTTATATAAAAATTGGTATAAAGTTATGAGTCGAATGTGAGCACGTTCCAATTCATTCAGCAAGAATTATTTTCACAATCACGTAAATTAATTATATTTATTTACACGACGATTTGCATTAATTAACACCGCGTGTATAAATAATAAACCGGCGGGTTTTCGCGGGGAGGGATTGGAAATTAATTTCACGCGAGCATTATCACGTAATGTGTTACATTTTAAGTCGGTTGTTAAATGTGTGAGCTATCTCGATCTGAGATTATATCGAGTAATTACCGCCGAGGAACTTAATTGGTTGCAAAACTGCGTTTCTCCCGAGAGAGCGTGTGTGTCAGGACGAATCCGCGCCGAATTCCGCCGCCGTCAAACGAAATCCGCTCCTTTACACTTTTTGTTCCATTTTGTTTTTAACATGTAACGGTTATTAATTAAATTGGTATCGGTTTATATCATTAATTATTTAATGCCACAGAATAATCAGGCCGGATTATTATCTTTATCTGCTTCAAGAAAAAAAAAAGTTTTTTTTTTATTTAAAAGAAGTTAACATTTTAATTAATTAAAGACGACGCAAGCGCCATCTTTTGCGTAATTTCAAGCGGCATCGTCAACGATTTGGGTCTACAAGGTAGACGACCGAGAATCATTGTTTCGTTCACTAAAGGAAGGCGAACATTTGTTTGACGTATTAAAGTAGAGTAAATATTAGAGATGGGCAAAGTCGATCTTTTTTGTTACTGCAAAATGAATTTTATGACATTTTTTTTAATGTTATTTATAATATTAATATTGGAAAGTTTTACCTATTGATTAATAAACTCAATTTTATTATTTAATAACTTTAGCTACTTAAAATTGGTTATTCAGAAATACTCGATTACTAAATTCACTCGATTTTGCCAAACACTAGTAAATATAGAAGTAAAATATTCATTATTTATAAATTAATATGTACACTTTTATAGTGATGTTAATGTTACATACAATTATACAATTAGAAGAAAATAGTGTTTCTAGGGCAGAAAGACCTCCAGTCAATAACCCATGGCAGACTACTAACCCATCAATATGTATTATAAATATTTGTAAAGAATTGTAATTCTGCTGTCTGAATAAAGATGTTTGTATCGTGTTTCTCTATGACTATTAAGTAATCGGCTCATTCTTGTTGCATATTAAATTGCATAATAGTATAAATTCCTCACACCACATAGAATTCGCCCTAGATTAGTCAATTGCATCCTTTGATTACATCATTCTAAAAAAAACGCACTTCACACGCCTATAGCCTGCTAAACTCTTTATCGTTATTGACAATGTCTCATAATCGTACACCGTGTTTGGTGTAAATATTCATCATTTAGTTTTCCCCGTCTCCACCTTATCCTTTACTACCTTTATTAAATCCTTTGTATATAAAAAAAAACCTTTATTGGCATAAATCCATAACATAACAACCAACTTCTAAAAAGACAAAAGATATTCATTCAATATAACATATATTTATACTCTATTATCCCTCTTCTTCTTTTCCCACACCAGTCTCTTCAATATCTCTGCGCCAGCCGCATCCCCTCTCATCCAATCCACAAAACTCCTGCTCCCTTCCACCCATGCTTTACATACTCCATTAAATTCCTCACACATATATCTCCACGTATCCTTGCCCCTACCACACAACATACCTCTCTCCCATCCACACTTTTCTCCCTCTCTCCTCCGATCCACACCTTGCCTTTCCAAGCAGGATCCTTTCCTCCCTCATATAATTACCATTTTGCAAATAATCCAGAAGGGACCAATTCACCTGCCACCTTTCATACATTGGGTTATACTCATTCCTCCTTATATACTCCTACATCTCCACCTCCCTCAGCTTCACTCTCATCCACTCTTCGACATTTACCCCTCCTTCCAGCCATTCCTTTGCCAACAACTCTGACATCCCTGCCCTCTCATACATTTCCCTTCTCATCACACTCCATTTTCCTTTCGTTCGTATACTTGCTTCCCATCAGCCATTCCTTTGTCAACACCTCTGACATCCCTGCCCTCTCATACGTTTCCCTTCTCATCACACTCCATTTTCCTTTCGTTCTTATACTTGCTTCCCATCAGCCATTCCTTTGCCAACACCTCTGACATCCCTGCCCTCTCATACATTTCCCTTCTCATCACACTCCATTTTCCTTTCGTTCTTATACTTGCTTCCTATCAGCCATTCCTTTGTCAACACCTCTGACATCCCTGCCCTCTCATACATTTCCCTTCTCATCACACTCCATTTTCCTTTCGTTCTTATACTTGCTTCCCATCAGTCATTCCTTTGCCAACACCTCTGACATCCCTGCCCTCTCATACATTTCCCTTCTCATCACACCCCATTTTCCTTTCGTTCTTATACTTGCTTCCAATACTTCCTTTACTATCATTTCACTCAACCTCCTTTCGTACTTCACCACCCTTTCCATTGTCTCCACATGCATACTCCATCTATTCGTTTCTTGCAGCACAATATATCTGGTGGTAGATTTTTCCACCCCCAGAATCTACTTCAGGAAATACATCTGCTCTCTTTCCAAACATTCATACTCACTCACACCCCATACAACAAGATTGATTTTATGCTAGCATCCCACAACTTACATACTAACCCTATATTTCTCTCAAACCATCTTCCCTACTTGCCTCTTATTACCCCCAAAACTCTCCTTGCCTTTCCCTGAGCATGATCCAGTACTCTTAAAAATAAACCCCAAATATTTAAATCCATTCACCCTCTCAATCACCTCTCCTTTCATAACACTTTATTTATATAAAATTGTAATCGAGTACTAAATAATAATTGATTCATTGTATTTGGATTTAGTTCTTAGAATTTTCGGGGCGGCGATTAATAATTATGATTATGTCATGCGATTATTCATGGATAACTACCTCTCTTCTAGCAGTCCTAGAGATATCTATGTTATGTTATGTAGTTATATGCGAGCGGGCGCGTGTGTGTCTGTAGAAAGAAAATCGTCTCGTATCTCTCAAATCCATCGTCTTGGCGTGACCCAGGAGTCCTCCAAGTCGAATCGTTCGATTAATTTCAATGAATCGTATCTAGAAGTTTCATGTCTGGAACTGGAAGCTTTTGATATTGTAGGAATCGGCGATTCGTACTTAGAGGAATAAGGAATCACATTTTTCGAAATGGTTGGTATGACGGTTCTTGGCGAAGAGCCAGTTCCCTTATATTTTTGAGGGCTTTTGCGTATTCGTATAGAAGAGCTCGTCAGTTAATATCTATAGTATTGTCTCATCTTGCTATTTCTTCCGTGAAAATTTGCATCGTGATCACTTCTGTCTCGAAGACCGTTGTGTATTTGGCTAAACTGATTGAAATCTTTATATCCAATTTCTTATTTAGACCAAAAAAACTCGTTTGTGTGCTTTATACTTTACATTTGGTTTGAGGTGAACTAATTAAAGTTAAAATCAATATGGCAACACTTGGAAGTAATTTAGTAACAGAAGAAACTTAAAAAAAATGGGACCAAAAAATTGCCAGACTAGAAAGGCTGTTTTGAAGATGAGATCATATTTTTAGTGATATATACAAGGTAAGTAGATATCGAAGATAGCAAGTGTAAGATTTTTTTTAGATTATCCTAAAATTTTGGTTGGGGAATAAGCTATTAGCGTTTTTATATTTTCTATTTATTTTACAACGATGTGTTTGCTATTAGGCAAAGTGCAATTATTAATTCGATAGGGCTCTTTCTGCTCAATAAAAAAAATCTTGAAAGTAAATTATCCTAAAAACGTGTTTGATTGGGGAATAAGCTAATAGCTTATTTTTTATATTTTCTATTATTTTACAACGATGCATTTGTTATTAGGCAAAGTACAATTATTAATTCGATAGAGCTCTTTCTGCTCAATAAAAATTTCTTGAACGTTTTTTTGTAGTCATTTATTTTTTATTATATTTAAGGCTTATAAATGGAGATAAAAATCAATATGCTCTTTTTTCGCTCTTCTTCGAAGTCAAAACGCTGCCGAAGCAATCCGGGAATGTCCCGTGTTGCTTCGGCAGCTTTTTTTCGATTCGTATGGAAGTCTGCATCACGAAAATGGTTTGTAAAGTTAAAAAATGGGAACTTTGAAGTCGACGAAAAAAAGCTGCCGAAGCAATCCGGGTATGGAAGTCTGCATCACGAAAATGGTTTGTAAAGTTAAAAAATAGGAACTTTGAAGTCGACGAAAAAAAGCTGCCGAAGCAATCCGGGTATGGAAGTCTGCATCACGAAAATGGTTTGTAATGTTAAAAAATGGGAACTTTGAAGTCGACGAAGATGGTTTTCTGCCAACCGATTACTATCTTTTTTTCCGCTCCCTTTGGAACCATATGAGGGCGAACGGAAGAGCTTTCTATGAAAGCAATATGAAGTGAGTGGGGTAATATGGGTCCAGGAGATGCACCAAAGCGGAGAGTCTATCAAAAGAAGGTCTGCGTTTGATGGGATTGGGAGGGTATTGTCGACAAAACCAAACCTTCGTGAGAATGCTAAATCAAATATTGCACAAATCGTCAAAACCTCACTGCAAGAGCTCGCATGGGAGGTCTATCAGTATCCGCTGTATTCACTGCACCTTACACCAACTGATTACCATTTCTTTTTCTGGAACCATGTTGACTTTCGACAACGAAAATAACAATATATACTGGTGTGAGTTACGTGAAGATTAATGAATATAATAAGAACACTGTAAACTTTCCTTCACTAAATTTATTTTAGTCCAGATGACATTTCGAACACGATGTGTTCATTCTCAATGGAGAAACAGTTACAAAACAAATTACAAAAATAAGCTTATATATATAAATATGAACAATAATTATAAGTGGGGGATAAGGGCGCGGTAAAATATTAACAAGCAGATTAAGAGATTATAATTTGTTGTTGTTAATTAATGGGGTCAGAAAAAATAACCTTATAAACTGTATAACTAGATTAGGCGATTTTAATTGGATCGGTATCAACAAATTGGTCGAGAGATAGGACGAACAGAAACAAAATACATAATTGATGATTTTTTTTGTTATAATTATTTGTTTTTGTTTAGATGCAAGTTTTTACTAAAAAAACGCTACGAATTTATTTCCCAATTCAATACTTTAGCAGTACTGAACTTTTTTTCAGCACTACTAACTTACTTGTTCAAGATAGTCTGGATGGGAAATCTTTTTGCTGTGGAGAAAGCAGTAAAATGTTTCCGAAGATTATTTGGTAAATGCGCAGACGCTCCTTCTTCCAAAAGTTGACTAAAACAGTGTTATATCACATAAAAAATAAAATATAAATACTCGCGTTACAAATTAATTACGGATACTAATGAATTAGTACGCTTGTAATTTGCTAATATGAGGGCACGTGATGCATATCCGCAATTAGATGTCGCTGATTAAAATAAATTCACATATTAAACAAACACTGATTAGTAATTTATACTCCACCTAAAATAACGATTTTAATTTAATTAACATACTATACACACTGTAATCACGCATCGAATTAAATATACCGCAATTACGAATCGTGTTTAGTCACTCCGTTGCGAACGAATCGGCATATAATTAATTGCGCATTACTCCCAGTAATTAAAATCGGAATAATTCCGCTCTCACGCAACGGCTAATATTAATCATCCGCCGGGGCGATTCTCGCAAATTCGCGACTCGTTGCCGAAATATCGCGGCGTTTGTTTGCCGAACGGTACGAATCGACGATTATTAGATAAACTGTTTCGATTTCGATTTTGATTCGGCGCCGTTTTGCGTACGCACACTTTGCCGAATCAATTAATTGTATTTGTTATGCACATAATTGAATTAGTTGAAATTATATTTAATTACGCTACGAATATTTACGATTTGTTAATTATTGTTTGTTTGTTGACGTGATGTTGTTCAATTAAATAATGGTAAATATTTTCTTTTCAATGTAATTTATTAATTAATATTTATTTACACCATATAAAGTACACCTTAATTGATTATCGAGTTACATGAATATGTATTGAACTATTATATAAAACAAGGAAAAACTTTTTTTAATATAATGAAAATAAGGTAATGGGAATTCCTCAAGGATCTCCACTTTCCCCCAATTTAATATCCTTAAAGACCTACGCAATCCACCCGCAATATTTACATACTTATGCAATGAAATTGCTGGCTTTTTCCCCGCCTCTATTTTACCGGCTCCGGTCGATTGATAGCCCCCAAAAGTAGGATTGAAAAGCAGGGGATTTCTGTTAATCCAAGTAAAACTCATAAAAGTTCGATTAAATAAACGAAAGCAAATTTTTGATTTAATTCAAGTAAAATAAGAATTTTTGTAATATAAAAAAAAATATTGAGTTGGTCACAGTTATTAAAAATTAATTAAATTAAAACAATTTTTAAAAATTAATAAGAATTAAATAATTCTTTTCTATTTATAAAATCAATATGAATATATTATTAAAAATCAATCAATAAATCACAGAATTATTAAACTAATTTTTAAAATCGCTTGAAAATGGGCTAATAACACGAAACTAGTCGTGAATTTAAAGTTATTCAATCTAAACTGTGTTTAATTGTTTTATTGGTTGATTTTTAATAATCTATTCATATTTATTTTATAAAATATGAATGATGATTTATAAATAAAAACTTTACTAGCTAGCTGAAATGTCATGTAAATGAGTGATGAATTGATGAATTGTAACTGAAGGGTGTTTATGCTTGGGAGTTTAAACTATTATTTTATTTAATTTATGATTTTGGTCGAAACTAGTTGGAGAAAATATAAATAAGTGAAACAAACCAAGTGTTTTAATTTCAATTAAATCATCCTGAATTATGATTTTTGTATTAATAAGTAATATTATTTGCATAATAATATAGATATTTAATTTTTTGTACATTTTCCTTCTTTTGGACTGAATTTTTATAAGATTAATTTCAATTATTATAGTTAAATCGAATTACATAACGGAAACTAAATAATCATTAAGGCAATAAGTATTATTGATTATGAGAAGGTGGCAACCCCCGTCTTTAATATTAATAACCGGCTAATTGGATTTGGAAGGGAGCAAAAGGGCGTCCATAAGGGAATGCGGTGAACTCTACTCCGAGCCGCGTCTGGTATATACCTATATATATAGTGGACCTTGTTTAATGACAGGACTCGGAGTGGAGTTAGCGGTCTACGGTCAAACCCTGATGCGGTCACCGTTACCACCCCTTCAATTTAAGACCCGATAACCTATTTCATAGTTATTAGGCGTAAATCAAAACGCGGGCCTTCCTAAATTCGATATTAATAACGGGAATTGATTTTATTGGCGTTCGATTTTATACGGACGCGAGCCGGAACCGAACAGAACGGAACGGAGCTGAACGGAACGTCATTCCGTGTTTCAATTCCGGCCGTGTTATTAGTTTATTAATTGGTTTTTAATTTTCGAACGGATCGACCGAACGATATCCAGCGCCAACCCTCTGGTAATTTGCGCGCTTACTTCATATTTTCATTTATTAATGCGTTCCTGTATGTGCTTTGCTTATTTTAACCAAATAAAAATGAAATAACACAATAAATTCCACCTCTAAATCATTTATGCAATAATATTTCTTTTTATTATAATAATTTCTGGTAATTGAAACTATTAATAAAAAAAAAACCTTTATTTATTCACTGACCTATAGCATTAAATTATTTAAACCTTCCTTCTTCTTTCCCTCTCCTATTCTAACCTCATCACAATTTTCAACCTGTTCCATCCACTCGCATCCATTCCACAGTGGCAAGCTGTTAAATATAATATAACACCATTCAGAAAGGAATGCTAAGGGTGGTAAGTTTTAAACACAGTATAAGACTATTGAGGAATGAATGCAAGAGTGACATGTTGTTAAAATCACTACAAGGCCGTTCGTGTAGAAATTCTAAGAGTGAAAAGCTGTTAAAAGAAGGTATACGATCATCGAGGAAGGAATTCTAAGAGTACGAGCTGTTAAACACAGTATGAGTCTATAGAAGAAAGAAAATATAGAGTGGCAAGCTGTTAAACACTTTACAAGAGGATCAAGGAATACCAAGAGTGGCAATGACGGGTAAAAATAATTTCATCCTTTTTTAAGGTGTATCAGTAGCGTTGACAAACGCAGTATAAGACCATTGAGGAATGAATGCAAGAGTGATTAGCTGTTAAACGCATTATACGGTTATTCGGGTAGAAATTCCAAGAGTGACAAGCTGTTAAAAGAAGGTATAACATCATCGAGGAAGGAATTCCAAGAGTGACGTGCTATTAAAAAAAGTATGAGACTATAGAGGAAGGAAAACATAGAGTGGCAAGCTGTAAACGCATTATAAGAGGAGGAAGGAATTCCAAGAGTGGCGTGTTTTTAAACAAAGTATGAGACTATGGAGGAAGGAAAACATAGAGTGGCAAACTGTAAACACTTTATAAGAGGAGAAAAGAATACCAAGAACGGCAATGACGGGTAAAAATAATTTCATGCTTTTTTAAGGTGGGTTAGTAGCGTTGATCATTTAATAATGAAGAGTTGAATTATCTTATATAAATCGTCTTTTTTACCTTGAGGGATAAAGTTTTGAGAAAAAAATGTTAATTAACTAAAAGAACGATTTTGGTTGGATGAACTTCGAGGTTCTCTGATATAAAAAGTGTCAAAGAAAAAAGCTTATTCCACAAAAAAAATCTCCCTCCTCACACATTCATGCGCTTTCACCTCCATAATTCCGCACCATACATTAAAATTAGCTTCATAAACATTTTCCATAGTTTAAACGCCATTTGAAAATTCTTTATCCACTTTATCAGCTTCTACTTTAACATATACCACTTTTTCCTTGCTTTCGTTGAACCCTTTTAGCATACTTACCGTAACCCCCACTCTACCAAAGTACAAAAAACCTAAATATTTAAATTTATTTTTGTTCGTCTTTCTCTATTCCTAAATTCCATCCACTTTGCTTGCACACACACACAAAAGGACATCCTCTGGATACGCCAACATTCACACCTACAACTTCTACAAAAAATGTTGGATGGATTGTAACAGCTTTAGTTGAAGTGAAACGTAAGGTGTTTCTACTGATTTTAGCTAGGAATTTGACAAATCACTATAGATAGTAAACAGTATTAATCGTGAGCTGTAACTTAACTTTTCTATAAAGTCATCACATTGAAGACCATTTCAAGTACTATTTTTTTATCTGCCACTGCTTTCTTTTTTTCTTCAGAATATTTTCTTCCTTTAATGCCTTTATTATTTCAATTTAGTTTTTGACCATAGTTGATTTATGACAATTCTTATTAGCTTCAATATATTTTATAATTGATCTTCGATGTAAATCCATTCATTTTGATATACCTAGGTTAACCAAAAAAATCTTTTTGTATGTATTAATTGATTTATTGTTGGAAAATATTTTGAACTTATTATTAAAGCGAATGTATTAATTAGAATATTGGTTTGTTTCATTTATAAACCAGTTTATAAATTATTACACCCCGACAATGGAATACATTTAGGAAATTAATGGTGATTGATCGCAACTTGATTTAATTTTGTGAAATTTATAAAAGAGGGTCGCTGTATAATTGATCAAGCTCACCCCTGACGATTTAATTTACTACCCATACAAACTCCGACTCCCCCCGTTGATGGATACATATTTTTTTGCCCTCCTCTCTCCCGCTATTCTTTCATTTCGGCGAATTCCGCATTCTGAATACATCTCCCCTTCTCTCTCTCTCTTGCCTTCAATTACGCCTTTGTCGACGGGAATCTATTGATTATTTATCGTCTCAGAGATGTCACGCTAAGTCGTGTTAATTAGCGCCCCCGTATTCCCCTCCTCTGTCCCGGCGGGGGAGTAATTGTGGGAATTTAAGAACAAGGGTGTAGTTTTCGGAATCGATAGAAACGGCCGGAATAAGCCGAATAATTAATGCGCCCCTTTGCATTATTCAAATCGGCATTTTTATATCGGGCTATTAACAGCTTAGGGAATGGGAGGGGGAGCGGGCGGTGGAGGCGCATATTTATTTAATGCGCCCCACGGGGCCGGCCTACACATAAATTAACCACTCGCAACTATTTTAATTATAATTCTATTGATTTATTTATATGTTAATTACGGACTGTGATCGTTTCTGGATAAGTGGGGAGTAAACACATGAACGGAGGGGGGAATTAAAAGGGTGTTATTTAATTTAGTTTATTGATTGTCGTATTTAACTTTTAAATAATATATTAATAAAATATCTAAATACACTGCTATAGACTTAATGAAATTTGTAAAGAAATTCATATCTCTTAACTATCGAACAAAGTTCTGAAGTAAAAAATTCTTGCATATTCCATACAATATTTATTGTAAAGTTTATTGATTAGATTATTCAATTATTCAAGAATAAAAATTATTTTATAAAAAAATATGTATAGCTTCTAAACGTCTTTGAAAATGATTATTATCTTTAACAAAACATGAAATTAGTATTTAAGATAAATTGGTGCGAATTAACAACGACGATTTGAAACCGAAATCATCCCTCGAAACGTATTGTTCCCGATTACGGCTCTCTTCACGTCTGAGAGCATTATCCCCGCAAGCCACATAACGTATCTGTTTATAAATCGCATTAACTGCAAACATCCGATGCGAATGGGTTTGCCAGCCCGATAGATCGATGTCCCCCCATTCCCCCCCTCCTACACTCACCCCCTAATCCCTCCACCGCCTTCGGCCCTTTCTTGTACATAATGACACGCCACCGGGTTAATTCCCCAGTCAATATTGACACGCCAATATAACTCATTACTAATATTTACCATCCAGTTGACAATTGTGTACATTTGGGAAATTGAACGAATGTAATATACGCGCGTTTAATTGGTATGTACATAAATATGTTCAAGGGGATGCATTAGAAGTGTTGAAGTTTATATTCTCGGATTATTATGGCAAGATTTTTTTTTTATTATCTCTAATCACTCAATCACCTTTCATCTAGTGTAACTAGTGATGGCCATTTCGGTCTTTCGCACCTTGTTAGACCAGGACAATGCCTTGATGAAATTTATTGTTAAATTTATACTTAAAGAATAAGTTGTAACATTGAATCTGATTCTCATTAATCACTTGATGAAACATAATCACAATATTAAAGGGTTGAAAATACACTCCTTGATAATGACGAGTCGAAACTAGTCGGAGGAAGTAAATTAAGTAGTGAAACAAATCAAGTATATTTTTCAACCTATTAATTTTGTAACATTGAGTATAAAATATAGATTTATTTCCTCATTATGTACTGTTTCTTATTTCCATACTAGTATCATAAATTATGTTTTGGTGTATTTCACAGTAAAGTATAGGTGTTGGTACTGTTTCTTATCCATTCCAGTAGCATATATCATATTTTGGTGGGTTTCAGAGAAGTTGTAATTAAACTAACACTGCAAAAACTCAGTTATTATTCAATTTAACATTCAGAAGTTTACCTAAACGTACTGCCTTATATTATTTAATTATTATAACTATTCTATTTTATCATGTATGTATGTTACTGTATGCAATTAAATAAATAAATATTCTACAAATTGAAAACAGTATTCATTCCACTTGGTCACAGTTATTTAAATATATTAAATAAAAATGATTTGAAAATAAATGGGTACTCGCCCGGGAAGTAGTTGTTTTAATGTGCACTTGTTTAACGTACTTACGTAAGTAAGTCAATAGTCACAGAGCTAAATGTGGAAATAATTTATTAATTATTTTCAAATCATTTTTATTTAATTCTACAAATTATTCGTCGTGATAAATTAATTAAAATTCACAGCGTAACTTCGAGAGATTGAGTTTGAGTATCACACATTAACAAATAAATAAAAGTAATCTTTACGCGGCAAATGATTGTGTATAGTTTTTATAGGTTGCGGAGCGTGGGTGAGGCATTAAATCTCCGCGGGGATACTATTTCGTGGCCGGATCCACATGATTGAGCCTGATACACTGGCTATATCAATTCGAAAGTAAATAGAAAAGTAATTGCATTTTCTTATTACGTCGCCCTCCGCTTTTAATCAACGGTTATGATTGCTTTTAAATTGACAAAGCGTTTTTACGGCGTGCCTCAAAATCGACAAGGATTATTTTTCGCACCCACCTACTTACTTTTTTGTCCCCTATTCAGTTGTTTTTTTTTTCTTTTCACCAAAACAAAATAAAAGCAAAGTATGCGTTACGAAATGGTGCAATTGTGTAATAATAAAATTATCTATTATTAAAATTGGTGATCCAATGGGCGCGTTCTGGGAAATTTTAGACATAAATGTAATAGTTTATGAATACCTACCTAAATATATACAAATATGTAAATTATTGTATGTTGTAAACAATTATAATGGAGAATTCCGTAAAATAAAGTTAAAGTTAAAAATGTAGCACTGCAATGCAATGCGCTTGATGTTCCCTGAACAAGCTTTCGAGGATTCACGAAAATATGGCGGTTTTGTTTACAGCTGCACGGCTTGAAAAGCGATAAAAAAAATATATGCTTTACCGCTTGATAAACGCTGAACGGTACCACATAAAGCGCTTAAGTGCTACAGTTCCCTGAACGCGACCATTATTTTGCAGTGAAAACACAGCACCTTTCTAATAAACTGTAGCTGCACGGCTTGAAAAGCGATCCAGCTGAAAAAATATATGCTTTACCGTTTGATAAAGCGCTGCAGCGCCACACATAAAACGGTACCATTCAGCAACACCGCTTTCGTAAAGCGCTGCAGCGCTACAGTTCCCTGAACACGCCCAATGATTCCATAACTTAAATAAAATTCCCTACTTCACTTTTAGTTGTTAAGTGACAATCGCCATTGATAAGGAGTACTTGAAATGTACATCTGGTTCAAGAAAGAATAAAAGTGAAGTAAGGAATTTGATTTAAGTTATCCAATTACATAACACATCATATTACTCAACCCAATTAATCTAATGATTCTATATCCAGCTATTCCTTTTGAAGGGGAAAGAATATATTCCTGAAGCTTTAATTGGGGCTATTCTGTAAGAGAAAACGTAAACTTTAACGTATCTGTTATGTGCATAATCACAGTCTAAGCAGATTTGGATTTTTATAATTTATAGAAAATCCACTATATATATATATATTAGTCTCATTCAACCAATCACCAGCTGACCCCCCTCCTCCTTTATACACTCACCTGCAATGATAAAAAGAAAGAAAAAGTTAAGTACAGATATCCATGGAAATTACGAACAATTCGCTGTCATCGTATACAAAATTTAGAAAGACGGAATATTATTTGACTCATCAACATGTCTTCTTTCTATTTCATTTTAGAGAAGGATTCTCGTTGGATTTCTTCAGATATTTTGTAAAATATTTTATAATAAAGGAGAAAGTAGATAAAGTATTATCTAAAGTATTCTAATCCTCAATTCTATTTATATGTTAAACCTTCTTCTAATTTAAAAAAACGAGGAAGTTAGGGCTTTAAAGGTCTGTTATCAGGTAGCGTGGCCGAGCGGTCTAAGGCGCTGGTTTAAGGCACCAGTCTCTTCGGAGGCGTGGGTTCGAATCCCACCGCTGCCATTACGTTTTCAAAAATCTCACTAAAACAGTTATTCAGTTGATTTAATTAACGATGGTTTTAGTAAACTTACCTAACGTAAGTCAATTCATTTTCTAATTATTTCTTTTATTTGGTTTTTATTTTTTCTGGCTATACCAAGGTCGATGGACCATTTTTTTTGATAGTAGAGTAATTTGAAAACCGGTTGTAAATCAGGATTTCGATTTACGCATAGATGCATCTTGGTTGAGAATGTTATGGATAAAAACTCAAAGCGGGGATTTATGGCAGGGATTTTACAGGTGTCATATAGAAATGAACACCAAGAATTTATTGGACGATTTTAAAGAAATTTACAGAATTTGATGATTTAAATAAAGTACACTGATTATCGAAAAAACAACTTGAGAAACGAATGAATAACAATGAATTGTGTATTGGACCGCCATAATTATATTATGATTAAGCACTAATTAATAGTGCTTAGGAAATCATACTATAAATCAGGCAACCAATATCTACTTGTGGTATTTCCTTCCAAGCGTCGATAATTAGACGTTTAAGTACAATTATTGTGTTAGGGGGGCGCTGTAAGTTGCCTATTGTAACACTTCTGTTATCCCAAACATATTTTATCGGCGATAGATGGCCAGGGTAATAAAGTGATTTCAGCATAATAAAAAAAACTGTGTTGAAATGGCCGCTATATAAGGTCGACCATTATCTTACTGAAAAATCGGGTTCTGTAGGCCATTTACATAGGACAGCAACGTGGTAAAATGGTGTTAATATAACGAATTGCGTTGAGACTTCCCTCAATAAAAACTAGAGGAGACTGAGTACCATATGCTATACCACCACAAACCGATACACTACGGCCAACTCTTTCGGCAATAGTATGAACCGAAAATCCCGCTTCTCACATACCAATAATGAAAAAAATCAGCAGGTTTCATAATGGCGAAATCAATAAAAAAATACCATTAAATAAGAATCAAAGCAATTGATTTTTTGATCATCGGTACAGTTCCTTGAAATTGTCAAATTCTGTAAATTTCATTAAAATTGTCCAATAAATTCTTGGTGTACTGATTTTTTTGAAAGGCAGTGTAGATAGGAGGGTTTTGTGGATATGACTTCATTTTTATAAGTGAATGATCAAAGTGTCGCGCTCGATTTTCGAGATACAATTTTGGATCAAATATTTTCCTAGGTGTTTTAATTAGGAAGATGGACGAATGGGTTGGTTAATTGTGATATGAAGACGTTGTGCAGCGGTGGAAGGAAATCAATTATGACTTATTAGGGTTTATGGAAATTCTTCATTTAGCAAACCAGGTCTGTATGGAGTCAATGAGTTCTTGCAATATGCTCAGGGTGTATGAAAAATATTATTAAATATACAGATGATGTATTGGTTGATATGTCTATTGTAGTAATTCTTGCCCCTATCCAAAATTTCATAACAATCTTCGTCCTTTATATCATCCATCTCTTATGGAGAGAGAGTTTAGGGTGATTTGTTGGGAAAGAATTGTACCACAATTATTGACACCGAATATTTATCCACAGATCTCCTTTGTATATTGTTTTATTAGACTGTGTTTATCTTCGACCAGTAACTACGAATTTGTACATTTTTTAATATGAACAATATAATGAACTTACTTTTCTAATCGAAAAAAATAACCCTTTTAAATCTGTTGTAAGGTAGCGTGGCCGAGCGGTCTAAGGCGCTGGTTTAAGGCACCAGTCTCTTCGGAGGCGTGGGTTCGAATCCCACCGCTGCCATTATGTTTTTATTGAAAATTAATTTGGAAAAATGATTAAAAAAAGCATTTGCTTTGGATCAACGGAGTCATTTCGGGGGTTGTAGAATTGGGAGAGAATTTCGAAGTTGAGTTCGTTTTGGGAGAATCTTTTGGATAGGTAAAAGATGCATTCATTGATGGGGGTGACTTTAGTCCAGGTATAGAGGAGGGTATTTAATCCATCAAAAACCCTCTACTATATCCCGACCAAAGTTACTCCCATCAATGAAGCAGATTAAGTGTGTGTCGGATATTTGGTAAGATATATAGAATAAATTTGCCTAAATTTATCGCTCCTATAACTACCGTCCTCATTAGCTAATCCAATAATGTTTTTCTTTGAGTATTTTTTTCCTTGATAATAATCCGTGACCGAAATTAGTCGAAATAGAGATAAACAAATTAACGAAGTGTTTCATTCTATATTTTTTGTACTTTTTTCATGTTTTCTAAAAGATTTAAGGTTAAAAGATTCTTAATATTTATCATCCATAACTAATTCTAAACGATTTTAAAGGATGATTGTAACTTAAAATCTATTGCTTTTGAACACGAACACTACAATAATCTCACTTTTAAAATTGATAAAATTGAAGCTTGAATAGTCTGTTATCAGGTAGCGTGGCCGAGCGGTCCAAGGCGCTGGTTTAAGGCACCAGTCTCTTCGGAGGCGTGGGTTCGAATCCCACCGCTGCCATTATGTTTTGATTTAAAATTAATTTCGAAACGAAATGAATTTAACCAAAATCTCATTTAACTTATGAGAATGTAAGCCCTTGCACAATTTCCTTATTCATCACTACAAAAATCGACCAACACTTGAACTTACATTAGGTCAATTACTTCTTGGGCAAATACCCCATTAGAAATTGCATTACATATTGAATAAACGATTAGATTTAAAGATTTTTTTTATTACAATCGTTTCATAACAATAATTTAGTGACAGCTTAAAATAACTTAATGAATTCTGGTATGATTTCTATTATGTTTTGTAGAGCGTCCTTTTATTATAGAGTCTTAAGTTGTATCAACACTGAAGACCCCACGTGTTCAATTCAAACCCTCTTCCTTTTCAAGATTGCTAGAAGATCTGAGGATTTTTTTAACTGAATCTTGAAGAAAAATTTGTTTCTTTCATCGATAAAATTGAAGCTCCAATAGTTTCTTATCAGGTAGCGTGGCCGAGCGGTCTAAGGCGCTGGTTTAAGGCACCAGTCTCTTCGGAGGCGTGGGTTCGAATCCCACCGCTGCCATTACGTTTTGATTTAAAATTAAATTGGAAATTAATTATAACCATCATTATCTTATCTCATCACTCGTTTAGGTTGAGTTATGAGAATGTAAACAGTTGGATCAATTCCTTTTCCAGAAATTGACTAATTACATTAAAACAACTGCTTCTTGGGAAAATACCTCATTAGATACATTGCATAATGAATAAACAATTAAAAAAACTATTTGAATTGAATTAGAAACACAATGAACCTAACTAAAACTATCATTTTCCTCCTTATCACTTGTTTAGTTTAAGTAACCAGAATGTTACTACTTGAAACATTCCCCTTCACTATAAAACTTGAAGAACTTTTACATTAAAACTACTTCTTGAACAAATGCTTCATTAATTAATGCATTAGACAATAAATAAGCAATTATATTTATAGATTTTTTAATCAATAATCGATGCATAATAATAACTGAATTTTCATGAATTCGCCTCTTTAATGACAAAACACATTTATTTTGAATGTTTTTTGGGTGCCAGTTTTTTGGAGCTCAAGCATGGAGATCTCGGTTATTTGAAACGATACAAAGTCAGATAAATTAGAGCAAAGTTGCCTAATCTGGAGTATAACGTAATGTCGTTTTGAGACATAAAATATGCAGACTACTTTCTGAGATATATACTGTTGGTCTAGTAGTTTAATAGAAATTCCAGAGTGCCTTGGAAATAACAGCTACACTTTTGTTTAATAAAGCAATTTTTGACACTCCGAATTAATTTCGCTTATCCTGACCTACAGTTTCAAAACTGGTATACATATATTACAAAAAGCAAGTGAAGATACATATCGCACAAGGTTTGCATCGAGAGATACTGAACGAAGAGTAAAAAAAGTAAAAAGTCTTCAATTTGTTTGAATAATATAAATTATAGCGTGTGGTTACTTTTATTGTTAACATTTTTTTTAATAAAAAATTGTAAAACACTGTAAAGGAGAAAAGTTCTCGATCATATGGTATTACAATCGTTAAAATTGAAGTTTCAATAGTCTCTTATCAGGTAGCGTGGCCGAGCGGTCTAAGGCGCTGGTTTAAGGCACCAGTCTCTTCGGAGGCGTGGGTTCGAATCCCACCGCTGCCATTACGTTTTGATTTAAAATCGAATTTAGAAGATAAAGTTTAAAAAATAAGTACTTGGAACAATTCCTATTCCATCATAATGGATTAATGCTGTAAAATTAAGCTGGGCGTTATTTATACTAAATGAAATATTTTTTCGGTATAACTTAATTGCAATACAATGGGCGCGTTCAAGCAACTGTAGCACTACAGCGCTTTACGAAAGCGGTGTCACTGGACGGTACCGCTTTATGTGTGACGCTGCAGTGCTTTATCAAGCGGTTTCACTGGACGGTACCACTTTATGTTTGGCGCTGCAGCGCTTTATCAAGCGGTGTCTCTGGACGGCACCGCTTTATGTGTGGCGCTGCAGCGCTTTATCAAGCGGTAAAGCATATATTTTTTTTCCGCTGGATCGCTTTCCAAGCTGTGCAGTTGTAAACAAAACCCCCATATTTTCAGTACAAACAACTACAATTTGTCCGTTCAGGGAACGCTTTGCGCTGCAGCGCTACATGTCTAAAATTTTATAATTAAGCATTTTCCGAAAAATAACTTTAGTGACAGAAAGTTTTAAAATTAATTTGAATCCCTCAGGATAAATGACTCGTGAAAAATATTAGTATTTATGTTATATACTTTAATATAATTAAATTCAATAAAGATATCAAAACACTCACTCAACGTGAATTAATTAACGGCGCGCACTTTACAACGAAATTAATTGTTAATTAAATGTGGAGAAGTTAAACTCGAATCGGGGTATTACGCGGTGATTCCGATTGCGGACTCTGATAACGATAATATCTCATTAAGCGGTAATTGTTATAAATTCCCCCTCCCTTATCTGATTCCCGGCGTTCAAATGTGTATAATTAATTGCGTGCATTTCCATTCGTTTCAATTAAATCGAACCACAAAGACAACAAATTAACTCGAGGAAACGCCGCGCCGAGTTTTCTTTTTTTGTAGTTGTTATTGTTTGCTCTCAATTCCGATCAATGGGGACCGTTTAGATCGGGTTTTAATTAGCAATTAATAAATGTGGAATAGTGTAGGAATTATGTAATTTAATTTTAATTATTAATTAAGTTAAGATTGCAATGATAGTAATAATTGTAGTTAGATAAAGAAATTAAAAATGTTTCACCTTAATTAAATAAAATTAAACAAATGTGATTCATACATTTGCAGTTATTTAAATTACAACGGAATTAAACAAGGAAAATTTCTAGCAATGATCAATAAAATTCGATCAAGTCCTTTTTTCCATCTAAATTTTTTTTGCATTGTAGTTTAATATATATTGTGACATCATTGTAATAAATTGTTTAAATAAATAAAATTTCGTAACGAGCATAATTTACGGTCGTATTTACTTTATTATTCATTGACCAGGGTCATTGAAGTGTCAATACAGATAATACAAATCGTTTATTAGCTCTGCGAGATATTTGTGTGTTCCTAATGGCGCCTCAATTCACCACAAAATACGTTTTTATTGAATCCATAAACGCTTACGTGATACGAGCAAATATTTAACGACGACTCTTAATTAAATAGCGTACATCCTCGTTGTAATCATATTAGATAAGAATCTTTCAAATAGTGGAAAATCTAGAATTAATGTGTGTTTATTTAATTTATGTTTATTTACTCTATATGTTATTCATCATATTAGATTAAATTAATTCTTGTTATACTAATAAAGAATTATTCATTATTTTTAAATCATTTTTATTTAATTTATTTAAATAACTGTGACCAAGTTAATAAATACTCATTTCTATTGATAATAAAGAAGAGTATATTTACTTGTTATTTAAATAATTAAATAGGTTTTTTTTGAAACAATTAATACAAAATCATTCTCTGAATAGTAGAGATGGGCAAAGCCGATCTTTTAAAGAAGTTAAATTAATTAATGGTTTTAATATTTAGACATTGGTAGTTCATATTGTATGAATAAATTATTAAAAATCAACCAATAAAACACAGATTAGATTGAATAACTTTAAATTCTCTTGAAAATGGGCTAATAACCCGAAACTAGTCGAGAATTTAAAGTTATTCAATCTAATCTGTGTTTTATTGGTTGATTTTTAATAATTTATTCATATTTATTTCATAATTAAATTAAATCAATCATAATCAGTTAAATTAAATCAATTTATACTAATAATATAAATATATAAATATTGTATTAGTCTGTCCGGTTTATTAGTAGTTGTATTTTATTAAATATTGTGTAAATGTATTTTCTATTTAATTATAGTTATTTTTTAAAAAAAAAGTAAAGAAAATAAGGTTAAAAAATTTTACATATGTTTTATTTTATTATATGTCAATAAAAGTTGTTTTGCATTCTTATATAGAAAATATGCGAATTATTTATTACACAAATAATAATTTAAACACAATTTCGAAACCCACACCTCCGTATTAAATCCACGACACACAATAAACCCGTGAATTATTATCATTCTTAACATCCCCAACATTCGCGGCATAATGGAAATAAATTATTCCTATTCATTATCGATTTGAAAGGCGCGGTATGATTTTTCGCAGGAAAAAAAAAAAACAACCTAAAACGCAATAAAGTCGGACGTCTGAACTTTGTGAAATCGCCATCGCTGACGGTATTTATTGAGCTGAGTGCTCGGGCCGATTCAATTGATTTTATTTATGCGTTTCGGAACGGCTCACGCGAACAATTCGCAGATGTGTAGAACGACATTATAGCGAGGTATAAATGTTTGCCGGGGCACGTTTTCGCGATAATTGACGGGGAATTATAATCGAGTTTCTGCGTAGAGATTGTCGGGTATTCAATATTCGATTCCTAAAGGTGATAAACATAATAAATTATGGATATCTTGTAGGATTTTTAATATTACTAAATAGCAACCGTTGCTATTCGCACTAAGTGAATGAATACACTTTTCTATTTTCAATACTTTTTCTTGTTGTGTAAATATAAATGTATGTATAAGCTTATGTAATGTACTAGATATTTAAAAATAAAAAGACCTACGGTTGATCATTGCCAAAAAAGTTCCTTGTTTAATTTTATTATAATTAAAAAACTTGGTTATCCTGAATTAATTCAAAAATGTTTCACCACGGGTTAAGTGAGAAATTAATTAAGCAAATAACTAAGTAAGTCAAAATGTCACAGAGTTATTTTTTTTTGAAAATAATTTATTAATTATTTTTATTCAATTTATTTAATAACTGTGATTAAGTGAATGAATTGCGCTTTTCTATTAATAATCAAGTGTTTATTTCAAGAAAACCCTTTATACATTGCTAACCATTTCACCAAGTGTTAGATGAGTGAATGTGAATAATTTATGTTAAATCATGATCAGAAGAATATCAGTCTCAAACTCTAAAGCTACCAACAAATAATTCGCGCTCAATAATTATTAAATCATTGCGCGATGTTATAACGGTTTTTGGTGGGATTGGTCCACTAATTGCTTTAAATTGTTTGATTCTACATTTAATGAACATTTAATGAAATCGTTGACGATGCCACTTGAAATTAGGCAAAAGATGGCGCTTGCGTCCTCTTTAATTTATTATGTGATTATTTCGTATTACAAAATTCAACAATACAAATCGACGTCGTAAAATATTTCGTGATAAAACCCGAACTTGCTGCACACACATCAATAAAAAGAGAACCTGGTTTGATTCCTGTATGAAAGCAATCAGCAATCCATAAATAGTTTTGACTGGCTGTAGTCGGTGTATTTACACGTGAATGTGAACGGGATGCGAGATTTAATTAAAGTTGAAATGAGGCTACCTAACACATTTCAATGCTAATTCGGAACAGATTTATACAAAAGGCCGACTCGGTCATAGCGTTGATTAGCGCCGGTTTTGATTGGATTTCAAAAACCGGCGGAAGGGGGTGAAATGAAGCGAAGGGTGGCGTGTAGACACAACTTAATTGTTTTCATTATATGTATGTATTAGTAAATTAATAAATTTTAATGGAAGTTGTAGATTTGAATAAAAATGATTTGTCTGAAAAAAAAAAAAAACACATTACATTTTATACCCGGATTATCGATGAAGCATATGTATTGTAACGAAAGTGAAAGAAGAAACTGGAAACATCACTCTGGAATGTTACACAGAGCGCGCGACGGTAAACGCGTCGTCATCGAAAGTTCCGGAGAGTTCGAGAAACAAGCACGCTATATAAGCGCGCGCTAGTGGCGCTGCAGGCAACAGTCTATCACGAACGTCCGAGTGCTCAACATCTCGTTATAAATTAATAATGACAGTGTGATGTTAAGAAATGCGTTAAGTGTACTGTAAATAAGTAAATAGACATTGTGTTACTTATTTCCGAGTCTGATTAAACCCGATTTCGTAACAGTATATTCAATGATTGGATAAAAGAAACTTAAACCCACTTGCATTTCGTCCATTCTAAATCCACGCTTGGTTATTTCCGTCAAATTTCTATTAAACTATTTCTTTCTATGATCTCTGTCAACTGTAAACAACTTCACGATTATCCGATTATATTTTTAAATTCTTGTAATTATGTTTAAGTCTAGGTGCTGGCCATTTTCAGACTTAATCGTGATTAACCATTTTATTATTAATTTATTGTGATTTGCAAATAAGAACTTTGCTAGCTAGCTGAACTGTCATGTAAACGAGTGACGAATTGATGAATTGTAACTGAAGGGTGTTTATGCCTGGGCGCGAATATACAATATTTACAGAATTAGTTAATATGAAATTAAAAAATAGAAATAAAAAATTAATGTAAAAAATTGTTTTAATTATTTTAATACATTCATACGAATGTATAAAAAAGTTTAGATTCCTTTTTCAGCATTTATAAATAAGCAAGATGAAAATAAAATTTTAATGCAATGATCCAGTCCGAGTGGCATCGGATGTAATTTTAATTTCCTCGCTGGGAATTCATTCCCCCGTCCTCTGGCCAATAATGCGGAAATGTCGACGACACCGTCGGCTTTAATATCTTTTTAATTCACGCCCGATTTACAAATTAAATTGTTTCCATTATCCATCGACCCATTTCGTTCTACTCTTTTCTTTTCCTTTTATTTTTTTTTGTTCTTTTCCATTTTCTTCTTTTCGCCGGACGAATACGTCTTGGATTTAATAAGCGTGTCATTCGCTTTGTGCTGGCATAATGGATGGTCTTGTGTTGCTGTTTGTAAACACTTTTCGTGTTGTGGGGTGTGTGCACCAGTAAAAATTAAACCGCCGCTATTAATCAGGATTGGAATAACAATAATGGTTGATGTATTGTGGCTACGATACGCGGTTTGATTTTTTTATGTATGTTGTATTCTTTATTTTTTTGGCTTTGTTCGTTTTATGATTTCGCACAGATGTTATTTTGTTAAAAATTTTCCAGCCATTTATGTTTTAGAATAAAATAAAACGGAGATTATTTACACTTTTGCAGCTAATTAAAGTACACTAAAATTAAACAATCTGTGTTTTATTGATTGATTTAAAAAATGTATTCATATTTATTTTATACAATATGAACTACCAATATTTAAATATTTAAACCATTAATTAAACAAGGAAAAATTACTGGCAATAATCAATAAAATTCGATCATTTCCTTTTACCAACTGGAAAAATTATTTATTTTTATTTTTCCTGCAATCAAAATTTTGGCTTTAACTTAAAAATGTATTTAACTGAATTCACTGGGGAAAGTGTCATGATGGATACATCACCATTTTTATTTTTTAAATTTAAACGACAAACTTACGATTATATCGCACACATCAGCAGTCTATTGAGAATATTTAACGTAGATTAACGTGGTTTGTAAAATTTCGTGTTTATTTTCTCCTTAGAGTTTTAATAATGATTTACTTTTACTAGGTCAGCTATTTTTGTTTTAAATTATTCACAATAAGAGGTGCGACTATTAAATAACGGGACTGAAGTCATTACATTTTTTTATTCGTCGCTAACTAACTTAGTTTGATAATGACAAGTTAAAAAAATGTCAATACTATAGTCACTAAAGTAAAAATAAAAGTTATACAAATAAAGTGAATCAGTGTTTTTATTAAAACTTAAAACAATGCATAACGTAGTAGAAGCCTCTATTATCAATAAAATAAAAATTATTTCATTTCATTGAAGATAATATTGCGATATATTTTATAATAATATAATAATCTTTATTCATTCAACATCTTGCTATATGATAACATAGAATATGTTACCTAAGTAAATCATTGTTTTTATTATAATCTCTATAAATTTAGTGGCCTTAAATATTACATACATTTTTTTCTTTTAAATTATATTAAAATTGCACATCTTGTATAAAATATTCGTATTTGAATATTTCATTTATGATTCATATATTATTTCTAGCAGTGAAGTTTATGAATAATTTAATACAACAACGGCGATTAATTCATAATATATATTTATAAAATGCTTTCACAGTAAAATGATGAAATTTACATCGCGTTGTTTAAATACAACAATAATTTGAATGGTCGAAATGTTCATTATTTTTTTTATGCAATTGGCAACTGCTGCGTAAATTATTCACCGCAATTATTAATAATTTTGTTACGTTTAATAATTGATGCAGTAATAAAATAAAAGGGTCCATTTTTATAAATGTATATATTATAATTTAAATGAATAATACACATTTGTTATAAATTTGGTTACTATTGATTTTAAATTGTTGAAATACAATTTAAAATATTTCATTCGTATAATTCACAATGTTTAACGTCCGCATTTTGTAATTTTACATATACAGTTATATAATAATAAGAGTGCCATCCACAATACGAGAAATTGCCTTTCATTCGTGCAATCCAATTAATATTTAATCGTTATCTTTTTACAGCACAGTAGTGCACGCGTAATAGTAATTTTAATGACGCTTTAATAATTTATTTTCTTGGTTACTTAAAAAAATAATATAATGGCATCAAAACTGCGAGCTAAAATTTATTTATTTATTTATTTATTTATTGACGGAATCTCCTTTTTGCACAGATCTACAAAGATTAATTACATATATAAATATAATAAATCTAACTAGACTAGAATTTTATTTTAAATTAAAAGAACAACCTAAATCTTATAAGTAAAGCTTGATAGTAAAACGGATAAATAAGCTTAATATACCAAACAGCTAGAATTTAAAATGAAAATGAATGTATGATTGAATATAATATAAATATGTAATTAAAATTATATTAATAAATGAAAACATTCCTCGTTAGATTGAAAAGATAAACACCAGACAAATAATAACTTGATAAAAGTTAAAAATTCTAAAATTCTATAAATTATTAAAAAAGACTAGAAGCTGTGATGGGTAGATTTCAAAATAATATAAAAAGGTATAAAAGACGGAAAACACTTGATAATTGACAAACGAACACAAATTTAAAATTTATAACATTAATTAATTGATATTTGCAAACTATCAATATTAAACCATTTAAACATTAATTGATAAAGATTGCAACTTGATACGTACAAAAGGAGAAGAAAAACAGTCGTCTGTTTATTTTTGATTTTCTTCAGATATAACCTAGAACTCAAATAATTCAGTAGTTCTTGAAGTTTATGGAATATTTTTATATATATTGAGTACTTTTAGAAGCCAATCATGCAGGGCAGAGTCATATGCTTTTCTATCACTGTAACACATGTAGATATCGGTGTTTTTTTAGCTTCCTGCAGTATGGATGTTGGTTGCTCTTTGCATCCTAAAGATCCTATTTGTTCTTCTGCGATTAGTTTATTATGTGAGTATATACTTGAGCTTATAAGTGAGGTAAACAATTTATATAATGTTGTCAAAGACGTAATTGGTCAGGTTATTAGTTTTTTCAGATATGTGGATCATATACGTTTTGCCGATGATCACAGTCTTCTCCTCTACTTGATTTTTCTTATTGACGTTATCTCTTCCGCCTTTTCCATTTAAAAATCTTGTCCTGAGACTTTCTTTCGATGACTTCTCTATGTTAATTAATTCCTCCCCCAAATTCTCCATTTAAAAATCTTCTCCTGAGACTTTCTTTCGAAGATTTATCTATGTTAATTAATTCCTCCCCCAAATTCTCGTATTCTCGCGTTTAAAATACCCCCTACAATATATCTTCAGCCATCACAGTCTTCTTCTCTACCTGCTTTTTCTTACTGACATTATCTGTTTTGCCTTCTCCATTGAAAAGCCTTGTGCTGAGACTTTTTTTGATGACTTCTCTCTCTTAATAAATTCCTAATCCACATTCTCCCACTTTTGCGTTAAAAATAGGGGGTATAACATATCTTCCACCCATTGCAGCCTTCTCCCCTAGGTGTTTCTTTCTATTGACATATATTACATCTTCGTCCACTTTGTCCCGTTTTATTAACACTTCTTTAACGGTAGATTTATAATATCCTCCGTGGATTCTACCTAACCAAAACATATCCCATCCCTTATTCCTAGTTAGCTCATCCTTCTCTCCACTCTTCTTTACACTTTTTGACGACTTCCTTAGTAACCACATCAATCCTGCAGGTTCTTTTTAGAATGTACTAATTTCTATTCCATTATCCATTTTTTCTGCTAAAACCACCACATCCTTTCTAGACACCCATTCCTCAAAATCTCTAAATGCAAGAGGGGGGGGGGGTGCATTTAGTCTTGATCCTAATAAAATCCACAACTTAACGTTCATGGTTTTATTTCTATTACATGTATGTTTATACTCTCTTTTTATAATGTTTCTGTCCTTTATTTAATACATTTTTCGCCTCCTTTTTCATTTATTCCACCATTATCTTCTCTTTATTTTTGCGTTAATTTCTCTTCTCTCTTTGTTATAGCTATGTTTTATTATCAATCATAATTTGTAGCTTTTTTCCTTTACCCCTCTTTTCAATGTTTACTTTGAATCTCTATTTATTTGGGTATAAGATCATTGTCTGTATTTCTTAGTTTTCAATTCCCTTTCTGGATTTTAATTTTGTCATTACAGCATTCTATCTCTGCATTTATTATATTTTTATTTCCGTCTTTTATTTCGACCTCTATTTCTAATTTCTTCTCCCCGTGGCGCTTCAGCCCTACTGGGCGTTGGTGTCCTTCAATCTCCTCCTTCATTCTTCTCCATCCCTTGCCGCTTCTTTTCAATTCCTAGCTCTCGGCAACTCTTTGATATCTTTCTGTATATTGTCTTGCCATCTTAACCCTGGTCTTCTTCTTTTGCCTTCTATGCGTCCTACCAACATTATATTTGGAATTCCCATTTTAATTTATTATTCTAATTCTTCTCCCCGTGTCGCTTCAGCCCTACTGGGCCTTGGTGGCCCTCAATCTCCTCCTTCATTCTTCTTCATCCCTTGCCGCTCCTCTCTAATTCCTAGCTTTCGGCAACTCTTTGATATCTTTCTGTAGATTGTCTTGCCATCTTAACCTTGGTCTTCTTCTTATGCCTTCTATGCGTCCTACCAACATTATATTTGGAATTCTGTAGTGCTCATCCCATTTTAGTGTTTGTATCTTGATGTTTTTTAATGCTTTGTTGTTCAAAATTCTCCGTGTAAGAGGTGCACCGGTCGAAATACAGCTACTATTCGAGACTCAATGCCCGATAGAGTTTCATCCGAGGCAATTTTATTATTTTCACTCGTATTGAGGTTAGGGTGCATTTTATACCTTATGCCAGGTTGTGGCTGCGATTTGGGCTTGCAGCTTTCGAGTTACATACACTATCTCTCTGTGGCGACTCGGGAAAGTAAAAAGGTGGTGACGCAACTCATCAAACGTCTTAGATCTTTTTACTCGCCTTAACACTGACAGTGACTTAAAAAAATAAAAAATAATTATTATTATTTAGGTTAGTCTGTCTGGGTTATCGGTCTGATGTCTGGTTGCTCCCGAATTATATTTAATTTTATTGTGTATTATGTATTGCAACGAAAATGAAAGAAGAAACTGGAAAGATCACTTTGGAATGTTCCACAGAGCGCGCGACGGTAAACGCGGCGTCATCGAAAGTTCGAGAAACAAGCACGCTGTATAAACGCACGCCAGTGGCGCTGCAGTCTATCATGAACGTCCGAGTGCTCAACATCTCGTTATAAATAAATAGTGATAGTGTGATGTTAATAAATGTGTTAACTGTACTGTAAATAAATAAATAAATAGAAATAGTGTTGCTTATTTTCGAGTCTGATTAAACCCGATTTCGCAGCAATATTATAATAAATATAGTTCGGGAGCAGAGGCGATAACCCAGACAGACAAAATCCCTTTCAGTCAGACTTGTGTTTTATATTTATATTGAACATGTAAATCTCTTATCTTAGTTATTAATTAATTGAATTGTATTTTTTTCTGATATTTGTCCTTTTATGGTATATCTGTTGGACAATAAAGATTATTATTATTATTATTATCAAAGATTATATATTACGTATAGTTTTCTACTTTAAACAATCCTGATACTTATAACTCGAATTTTATTTGACTTTCACACTAATTTCAATCGAAGATTGATTGAAAACAAAATGCAATTAGAAGCGTCCTGAATTGGTCAAAAGCATGGATATGAAGAAATTCACGCTTGAGTGTAGCATTTCAAAAGGTAATTATTTTGAACGTGCTTAAAATTAAATTTCCGAGAGCATGTGTCAATTTTCAATTCCCAGTGATTGCAACTTGACGCTCGTGAAATTTTGCGAGCGTAACAAATCGCCGGGAGTTTCGAGAACGAATAAAACTAAGGAGGGTTTTATTTTATGCAAGGGGTCTCGGCGGAAAGGTGCTCAAATATAAACATACCGGAGTCGAAAACACGTACAAAAGGAGTGTAGTTCAGAAGTAACACCATCTGCTGTTTATTTTTGGATTTCCATCTAGGACTATAAAGATGTTCGCAAAAATGCCTCCACCCTTTTCTCCTCGTGCTTTATTTCCCCCCTTTTTTGTCAACTTATAAAAACGCGAAGAGGGATTTTATCTTATAAAAGGCAGAACCCGTCTTGGCGGCATCCCGGCCCTCGTACGTGCCGTGGAAATTTATATTAACCCGACATAACAATGGAAAAATCTATTTCCGATGCGCGCCCCTTTGGGTATTTATTGGGGCGTGCGTGGAATGGCGGAGGATGGGGTTGAAACCCGCGCACAGGACGATAAATGCGATATCTGTATTTCCGCAGCGGTGGAAACGGCCAGACACAATTCGACCGTTAAAACAAACACGGTTTCCAATCTCTCGCCGCTGTTTACAGATATCTTTAATGCTGGACGGTTGCTCGTGCACTCAAAACCATAAAAGCACAAATTAACACAAAGCGGCTAAACGGCCATTGTGCGAGCTGCGAGCGCACACTCTCCTTTTAACTAATTCTCCAACCGACGCGACGGATTCATGTCGAGCCTCAGTTAGCTTTTGCCTTTTTATACAAATAAAACTACTTACTTTAATAGAATTAAATTTTGTGAAGATTATTATAACAAAATACTGAATTTCATAAAAAAATCTTGAAAGAAGTCATTTTTGGTTTTGTTGTATAAATCCATAAGAAGCTACAGCAGGAAAAGTTGAATAACGAAATAAGAATGATCCATCTGACGTACTGAACGACTAATAGTGTTTTTAAAGATTTAGAATATAGGTGGCTGTGTACAAGCCACCTAGAATATAGGTGGCTGTGTACAAGCCACCTTTATTCTAAATTTTCAAATTCATGTATTCGAATGTCCCTAGAAGAATGATAATTATAAAAAAAAATATGTTTTGGTTTATTTTGCTTGAAATATATAACTACAACAGCATTACCAATCAACTGAATTGATTGATAACCAATATACTTTTTTTTTGCAAAAATAATTTTGTTATTACAGCCGTGATAAAAACGTACTCGACGGGGAATTCTAAATGCACGAATCGTACATATACGAAATACGCGAATTTCCATTTGATTAGTTTTTCATGGAACGTACTCGGTGTGTGCGCGCATACGGACTCCGGTGCATTCCAGGAAAGAGCTCCAATATATGCAAGTTTTCAATTACGTCTCACGGGAAACGCGGGAGGGAATCAATATTTGCAACTTTATTGGCAAACGTAATGGTTTTATTACGGAGCGAAAGGGCACCTCTCCGCGAAGAACTTTAATAACAGTCAATTACCTGCCAATGCGCTCTCTCGCCGGTTCACCATTAATGCCTTGTAATTTTCTATTAGCCAATGCCACACTCGAATGTCCCGCGTATTTACTGTTATTGCTGCGGAGATAACCATGATTTACTTTACTTGAGGGAAATAATGACATAATAATCGGCGGGGTTGTTTAATAACTAATCATTTTCGTGGAAAAGTCGATTCATAATTCGTGTTAATATTTTACGGAAATTACTTGTGATCGCCTTGAATTATTCATAAGTTGCGGACAATTTAAATTCATATAATGATTGATATTAAATATTAATCTACTACTTCCACGTGTTCGATCAATCAATAACTTATTAAAATGTTTATTTAGTAAATTTCCATATCAACTTTAGCAACTTACAATAAATAGAAAACAGTATTCATTTACTTGGTCACAGTTATTTAAATATATTAAATAAAAATGATTTGAAAATGTAAAGCATAGCTGTACTGACGAGGGATAGATCCCGAAACACGTGTCTGCAGATGGCCTTGTATTAAGTAACGTTCCTTTTGTTGTTTTTACATTAAATTTTTCTCGGATCGAAATTTGTTGCATTTTCAATATTTTATTGATGTGTACATTATGTAATTCAATGTCCAGCGTTGGTATTTGCCCGGGAAGTAGTTGTTTTAATGTGCATTTGTTTAACGTACTTACGTAACGTCAGTCAGAAGTCACAGAGTTAAATGTGGAAATAATTTATTAATTATTTTCAAATAATTTTTATTTAATATTAGCAACTTACTACCATGAAATTATTCAAGAAGTTTTTTTATGAATATATATAAACGTCTTTACGTAACATCAAAATTGTTCAATATAATGCAATTGTCTTACAAAAATATCTTGTCAAAACCATCGATCCTATAATTTACCCGGCATATACCGTGTGTGCAATATAAAAGGTGAATATGTAAAATCAGAAATATTGATTTTCCCAGATCATTTTAGAAAATATATATATATATATATAGAAAAATTAAAAATATAATAGTAGAACTCAAAAAATTACCAAATTTCATCCACATTTCTTATCAAAATTAATTTATAACACTTTCAGTTAAATATTTAAATATAAAAAAAATAAATAAACAGAATTTGAAAATATTTCCTCTTTAGCTACTATGACATTTTGACTTAAAAACATTTACTCAAAAATGGACGTTTGATGTTGCATAACAAAACATTTTATATAATGCAGCAATTTTTTAATCGAAAAAAAAAAAAATGCACAAAATTCGTAATATAAGGCAGAGACGTGTTTCCGAATTTCATCCCTCATCAATTGATAGTTTAAAATTTCCTTAGAAATTTCCTTATTTTCTAGTTAAATTTTTAGTTCAATACATTTTTTGCGTAATTTCGTAAACATATTACAAGCATCAAAGGAAACTAAATTACAATCGTTGGCAATGAGAAAGTTTTCTATTTTGTTAGTAAGATGAACAGATTTTTTTTTAATAAAAATATATTTTATTTATTTAATGAGTTTCCTCTTACATAAAAATTAAATACAATTAGCAATAATAACAGCAATTATTCATTGATTTTAATTTTGAGTTTAGTTATAACTTTAAATTTTGCAAAGGTATAAATTTTTGAATAGAGTTTATAGATTTTAACGAAACCCTGTGTTTTCGTTTGTATAAAATAGTATTTTCTTTAAGCAGAGATTTTAATTTTTATTGAAGTTCGATTTTTTTTATTTCTACAATGTCGGATTATTGATAAAATTTTCTATTTCATTGATACATTCTTTGTTTCTACCTCCATCTGCCTTTGTTACTATAAGATTATTGTTTTCAATGTACCTTTATATTAATTTTATTGTTTTTGAATCAACGTTTGAAATATTTTCTGTTTGCTTAATTATTTTGGCTATTTTAGCTTAGTCTATTGAGAATGTGCTTTTACGCGATTTCTGTTTTTGCTGGTTCTACTATAAGAAAATCACTAAAATACGAGATGTTTATGTGTGGTTGTATTTTTCGGGCTTAATATTATGAGTTCCTGTTCTCGTAAAAAAAATGAAGAGCGATCTTCTTGTAGACTATCTGTCAAATTCCACTGGACATTTTTCGGCCTTAATATTATGAGTTAAGTTCCTGTACTAGTAAAAAAAATGAAGAGCGATCTTCTTGTAGACTATCTGTCAAATTCCACTGGACATTTTTCGGCCTTAATATTATGAGTTAAGTTCCTGTACTAGTAAAAAAAATGAAGAGCGATCTTCTTGTAGACTATCTGTCAAATTCCACTGGACATTTTTCGGGCTTAATATTATGAGTTAAGTTCCTGTACTAGTAAAAAAAATGAAAAGCGATCTTCTTGTAGACTATCTGTCAAATTCCACTGGACATTTTTCGGGCTTAATATTATGAGTTAGGTTCCTGTACTCGTAAAAAAATGAAGAGCGATCTTCTTGTAGACTATTGTTCTGTCGAATTCCACTGGATGGATGGAGTTTGCTAGTTCCATTTACAGCATCTTGATGTATATATCCTAGATGTCCCTTCTATTGAACCAAAATTAGGCTTCCCTGGTTAGCCACTCCTCTACCGAGTCAGATTACTACTAACAAAACTGAAAAACATAAATTTGTCGAGAAATTTAATTCGTTCCAGAGAATGTTGGATTTTTTTTTATATTGTGCAAAATCGAAGATTAAAGCTATCTTGAAACCTTAGTCTCCTATCCGAGATAAAACATAACGGATTTTGGTGCGTTATTAACATTTAGTAATTTAAATATGGATGATCGTATTAAACTTGACACTTGTACTTTTAATTACAAAATAATAACTTTTCTAATTCATTCATTTTTTTTGCAGAATTGTGTTTGGAACCGACATTGAGAATCACGCCTTCGAAGCATAAATCTACTATTGTACTAACCAAAGATTCTTCTTGACCTTCTCGATATGTTTCTTGCCTTTCAGGGAGTTGCAATGTAAGTATTTTAAATTATAAACTGTGGAGGCTTCTACTTCGTTATACATGTTAATTTGAATTAACAAGTAAGTATTTTAGATTATACTGTAATTTTTGGTAGCCTAGGATTGAGTTAGTCTGTATTATGAAGTCTATACTTATAATGTAAGTTTTTTTTTAGTGTTGAAAAAAAAATGGGAATGATCGAATTTTAATGATAATTTTCAGTAATTTCTCATTATTTAATTTTATTTTAAATAACTTCAAAAGTGTGGATAATCTCTATTTTTATCTTTATTTACACTTACACCAAAATATTTCAACATGTTAAAGTTATTCAAGATATAAAATTAAATTTCAAAATATCGTTGAAATGAAAATGATTAAATAAGTCTGCGAATAAAAGCGGTGCGTTTGGATTTAGAAATGCAGCGGTATTCGTAAAAGTTTAATTAACAAGACTTGAGAGGACAACCCGTGCATGAGGCAGTTTCTATATCAGGCATGCAAGCATAAATTGGTTACCGTGTATTATAATTCAGTTTTGCGAAGTTTGCAGTACAAACCGAGAGATAGAATAGCTATTGTCTGCACCAATACCGGGAAACGGCAAAGTAAACACGAGCCGGCTCCCGTGTATTCACTGTATTTAATTTAAACGAAGGTTAGTATTTGTGTTACGATACCACTCTAACGCACACACAGACACCGGCGCAAACACAAACGAAACTCATCAAGTGCGCGGAGCTCTCAGGGCACTTGATGAGATCCGCCCAATTCGAAGCGATCATCAATTTATTACCAATTCTGGAATTGATTAAGTATGTAGGAAATTAATAGTGATATTTTACGTGTGCATTAATTAATTCGGTCGTTTTGTTTCGTTTCGTTTTTTTGAAGCGGAGGTATCAATTTGATCGGTCGGCGATTTATTATTAACAGATTCCCGGGATTCCTCTCGTTGAATAAAACATGCTCCGTTTCCGTGAATTCGCCGCGATATGTACACGTATGCGCAATTATTATATTTCAATTAGGATAATTGGTGGGTTGAATGGAGCCAGTTATCTTTGGAATTGCTCGTGGAATGGCGAGGATGGAGCATTCGGGGAATGCGCGATCGTCGATATGGATAACACGCTTGTGGTTTCTCCATCAATTTGCTTGAGAAAATAATTTATATTGCAAAATCAAACAAAAGTTCCGCAACATATTTCTTTAAAATACGTTTTTATTAAATAATATATCTTTAAAAAATACTCTTTAAAGTAATAATACCATTACCTATTCCAAGTATTCGTAGTGTTTAACAATATTTTAAAAGTAATAATGCATAACATCGGTAGATCAAGACAATAAATAGGTACCGTATATTCGATGTATGATTTTTACTTTTAAAATATTGTTAAACACTACGAATACTTGGAATAGGTAATGGCATAATTTATTTAATGCCCATTATTTTATCCATTCACTCTTAAAATCTAATTCTATTAAAAAATTAATTATTAATTATTTTGAAATCATTTTTATTTAATTTAATTCTATTAACTTCTAATGATGTCATTTTTGCTTCAAATGCCTTTTTTGTCCATTTTCTTTAAATAAAAATAATTTTTAAAAATTCGTATTTAATTAAATACACAATACATACACTAAACACAAACCCTAAATATTTGAACTCTTCTAACCCTTTCTATTATCTTTCCCTTCCATGTCAATTATTTCATTCTCCCGTCTCTTCCTCTATTTCTGATCCATTTAGTCTTCACAACTAACCCTCTTTTATCCATATACTTTTCCATCCGCCATTTCTTTCATTCCTTCCCACTCTTTCGAAATCACCACCACATCATCTGCATATGCTAGCATCCATACCTTTCTTTTTCCTATCACAACCCCGCCCGCTTGCCAATTTCGCAGCACCTCTTCCATTTCACTTATGTTTAGGTTAAATAACAATGAGCTAAGAGGGCATCCATGTCTCACATCCATCCAAACTCTAAACTTAACCGATATCGTCTCACTTTCGTTCTTCTCCTTCTCTCCTTCTCAAACACTCCAATAATCTTTCTCTCGGTACTGAATGATGATAAAATTTTGCAGAAGCTATCGTACAGTGTCTAAGTATACAGATTAGTTCATAGTATTTAATTTCGTCAACAATAACCTTATTAATCTTCCGTCAGCTGGTTGTCAAGATTGTTTTATTATTTAAATAAAATTGTTGTCACTTCTCCTACTCGTTATATTCATTAAATATATAATATAACAAGGACAAGAATTTTATTTAAATAAGTATGCTTATTGCTACCAAATCAAGCAACTTGTTTTGCCCTACAGCTACGTTTGACCAGTTGATCCATATCATAATGTTTGATAATGAAAGTTTATGCGAAAGACACCTTTCATGCTAATTTGCAGAAAAACTACACTGATCCATATCAGAATGTTTGATAATGAAAGGTGTCTTTCGCATAACCTTTCATTATCAAACATTCTGATATGGATCTATCAAATCAAGCAACTTGTTTTGCCCTACAGCTACGTTTGACCAGTTGATCCATATCAAAATGTTTGATAATGAAAGGTTATGCGAAAGACACCTTTCATGCTAATTTGCAGAAAAACTACACTGATCCATATCAGAATGTTTGATAATGAAAGGTTATGCGAAAGACACCTTTCATTATCAAAAATTCTGATATGGATCAGTGCAGTTTTTCTGCAAAGTCATTGATGTGGACCTAAAATAAAAATATGCGACACTACGTGTTTTACATTTAGTTTTGTTAGCACCTTTTCTCCTATAGGAATTCATTAAACAGGAGCTGGCTTCTGTAGTGCTGTAATTTTTATGAGGTTTAAATGGTTGATGCCATCAACTGTTTTCGATTAATCAATAAATACATTTTTTTTTCATTTCTGTTCGGTCAATAATTAATTTTCATATTTTTGTTTTGTTGGGTTGCCTTCCATAATTATTTATTTCTCATGCGTGTGGGAAGAGGGGCGACAGAAGAAGGAAGATCCGCGAGTGTGGCTAACGAAATAACATCGTAGAAGAGCTCTTCATCGGGATAATGTAAATTTGTGAGTGTGGACAAAATGTGCTACCGATCCCTGCGGACCTGAGGACCCCGCATGAGTATCGCGGGTAAGTCGCATCAATTCATTTTTTATACAGTTCACTTAAAATTCAAAATTGATCGTTACAATTTCTGTAGGCCTCTGTTTTCGAAATCGAATTCATAATCCTGAGATGCGATTCTTGTCTCAACTCGGGTCTGGTTGGATTTAATTTTATCCCACAGCACGATTTTACTCTCTTCATACATGTCAAATATTAGGTGTGAATTTTGTACCAGTGGTTCACAAGCGAAGTCTGGTGTCCCGTGGTGTATCATGTAAGTTGATGCCAACTATCCCGTGTAAATTGATACCAACATACATGATACACCACGGGACACCAGACTTCGCTTGTGAGTCACAGGTACAAAATTTGGAGGTTACATGGAATTTCGGCAAAAATCCAAAAATCGCCAAATGGATTCATATTATACCAAACTGTAGCTAAATAACAGGAGAATAACCTACGAAACGTTGAGCTTCGTTAAGTAATTAGTTTTTCAACAATCTGCGTAATCATCACTTTTAAATTCGTAATTCTCCCCAAAAATTGTATCATGTCTAGATCTTGCTTCTACGACACTCTTCCTTTTCCTTACATGTTCATATCTAGAAGCAGGTGTAAAGCTCGAAAGGCAATCAAGCGGAAAATTATTTACTCCACGACACACATAAAACAATACCGCACAGGACAATCGGGGCTATTCCCTATGGAAAATTTTACGTTGAATTAAATTCACATTTAATGAATAAATGTAATATTCGCGATCTGAACTACCAAATGGTACAAATCGTTAATAGGACCTTTGTATTTCCTGAATTCGTCTTGGAAGTCGCTGCTAAGTCAATGTGTAGGGCGAACAGAGATACATTAATTTCCGCAAATTATCATTAGAAGAGATTAATAATGAATTATACAGACACAATAAATATATACAAATTAATAAGAAATAGGAAATAAAATGTATAATAAATATATAAATGTCTTAGTTGTATTTCTTGCACATCAAAACAGGATTTTCACAAAGTATCTAAATTTAAATTACAAGTCTTAATAGGTGAATGTTTTTTTGTTTTTATTATTTGAACTTATTCGTGCTTACTCTTTCCACTTTGAGGTTCGTCTTTATGATGAATGAACACAATTGAGAACAACAGAACTCCGGCCATCATAGAGAATGCACTTACGTAGTAGGGGTATGCGCTGGGGATGAAGCGTTCGTATTGTGTGTGCTGTAATGGTCGCACAGATACTTGTGTTGTGCTGTAAAGGTGAGTGTGTAATCGACTTTGAATTGGTATGCTCCGTAAACGTCTGGGATTTTGAATTTAGCTTCGTAAATACCGTTTGGTTTGGATTTGAGGGTGGCGCGGACAAACGGATCGATTCTGACGAATTCCAGTTGGATGTCATCAGCTTTGAAGGGTTTCCATTCGAGTCCTTCGAAGATTTCAATCTCAATTTGGTATCCATAATGGTGTAAGCTGCTGGGGGTTGAGTTTCTCCTTCAATGTTATGTTTGACTGATTTAACCCTCAACTGTTCTTGCTGTTTGAAAATCCATGAAGTGATAGCAAAGGAGACTTCGCGGTTACCAGATAAACTGTTCTTTTCTCCTCCCTGAGCATTTTGAACAGAAGATCCAATAAACTCATCAGAAAAGAATGACAAAGATTCACTGAAAACTACCCTAGTATTGTTCCTTGCTTGGAGACCAGCAATTAAGACAGTGTTTTTACCGACGGCATGTGGATTCTCTTTGATTGGTTGATCGGGATTGTAACGGTAAGCAGTACTACTAGCAGTCACCAAGGGATTCTCAGGATCGACCAACAACCCAGTCCCCTCGTAAAGCATAGGCCTGATCATTTTCTTATTACCCACAATAATCTCAGCATCATCAAATTCTTCGTCGATGCGACAAACTTCGTGTGCCTACCCTCATCACTAACATCATAATATCATCCACCTCAAACCCGCATTCCGATGCAATCTTCCTGATCACATCCCCAGTATTACTGCTACAAGCAATCATAACATTACCACCATCATCAATAAATATAATAAAATAATAATGGTAATTATTATACTAGGGGTACATTACATAAATATCTATTACAAAAGTTGTTTAGACTGTGATTATAAAAATAACGTACACGTTAAACTTAACATTTCACTTACAGAATAGCTCTGACTAACATTCGATACGATTCAAATACTCGCCTTTCATTTTGACATCCCCAGTAAATTCCGCTCTTTAATAATCACAAACATAACACAAAATCACCGGCACTTAATGAATTCTCTTAGAGGAAAGAATCGCGACCGCATTCAAAAATAAAATAAACCGCGCTCGCACACAAACACTTTTTACATAATTGCTCATTCATTGTCCAATAATTTTCCTTTTAGATATGCGATGCTATTTTAATAGCGCATTATCGAAACCCGCAAACGCCGCAAACCGCGACCATATTATTACGGACATCAATGATAACCTCCTCAAAACACAATACCGATCTATTATAGATAATGACGGGCAGGGGATTACAATAGACCGTAGTTTTTTTTTTTACGCGGCGCGGAATAAAACCGCAGAGAGCGCAATTATTTTTGTATTACTACGCTTTGTTGCGTTTATATTTTGTGTCCCATAAATTATGATTGTTGTTTAACGGCGCCTGTAAAAAATGTCCGCTATCATCAATTTTGAGAAAAAAATAAATAATAATTAATAATCTGCTATTATTATAGAGTGATATAAATATATAGAGTTAAAGCGGATGTACGACTTGAATAAAGGTGAATCATTTCATAAGTTTTACTCCACCAAATGAATTCATTCGAAAATCGCCTACTATTATTATTTTGTAGTTATTTTGTGTTTTGTCTCATACCTCTTATATAATTACAATGAGATTAAACAAGGAAAATCTCTGACAATTTTTGTTTCATTTTATTTAATCTTATACAATTGTTCTTGAAATACAATAATTGACAATCAAACAGTAAATAGTTGGATCGAAATTTTAACGTACAAGTTAAACAAAAAATGCTCCTACGTTGCATTTTTTTAACTTGTACGTTAAAATTTCGATTTTCGAAATCGAAGCAACACGTTTTTGAAAGTCATTGAGCAGAATATAAAACCACTGACCACGCATATTTTGTTTAGCAATGGAGATCAGGAAAAGTCATTAGATAAATCGGGTGAATACGAGCAACGAGATATTAATTAGAGGTTGTTTTCTCTTCAAACATTCAGTTGCATTTTTTTATTATTTTTTTCTCTTATTTCATCTAAAATCCTTGACAAATTGTTGATTGCCATTCAGTAATAACAGTTCTTCGATCCTCAAACATTTCTTTAGTTAAGGCGTGTCCAGTACAACCGAAGAAACAAGTGATCCTTTCCTTGGAAGTGAATGAACAAAATTTGGCGAATTATAGAAGAAACCCAACTAACTTCAAAAATCAAATTATTATTATTTATTCAGGTCGAAAGACCTCCGATCGATAGCCGCTTCTCTTAAGAATATATATTTGTTTTAAATTGTTTCATATATTGTATATTGAATTAAATATGTATGTATTCTTTGGGAAATAAAGATGTTTGTATATTTATTATTTATTCTATTTAAATTTTTATTTAATGTCTACTTAGTTATACTTGTTTTAAGTAGATAATGAAACAACTACTTCTTGGACATATATCCCTTCAAACATTTAATTATATAATAAATATTTGGAATAACGTATTGTATAAATATTTAATGCAAAGAACAAAAAAAAACATTATGTATTATTAGGCGTAAATCGCAGCCCTGAGTACATTTTATTAAAAAAAAATAGTATTTTTTTTAATTTACTATATATTTTACGTGAATGTTATATTATGAAATAAATACGAAAATAAACACCGTCCGGTATTCAGAATTATTACAGGAACTGCAGATGTCGCCGCAGTAAGATATAAAAACAAGGCGGATTAGGCCGTAATTTTAAAACATAATCTGCGCAGCAGTAAAAATAAAAAAAAAAACGCGAAAATAATTAAACCTGCATAAACGAGCGGGGGCGCACAATACACTCTATCGGCTTATTTTTATGCAATTTTAAGTCGTTTTTAATTATAATTACCGTTCCCGGCGGGGGCGCAACTTTACGTTTTTCTCTCCCGCTCTTTTTCCGCTCCTCCCATAATTATTCCGCATTAAAATATTCGAGCGTAAAACATTTAATTTTTCGCCGGTTTTATTATTCCCAGCAAGATATTAGATTCCGGCCGCGACGACGTTAAACCGCTTCATAGTGCATGGCAATTGCCTCCTAGTGTTATGAACATTTCAGCGCGCTCACTTCATATACCATTTCCCGGTTTCGGTGCGCGAAGAGGGTGGATATTAAAATTTTCATCGGCTAATTATGGAAATGCCGGGCGATAAATTTCACTCCTCGTTATTTATTATAAAGTGTGTTTTTTTTTATTTCAGAATGAAACAATTTCTTTTACTAATTTTTCTAAATAAATTATATTTGTAGAAAACAGTAGAGGTTTTTATCAATTGAACTTTATTTATTTTCACAAAATAATTATACGATGAGGCACAATCACGTATTCCATTATTTAGTAAAAAAAATTGTATAAAATAAATATGATTATCCAATAAAATAATAAATTTATTCTTTATATAATATTTCCAAAATTATAGGCAGTGAACTGAAGAATGTATAATGTATTATGAAAATCATCGACATATAGTAAATCGAAAATGTAAATTAAATGAAATTAACTGAACAGGCACACGTTAACAACAAAGTGATAATAAAATTTACATAATATAAACAAACCATTACGCAAATACGACCAAATTACAAACACCGGGAAAATCTGAATATGCAGCGTGTATCCGAAATCCTCCCTCCCTCCCTACCAGCGCTCCCTGTTTGGAGATCGGTAATAATTTTATTTAAATTAACAGCCGTGCACATAACCCCATCCACCCGCCATTTCCGCATATATGCATGTGCGTTATATAAAATTGCCGGAATCACATTTATACATACAAATCGTACCGAGAGCGCGGAATCATGATGGGATTTCATTTATTTATTTTACACAATTTGATCCGGGCCAATATTTATAAAATACCTACACCAATTTACCCCCCTTAAATGAATAAAATTCATAATGCAAACAAAACAGTGCACGAGCGTCGCTCTGATTTATATTGAAATTTAAAAATGAAATTAATTAAAATCCGAACCCTCTCTTTTTTTGCTAGTTTGTTGTTTCGATAATGTTTTTTTTTATGAGAGTGTGTGTAATATTCAAAGCGTCGTGTTTGTTCGATCAATCGTGTTGGATTTGTTTAAAAACGCGATGGGAATTCCGGAATGATAACGTTTTATTATTTTATTGGATTAATTTTAAATCGGGCTTGTTAAAATTCATCTGAATTGCCAATTGATTTTATTCCGTCGAACAAAACTGTTCATTTAATTAAATCAAAAATGAATATTTTGAAGAAATGGTCGAATTATAGCTCATTTGAGATTAATAGAGAGTTATGAAATATAAGAAGTGTAAAGAATCGATAAACCAATTCATTGTAAATTTCAAAAAAATCATTAATAATGATAATAAATGAAAGACAACGCAAGCGTAATCTTTTGCATAATTTCATATGGCATCTTCAACGATTTTGGTCTACAAGATAGACGACCGAGAATCCTTGTTTCATTAATAAATAAATTTAATTTATAGGTGTGTAAACAATCAGCGATTCCTCTTTAAAAACAATTTAAAGTTTAACAAATAATTAAAAAAAAATCCCATTACAAGTTTTCTCCATCGCTTTCCCCCCATCATTCTGTCCATTTCCCTTTTTCGTTCTTGTGTACATCATTAATTTTTTACTGGTAATTATTTAACAAACATAAATATGAGAGCGAGAGAGGGCAGAAAGGGCGGAGATAACGTCTTAATTACCCCGCGAGACCCTAATTGGGGCGGCCTCGCAGATTATCCGGAAATTTATACGCGCCACTGGCACTTTTTAGAAAGGGGCGTAATTAGCACGCACAATATTTAATTAATATTACTTTATGCCGTGTTAAGAAAGGCTAAAAATGTATTCATGGAAATTACAACGCGATATATTTTTCGTAATTATTATCAACATCTACGCGACATTTAGATTTGTGTTAAATTCTACAATTTAAATTAATTTCCGTTATAATTAAATAAGTTAATATTGAGTTACAATAAAAATAAATATTTATATATATATTGTAACGAAAGTGATGGAAGAAACTGGAAACATCTCTCTAGAATGTTCCACAGAGCGCGCGACGATAAACTCGGCGTTATCGAAAGTTCTGGAAAGTTCGCGAAACAAGCACGCTATATAAGCGTATATGGTGGATATCCATTGGATATTTTGTGCTACATTCTCACACATCCTAATGCTATTAAATGCTAATTACGATTTTGTACAAATCGAGTAATATTGGTACTCGATTTTGTCCAACACTAACGTAATTAGCATTTAATAACATTAGGATGTGTGAGAATAACAGCATCTTAACATAAAATTGATACAATATCCTTATTAATAGAAAACTATTCACATATTGTTAATTTTTTTTACATATTTCATAATATATTTTTTTCTTACCTATAGATATAATCGGTAAAAGAACCATCAATTTTATACTGCGATGACTTCTTTTTTTTTTTTCAAAATAATTGAAACAGAATAGACATGAATGTAAATGTCTATTCTGTTTCAATTATTTTGAAAAAAAAAGAAGTCATCGCAGTATAAAATTCTAAACCCCGGTAAATTCAAACAATAAACTCGTAAACGAGATTTACACCTCTAATCTCGAATTAATTGAGGGGACAATTTAATTAAATTAAAAATTTACATAACCCGGTGAAAGCACGCTGGAAAAAAAAATCAACGACACGACATTCTTACAGCTACGTGATAATATATAAAAGCGAAGAACGTGATGGGACTTTATATATTTATTTATTGGTTGTAATAAAATTTTATTGGATTATGAAAGGCTGGAGAAGAATGAGAAAAACAAGAATATGGTATGCGTATGTTAAGTGAAGTGGATTGCGTACAAGGAGTGCTATTAAAGATTAATACCATTCCAATTAAAGACCGGTTGATTTACTAATGTATCTGAGATTTTTTTTTTTTTTGGGAATTCGTCAGGATGTATAATCGGCTTTTTATTAGCGATATCTGTTTTTCAGCTGGCATGCGGTTGAGCTGTTGAAATTTTAATTTTTTTAATTGATTATGTAAATGCGATTGCCATCTGATTTATACAATATCATTAGTGTGTTGGAAATGTGAGTGCGCATATGTGTCTAAAAATAATACAAAAACAAAACAAATCCATTACATAATTTAAATTATTTTTATTTAAATATTATTCAGGTATCCCACAGGGATCTATTTTCGATACAATATGTAATAACCAATTCGAGTTTAATAATACTCGAAAGTCGATAGCCAATTTATACACAAAATTTAGTTAGTCATTGTAAATATATTATTAAAAAGAAACAACTAAAATAACATCACTTATTGCTGAGGAACTTATAATTTTTTGAAAATCGATGATAATTTTGTGAGCAAATGCTGGGACCGAAATTATTTTGCCTGCCCCACAATTAAATAAAAATAAAAATTAAAAAATCAATATATCCATTAATGTAAATATCCATAGAAATTTTAATAAAACAAATTTTAAATTCTCTTGAAAATGGGCTAATAACCCGAAACTAGTTGAGAATGTAAAGTTATTCAATCTAATCTGTGTTTTATTGGTTGATTTTTAATAATTTATTCATATTTATTTCATACAATATGAACTACCAATGTCTAAATATTAAAACCATTAATTATATTTAAATTAAACATATTTTTTATTATATATTATATTAATGAGAGCTAAATTATTAATATTCTTAACCTGAAGAAGTTACAACGTTGCAAAATAAGTATAGCGGAATACAATAAATAGATGAAAATTAGAAAAAGTATTAAATTTAGAATTAGCAATTTTAAAATTAAATCAGAATTATAATCGTGAAAGACGACCCTATTGATTATTATCTCATCTCCTCCAGTATTAAGATTATATTCAGTTGATTCTCCAGGAGTTGGTTGGGAAGTTTTATTATTTTGATAATACTTTATCGATTAATTCCATTCATCTATTTGTTACGTTTTTCTTCATTGAGTTGTTATACTTTAGACAAGCCTCTATTTGTTCAATATGATTCACTCGCATAATTAAGTATACACGACTTTCAATATGATACATTCCTCAACATCAATTAATTAATTTCGAGAAATTGTATTTGAAATATTCGAAAGGATGCGATTGCAATTAACCCGTCCATCTAGTCGATGATTAAAAACAAATTCCGGCCGTAACACATTTACACATGTTATGTCATTTAATAAACTCATAACACTCACTAATTACGGCCAGAGATATTTATTCAACATCATTACTACAGCCAGCCCACATTCGGCAAATGACACGCAATTAAATATTTAATCTGCGCACACATTCTCGCATACATACACACACACGCGCTGGCGCAAATACGTGTAATTACACAATTTACTTAAACACGGCGTGTAATTTTTATTTCTATTGTGTTTGGGCTTGAATTATTTTCCCCTCAAATATAACACACTTATCGCAATTAGTCGCCCGTTCGGGTTGTTTATTATGGTGAGTAATTAACGCGCAAACATTGTGCGGTGTGTGAAAATTATGTAAAAATATTTTTTTATGTATAAACAAAAAAAAAAAAACGTAATGAGATATTTTTGTAAAAAAATGCTGAGACATTTTTTCGGCATATTACTTACGTTGCGTAAGTCAAAATGTCACAGAGCTAAATAGGGAAATTAATTATTTTCAAATCATTTTATTATAATTTGTAAATAGGAATATAAAAAAATAATAAATCAAAATGCTTTGGTGGGAAACAACCTATTAATTAATTATTATTGGATTTGTACTACAAATATACTAAAAGAAATCATGGCTTAAATTTTAAAGGAGTTTTAAAAATACAATTTTCGATGTTAAGGGCGCGAGTGGTTTTACTAAATTAATTATAAATTATATTTATGTAAGAGATAAGGTTCATTTGTTCTTTCTAAAATTATTATTTAAATGCTGCCTTTTCCAAATCTTAAAGAGCTTTAAAACAAAAACGTGTCAAAACTTTTTGGAGTGTAATCATCCCGTATTAAAAAAAATAATAGAAAAAAGTTTTTAATTTAATTTAAATTAAATTAAATGAAACAAAGATGATTCACACATTTGCATTTATTATTTAAATTATTATTTAAATTACGATGAAATCAAACCGTTGCAATTCGCAGTAGTGCTGCTATGCAACAACAAATATCTATTGTGTAATCCAATTTCCGGCGGGGTAAATGCTCGGGAAGTAGTTGTTTCAATAGATGTTTGTAAAACTTACAGTGTAAATATTTTTTTGCAGTTGGAAAAAAGGGATTGTACGAATTTCATTGATCATTCCCAGAAATTTTCCTTGTTTAATTTCATTGTAAAAAAAAAGTTTTCATTCAATTTTGGAAATAATAAATATTTTGTAATAAATAATACATACAGCAAGGATCATATATTTGGAGAGGTTACATCTTCCTTTATCAGGTCCATGGTTTTATATTTGTATTATTTATTAGACAAAAAAGTAAATTTTATAATGTGGTTATCGACCTATGGTCTTTCAACCAAGCGGATCTATTTGTCATCAAATCAAATAAATGACAATTTCAATCAGTTTCAAATAAATCATCCCATTAATTTTTTGTTAATATTTGTATATTAAATGAATAATGCATCTTACTAATTAAAATCATCCGTGGCTCGATTCGAAAACACTCGACGCCTTCTCTCCTTATTTACATACTATTAGTTATCTCCACTTAGATTAACACCAGTCCAAACCAATCGCATCTGTTTGATTAATTGCATAACAGGATTCCAACGTATACCTAATTGACGTCGAATTCTTCAGAAATCGAACACGAGAAGTTCATCAGGCTAGGAATGCACACTCGCCAGTAGCATATCTTCTCTTTTCTTTTTCGTCTTTTCCAAACGATTTATCGTTGGTTTTCGCTTTCGCGACGTATGTTGGATTATGTTAAATCACGTTTTATATTACAGAAAATTTTATAAGATGTAATTGGTTCTAATTACACTTTAAACATAATTAATGGTATTTATTTAACTTTTTTATGAAATAAATATGAATAAATTATTAAAAATCAACCAATAAAACACAGATTAGATTGAATAACTTTAAATTCTCGACTAGTTTCGGGTTATTAGCCCATTTTCAAGAGAATTTAAAATTTGTTTTATTAAATTTCTATGGATATATTGATTTTTTAATTTTTATTTTAATTTTATTGTGGGGCAGGCAAAATAATTTCGGTCCCAGCATTTGCTCACAAGGTGGAAAAAACCCCACTAAAAAAAACCATCCTCAGGATCATTATGGAATTATTTTGCTAAAATTAAACAAAATAAGTTATTTATAAATAAGTTGGATTGTTAAAATTAATAGAAATATAAAGATTATATATATGGTTCAATAATAGAATAAAGTGAAAAATAGTATTTATAATACATCATAAAGTGAAGAATATAATATATCTACTTGTTCATTTAGAAGTGATGAATTAGTGTCTTTATTGTGTAAATAAATTTCGATTGCTTCCAATATATCTAATTTTTGACCTTTTTCACAATGATGTAAGATTTTTGTATCATTTAAATTTGGAAAAGTGTGACTATTTGTAAGTATATGATTTGAAAAAGTACTACAATCTTTATTTAATCTAAATGCTCTAAAGGGTTCATTGTATCTTGTATTAAAATTTCGACTAGTTTTTCCAATACACACACTATTACAATCAGAACATATAAGTTTATAAATACCAGATTTGTTAAATTTTGTGCTGTTTCTCAAGTAGTGAAAAATCTAACAGAGAGTTTATGACCGCTAATTATCCATAATACGTCTAATTTCTTCTCCTTAACGAGCTGTAGCCACATTGATCAATTAATATTTCGGCCGGGGTGAATTATGAATTATTATTTCGGCGTCAACGGTCGGTGAGTATTATTAGTTCTTCCCGTTCATTCAAAAATTTCAAAAAAAGGCCGTATTTTATGAAAACCAGTTAAATATTAAAAAACTTTATCTCGAAATCGCCGAATGGTCAATATATTTCTCCAATTCATTAGACAAATAACCATTAAATGCAATCCGAACGTTAATAATTACATTTAAAAAATTAATGCCCACACGAAGTCGTAAAACGAAATAAATTATAACCGAACCGCACTCGTACCCACAAAGACGCGACGCAACCGCGCTTTGTGGAAAACAAGGCTGAAAATATAATTACATTTTCAATAAGGCGAGTTTAAAAGCTCTCATTATTTATTAAAATTGATTGTATGCAATCGTGCACGGCCTGGCCGGGCCCGTAATCTACGTCGACCTAATTGCGCGTAATCTCGCATTTTAAACTTTCATAATGAACTGCATGTTTGATAAACCTTAATGTCCGATATTAATGTAAACGCCGTGGATTCTTTTCATCATTAACCAGCCGAGCGTATTCATAGGATGTATCATCATTTCTTTATGTGAATGGCAAATGCGGTGTTCTTGAAATTAATTACGGGGAATCGTCGAAATAACTACGCTATGAATTCAATATTATTCATGAAATTAATGTGTTGAATAAATAACACAAATTTATAATAATTATTAAGAATACATTTCATACATATAAATTTTTATATATTTCATTCTAGAAGTCACGTTACATTACTTTTATTAAATATAAGGTTTTCCAATAGCGATGATATGATTTTGAAGTGATGTTTCGGCCATTTTTAATATGTCATGATCTGTCATTTATTTTTCATTGTATTCAGTAGTGTTTACAATTTCATCATGGAGAGATATACACAAGAACAACGTTTACAAATTATTCAGTTTTATTATCTAAATAATCGTTCTCCAATTGCAACTTTTCGTGCGCTTTTGCCGTTTTATGGTCGTAATAATCGTCCAAGTGTGCTCGCTATTCGTCGAATTGTTGAAAATTGTGAGCGTACATTTTCTTTACATAATGTTAAAGTGCCAATAAGACAAAGAACCGCTCGAATTGATGCAAATATTGCTGCCGTTCAGGCAAGTGTTGCTAAAGACCGCAATTTGTCGATTCCAAGACGTTCTCAACAATTGGGACTGTCTCAAACCACAATCTGGCGGATTTTGAAAAAGGATTTAGGTTTGCATCCGTATAAAATTGTTCTCACTCAAGAACTGAAGCCATTGGGCCAACGTAAACGTCGTGAATTTGCTGATTTTGCCTTGGAACAACTTGAAAACGATAACGATTTTTTTTAAGAAAATCATCTTCTCCGATGAGGCTCACTTTCATCTGAGTGGTGCGGTAAATAAACAAAACTGTCGATTCTGGTGCGAATAAAATCCTAAATTGACGGCTTAAAACACAGATTAGATTGAATAACTTTAAATTCTCTTGAAAATGGGCTAATAACCCGAAACTACTCGAGAATTTAAAGTTATTCAATCTAAACTGTGTTTTATTGGTTGATTTTTAATAATTTATTCATATTTATTTCATAAATTTTTATTTAATTTATCACTTTTGTTTATATATGCAGTTTAAATCACTTTATCAAAACAATTATCCAGCAATGTTTATTGAAACAACCAGGAACTTCTCACTTATGGCGCTAATAAGCAATAAAACCGTAACCACTAATTCAAAGAAACTCCATACCAATCCCTCACTTCCCGATATTTAAAACACCGCTCACGTGCATCCTAGCCGGTAATAGAAAAAAATCCTCCGATATTACCAGCCATCAACAATAATCGTGAGGCATAAATTTCAGCGCCTCTCTCGCCCCCCTTCATCTCGCCAATTACACCCGATTGCGGTGCAATTTGGAATATCATTACTGAATAATTCACCACTTTTAATAAATCACCCGTAATTGAAGATCAGCGCGAACGCATAATGATGTAAAACATAATCAACGCCGTCCATTAAATTATTTCTCGTGTTACACAATTGCCTTCGCCAATTACTTTAATGCCAACCTCAAATCGCCATGTACACAATGCATATTGTGCCGTTGCATTGCATAATTCCGCAAATAAACGATAATTTGTTTTCTCGTCTGGCGCTTCATTAAATGCCTAATTAGTCGGTTAATTTGCGTTGTCACTTTTATTGCCCGTAATGCCGTATTATTTATTAATATATACAATTTGCTGAATGCGTTGGTGTCGGTGTTAATTGTTTCTATAGGAATTATCAATATTATAAATTATTACAATTTTGTTTATATTCATATGAATTAATTTATTATTTTTTCATGTATTCAAATAATTAATTGAGTTAATCATTCAAAATTATGAATTATTTCGAAAATAGTTAAATTTAAATAGAAGAATAATAAGCTTTTATAAATCTTTTCATAATAAAATACTTAGAAGTAAAAGACGTAAAATAATTAAGTTTTACATATCTAATATAAATTGTATTTGAGTAAATATTCAGGTTGCCATTTGAGTTTTTACAATAGAACAATAGATGGCGTTAGTGAGATGTAGCATTACTATTTGTTCTGTTTTCGCTTAGCCTTTACACACTTCACAGTCTTTTTCAGTTCTTTTCAAGAGAATGAAAGCAAGGTACAATCGTCGTATTCTAAATCCTGGAAACAATACAACTAACATAAGTCGTTACCTATCTATTACACGAATGATAAATGTGCAATCGTTGTAGTGAGTTAGTAAAAAATGGGGTCCAAATAAAGAAAAATTTTGAATAATACACCCAATTTTGAAGTGACATTGTCCACAATTACAATCTTTCTTTCTTTAATCTTGATGCCTTTCTACCCTTTCAAGTGTAAGGCTCATTGTGGATTGTGTTACAGGATTAATTCTCCTTTCCAAATTTCTTTCCATTTTATTCTGTTCACTGTTGACTTTCCCACATCATTCCAGTATTTTCCTCCGATTTTTTACCTTTTTTCTATCCATAGTTTACTAAGTCTAGCTTTCTTTTTCTTTTTTGAGGTCCTTTTAGTAATTCCTCGTTTCTCTAAAACTCTCCATATGGACCTTTCTGTATACTCTACCGAAGGCTTTATCTAGGTCCACGATGCATAGGTGAATCTCCCCATCTTCCATTATTATCTTTTCAGATATTTGTCGAATCACAAAAAATGCATCTGTTGTTCCTCTGTTTGAGCAACATTAGAAGGATCATTTGAAGACACAGCTAAAGCCCTGCTGTGTCTTCAAATGATCTAGGATCCTTGCGTATATTTTGCCTACTGTACTTAATAGATGATCCCTCTGTAATTATTACAGTTTTTTGTGTCACCTTTTTTAAGGGTAATTCTTATTTTTCGCTGTCTATTGCTGTGATAATCTAGAGGGTAGATATACGAAATTGCTGTACGTTCATTAAAAGTAAGGCGAACTTACCCCGTTTATTATTAAAAACAAATTATATAACAGGAAATAAATTGTTTCAATGAACAATAATAAAACACTTTTACGTTGTTTATATTGAATTTAACTATTTGAAAGCAGAACTCGATTAGCAAAAATGTCATCAAACAAGCTCTACCTATTCCACTATCTGCCAACGAAAGTCACGTCCACACGTCGAGAAGTCAGCAAGTACTTGTAAAAAATATCTAGTCATGGTTACACCTCGAAATTTTGTCCGGCAACGTAAATTATGAATCGTGGTGCTTCAAGATAGACTTAACGCTGCAAAACCAAAGATCACTATACAGATCGCGACTGTACGTCCTATAGAGAAGCCCACCGGAGGGGCGAGCGATGAGCCGATGAAAAGGTGGGTCAAGAAAGATATAGAAGCACAAACATTGATAGGACCAAATATAAATAGTGATATAGTTCGAACAACAACCCCACTTGCCCTAGTGCTGCTTTAATGTTAGAAAAAACTAGAAAGTCTTTACGGTAAAAGGTCTGATATCTCGGCAGTAGGTCTGTAGCTAAAATTCTTTAGCTATGTCTACGACGAGATCAAGTCAGCAGTCCATAACTACATGGAAGTGATCAATTAGCAATTGGTTACAAACTTTACTTGTCTCTGTTATGACTGAGACAGCCCATCGAATCGTGTATATCGGAGTCGTCAGCTCCGTAGACATGATTTTCGACAAACACGACGGCAAGCTGCGACGCCCACCACCCAAGGAGATGTTAGCGGGAAGACATCCTCAGAGTCGGACAAAGAGGAGGAGATCGACTAGGAAGAGCTACATCCTAGAAGACTGGGCAGACCGGAGGAGCAGACCAGAACTTCGGAATCGCCAGAACCTTCAAGCCCCAACCAGGTATTTCGACCACCTACTGGGTATTTTCGTGGAGGAGTATCCGAAATGGCGTAAAGCCATGTCAGCAGAAATCTAGTCACATGGATACCTTGAAGCTGATCAAATGCCCCGATAATGTCAGACCACTCACCCAGGCCCTGTTAACTCCATAGGAATTTTCCGTTCAAAGTTTGGTAGAATGCCCCGGCAACCGCTTGGAGCGCTGTACGCAGAAATGTCTCTTTCTAAATTTATTATGACAATTAGAAATCACTCAAAGTTTGACTTCAAAAGCAAAAGTATATTGTTCTTTAAAGCTCTTAAAGTTTTGAAAAATGTCTCCAGCAAAGAAATATTGTGCCGTTAAATCTTTTACTAGCAATAATTTAAATACATTAATGCATAGTATTAGTTCAAAAGAGGGGGTAAGTGAATTATATTGTTATATCAATGTGTTATAATTAAGAATGATCGTATACAATAATATTAATTATAAAAGTAAAAGTAATTTTATTTATTTATGTATTAATAAAGAATATTTTACTATTAAAGGTATATGAAAAATGGCTTAAAGCCATTGGCCGGCTGGACTTACTTCAAAAGGATAAGAAGAAAGTGTGTAAGAATATGTACGTGTGTGACAAACACTTTCCAGAAAAATCGAAAAACATGAGAGTGACAAAATCAATTTTGATCCCTGGATCAGTTCCATCTTTGTTTTTGGATTCAACACTCGCAGGCATGTTTTTGTATAATAATTTATTTCTTGAATGATTTTCTCACTTACCACTTGGTGTTGCCGATGAAGGTTTAAATTAAATTACATTGTGAAACACACCAAGTGTAATTTAATTATTATTAATTGATTATTGAAAAATAAAAATATAATAATTATTTATGTTATTTACTAGCTGAGGAAACAGTGGATGATCCAGATATTGTTGGAATAGATGTTGATGATCCTGTGCTTGAGAGAGTCCGACTCGTCGGAGGTAATCAAAATGCATTGGAGACTTCTCAGCCCAGTTCATCAATGGATCAGACACAGACAAAAAAAGAGGAAAAGTAAGTGTAATATGTATTTTTACTTAATAATTTACATTTATATAAAATGTAAAATTACTTTCAATTTCATTCATATTCACTTCTTATCATTTATTCTTTAAAAACAAATAATCAAAAATAATTTCAAGCTATCTAACAGACAGTACAATGAAAATTGTTCGATTAGTTTTAACAAAAAACAGTAATCTAGCCCATCACTTGTAGACAGATATATTTAAAATGTTTATATTATATGTTAAAAATATAACTACTTTTTACATTTATTACTAGGTGTCAATGAAGTTGATCCTCCCCCAATTAAGATGACTTCTATTGAAAAGATAGCTGAAGGTCCCGATGGTTCAATCAATAGTAAAACCATGGAAGGCTCTACAGGACAACCACCAAGTACACCTTATGTTAGTAAAACACCATCTGGAAGGAAACGATGCCTGGAATCCAAGTTGTTAACAACTGTATCGGTAACAAGAAAGAAAATGCTTTCCCCTCAAACTCAGATGTTGTATTCATTTACACAAAACGTTCAACGGGTTGGGAGGAGATTGTTTGTTGAAAATACAGACAATAAAAAGAGATTGCAGGAGGCCTTAAAGGCCGCCCAATCCGGTGAAAAGTTGCGTGCTTTGGATGATCGTGATTGAATAACATTAATTCAAATCATAAACAATTATTAATTAATTAAATAGAGTAAGTTTGATGTAGAAAAAAATATTTAGTATATTTAATAAAAAAATATACTAAGAATATAGCAACTATTTGCATGCATCTATTTTTTTTTTAGGCTCAATTTTAAAACAAGAGAAAAGTTTATTACGGGACACGAGTTTCTAAGACGCCGTAATAAAGTCGACGTTAAATATTTAGCGGACCGGGGTGGCCGCTTATTTTTTCCCGCCGGCTCGCTTCTTATTTTGTAATTTAAAAGTTTGCGCCCCCGACGGCAAAAAGAGAAGAGGTGTGGGCGGGGGAGCGCTTCCATGTTATTTATTTTCCGCCCGCATTTGCGTTTAGTCGCATTAAATATTTTATTAAGCCAGATTAAAAACTTCGTTTTCGCCTCAATGCATGCATGCTATAAGTAAGTGTGTGTGTGTGTGTGTGTGGGGGTGCGCGCATTGGTGGATGAGGATTTTAATATTTTCACCCACCTGAAAATCCACCCGGAGAAATTAAACTCTCGTCGGCGTCGACGGGGTTGCAATTGCACGAGTTGAATATTTGATTTAATTAAAAATTCCGCTTACACTATAATTCTTTATTTTTATTTTTTTATTTCATATAAGGTTTTTTTTTTCTTTCAATATAATTAGTGTCAAATTTAATTCCAAATTATGTGGAAAATGTTTAAAGGTAAAGAAACTGCTTATCGAAATGAATCTAGCAAAAAAGTTATCGTGATAAAACGTAATTTTAATACTTTTTTCGTATTTTGAAACAGAATGAAGCAGCTTTCGTTGTTTTTATTTTTGTTATTAGTCTCAATAACACATGCAATGCTTAAACTATCGTATTACTGGACTATTTATCTCTGTGACTATAGTCTACGTTTACAATCGTTGGAGAATTAATTATTTTAATATTAATCAATATTTAAATATTAGAAATAATTATTAATCGAGAAAATTCTTTGAAAATGTTGAATTATTATTTTTTTTATTTATTAATTTACGGAAGTCCATTTACAATAATATAATACAGATTTGACTTATGGCTAATTATATTAAATAAATAAATATTATATGAATATATCATATAGTTTTAATAACTAATAATAATCAGGTGGTTTCGCAAAATAGCCGCCTTTAATAATTGATTGGTTTAAGTAGTCGGGGTGGAAATTAATACAGGGAGGGCGAATCGTAAAGCAAATTGGATCACCTTGCGAATTTACGGTAATCTCTATAAATTTCTGAATAATCTGCTCTCGGATGGAACGAACGCCTTGAGAACCGTAATTATGACCCTCCTCCCGAGCCACTTATTTCTCTTACGAAATAATTATAAATAATAAACGACCCCACACAAACGTGCAACCTAAGTACTCACTTAACAAACATTAGCGTGAGTAATTCCGGACTGAAATTATTTAAAGCACTATCCCACTATTTTAAAATTACTAAACCAGTCGAAATTTATTCAATTAATTATCCTCGAAATGTATCGAGGATAATTAATTGCTGCGATTAAAAATGGAAATAATTAATTTTTATTAAATAAAGAAGAAATTGAGAAATAATTGATAAAATTAATTCCTTTACTACAGTTTTGTTCAGGGTTGTAAAAAAAACGTTTTTTTTTTTAATCCAACCCACGCGAGTTTTTTTTTTGTGTTTATTTGGGTTTTTTAATAAGCAAGATCATCTAAAAAGTTAGAGTACAGGTAAACATTTAATAATAGTTATTAAACATCGTTTATACTGTATTTTAAAATTTCACGAAAATTCGTCATTTTTCACTGAACATAACATAAATAATATGCCTTAAAATAAGATAAGTGCTTCACAATTAATTGATTTTCTTATTTTCCTATTACAAGAAATGCGCATTATGTATTAAAACAAGCAAAACTAAAAATGCTCACAATTTAAACTATTATCAACTCTCGCCTCCTGCCAATTTATGACCAAAATAAGTAGTTGTCCTGCGAGTTCTGCATCAATTGAAAGAATCTTTTCCACCTACGGGATTGTTTGGTCAAAGCTGAGAAACAAACTTGGTAAAGAAAAGGCAGAAAAGTTAGTCAAAGTTTACAGGTTTCTCCGTTCCAGTTAGAAACTCCAAAATTACTTTATTTCTTACTAAATTAAAATTAAATTATATTATAAATGTTATAATAAGTTGTTTATTTTAATCTAAATGATTTAAATTATGTTTTTGTGTACAAAAAAAAACTATATATATTTTATTTACTTCTAATTTGAGTTATATTATGCATTTGAAAAGTGGGTTTTATGGTAGTTTTTTTAAGTGGGTTTTAAAAAAAACCTAGGTGGTTTTTTTTGGGTCGGGTAAAATTGATACAACCCTGGTTTTGTTGCTTATCAATACAAGGTTGGGATAAAGTATGGAATCAAGTAAATATCTTTAAAACAAAGCTGATGATATCGATGACATTTTGCAGGTAAATGCAATGGGACGAAATGGATGCAAAATTAACAGTTCTAAGCAATTTGTTTATAGTGGAAAATATATATTTTTATGAAAATCACGCAATCAAAAATGCCACTATAAAAATATTATGACTGTAATAGAATCTGTAACATAAGTCATAATGTTACAGTAGCAAAAGACAAAATAATTTATTAATTAACTATTCTTTTATTTAATTTAATTAATTTGAATTTAATTTACCTTTATTATTATTATTAAATTATTATTAATATTTTTCACATTATTATTTTTTTCTTATATTCAAATGAGCGATAATAAGCACTAATCATTATCACACAAATCTGATAACGAAGGAAATATCAATAAACTCAACTGAAATGTTTTGCTTTTTAATAATTTAAATAACTACACTTTTTTTTGAAATATCAATAAACTCAACTGAAATGTTTTGCTTTTTTAATAATTTAATTAACTACACTTTTTTTTCCTTTCAATTTCATATAAAAATATTGTGCCACACTTTTCACGTGATTGCGAAAAACGACGGAAACGAACGCAATTTTCGCCTTCAAACTTGCCTTTTGTTCTTTCGGGCGTGTCGCACGTAAGTGTAAAAGAATAGATTTAATACGGTACATTTACTTTACACAATTGCACACAAAGTTTTCGCCGGCTTGGACGAGTACAACACCGACGAAAAAAAAAAAAAAATGCTCGAGTTTCATAATGACGGGAATTATTGCCCAATTGTTGTCGTCTAGAAAAGGAGCTTAATTTTACTGTTTTTGTCTTTTAGATAAATGAACGAAAAGATAATACTGAATAGGGAAGTGTTTTTTCGATTCTTTTCTTTAAGTTATTGGATAAAGATGAATTGATTTTTTTATGAATTAATTTAAAAATTAATTAAAAATTATTCAAAAAGCATTGAATTTTAAGTTAAATAAACTTAAAATAATTAAATTAAATAATAAATAAAACTTAAAATTAACCAATGAATTTTAAGTTAAATAAACTTAAAATAATTAAATTAAATAATAAATAAAACTTAAAATTAACCAATGAATTTTAAGTTAAATAAACTTAAAATTCATTGCTAAAAGTCTTAATGATTTATAAAAAAACTCGTCTAATTTTAACACTCGCGGATACGCAAGTGATAATTAGTGAAAGCCGCCCGGAATTCTTTAAACGCGGCTATTAATTTTTGTCCGGGGCATAATTAAAGTTGCAATATAAAAAGAGAAGAATGCCGAGCAATTAACATAAACAGTTAACAAAGCAGGAAGCATGTAATTTTATACGTGTATTAACAGCTGGAATTAACGCAATCATTGACATATCCGATATAAATTCATGGAAATTGTTATGACTACAAAAAAAAATAATAATAATAAAATCATTAGTTATGTATGTTATGTAGTTCTGTAATACGCAATAATAAAAAAGTGAAGAGAATCTTCACTTTTTTATTGGAAAGATTTTTTGTATTGGAAGGATTGTTAGGATGTCTAATTTTAGTAAGCATTCTCAAGGCTGATCGTTCGACGACTTCTAAGATTCTAATTGCATTGAATCGAGGATTATGGTAGAGGATCGCGGCATATTCGAGCAGGGGTTGACAGGTCATTTTATATACATCTAATTACATTTATATTATTCTCCAGTTACGTGTAAAATAGTATTGTCTTATTATCTGGCAATGCTTTTTAGATAATTTTAGGTTCACAACATAAGTAAGTTATTACTATCAAAATACGAGGGCTACTATTTATGTATTGGGAATTGGCAACACTGGTATTGCCACGTTAAATCTGACATTACCATCGTAAAGTTTGACATTTGTAGGTTATACGCACTCTGAATGTTTTGAAGTAAGAACATTTGTCAAAAATAGAAACCCTCGTAATAATCTATTTATGATAATAATAATGGCTTCGTTTGTCCGACATAATAACTAATACAAGATAAGTTAAATATCTTGTATTAGTTATTATGTCGGAAAAACGAAGTCATTATTATTATCATTAATACGAGGGTTTCTATTTTTGTATTGAGAACACAGAAACGTAAATAATAAAAAAATAAGGGCAGCAAGACCTCTGGTCGATAGCTTAGCCAGACTAACACTTTGCATTCTTTGTATAGTCTGAATAAAGATGGGTGTATATACAGGGTGAGTTATTTTCGATGTTCTCTATGGGGATCTCGAAAACTATAATAGATAAAAAAAACGGTTAAATGGGGAAAGAAGTTTAGTTTTATAAGACGAATAAAATGACACTTTCAAAATATTTGAAAAAGTCAAGGGTAACTAGATATTTTGTAAAATGTGTCAATTTTTTGAAATCAATATATCTCTATTATTATCATAGATAGAAAAAAACTGTAAAGGACAAAGTTGTAGAAAATTTTACACAGATTAATAACAAAAAATCAAAAAAAAAATTTCGCCCATATTTTGGGAGATATGACACAAACTTACCTTTTTTTTAAATGGAAACAATAGTTGGCTATGGCTTTATTAAAAGGGCTATTTTTTCCCTTTAATCCGATATAACATATGCCATGTTATTTTTTAAAAATAAAATAAGTTACAGTCGTTTTTAATTTCACCATACACCAAAAAATAGTTAGCCATGAAAAAGACAAAAGTAAAACAATTGAAATTGATACTCAACTTGTTTAATACGTATGCCACTTACTTAAATTACATGTAGATGCTTTATATTATGCAAATACAGAGTGGATTGAATAATTGTCAACTTACGTTTGCTCTGATATTAAAACAAAAATACAATTCGCATCTGATATAGTTTCAATATTATTACATAATTTAAAATTATACTGAACAATCAAAGTTCTAATCCCAATTTATGCATTTCAAACGATTATTACGAACCGCAATAAAATTTATTGTTATTAATAGCAACACTAATCTGGACTCGTAATTTCACACAATCTTAATTATTCAGGATTCGTATAAAATCAACATTAAGAATATGAATATCGACGCGCGCAGACTGCTACTGGTGTAATTAAAACAGGTTTGGATTGAATTGCTAATAGTCATACACTGCATGGAGGCGTTGGTTCGATGACACTGTCAATGGATGCCATCATCGGGGAACACTCAGCTACACGGGTTGGCTTTCAGAAAAACAAACAACGACACACGCTCGCTTTTGTTCCTTTTTGCAATTTTGCGACGACTTTATTAAAAACGTTGGAAAACAGTGAAAGCCTATTTGAATATTTGTAATTTTGATATTATTCACGGAATTTTATATAATAATTATAATTAATATCCAGAAAATAAAATAAATACAAAGAATATACATGATTTGTTACCGAAGCTGAACTTCATCTATGAAATTTGCAATATTCCTATCATAGCTGAATGCCTCCAAAGTGATCCATTAACTTAATAGTCATTGACCATTGAATTTTTGAAATTAAATTCCTATTTTGTATTGTAATTTTTTAAATTAAATTTCATTTATCGCTTGATTTTTTTTTTTGCAATCGCGCATTAATTAATTCCATGTGTCCTGATTTAAATAAAAATTCATTTGCGCTCGCAGAGAACTCGATGAATGTAAAACACAAAATCAATTTTCTGTTAAATTGAACAACGCTCCATGGCGAATAAAAACAATAAACGATCCTGCGGCGCAAGTGTAAAAACACCCCCGCCCTCACCGAAAAAAAAAAAGACATTCCACCCGAACACGCCGTTTTCCAAGTTTACCAATTCAGCGGTTAAATATTTAAATTTAATAAATAATAAATTCGGAAAGCGGCGTGGATATGCATAAAATTGCCTATTTCAATAATAAACACGACTGTTATTTTAATGACATTTTTAATAATGGAAATGCCCCTCCCGCGCCGTCTGTTGATATTTAATGTGTTTTTGACAGCAACAATTGCATTTATGAGCGCCGTACGCGGGACAACACTAAAATGGAATATTTATGCGGTGCGTTAATTAAATAATGGAGGAAACTGCGAACGGATGTAATTATAATTTGTGCGCGAAAGTATGGCAGGCCAGCGCGCGCTCGAAAAAAAAAATAACAAAAAATAAAATTCGCGTTTGTGTTTGCGCCCGAATCAATTTGAAATATTTCTGCCGCGTTTATTGTTTATTTTGTTTATGCGCTGTTTCATATAATGGAATTTGCATTCGGCTACAATTTTGTGTTGAGTAATTATATTTTACGTTATAATGTAATGTTCCAAATTAATTTATTAAAATATAAAAAATTCAATTATACATTTATTTCAATCTAACTAAAAAAAAACTCATATTTTCTTTGTTCTATTCAAACTAATGCATATTTTGTTGCAAGTCCGTTGTCGTTATGCCTTGCGTCTTGTAGAATTTGTCTACTTCGATATTTTTTTTTTGGATACCGCATTTTTGTCTTCCCCTTATTATTACAATTCTGTGCGTATTTATTCAATAAGAGTTAACATCTCCATTTCCATGTTATTCCAGTGTTTGTCCATTCATTCCGATAATATCACTTTGTGGATTGCTCCACGCGGTCGGAACATGACTGGACAGAATTTGTCTTGTATCACGGGCAGGTAAACACCTATTCGAATTGTACATTTCGTGCCCACGGTGTAATCCAAACAGGAGAATAAAAAAAGAAACGAAAAGAAAGAATGAGCGAAAGAAAAGGTAGACAATGTAACGACGTGCGACTTTCACTTCCAACTTTAATATCGTTACAATGATTGAGCCTCATTAATAAAACATGAGTCGCGAGTTGCAAAATGTTTAATAAATACGAAACATGCGTGTGTTGTGTATCAAAAAAAAAAATACAATAAAATATAATAACGATATGTGTTGTTCATTTTGATTAATATGAAGCTATAGTTAAATTTGCTTTATTTATTATATGTATTAATGGCGTTCTGATTTGTTACATATTTCAACATTCCATTTTGCATTAATAAAAAAAATGTGTTAAGAAATTGAACAAAACGTGTTCAATACTTTTAATCTTAAAATATTTAATAATTAAATCACTGATTTGATACGCAATTTTACAAAAGTATTAACAAACCGACATATTTTTTCATGCTAGGTAAAGCATTCGTAAATTATCAATTATCGAATTTTAATAAATTCTGGGTGGCTATATTACGTAAGTGTTAAGAGGACATGGATTCAGAATGAAATTCTATTACATCTACGATTCGCAGTTCCCTTTCTATCAACCATGGTTCGTTATTATTACAACTTAATTGTAATTAAATAATTCGACTCATTCGGAATCCAGTTCCTGATATTTAAAATTTTAATAAAATGTAATTAGAAAGAAACACTTGATTTCATATATTACTAAACACTACAAAATATTTAATAGTAATGTTCATGTCAAACACAGTGTATTCGTAATTAATATATTATTACTGTAAAAATATTTAATAATATAGATAGGCTGAAAGACCTCCGGTCGATAGCCGATTCATTTACAGAATATGATTATAATTTTATATATTATTGTACATACATGTACACATTTGAATAAAGATGGTTAATATAGATATTTTGCATAATAGAAAAATTACAATAAAAGAAAAAATGAAAAAAGAAATGGATAGACAATAAAAGTATTTCAAATCTTTAAAAATTATGTTTAAAATCATCTAATTAGGTTTAGAGATCATTTCAAAATAAAAATGCATTCGTTAGGAGTAAATAATTTTTTGCGTTATTAATTAGAAAGAAAAATATTGAACTAGTTGAATTGATTTATTACAACAAATTTGATTAGAAAGAAAAATATTCAACTGATTGAATTGATTTCTTACAATATGGAATAAGAAATGCCATACCGTAAGAAATCAATTCAAGGTTTTTCTTTCTAATTATTATTTTTTTAATTCTTTTAAAATATGGGATTACTTATTCCATATTTTAAGAAATCAATTCAATCAGTTCAATATTTTTCTTTCTAATTAAATTTGTTGTTGTAGTTGTTAAAAATTAATTCAACTAGTTCAACATTTTTCTTTCTAATTAATAACGCAAGAATTTATTTACTAACCGTTTGTTATAATGAAATCACTTTTACTCCTAACGAATGCATTTTTATTTTGAAATCATCCATTAAACCTAATTAGATGATTTTAAACATAATTTTAAAATATTTGAAGTACTAATCATAATAAATTAAAGACGACGCAAGCGCCACCTTTTGCCTAATTTCAAGTGGCATCATTAAATATATTTGAAGTACGTTTATTTTCTTTCCATTTCCTTTTTCATTTATTCTTTTTTATGGGTATTAAGTTTCTTTCCATAATCCATCAGCTGGTCTTGCACATGTGGTAAATTGAAAGCGCATTCGAGAGAATATGTATAACTCGTCCGGGCAATAAAACAGAGTTAAAGTCGTGATGTGTGTTGTACCGGGCCCGAAGATTTGTGCTTTATAAAGTGCCATAAATTCCTAAATAAACGTGAGAATTGAAAAATACGCGACCGTACGGGAAACCGGCAATTTATCGTTACACGAAAAGAAAATCGTTTGTCCGTCAATGGGCGAAGTCAGCGACTGTTTAGGCTTGATAATAAAGTGATGAGAAATTGTGGTGGAGTTTAGTGTATCGATTTATATTAGATCTATTGTTTTTAAGCCCATCGTTACTAAAAAAAACAGTTCATATACTCTGGAATTCGCAATCCAGGGTTTCTGCCTGTGTCTCCTGGGCTATAGTAGTATGTAGTAGTGTATAGTATCCGATACCAAATCAAGTCGCCTATAAAGTAACTGTCCTTGAATGGTTATATGAAATTGTAGTATATTTGGCTGGCCATGAATCCGGTGGCGAGATTACGGCGACGGTTTAGTGGAAATTGTGCACAGACATGTATAGGCTTCGATAGGCCCCTAATACTTCCTGCCTTTGAGACATGCACATAGCAATACTCAGCACTGCCATCCAACCACATCGAGGAGATCCCTATTTGTCGCTATATTCGGCCATTCTTAACGCAGTATGAAACTTCTGTTAAGAGCTGGCTAGTATCCTAGGATATTCTCCGTAGTTTCGTCTTCCAAGCAGATCGAGGTAGATCCCTAATTGTCGCCATTTCTGTCCATTCTTAACCCAGTATGGAACTTCTGCTAAGAGCTGGGTAGTATCCTAGGATATAATTCGTAGTTTCGTCGTCCAAGCAGATCGAGGTAGATCCCTAATTGTCGCCATATCCGACCATTCTTAACCCAGTATGGAACTTCTGCCAAGACCTGGGTAGTATCCTAGGATATTCTCCTTAGTTTCGTCTTCCAAGCAGATCGAGGTAGTTCCCTAATTGTGACCATTTCCGGCAATCCTTAACCCAATATGGAACCTGCTAAGACCTGGGTAGTATCCTAGGATATTCTTTGTAGTTTCGTGTTCCAAGCAGATCGAAGTAGATCCTTAATTGTCGCCATTTCCGGCTATTCTTAACCCAATATGGAACTTCTGCTAAGAGCAGGGTAATATCCTAAGATATTCTCCGCAGTTTCGTCTTTCAAGCCAATATGATAATTCTGCAATCCCCAGTATATAGACATGTGCTCTAAATGTGCTCTAAGTCCGCAGCATCCTGTCAAGATAGTGGTAATTCATTTTAAATTTGCTCTGGACACCCATAGGTAATGATTGGCTCGATCTTCCATTTGGAAACTATAATGTTTCCTTCGAAAGTCTGCAGCCTGTTGTTTCATCCCATCTACTTCTAAATTTCATTAGAGTATATGACATGTAGTATAACTTTATATTTCATATAAAAGCTTTATTAGCATACCCGGCGTTTGAAGATGGAGAGATTATCAACAACCCGTGGGAGTTTCCAAGAAAGAAAAAGGCATCTAATACTGTCGACCTTCAAGAAAGACTGTGTTTCCCTGGCTGCACTATTGCAGATACTCCAGAAAGGAAAGGAACTACAATTACGCTACCGTCAGCACTAGATTTGTATTGCGATAAATACTTTTCTGCCTTCAGAGCACCTAGACATGACGGCATCTTCCTGATCCTGCCATACTAGGGATACTACTAGTAATACTATTCCGATCCAGTTTGGAACCAGGTTACATCCCAATGGCTTCGAAACAAGGCATATAAAATAAATAATATATGTATAAATAATCTCAGGAAAAATATGTAAAAAGAGACCTTCAAAAAATAGTTTTTTTTTATAGAATTCACAAAACAGTTTCACACTGCTCCCAAGGCATTCAGACCAATCACCCTCCCTTCGTTTTTTACTGAAAACGTTTCAGAGGCTCTGTGAGATATTTATAAGAATAACAACTCTTGTAGTCAATTCACACATGCATATTCGACATGCTTAAACCAAGGGAAGATTTACCGACTGTGTATTATATATCTGCAGGATTGAAAAATCGATGTACAAAAAATTCCTAGCGTGAAATATTTTTTGTACATCGATTTTTCAATCCTGCAGATATATATTTTTGTGGATATTCTTCAATATCCACAAAAATTCCTAGCGTGAAATCTTTTTTGTACATCGATTTTTCAATCCTGCAGATATATAATGCACAGTCGGTAAATCTTCCCTTGGTTTAAGCATGTTGAACATGCATGTGTGAATTGACTACAAGAGTTGTTATTCATATAAATATCTCACAGAGCCTTTGAAACGTTTTCAGTAAAAACGAAGGGAGGGTGATTGGTCTGAATGCCTCGGGAGCACCTTCGTGCATTTGACAAAACGACGAATTAAAACGGTCTCATTAAAAGCACCATCTACAGTCTGTTACTGAATTAGCTAATAACTGACAGAACCATCAGGGTAGATGCAGGTTACCAACCAATTACCTGCGTGAATATTAGAGGCTTTTCACAGGGTAGAAAATTATGGTATAAAAAAGTTCTTCTCACACTGTTGCTTAACGAGATTGTCCAATACCAAATACTGGACAATCTCGTTGAGCAGTATTTGTCCAGTATTTGGTATTGGACAATCTCGTTGAGCAATAGTGTCAGAGGAACTTTTTTAAAAGTATGCTGAAGATCTGGTTATCCTGGTAAGCATGAAGGTATAATTTATGATAGAATTCAAATTACTTTTAATATATTATCCAGGTGGTGTGAGAATAATTCCCCTAAATCGGTTAATCCGGTCAAATCAGATATGGACCATATCTTCACTAGAAAGATAAGGGTAAAAGGGAAGAACCAACTTATAGAATTATAAAGGATTAACATCAACTAATGTTTATACTAAGGGTAAAGTTCGAAGAACCAACTTATAGAATTATAGAGGATTAACATCAACTAATGTTTATGAAACTAAGTATAAATAATCTCAGGAAAAAATATGTAAACAAGAAACCTTCAAAAAATAGTTTTTTTTATGGAATTCACAAAACAGTTTAACTGATAAAAGAACGTGTGAATAATTCATAAAATTTTAGCAGACTAAAGTAAGTTTCGGTTGAATAAATACAGTTAATATTGTTTTATTTATTTTTAACGAGTACATTTAAATATTGTGAACGTTTCGTAATAAATTTTTGCGCTCTCATAAATAGCAATAGACTCGACTTCGTCTGTCCCCGCTCGAATTTCCATTCGGAATTCACGGTGGGTAATAGGATTATGCGCATTTGTCAAGAGTGGCGAACAGGAGACGTGATTTGAATATTTTTAATTGGAGGATACTTGTGGGAAAACGTCGTTGGGGCCCACCATTGTCTGGGCCCTGTCTCGCCGCCGAGACTTGAACAAGTTTTCGGCCGAAATACAAATTTTCTACACACACAAAAATAAAGAGATAATAATATGAGAGAAATAATATTTTCTCTCGTGCATTATCGATATTATATATTCAAGAGGAGACAGTTGTCTATTAAATAAATTTTAAATATTGTACAAAAAAAAATAAAAATTTTTTTCTTAATTTATAATTATTAATGCTCTTCCTCAGTTACCGTTATTTAATTTATAAAAATATCTGCTACAATATTTAATTCACCATTCCACGTCAATCAAACATCGTTAACTGAGTAAATACGCTATTATCCAACCAGATTCTTACAGTAATTGCACCGGGTATATTTTATTTATTATCCCCGTAAATGCGATGATCACACGCTCGCTCACTTTCTCTCCGCAGGTGATTCTTGTTGTGCAGCAGCGTATTTCTTCTTTCTTTACTCTTTTCGTTTTCATGTCTGTGATTTTTCCACGGAGTGAAAATTTCCTGTAATACGCGGACGTGTCGACCAATTACGCATTTTTATCGTTTTATTTGCACATGTTACTCTGCCGTGTGTTCTCAATTACCCGTACAAGGGTTCATCGGCCAGAAAATGTCGGAATAACGTTGGTGAAAATAATACTTATCAAGTGTCAACGAAAATACAGTTACTGTTGATTTTTAAAATAGTGTTTACATTAAAAAAAAATATACGCATTTCACAAAAATGCATTAATTAATGTTTTCGCTGTTTATAGATAAAATCGTACATAAAAAATCTGCTAATTTATTCTCATTTCATCGCTTCATCAAACGTAATCGCAATTGTATTTAGACATGTAGAGTCGCAGCGCAAAGCGCTTGAGGTTTTAGAGCTGCACGACTTGAAAAGCGATCCAGCGGAAAAAATATATGCTTTACCGCTTGATAAAGCGCTGCAGCGCCACACATAAAGCGGTACCGTTCAGCGACACCGCTTTTGTAAAGCACTGCAACTCAATATTAGTACAAGATGGTGCAAAAGTAATGTCATAATTTGAATTGGCTGCCATTTTTGCAGATGATGCAAAATTTCACTGTACTCTGACATCATCAGAGCTAACACTGCTATTTAATTTAAAATGAATCCAGAAAAAAAAAATGTGAAAATACCGCGCCGGTTTTCCCTTAGTTCGACAGATTGGATTCCAATTATAAAAATCGAAAAAAATATTAAAATCCGCTTGAGAGCCAATTTAAACTAGATGGATGTCTTAATATGACTCCAAACTGTCAGAATATATCAATTATTTGTATTTGCAGCACCGTACAACCCCTTCACAGCACTCTCATTTTGGGTAATTTTCCCTTAGTTCGACAGATTGGATTCCAATTAAAAAAATCGAAAAAAATATTAAAATCCGCTTGAGAGCTAATTTAACTAGATGGATGTCTTAACAAGACTCCAAACTGTCAGAATATATCAATTATTTGTACTTGCAGCACCGTACAACCCCTTCACAGCACTCTCATTTTGGGTAATTTTTCCTTAGTTCGACAGATTGGATTCCAATAAAAAAAATCGAAAAAAATATTAAAATCCGCTAGAGAGCAAATTTAACTAGATGGATGTCTTAATAAGACTCCAAACTGTCAGAATATATGAATTATTTGTACCTGCAGCACCGTACAACCCCTTCACAGCACTCTCATTTTGGGTAATTTTCCCTTAGTTCGACAGATTGGATTCCAATTAAAAAAATCGAAAAAAATATTAAAATCCGCTTGAGAGCTAATTTAACTACATGGATGTCTTAATAAGATTCCAAACTGTCAGAATATATCAATTATTTGTACTTGCAGCACCGTACAACCCCTTCACAGCACTCTCATTTTGGGTAATTTTCCTTTAGTTCGACAGATTGGATTCCAATTAAAAAAATCGAAAAAAATATTAAAATCCGCTTGAGAGCTAATTTAACTAGATGGATGTCTTAATAAGACTCCAAACTGTCAGAATATATGAATTATTTGTACTTGCAGCACTGTACAACCCCTTCACAGCACTCTCATTCTGGGTAATTTTCCCTTAGTTCGACAGATTGAATTCCAATTAAAAAAAATCGAAAAAAATATTAAAATCCACTAGAGAGCTAATTTAACTAGATGGATGTCTTAATAAGACTCCAAACTGTCAGAATATATCAATTATTTGTACTTGCAGCACCGTACAACCCCTTCACAGCACTCTCATTTTAGGTAATTTTCCCTTAGTTCGACAGATTGAATTCCAATTAAAAAAATCGAAAAAAATATTAAAATCCGCTTGAGAGGTAATTTAACTAAATGGATGTCTTAATAAGACTCCAAACTGTCAGAATATATCAATTATTTGTACTTGCAGCACCGTACAACCCCTTCACAGCACTCTCATTTTGGGTAATTTTCCCTTAGTTCGACAGATTGAATTCCAATTAAAAAAATCGAAAAAAATATTAAAATCCGCTTGAGAGGTAATTTAACTAAATGGATGTCTTAATAAGACTCCAAACTGTCAGAATATATCAATTATTTGTACTTGCAGCACGGTACAACCCCTTCACAGCACTCTCATTTTGGGTAATTTTGCCTTAGTTCGACAGATTGGATTCCAATTAAAAAAATCGAAAAAAATATTAAAATTCGCTAGAGAGCTAATTTAACTAGATGGATGTCTTAATAAGACTCCAAACTGTCAGAATATATCAATTATTTGTACTTGCAGCACCGTACAACCCCTTCACAGCACTCTCATTTTGGGTAATTTTTCTTTAGTTCGACAGATTGGATTCCAATAAAAAAAATCGAAAAAAATATTAAAATCCGCTAGAGAGCTAATTTAACTTATTTAGTTCGACAGATTGGATTCCAATTAAAAAAATCGAAAAAAATATTAAAATCCGCTAGAGAGCTAATTTAACTAGATGGATGTCTTAATAAGACTCCAAACTGTCAGAATATATATAATATGTATATTTACTTGTTCCAAGTGAATTATAATTTAGGGTGATCTGTATATACCAAAAAAATGTGTTTTTTTTAGGTTAACACTTATAGTGTTTATAAAAGTGACAATTAATTAAAATGAATTGATTCTGATATTTGATTCTATTCAAGTAGGGCTTAAGTTAATAAAATGGGTTATGTAGTATATTTTTTGTAGAATGTGGTAGGTTGTTGTAATTAACCTTATTTTGAAGCAAACCCATCCATCTTGTAATTTCCCCCTATTACAAAAGCCCTTATCTTTGAACAAAACGAGGTTAATTACCGATTTTGCAAAAAAAAAGATCCCACCCTTTAATCCAGAAGGTACAGTCACGTCGTTACTTATATCGGAGGGTGATGAAGAAAAGCAGGAAACAATATCGGGCGTACGGATGAAGTGGGTCATGTTTTAATTGGACTGTGATTGTAATTAGCGTGAATGTAATGCGGGTAAACTGTCGCGGTGTTCGGTGTTCCCACACCCCCTCATCCACCGCCGCCGACGCCAACGCCGCACCGCCGCCACCACCACCACCGCCAACACCGGACCCTGTACAGGAATCCGAAGTGGCGCGCTACACCCCACCTGAGTTTCCACCACTTTTACGTCGGCTTGTACTCACACCCCCAAAATGATCCGTACATGTTCGCAACAGAAAAAAAGAATAAAAAATAATAAAAAAAAAACAACAACAAAAAACTACCCTCAAAATGGCTGCCTGGCAGAAAGCATCTCATTTTAGCTGAAACAGGGGTCGAATCTGTCCTTGTTCCACCCGCGTGATTTCACTTCGGCCCCTTTCACCCCTATAAATATGGCGCCCTGATTGCCAGTATACCAAGCTGGTATGGAGTCAACGTGGACCGATTCTCAATGAAACGCACCAGCCAATGAAATCCAGCGGAATACCTTCAAAACTCAATCGCGATCGAGAATACCTTCTCTCCGCCCAGTTTAAACGAGTACGCCAGAATCGCGTCTGAGCGTCCAATCCGGAGGCAGTTTCAACCAATCACCAGCTCACATTCCGGTTACGTTGCCCGAGCAACTGCTCGACAGTTGCACGTCGAGTCCACGTTGACTCGAAATAGTGAGGTGCCAGTACATTGCTATAGCAAGATCTGTACGCAGCAGGCAAACCAGCAAAAATAAGAGCCGACCGAAATAAAGAGAAAAAAAATATTATATGAGTTTAGATAAAATCTCGTGGTGTGGGTCGGGGGGTGCGGGTATTCCATCCCGAGGTCCTTACAAAAGCTGACCCGGCCTACCAGTTATTAGAGGACTCGAGGCAGGCGAGAGCCTTTAAGGTCAAACTCTTTCTATATAACCTGAGTGTGTGTGTGTGTGTATAGACAAATTACAATGGGACTAATTTTTATATGCATCCATTTCAATGGGTCTGCATTACCTGAGAACGTTCATTACGGCCTTTTACTAATACTCTCGCGCGATGGGCGGGATTGCACCGGCGGGGGAGGGGGCCGCTCGTAATCTTTGATGTAATGACAGGTTGTAATCGGCGTGGAGCGGATTGCTCATTTTTATCAACCCCCTTCCCCCTACCACCACCTCATCATCATCACACCACCGGCGTGGATCGATCGCGTTTAATATTGATTTGTTTTATTTTGCCCCGACCTCACTTTCCGTTATTGCCTTTATTGATAATCGGCCGTTTCTCATTATCTCCTCTGCCTTTTTATCGGGGGATGCCATCGCATCCGCGAAGCCTTATCAGCGTGGAAAACATATGGGCGTGTGATTAATTTTCTGCACACACGGACGAAAATGATGTAGTCGAGGGTACCACGAATCGCCCCAAGTGTGCATGAGTGTGCGTGTGTGATTTTATTTTTGGGATTCTGTTTGTTTGGGCTTAATTTGTGTTAGGGTAGGGTTACACGGACCACACGTGGAGGGTTTAGATCAGCGAAACATAATAAGCTTGACCCAATACCAAAAAATTGCGTTAGGTGTCTGAAATGAATTGGTTTTTTTATTAATGGTCAAGAAACCTAAAGGTTGCTAATAAGTAGTTTTAGTAATCTCAATATACAAAGTTGTTTAACAAAAATATGTAATAGTGATACCACTTGTTCATATACCTTAGCTGAAAGTGACATAAACAACGCAACACCAAGAAGAGGTAGGAATATTTCGACGAAACTTTGCAAAGAGTAATTGATTAAAATGTATTCGGAATGATCCAGTAGACATGGCAAGTTTGACTTGTTTTTGATTGCAATTCATTTCTTTTTGAGATCTTAAGGTTGCGATTATAGGCAACGTGAAAATGATCGGCAACTGAATGAAAGCGACAGAGGTCGCATTATTGGCTTACGTGAAGGTGGTTTTTCATTGAGAGATATTGCTAATCGTCTTAACCGTAATTAATCCTCTGTAGTACAGAGTTATCAAGCATGGTCTACAGAATGTCAAGAATGTTGTAGAGGAAGTGGACGGCCAAGACAGATAAATGTGGCCCAGGAGATGGCGATCTCCGATTAATTAAGGGACCGATTCTAAAGTATAAGATCAGTAGCCGATTTTCAGTACAACTTTTCGTAGAACAGGCTGGCTGTCGTTGTGCTGTGGTGTGCTGGTTGGCGCTGTGCCGTCTGGCGAAGTGCTGTGCTGGTACGGATTGAAGACTGTCTTGTTGATTCGGTCCAGCAGACTACATTTCTTCCTTGGCATCAATGAAAGCTACGACGTACCCTTCCAGGGGCTGGTTTTATTTGTTACCCGGAAAACTGTGGTGAGCTTTACGAGTTGGCTGGCTCTGGTGAGCTTGCAGGGTTTTGACTGACTGTGGTGAGCCTGCTGGGTGAGTCTGTGGTGAGATTGTCTATACTGAATTTATTTGGCCCTTTTATATGCTGTTTATACGCTGTTCAGACCTTCACGTTTGTTGCTGCAACATCTGTCGCTGGAAATGATGTTACTCTGGTGGTGTTTTCACCCGTGATGATTTGAAAACGAAGAATGTCTCTTCAAAGAATCAAAGAGAAGCTTTTGATCTGCTGTCATATCGACCACATCTTGTATCAATGGTTTTAAAACGAAGAACGTCTTTTCGAAGATTGAAAGAAGAGCTCTTGACCTGCAATTCTATCGACCATATCTTGTATCAATGGTTTGGAAACGAAAAACGTCTTTTCGAAGAATGAAAGAAGAGCTTTTGACCTGTAGTCCTTTCAACCACATCTTGTACCAATGGTTTGAAAACGAAGAACGTCCTTTCGAAGAATGAAAGAAGAGCTTTTGACCTGTAGTCCTATCGACCATATCTTGTATCAATGGTTTCGAAACAATGAACGTCCTTTAGAAGAATGAAAGAAGAGCTTTTGACCTGCAGTCCTATCGACCGCATCTTGTATCAATGATTTGAAAACGAAGAATGAAAGAAGAACTTTTGATCTTCACTTCCGCTGACGGCTCATCATCGACAGCAACGTTTAGAGTCGTGTACCTTACCATTGGATTGAGACGTGGAATGGTATAAAGTGGCCTTCAGAGACGAACCTGCTTCTGCTTGGAAATTCATGATGGTCAGATGCAGCTTGACGGCATTTGCACCACATAATGGGGATTATGGTTGCGGTGCTATTGCTTCAGTTGGTATTCATTCAAGGTAACATGAATGCCCACCGATATGTTTATGAAGTGGTAGAAGCCCATATCCTTCAATTCCTCCAGGAGTAGGATAATTATTTGTCAAATTTATTATTTGTTAAATGCTTACGGAAAGGTAAACAAAAAACTTAATATAACCTCTGTTGGGGTCCCATGGTTGATTTCACGTGAAGGGACCTCACGTTCTGCCAGTGCTTCTTCAACAGATACACCAAAAAATTGATGGCCAAATGTACATTTTGCACCAACTCATCAGGGGACATACCAACGTTCCTACAGCCACAGATAAGCACAATACCTTCTTCATTTGGAATTTGATTGTGGCCTTGACCTCATCGATTTTCTGCGTCATCGATTCCTGGTGGGAGAGCAGACCAGGGAACTTGCCGGCTTTGTTGAGACCGGGTCCAAGGAGACGAGGGATCTGTTTGATCGAAGGCGAGGAAAGCGTCGTACTTCTTGGCGAGATTCTTCACCTTTCTTATTTTTGTTAATTTTTTTCAGGGCCTCGACGTCCATGTAGGGGATGTTCTGTGTCTTAGCCTCGTTGCAATACTGCTGATCACCCAACACGCAGACTTGCATTTTTGGACGGGGGATGTGGTTCAATTTGACGGTGCCACTGAAACGCTTGTCCTTCTGGGGATCGTAGTTCTTCAGACCGATTTGGATTTCCATAGTTTCCAAGAAGCCCCTCTTCTTCTCTTTGGCGTTGTTCAAAACGCTGTTGCCACATTCGTAGAACACCTTCGAAGCCATCACTAAACGTCGATGTTGTGTAAAAACGGAAAGAGGATGGATGGATAAAACCTGTCCCCACATTGCAAGACATTCTATGCAGCGCTTCGAAGAGTCTAACGTCAATATTTTATCGTTAGGGGCCGCTGTGGATGAAAACTCACCTGTCGCGGAGTTCGGGTTCGAATCCCACCGGGACAAGAAATATTTCTAATGAAATATACTTGTCTCAGATCCATGGATGTTGTGTTTGTCCTCATTAATGACATATTTATATATAATAGACGATGGTCAAAAGGGTCTAGTAACCAAAAACACCATTTAATCCATAATCCATTTCCTTAACCTCCTCTTCCTTTCCTCTCCCATCCTTTTTTTTTTTAAAAAAAACGTCAATATTTTATCGTCGATTACCCGACCTTCCGCCCATCGACCATGTGTAGGACATGATGGATAGAAGTCTCAAGCAATTAGCCAACAAACACTAGAAGCTCTCCGAAATGAACTACAGATTGCCTGGAAAGCAATACTTCAGGGAGAAGTCGACAGCCTGGTGGAATCCACGTCCAGTAGGGTGCAGGAGTGTGAATCTAATAAGGGTAGTCCAACACATTATCAATAAAAAAATCCTTCATCTTCTGTTTAATTTCTTTGAAATGTTAATCAATTACAACTCTTGAATAGTAATACATGTCTGGCCGGTTTTGTCCATAAATTCCTACCCTTTCTTCGTGTTGCGTTTTTTTCTATGTCACTGAGTATATAATTTTTTATGGTTTTTGGATCTTGGAGGCGTTCATTTCGTGGTACATTTACAATTTTAATATAAAGAAAACACTTAACTTTTTTATACGACACGCAGCCTTTTTAAAGAAGAAATCATTGTCATTTTGCTCTTTTTCCTATAATATGTCATTTAGTGTCAGCAGGTTCCATTATTTCAAGCGCCATCTTTGGCATAATTCCACGTGGCATCGTCCTTTAATGGATTCTCTTTTGTCTACCTTCTAGACTCGAATCGTTGACGATGCCACATGAAATTAAGCGAAAGATGGCGCTCGCGTCGTCTTTCATTTATTATGATTAGCACAATCATATATTTGTTATTAGAATTAAAAGCGGTGGTCTCGCGATTCATGGAACCGCATTTACATTTTCTCTTTACATACAATATTCAATTTTGATTTAAATTGAATATTGCATCATAATAAAAAAAATGATTTATTTATTTTATTCATTTTTTTTATATAAAAATTTCAATTGAGTTATTCACTTTTTTTCGTTTCAATAGTTTCGTAAAGGAAAATTTCACGCCGGAATTAGCATATTCGAAACTGGCTCGATAAGATAAAAAAATGGATATATAATTAGGTTGTGTGCTGTTGCATTAATTCATTTGCATATATATATATATTTATTTTTGAAAAAGTATGATAAGTACAAATCTTATCGTCCTTTAAAAAAATGCATAAAATTAATTCGTTAGTGTTATTGTTAACGCAGTCTGGTTTTTATTTTGTTTTCGTGTTTGGACTTCAATTATTGATGAATAAATTAGCTTATTCAAAAATAAATATTGTGCTATTCAGCGAAAATAAAAAAACCAAGAGACAATTGGCAAACTCTTACAGATTCGACTATTGTGTTTACTTTATTGCTCAACTAAGCTTTCGGGACTCAATTTACCCCTTCTTTAGGGTTACAGTACAAAAAAAAATTGTAAATTAAACAAAAATTAATAATTAATAAATTATTTCCACATTTAGCACTGTGATATTTTATCTTACGTTACGTAATTACTTTAAACAAATGCACTTTAAAACAACTACTTCTCGGAAAAATACCCCGCCAGATATTGAATTACATTATGGACACCCGCTGTTGCATATCAATAAAAACAATTATATATAAATTCTACGCCTTAGTGCAGGTCGATAGCCCGGACAGACTATCACAATATTTATTCTTGTTAAGTAAATATAAATGTATATATAAGCTTATGTAATGTTGTCTGAATAAAGATGTTTGTATATATACTACGCCACTTGACGAAAACAAAAAATAATTTAATTTTTGATTATAAATATTTGAAATGTACATTCATTAATTTCAATCATAAAAAAAATCAAGTGTTTCTTTATATTTAAATCAATTTTCAGGCAACTTATAATGATATAAAATATACAAAATAGAATTGTTATTATGTAAAAATACAAAAATATACATACACACATCGTTACATACATGAACGCTTGTGCATATTTGAATAATATTTTTCTTTTTTTTTAAGTATAAATACATTTTTTTTAAATGTGTAAAAATGCATCATCATCTGCTAAAAATAAATAAATTATATAGAACTGCCAGTAAAGTATTTTAAATATACTCAGAAAATAAAAATATTTATAAATAACAAAAAATGTTAACAATAATTCATATAAATATTCATTCGTGCGATACGTGGAATATCTGTCTGCTGTTTTGAAAGTATAATATAATTTTATGGAAATGTAATAAGTGTGCAATTGCGGATTATGCGATTTGTATTCACGGCCGGCTTTTAATCCGCCAGAACTAATTATAAACTAGATAAATTAATTGATAATCTTGCCGCGTTAAAAAAATTAAATCGATTTTATATGCAATTGTGGTTTTATCATTGCTGGAATGAAGTTAAATATGCACTTTTTCTACGCTACAAGGAAGGTGTGATTATTATTAACTAAATTGTTAAATTTGTTGTAATAAATAAATGTGATTGTTGTTGTGCGCTTGTGATTTGTTACGAAATGAGATCATTTTAACACAAATTGCACAATAAATTCTAGATAAATGTAAATTTAATATATTCTTTATATATATTTCGTTTGCAAACAGAGATAGGAATTTGACTAGAATATAATATTAAGTGAAAACACTTTGTATAAAGAAAACACTTAATAACTTTTTTATACCACTTAAGGATTTATTTCACTCAGTTTGAGAATGATTACCGTGTAGTTGAAACTAGTCACAGTGTTAAATATTATTGCTGGTATTATTAACCAATAATTAATAAAGTCTGTTTTCAATTTTTGCTTATGTTTAGATGATTTTTAAGAATATCCAGTGTAATCTTTTCTATTTAAAATAAATTCACAAAGATTTCTTAAATATCCAATTTTTTTAATATAAAAAATTTACAGAAGAAATTTTTAGGTTTACAAAAATGATTCAGAAATAAAGTTGTGAAGAATAATTTAGTTTTATTTTAACTCATCAATCTGAATTTAACCCAACCATATTTAAAATATTTTCACTAATTATATAACAAGAGAAAAAATAAATTGAAAGTGATTTAACAGATTTTCCAAAACTATAGCAGCCAGTTTGATAACGTTATTCAAAATTATTTTCAAGCTGCCATTAGAGATAATTACAATACTTTAAAATTGAATAAAACAACTGTTTAACTTTCAAAATATTATATTGAAACGCTACACGTGTTTCGCCACACTGTGGCTTCTTCAGGCGAGGAAATAGTGAAGAAGCCACAGTGTGGCGAAGCACGTGTAGCGTTTCAATATAATATTTTGAAAGTTAAACAGTTGTTTTATTCAATTTAAAAGTGAATATGAACTTTTAACAATTAACAGCCGATTCAATTAATTATAATTACAGTAAATACGTATTTGCAAATAAATTGAATTAAAAGCGCCAGCTTTGTCAATAGTTCGGTCCAAGCTGGTTTCGATTTGCATAAAAAATATTAGACTCTCTGGCGACAACAATCAAAATGCAGCTAGTATGACTCAAAAACCAAAGAATTATCGGACACTTAAGTGCCGATTCAGTGGTCAAACAAGGAACAGCGCACGAATTTATAGAACCTGAACCTACCTTTGGAATACCTCATCGAACATAAAAGGAAATAATCCGATACCAAATTAGCTAGAAAGCATATTAAATGACATAAAAAAAATGAGACAAATTAGGTTCTTCCTAAATGGCGCGGTACATGATAGTAAAGGAATGCTGTCAGGATTAAACAGAATAAAACTACGAAAAATCGCAGGACTAATATCTAGACACAGTGATTTCAATAAATACAAACATAGGATTGGAAGTGAGGAAAGCTCCCGATGTCATGGTAATTTGGAAGAGGAGGAAACTACCCAACACATATTGTGTACACGCGAAGCCTACAAATGATAACACATGGGAGCAATTTGGGAAGGTTGTGCCTCCTAAAATAGAGCTCAAAAATATCGCCTGTCTTAAACTCTTGAACTTCCTCTCGAAGACCACTGTAGAAGGACTCAGCAAAACTATCTCATGAGCCAAAAAAATAATAATAATAAAGTTTCTGATATAAAAACTTAATTATTAAAGTTGTTAAGTTTATTTGGTTAAAAGAAAAAACAGTTGTTTTGGATTAATGAAGTAAAATATGAAACTCATGGATAATTTTAATAATCAATATCAATTAATTTCGATTTGCTCAAGGTTTTCTTTTGCGACTTCTTCATCGTAATCACCCCCTCGTGAAAAATTGGCACTTCCTTTTCCAAGACCCCCTACAAAAAAAACAAACAAAAAGGTAATAACATCTTTGTCGGTGTGCCCAAAGAAGGTGACTTGCAATTTGCAATGCGCGCCATTAACTCGTTCCTTTTATAACAGCATTAAACTTTCATACACACACACATACACGTATCCATCCATCCACTCGTTACTGGCTCATTAACCACCGTTATTAATACACTCATATTCGTGAAACGCCACTAATTAGGTTTTAAACGGATACTCGCTCCCTCTCTTTCTCTCTTTCCGATTAATAAATATTTCCCCCGAATTCCTTTCGTCCCTCTTCGCGTAAAGAGAGAATCTCCGCGCGTTGGTGTTTTTTTTTTATTTATTTTTATTCCGTGAGCGCCGGGTATTTTTAGGGGTTGTAGGCTTTTTGTAAGGGAGTCCCCTGTTAGCGGTTTTTGAGGGGGCCGCTGAAGCGCTCGGGAGCGAGCGAGACGCGACGAGCGCTCTGGCGGCGGGTGGGGGGAGTTAACAACTCTAGTCGCTTTTCGTACGCCGAGTCGTGTGGACGCGTAGAGCCGCACCATCGCATCGTACCGTATTGCACCGCATCGCATCGCATCGCCGGTCCATCTATTGTTTACCGGAGCGATTACACACGCGTTTTGTTCAAATCGCATTTTTTTGGATTACCACCGATTTTTTGGATTAACTGTGCCATTTTCACTGGATTACTCGTTTTCGCTTTCTTCTGGGAGTGTGTGCGTTTACGTTTATTATTTTTTTTTTAGTTAAGTTTTCTGTTCACCTTTTTTTTTTAAACAAATTGCAGTTTCTTTTTTTTGTATATAATTTTTAATCCAAGAGTGAAGTGCGCGCGTGTGGCGTTTTCTTTTCGATTCTACCGGCCGTCCGTGTTTTGTTTTTTGAGGATTACTTTGTGGATTCGTTGCCTTTTCTTTCCGTTGTGAGGGATTAAGAGAAAAGGGAAAGAAAAAAGTTAAAAACGACGCCTTCCGATAGGTTTTACAATGTGTTGCTGACGTAAGATGTACCCTAATACAGGAATGAACGCAGCCGCAGCGGTCGCGGCCGCGCGACATCCGGTAAGTGTGGACGCTTCCTGTGAATTCAAACAATTACCCGCTTAATTAATCAATAATTACTTTAATTTATTCAACAATCGTTAATATAATTGCTTCATTTTAAACCATCACGAACTATTATTTATTATTACAAATAAAACACTCTTAATTTTTTTAAATGCGCTTTTCAAAGCAAATATTCGCGCGTAATATTTAATTTCCCGCCCTAGTCGCGTTAAAAACGATTTAATCAGAAATATATTTTTATCAACACTGATATTATGTTTACCCTCCTTCATAATACGGTAAACATAAAATAATAAAAACCACATTTACTTTTAAATTGAATATGAACTTTCAACAATTAACAGCCGATTCAATTAATTATTTAAAAACACATTTGTTTACTTCACAAATAATTTCTTTTCTCATCCTATATTGTTTTAAAATTTATTTTTATTTTCAATTATAATAATATCCTTCAGCATATTTCCTTTCGCAAATGTATAGCCGTGAATAATTAAATAAAAACATCCATTTAAAAAATAAAATAAAACACTTTCGGTTGTCTCAAAAATTTAATTCAAATTAATTTGTTAAATATACACACGCTTTTTTTAATTTTAAGTTTAATAAAATAATTTTAATTTGGTTTTTACTGATCACTCGGGGAAAGTTTTTAAAAATTATATAATAATAATATACTCAAAAATAACAATACCTATACAATGACCCGCGACAAGGGTTTTACCGCCCAGATGTGAAATGTCTATTGCCGCTCAGTTAAAAACAAAAGTTTACCGAAGTCAGGATCATTTAATTTAAAGAAAGTGTACCAAAATTGTGAATTTTTGTTAAGATTTATATTCTTTATCAACAATTCAATCAAGATTGTTTAATTTTACTATTGAAGCATAAGCATTAATGAACGAACAATATCAACAATTCAATCAAGATTGTTTAATTTTACTATTAAAGCATAAGCATTAAAGAACGAAAAATTTCGAGAATATGGAATTCGTGATGCATATACAAATTCTCGATATTTCTTATTCGTTAATGTTAAACAATAAGTCCTACAACATCTAAAAAATAATGTGTGTTGAGTCATAAATATAATTTATTCGTTATTGTTAAACAATGAATCTTACAATATAATTTATTCGTTAATGTTAAACAATGAGTCCTACAACCCCTAAAAATAATGTCATAAATATAATTTATTTAATTTAAAGGATATTTAAACAAATAAATATTTATTTGTTAATGTTAAACAATGACTCCTACAAACCCTAAAAATCATGTGTGTTGAGTCATAATTATAATTTATTCGTTAAAAAATTTATAAAGATGGTGGTAGTGTTGACTCCTACAAACCCTAAAAATCATGTGTGTTGAGTCATAATTATTTATTCGTTAATAAATTTATAAAGATGGTGGTAATGTTTCACATTGCAGTTTAATTAAATTAAAAGAATAAAAAATAATTCAGGATTATAAATAAGTGAAACAAATCAAGTGTTTTAATTTCAATTAAATCATCCTGAATTAATTCGAAAATGTTTCACCACGGGTTAAGTGAGAAATTAATTAAACATAAAATAAAAAATAAGAAAGTGATTAAGTAATTAATTATTTTCTTTTTTATTCTTTTAATTTATTCGTTAATGTTAAACAAAAAGCCTACAACTCCTAAAAATAATATGTGTTGAGTCATAAATGTAAATTCTCGAATTGGTTTGTATAAAATAAATATTTGAAATTATACTAAATTGATCATAGAGGTATTGTTGTATTAAATATTTAGCTAGTGTGTCAGTTTTAGTACAATTGTATTTCGGATAGAATCGCTGTTGGTACTCCTAAGTTGAAGAACTCGGAAAGCATTCCCTTCCCGTAGCTAGCTTGTGAAAAGCATTTATGTATATAAATATTTAAATTAAAAAACTATTTATGTATATAAATGCTTTTCACAAACAAGCTACGTGAAGGGGAAAATCTTTATTTCTGAGAAATACGTTAAATTACATTACAATATTTACAATAATAAACATCTAGTTAAGCCTGAGAAAATGGCTATCGACCATCGGTCTTTCTTCCTGTCTTTGTCCAGTTCTTGTCTTTTTATTCAATCGTCATGATTGCTAACGTCACTGTCTTAAGTTCTCTAAATTATTTGAAATGAATTGATGAATTTTAGTATAGACATATTTGGGATTGATGTTAGGATTAATAAATGCTTTATTTATTAACCGCAATTTTGCACCGAAATCACGCGCATATTTGCCGTTGATTCATAATTAACACTAATTTCTTTGAACCAAGGGTGGAAAAGTTGTTTTTAACTCACAGCGCGGATCCGACGGCAAAGCATTTCGTTGAACCGCATGTAAAGATTTTATGTGAAATACCCAGCAGTTTATAGTTGCGATTTAGTAGAAAGAGATTATAGAGGAAATAATTGTAAGTCTTCAGAATGCGCAACTAAGTTCCCGCTGTTTTTTTTTTTTTCAAGAGATGGATCCAGTAGTAAGTGCTGGTCGATTGTAACATCACCAAAACATCACAAGTTTGTTTTGAAGTGGATACACGATTCACTCTCGGGGTGGTAAAAATTGTGTGGAGGTCTGGTCCTGGTTACCATGAACCAAGCTTAGACATATGGAAAACAAACCGCTTAGACACATTAGTGATTTTGTCGTTGCGTCATATACTTGCGGTTGTATGAAAATATGTGATTTTGTCCCAAATAATCATCATTGCTGCTTGTCTTCTTTCATTCGAAGAAAACGGCGGCTGAAGCGCATCGAGAACTTCACAAAGTTTTCGGTACGGTCATCTCTGAAGTTCTAGATGCGCTTTAGCCGCCGTTTTCTTCGAATGAAAGAAGAAAAGCAACACTTTCCGCAAATGCTGCTTATTTATGACAAAATCAAACATTTTCACACAACCAAAAGTATGTTTCTCCTAAAATCAATCTAGGATTTATGCATCACGGATTCGCGAATGTTTTTGGGGTGGATCCACGGATTGTGTGAACGCTGATGGTGGTGGGCTCACGGGGATGGTTCTCAAGAATATGCAATAACACGTTTAATTTCAACGTATACACAATGAATTAATTAATTTTTATTTAATTAAAATTAAAACACTTGGTTTATTTCACTTATTTATATTTTCTCCAACTAGTTTCGACCATTGGGTCATCTTCAGGGAGGAATGTACAAAAAAATTTTTACATTCCTCCCTGAAGATGTTAAATATATCAAAAGAGGCACAGAAAGTATTGCAATAATCACAGGATACGAGAAAAGTTTATGCAGATCTTTTGCATAGTAGGATCTTTCCTAATATATAAAAATATAATAAAATAATAATAATACAACCCACTTCACAATCCCTCCAATGAATACCTTTATGAATCCACCCAAATCCCACCCATATCCCAGCGTATATTAGCCTTAAGTAAAAAATTTGCCAATAATTCTGATAATCTACCCCTTCTTACAAAATTCTGTATTCCCCGTAACCCTAATATCCTTCCTAAATACAAACATCCTACAATCACCATTCATCAATTCATTTGCGCAAATCATCAGGACAGTTCAGCTAGCTAGCATAGATTTTTCTTTAACTTCATCATAAATTCACGACAGGGCAGAAAGACCTCTGGTCGATAGCCCAGACAGACTAACACCTATATGTACTGTTATTATTTATTTTGTTATATTGTTAAAATTATCTATATAGTCTGAATAAAGATATATATATATATATAATAATAATAGTAAAAGGATTTATTCACTTGGGAAAATTATTTATTAATAATAGAAAAAAAGAATTTATTCACTTGGTCACAGTTATTTAAAATAATTTAAATAGAAAGATAATTTAATTTGAATAAGTTATCAATTATTTTCAAATAATTTTTATTTAATCTAAGACAATTTGAATTAATACAAATAAACAATAATAATTTAAATTATTGCTTAATATGATAACAGAGTAATTTTAACGAATTCATTAAAGCAATGGATTGGATTTAGAGGCTAATTCATGAGCAATCGCTTTCTACGCGTTTAGAGCGTAAACATTTTCTGAGAATGGATTTGGAGTAAAATGCGGTTAATCGTGTAATCGTATTCGGCGATTTTCTGTGAAATAAGAAAATAAAATCGCTGAATTGATAACTGACATTAACGAAATATTTTTTTTGCTTGTTAAATAATAATAAATAAATGGACTCAAAGACCACATTTATATATTTTACTTTTATATTTCTTTTTTTTCTGCATATTTATTTTGTCCAGTATTATCTAAAATTATTGTAAATTATTCAAATCATTTTTATTTAAGCTATTCTTTTTGTTCATCTTAAAAGCCTTTATTACAAATTGATTATTTTTTTTCACTTCTAGCTCTCTAAATACACCCAACAGCAACAAATTCACATTTAAATTACACCCCATTCTGCGTTTTCACACCAGCTCTTTCTTTCTTTTTTTTATTTTCGTTTTCTGCGAAATCTCTTCGGGGGAATAATTGCTGCTTATACAGTTGTTAGTCGAGGCCCACCAGGTCCGTATCTATCATCGCTTTCAGGTAAATTTAACAGGTAGAATGGAAAGGGAAGGGGGAGGGGCGGAGGGAAAGAAGAGAATCAAGCGCCCGCTTTTAATATTCAGAAGCCTTTGTGTTCTTTGGATCAGATAACGCCAGCTCGAATGTATTTACCTGCGAGGATTTTGTGCTTGCGTACAATGAGAGAATTCTAATCGAAACGAAAACTGAAAGTGTGCATGTTGAAAAAATATGGAGCGTTTAATTAAAATAAATTGATATTTTGTAAAAAAAAAAAATAATCACTTTGTAATTAGCATTTAGAAATGTTTAATTGAAATAAAAAAAAACATTTTTTTTGCAATTAAAATAATATTAATATAATAATATCCTACACCAATATGTGGTAGAAGGATATAAGATTATAGAAGATGGTAATACCGTTACTGTCAATGGAGAGTGGTATAGATCGATGATAACCAACTTTTTATGGCTGAAATTGGAAGAAGTTGATCTTGACAACATTTGGTTCCAACAAGACGGGGCACACAGCAAATGCAACAATTGAATTATTGCGAGAAAAGTTTGGAGATTCGATTATTTCAAGAAATTGTGATATTGAATGGCCTCCAAGAAGTTGTGATTTAACACCATTAGACTATTTCTTGTGGGGTTATTTGAAGTCATTAGTCTTTCGAAATAAACCAGACTCTCTTCAAGCTTTACTAGTCAATATTGAACGTGCTATTCATGACATACGACTTGATTTAGTGGAAAAAGTGCTCGAAAATTGGGTTCATCGAATTCGTTCCTGCAGAAGAAGTCGTGGAGGCCATTTGAATGACATTTTATTTAGAACTTAATTGTATCGATTGTACTTTACATTAAATAAAAAACATTTGAATTTCCTTAACAATAAGTGTGTTTTTTTTTTAAGAAATCATACCACTTATTGGAAAACCCTTTATAAGGAATATGTAGAAGAATGTCATATAAGTCTTCAAATTTTTAATCATTTGCGCTTCTTTAAATAAGAAAAAAATCTCTAATGAAACCATCGGTATTTTTTTTTTTTTTTTAATTATTGTTCGATGATCCAAATACACTAACAACAACGACATGCGATGTGGTTTTTACGCGGCGATTAATAACCTCCTCCTGCCGAGCGAGCGCGTTTGTCTGAGTCGACGACCTCCCGGCAGAAAGCGAGGAGAGAAAGAGAACATTAGGATGCTAAAATTGTCACACCAGGCCGAGCAAAAGCCGAGGAGGAGGCGACCTTTTTCCCGGCCTCCGCCGCCGAGAATAAATTTGCAGTAAACATGTTATACCTGCATGCACGACATGAATCTACTTAATTATAACAACTCACCCACACTCGTAATTCCCGCTGGCGGGGCCGATTTATGCCCGCCGAGTTGGAATTTACTCCGAGAGCGTTTTGAAGGCTTCCTTAATTGCCGCTATTTTCGGATTCTGATGGATCGGTTTTTGATCGACGCTAATTAATCGGGGATTTTTTTTTACCATTTTTCAATTTTGTAGTATTGTGTAGACTTGAACATTAGGGAGACCACATTTGAGTTTCGAATATTTGTCATTATATATTTCAAAAAAAAAAAAATCTAAAAGAGTTTAGGAGTGTAGCGCAACAAGAATTAACTTAATATTCCCAAATTTGTTCAAACCTAAAACTTCAAATATAATAATGATAATAAATGCCTTTATTTCTTCATTAACTTTATAATATAAATATAAATAGTTTGGCAGAAAGACCTCGGGTCGATAGCCTATGAAAGGACAACCTCAATTTATATTATACTATACAATACTGTACTTAATATAAAAGTCTCTTGAATAAAGATATTTGTATATATAAATAGTATAGGTGTGGGCGAAGTTCAGGCTTAACCTACAACGAAACTAGAATTGTGTCAAATCAAGATTGTCATTTTACCTTTCAAAATCAAAATAACGGGCAGTTCCAATTACAAACATTAGATAGCCCACACTTTTTTTATCAATGGAAGTATATTCCTCTGTTATAATAATTTAACATCTTTATTGACAAATAACGTTACATTTTACAATGTGTAGAATGTGTGTTTACAATATTTACAGAATTATTTCAATTTGTTATGTAACTGTCATTGTCAAATGGCTATCGACCCGGGGTCTTTCTGCCTTCCTCTGTTATTAAATTCTATAATTAAAATTTAACAGCTTCTGATGTCACTTGCGTTACTACGTGATGAGCTTTGAATTCACAAAATCAATTCGCGATTAATGTTTGTACCTTAATTCACATGTTACAATTATATTTATGTTTCTACCTACGAAACCTAACCTAAAAAAAATGTAGGTTAAGTGGAAGATCAGTAACAGTTTAAGCTGACTGAACTTCGCCTACACTCATAAGATAGGTAGAAACATAAATATAATTTCAACATATGAATTAAGGTACAAACGTCAATCCCGAATTGATTTTGCATATTCAAAGCTCATCACGTAGTAACGCAAGTGACATCCGAAGCTGTTAAATTTTAATTATATAATTTAATAATAGAGGAATATACTTCCATTAATAAAAAAATACAAAATGAAATAAAGCTATTATTATTATTAATTATAATAAATTAAAGACGACGCAAGCGCCATCTTATTATTATATACAATCATCGGTAGTGTTTCCGAATGGTGTCACGGGATATATAAAATTTTGAAAACGGAATCTTGGATAAACGTGCGTGAAATGAACGAATCCGAAGTCAAAATCTGTAGGAAACTTACCGTTTGGTCACAATTCGCATTTAAAGTCCCAATTTTGAGGTTATAATTGATCCGATTTTCGACTAAATAAGCACATTGCGAGTATAAATCGTACACATGATGAAATAATCTTCTAATTTATGACGAAAGTTAACAAATTTGTTGCGATTTTTTCATTTACTCAGCCAAAATCACGATTTTAATTTTATACAGAAAATTACGTTTACTGACGTTTAAATAAAAAAATCGATATATATTTTAGATCCATTTGTAAATAATAGACAATTTAATTTATGATATCAAACATAGATGGCGCCACCGCTCCACTAAATCGAATGTACAATATAATAAAAAAATAATAGAGAATTATTCATCGACTATTATAATTAATACAAACATATTTAATTAATGATTTTTAATGAAAATATTGGATAGATTGGTACAACTTATGATCTTTTGCACGTTTTGTCAGAATACTTTGCAAACATCTTTGCATACTCACCTAAACTAACCTAAACTAACCTAACCTAACCTAACCTAACCTAACCTAAACTAAACTAAACTAAACTAAACTAAACTAAACTAAACTAAACTAAACTAAACTAAACTAAACTAAACTAAACTAAACTAAACTAAACTAAACTAAACTAAACTAAACTAAACTAAACTAAACTAAACTAAACTAAACTAAACTAACCTAACCTAAGTCGACAAATCTTATTATTATTAGTTATCAATTAGTTGTTTTTTTCCATAAGTTGCACTTAATAGTTTTCAAGACGACGAAACCATCGAATCGAGCATTTTCCATACTTACACACCTCACTGACTGGAAGCGATGTTAGGACGAAGAATAACAACAACAACAAAAAAAAAGAGAATATAAAAAAAACACACCAAAAACGGACGTAAAACACCTGTTTGGTCTTCTAGCGAGAAGGCTCGTTTGTTGGACAGAACCAGTTAGCCGGCCGCCGTGTTGTTGCCGTCGTTGTTTTCGCCTACAAATTCTTCGTCGCGCTCAAAAGGATTAAATGACCGCCGGGATGACAGCGTTTAATGATTGGAAACGATGCGATCAATCGTTTTCACGAAGCGATCGTTGTGCGGATTCCATCGAAACAGGAAGCCGCGTCCGATGAATATTTAATAGGGGGGCCGATAAATTATACTTAAATGGTTTTCATTAAAAATTTAAATTGTGCGCTGGTTATGTAAACAAGTCGTAATGTCGTTTTTTTTTTCTTCTTCTTCTTCGTGTTTGGTTATTGAGACTTTGATGTATCGTCTACAGTAACATTTATTTATTATTTATCATCCTAGGTGTTTTGTTCGAAAAAGTTTTTTTTCTAATCCACAAGCTTAAAAAGTCTTGTATTTGAAGACAATGAATTAGAAAACGTCTTCTTTTCAATACCATAAATCAGGAAAAAATTAATATTTGAAAACTATGAATCAGAAAATGTTTTGTATTTGAAGACTATCTATGAATCAGAAATCGTTTTGTTTTTGAAGACTATGAATCAGAAAACGTTTTGTTTTTGAAGATATGACGTCCAGGACGTCGTGTTACCCTTGTTTACCCTATTTTCCCTAATTTACATGTTCTTGAGGAATGGGCTAAGGGCTGTGATCTTTCTTTTCAGATTACCTGTCAAATTTACACAGCCCTTAGACCTTTTCTCAAGCACATGTAAATTAGAGAAATTGCTAGAAATAAATCCAACGTGAATGATTGTGTGCAGTTTCGTAGAAAACAATAAAAAAGAAAATATAATCTATTTGAAGTATTCTACTTTAGCGCTTCGAATGAAGAATGTCATTTTCAAGAGCAAAAATCAGTCGTTTCAGCGAAAAAGGAAGGCTTTAAAACCATGTACAAGTAGCCAAAATCCGTTAATATCAAAATTTCGTAGTTTTTCACAACCCCCCGAATGCACAATCTATTGAGGACGGTGTTAGAACGAATATTGAAAATATTCCTTTATCAGCGAAAGTGTCACCGCCTGCCGATGAAATGGATTTAGTCTCCAAGCCAAACTCTGGAAAAAGAATAATTTCATATTCTCGCCCAGTTTCGTGTTAGTTAAGTCCGCTCTCCAAAGTTTTTCATTTTATAGCCTCCGTTTTTACAAACAAATAAAAATGTAACTTTCTTAAATACTTTAAAAGAAAATTCATTGCAATTTATTCATATATATTACTATGTATAATCTAAAATCCCCATCTACCATAATGGTGGTGTAGGGGTTATATTACTATAATACGAACTATAAATGTTTGTTTAAGTATTTCAAATTATTTACTTTCTGTTATTTTCATCAAAGAAAATATCCAATCTATCAATGATTACACTAACTGACCTTTACCCACACACAACAATCTCCTTTCTAGATAACAATAGAAAGTATTGGAATTTCAACAACCGCTCAGATAAGAAACGTATTTACAAACATTTTAAAACCGCCTCTATTTTTTTTTTTTTAATATAATATTCCACGATTATCTCGAATTGTGGATCAAACGGCGACCCGAGCCAGTTTCGGGTCATTGCGTTTCGGATTGAGCACGGATCCAAATCCAGCGTCCGCGCCGCGCAATTGTACCAAAACAATTTAATTGCCCATTCATGCGACTTTTATCCGTAACTGATTATTACGTCCAATAAACTGTTACACTTAATTACGCTCAAGGTTCAAGCCGAGCCAAAGTTTACTCGACGTTCGGGCGGATCGACCGTTTTGTTGATTAGATCTAATGGTAGGCACGTTTCGGTGTAATTCTGACGAATGGATGTGTGTGGGATTTATGAATTTTTTTTTGATGTTGTACGTGTCGATTTCAATATTGATTACGAATAAGATTGAGAAAAAAAAATTACCAGAGACACGAGTGAATTTAGACAGGGATTTTGTTGCTTGATGCTTCCATAATTATCTACGGATTTTTGATAAATTCTTCATCATTTCATCATTTTCCGCGTAGAATCGGAATCTGTAATAAAAAATATGGATTCCCATGTAAGATTTCAAAGTTAACCACCCCATGGGGGGGGGGGGAGTTTGTTATGGAGGCTGTGATTGTGAACATTTTTTACAGCATCAGATGTCCCCCTCGAAGCCATTAAACTTTTGTCCTAAAAATTTTATGTTACGATGCATATTCGTCGAGATGTTCCACTGGATGAATTAAAATGGATCACCCTGTATATATATTAGAAAATTAAGTTATCGCTTATTCAAACATTTGATGATAACTGCAATTTATCAAAATTGAGATAACTCATTTATCAGTACGCAATTATGATGATTATACATTTTCTGTATATATAATTTTGATTAACTACATAACGCCATTAATTAGATTAAACTCACACAAACAAACAGCGTCACCCTCGCGGAATAAGAAAAATCCACCCCTCGCGCGCCGTTTGATACAGGAGCGGATCGACCCCTGCGTAACTCAAACACGCACACACGCAACCCAAACGCACGTCTGAAATTTAATATTGAAAAGCAATCATTTCAAACAAACCATCGAGTCGTGTATTAAGAGGGGTGCGACGCATAATAAGGGTTGTTACCCGAAATACGCGCTCTCTGCGACAACCCCTCCGGCCGGGGCGGCGAGGGGGGTTCTCCGTGCGAACGGCGGCGGGGAGCTCGGGATGGATGGGGGTTTGCTCGCCCCTATTTGTACATTCTGTGGGTATATTATATTCGTGACTGTCTTCACCCTAACCTGAGCTAACAACACATGGCGTCGAGGTGGAGGATGTCGATCTCGCTCGCGATTAATTGTTGATGTCGTTCCAACCCTTCGCGTATAATATCAAACCCCTAAAGCGCTTCATTACACACACATTTTACATAGGAAATTATATTTGTTTTTACAAAAGAGCTATCTCTTTTTCGTTAATTGAATAAATACCGCAATATTGATATTTTTATAATTTGGTGGTTTGTCATTTACAAACAATTTTCTCAGGTTACGTGAATTCGTCATAATTATGTATAATTATATCCCATGTATACATTTTTATTTTGACTTTTTTGATACGCCGTTGAGAACCAAATTGAATACACACTTTTTTTAAATCAAAATGGAACAAGTTCGAAGTTTTTCTTCCTGTTAAACATAATATAAGACCACAGAGGAATGAATGCCAAAAGTTAACCGCAGCATAAGGTCATTGAGGAAAGAAGACCAAGAGTGGCAAGCTGTTACGCGCAGTATAGAACCATTGAGAAAGGAATTCCAAGAGTGGCAAGCTGTTAAACAAAATATAACATCGTCTAGGTAGGAATTACAAAAGTGACAATCTGTTAAACGCAGTATAAGATCATTGATGAAGGAATTCCAAGAGTGACAATCTGTTAATCGCGGTATAAGATCATTGAGGAAGGAATTCTAATAGTGACAAGCTGTTAAGCGCAGTATAAGATCATTGAGGAAGAAATCCCAAGAGTGACAATCTGTTAAACGCAGTATAAGATCATCGAGGAAGAAATTCCAAGAGTGACAATCTATTAAACGCAGTATAAGATCATTGAGGAAGAAATTCCAAGAGTGACAATCTGTTAAACGCAGTATAAGATCATTGAGGAAGGAATCCCAAGAGTGACAAGCTGTTAAGACGTAGTATAAGACCATTGAGAAAGAAATTCCAAAAGTGGCAAGCTGCCAAATGCAGTGTAAGCCCGTTCGGGTAGGAATTGCATTAGTGACAAGCTGTTAATCGCAGTATAAGACCATTAAAGACAGAATTCCAAGAATGGGAAGTTGTTAAACGTAGCATAATACCACGGAGGAATGAATGCTAAAAGTGGCAAGTTGCTAAACGCAGTATACGACCATGGAGGAACGAATGCCCACAGTGACAAGCTGTTAAATATAGTATAACACCATTCAGAAAGGAATGCTAAGGGTGGTAAGCTGTTAAACACAGTATAAGACTATTGAGGAATGAATGCAAGAGTGACAAGCTGTTAAAAGCAGTATAAGGTCGTTCGTGTATTAATTCTAAGAGTGAAACGCTGTTAAAAGAAGGTATACGATTCTCGAGGAAGGAATTCTAAGAGTGCGAGCTGTTAAACACAGTATGAGACTATAGAGGAAAGAAAACATAGAGTGGCAAGCTGTTAAACACTTTACAAGAGGATTAAGGAATACCAAGAGTGGCAATGACGGGTAAAAATAATTTCATGCTTTTTTAAGGTGGGTCAGTAGCGTTGACAAACGCAGTATAAGACAATTGAGGAATGAATGCAAGAGTGATTTGCTGTTAAACGCAGTATAAGGTTGTTCGAGTAGAAATTCCAAGAGTGACAAGCTGTTAAAAGAAGGTATAACATCATCGAGGAAGAAATTCCAAAAGTGGCGTGCTTTTAAACAAAGTATGAGACTATAGAGGAAGGAAAACATAGAGCGGCAAGCTGTAAACGCATTATAAGAGGAGGAAGGAATTCCAAGAGTGGCGTGCTTTTAAACAAAGTATGAGACTATAGAGGAAGGATAACATAGAGTGGCAAGCTGTTAAACACTTTATAAGAGGATCAAGGAATATCAAGAGTGACAATGACGGGTAAAAATAATTTCATGCTTTTTTCAGGTGGGTCAGTAGCGTTGACAAACGCAGTATAAGACAATTGAGGAATGAATTCAAGAGTGATTTGCTGTTAAACGCAGTATAAGGTTGTTCGGGTAGAAATTCCAAGAGTGACAAGCTGTTAAAAGAAGGTATAACATCATCGAGGAAGCAATTCCAAGAGTGGCGTGCTTTTAAACAAAGTATGAGACTATAGAGGAAGGAAAACAGAGTGGCAAGCTGTTAAACGCATTATAAGAGGAGGAAGGAATTCCAAGAGTGGCGTGCTTTTAAACAAAGTATGAGACTATAGAGGAAGGAAAACATAGAGTGGCAAGCTGTAAACGCATTATAACAGGAGGAAGGAATACCAAGAGTGGCAATGACGGGTATAAATAGCTTCACGCTTTTTTCATTTGGGTCAGTAGCGTCGACATTAAGTAAAATATGAAAGACTCGATGTGAAATAAATCACATGCTAACGACCGAATTATTCTTACTCAGTGATAAGATTTTTATTTGGAAAATGTTGATTTTTTCTTCTTGAAACGAAGAATTTAGTGTAAATTCTTCTTCGTTGCCATATTGTTTAAAGTGCATGGATTAACTACTTAATGTTATATTAAGTAGTTCCACGATTGACCACTAGGGATTTTTTTGTTAGATGGGTCGGTGCTCAGTTACTTTTGGGAACTACTGATATAATGCAACAATTTTTGATTCGAAAATATATAATGTAAAACTCAAAAAAAAAAAACTAATATGAGGCTATCTATTAATCCATCAATAATAGCAATTTTCTAAAAAAAGGAATATTTATTTTAATTAGTTGTTTATAAAGCGTGTAAACATATCATAATCACCCTCTTATATTTATTTAAAAAAAATGTATAAAAGTAATTTATCATCATTGAGATGATCTTCTACAAACATACATTTTTCATTCCCCGCAGATAACAAACTCGAGTGTTTCGATAAGGGGACCTTTTTCTAAATGCGTATATTGATTGACTTTTCATGCAACAACAAAAAAAGCGAAACAAATTCACGCATGCAGCCGACCGTGAAGCAAACCACCCCGAGGGTAGGGTAAGTCGGGAGCGGAAAAATGCCCCGAAATTAAACTGAGAACATCATAAACGCGTTACAAAAGGTTAACTGTGCTAATATTTACCGGGCCGGTGCAGGGGAGCGGGGATTGCGACAAAGGCGGCCGTCTGCGGGGTGTCTAATTGTACGGGGCGAGTTTGCCACCCCGGTTTTCAGGGGCGCACTAATCCCTCCCCTGTAATAAATAAGCAGCTGATATGAATACGTACTTAAACACAATGAGGGCCAGGTAATTTTTTTGTCGAGTTCTTTTTCTTCTCGGGGATGTTGGGGGAAGAAATTAGTTTCGAGTTTGTACTAGGGGGAGAGGGATGAAATGTTAATATATGGATTTTATGATTTCGCGGTTTGAGGGAGGGAACGTAGGGAAAGTCGAGTGCGTTTGAAGTCGATAATTTGTTGGTTGTATGCTTTATTAATTCACTATAGCTAGTATAAAGACAGGGTGTACGGAAATTATGGAAGTAAATATCTTCAGTAATATTTGTCAGATCAATACGAAATTTCGAACAAAAATTTATATTCATGGCGAAACTTAAATAATGTAAATCTCTTTTGAATCTTTTAATATTTTCCATAAAAACTAAACACGTAATTCAAATAAAAGAATCACAAAATAAATAAATTTTAATATAAATCTCTCATTTATAGGATAGGATTTTGAATTTGTTAATGTTTGTGTTTATTCTTTTAAATAAAAGTTAACTTTAATTAGATTCGGAAATGACCGAGTCCTACACATTTTGGAACCTCTCAATATTTTGCACAAAAAAAATCAATAAATTAAATGATGTAACATGTACCTAACCCAGGAAAATCCTCCCTTCTAGCCTTGTATAACAATATTGTTTAATTTTATTGGATTATTTGTTTGCAATGATATTTCGATCGCTTCATAACAATTTAATGGAAATGTTCAGCCAGCATTCATCTAGCGTATGGATAGCTAGTGATGGCCATTTCGGTTTTTCGAACCTCATCAGACCAGTGTGTTCCATGTGCAATGCCTTGATTAATGTGAATTTCATTTCATGTTCTCATAAACAGGACAAGTTCGCCTTTCTTTAGTGGACGAAACAATTATTCTCGGTCGTCTACATTGTAGACCCAATTCGCTGACGATGCCACTTGAAATTAGGCAAAAGGTGGCGCTCGCGTCGTATTTAATTTATTATGCTTCATAATAAGTTCAATTTAGTGTTCCATGTGCAATGCCTTGATTAATGTGAAATTCCTGTTCTCATAAACAGGACAAGTTTGTCTTCCTTTAGTGGACGAAACAATTATTCTTGTTCGTCTACCTTGTAGATCCAAATCGTTGACGATGCCACTTGAAATTATCCAAAAGATGGCGCTCGCGTCGTATTTAATTTATTATGCTTCGTAATAAGTTCAATTTCTCACAACCGTTTCTTCGGAACGAAAGCTTATTCAAATTCAACATTTTTTTCAGAAATTTATAATTATCATTCTCATTGGCAAACATTATTATTTAACGCTGATTTTAATCGCTCGCATTAAAAATGTGAAACCACTTAAATATCAGTCTCTAGTGTGTTATTAAGTATTTCTAATTTCAACCGGTGCATTATTGATATTTACACGCGGCCACTCATATTCCAAAATTTTTGCTCCGATAACAAATCCACTTGAAAAATTATTGTTTGTCCGCTCCAGCCGAGTGCTCGGTTCTCCTCTTGATTATTAATCCTGATAAGGCATGCGGGACGTGATTGTGAAATGTACTAAGCTGGAGATTATTTAAATGTTTTTTTTATTATTATTACGTGGCGTGAATAAAATTTTTAAACTAGTTTTGTTCATAATAATTTACAATTTTCAAAACAGAAATGTGAAAATCAAAAATTGTTTGTGTTATACAATGAATTTATTCATAATAATTTACAATTTTCAAAACAGAATTGTGAAAATCAAAAATTGTTTGTGTTATACAATAAATTTATTCATAATAATTTACAATTTTCAAAACAGAAATGTGAAAATCAAAAATTGTTTGCGTTATACAATAATTTGTTATGCAACAGCATATGTTCATTGTGTAGTTCAATGTCCAGCGGGGTATTTGCTCGAGAAGTAGTTGTCATTATTAGTTAAGAAATGTTTTATTAAAGATATTTTCGAAAGTCATAAAAATGTTTCTTGAATAAGTTTCTCATCTTTCACGTGGTGAAACACATTTAACTATGATTTAAAAGAAAAACACTTGTTTCTTTTAAATCATTGTTAAATGTGTTTCACCACGTAAAAGATAAGAAACTTATTCAAGATACATTTTTATTCTTTTAAATTTCACTAATATTTTGGTTTTTTATTCCAACTAGTTTCGACGTTGAATCATTCTCAAGGAATACAGAAGTTTACCTAAATTTTCTAGATGTAATAATTTATTATTTGATCTTGGAATTGTTACGTCTAGAAAATTTAGGTAAACTTCCTTGAGAATGACTCAACTTCGAAACTAGTTGGAATAAAAAACCAAAATATTAGTGAAATTTAAAAGAATGAAAATGTATCTTGAATAAGTTTCTCATCTTTCACGTCGTCAAACATATTTAACTGTGATTTAAAAGAAACAAGTGTTTTTCTTTTAAATCATAGTTAAATATATTTCACCACGTGAAAGATGAGAAACTTATTCAAGATACATTTTTATTATTTTAAATCATAGTCATAAAAATGTATTTGAATACATAAAAAACTGAGTTGTTTAGATTATATTGGGTATATTGTTCCATGTTTTTATTTTCAGCTGCCTGACACGTGTTTCGATCCGTTACGATCATTTTCAAAGTTAAAACTGGTTTGAATTTGATAAATGTCACAATATATATACAAATCTGTGGATACTAATTGAAGGATAATCTGGCGCCAATGTTTAGATTAGTCTAGATTAGTTTAATTAGAAAGATATCATATACTAATTAGTCTAATACATATATGGATAATATAAAGACTGTCTTCAGTTGGCTGATACAAAATTGAAGTTGGAATGACTGGACGATTTGCTCCGTATCCATTTTAATCTGGCAAACTACACTTTCTTCATCACCATCCTTACTATTGACTCCAATTGAATGAATTGTTACTAATGAAATTTTGATGGCTTCATAGTAGGTTCATTTCAGTGCTCTTCTCACCAACGTTTTTCGGAACTTTACCTTTTTTTGTTGAGAAATTTACAATTATCGTTCTCAATGGCAAAATTCTACATGAATTCTTCATTTATCGAATGTTTGAATAAGCGTTGAATGAAGTAGGTTATTATCACTATTAACATATTTACTTAACGCAGGTGCGGATAATGCATTAAAGAAATATCTGTTTGATAATAATTCAATTTTTCGCTGTCGAACCCCGAAAAAAAAAATAAATAAATAAACCGCTCGCCGCGTTAACAATGAGCTTTTTGATGAGTTCATGTGTGCCATCTGCCGCATTCGCGCGATAATGTCGGCCGAACGCGGCGTCGGCGGCGGGGGTGGAGGAAATTAAACCCGGTTTAATTAAACGCGAAATAAAACACGGAAGGAGAGCAGCGCGCGCGGTGTGGAAAAATGATATTCACGCAGTCAATCACGCCGCGCGCGCGAATTAATTCGGCCGAATCGATAAAGTGCCGCTAAAAGACGGCCGAGGGGAGAGTTCCGCCCTCCCCGGGGTTTTATTTCCTCCTCACTTCTTCCGTTCGTTTTTTTTTTTCGTTCTTTTCTTCTCCCCGATCCCGCAGACGACGCCCGTAAATCTCCGAGGGGTGGAATTTTTAGCGGGGGCTTATCTACGAAACAGGATTATGCGTCATAAATAACACGTTCTCGATTTGCATTCAAGGGGATGAGGGGATGCTTTTTTTAACGGGGGGTTAATAGATGGAGGACGCTTCACCGACTCCCGGGGAATCAACGAGGGTGCGGATTTGTTTTTTTTTATTTTGATTACAGTGACGTGTTGAAAATTTTATTTCACTGAGATTCGAATTTAAATCAAAACGCAAAATATAGAAGACTTGATACGTGAATTGAGGAAAACCACAAGATATATGAATATTTAAATATGATTAATTTGACTTCTTCTGTATCATTTTTCTTTTTTTCATAAATTTAATTTTTACAAATTTCCTCAAATATTTTATTATTCTATCATCATTTAGTGATGAAATTTGATTTTAGGTTTTGCTAAACTCTGGGTGACCGATTGGGCTTATAAACGAATGAAATTAACTCAATTATACAAGAACCGTGATAAGATATGTCCAACTTAGTTTAAAATAATTTTTACTTTCAATTATTAGCCTCGAATAAAGACTTAGACCTATCAGATTCAAGGTCCAAAACGAAGGTGTTTGTCACAATTCAGGAACTTGTTTTTCTTATTAGATTGTTGCTAAAGGTCTAAATAATCATTTAAAGCAATAAAATCAGGGGTATGTATTTCGTAACTATTTTTATAAATTTTTAATGCTCAGCCACGGATTTTGTATAGAGAGGCGAACTTTTCTAAGTGCAAAACGAAGGTGTTTGTCACAATTCAGAAATTTGTTTTTTACTCTTAGACCAGCCGAATCCTTTAATCGAACCAGTGATACTTAAGATTTTTCTAAGAAATAAAAATTACCTTGAGTTTGTTAAAATTTTTGCTGTGTGACGGTATTTGAGTAATAAACAATATTGTAAATAAGTTGGTAGAATCCATATAAGTTTGTTTGGTTATTTGATTTAGATCAATAAGATTTTGAGAAGGAAGTAAGTTGTGCAATAAAAAGAGAAGCGAGAGGAGGAAAAGGTGATATGAAGTTGTTTTGGACTGAAGCGGGTAATCAAACAGAAGCGGAGAAACAGAAGCCAGCAACTAGCCACGGAGCGGAGTGAAAGAGAGCCCGTGGGGTGCGACGGAACGCAGGTAATATCAGACGACATTTGGTAGATGCGACCGTAAATAAGCCACCGCAGAACGAACGACAAGAACGAGAAGGGCGGGCGGTCCCCGGGCGGAATTGGCCCTGAGAGGAAAGGCGAGGCCGGTCGTGAACGGTGAAACAGCCATTTCCTCGTGTAATTTAAGGGGCCAGGTGGCTCGCAACCCGCAGGGGGATCGTGTTTATATCAAGTGCATTCACCAAGCACCAAGAAGCGGTGTCGTAACAAATTCCGGGCGAACGGATCCGGAGAGGGCCACACCGCGCGTTAACGGCCCCGCAATCAATATTTACGGGCGCGCGTTCCTTTTTTGCCCGCTTTTTCAATTCATTGGCGATTTATTGGATCCCGATGCGATAACGGGAGATAAGGAACGTAACAGAAACACCGAATCATCCGATAACGATGATTCCGGCCGGCTCGGGCGGGTCATTCTTCCCCCGGCTTTATCGTCCAATTAAATCAAATCGAGGCACTTCAGCAGCGAGCATACCGTCCATACATCAAAGATCGAAGATACAGGCGGAGGTTGTATATATACGGAAAGAATACAATGGGATCGCTCCGGGCTACAACCGCAAATCCGGTAAACTCGGGAATTTATCTGATTGAAACCGCACGAACAACACCAATAATCGGAATGCTGTAATAAGACGTACCTAACCCAGGAAAATCCTGCCTTCCACTGCAATAAGTCCATACAAAACTATCTATACGCTTGCTTTCCAACGAATTTCTACATCTTACTCATACAGACAATCGCTTCAATGGCTCCAATATCAATACACTATAAAAACACAGCTAAAAATATATTACATTCCTCAAAAACTTTACATTACAATATCAATTTTTATTTATATATACAAAAAATAATTTACAAGAATTACACCACGTTCATTTAATTTACAATTAAGAACCATTATTTATCCAAGATTTATTCCATCATTCAATCAAAATCGTCTTTGTAGCTCTTCCTTCTGGTTAAACTCTTCTGATATAGTTTGATAGATTTTTATGCAGATAGAAATTATTATTCCATTTTTACATAGTTTTTTTTTTTTTTTCGAAAAGGAAAATTTGCATACATTTAGTGACTATATAATGCAGACTTACATTTGCTAATTTAGATGTAAGTATTCCATCATGAATAAGATCGAAAGCTTTGAAAAGATCGGTACAATCGGTGCCAATGGGAATTAAAAAGATTTGGCAATTGGATTCGATAATAGTAATTGCTTCAAATGGCGAAACCTTATCAAACAATTTAGAAAAATGTTGACTATTAAGAAAATTGTTGAAGCCCGTTCAGAAAGCAATAATACTTCAAACATGCCATATAGTGCGTAAATTCCTTAAGGCTGCGGTTTAGTAAAAAGTGATAGCTATAAAAATTGACAGTCACTATTTCATGTTGCATTGATGCCATGCTCGATGGACTATATTGTATTATACATTATAGTAATCTTAAAACAACGAAAAATTTGGTCAGATGAATTAAAAATTATTTCAATGAGTAGTTTTTATGAAAAACAATTATGAAATAATAATGAAAATTGGTCATATTTATAGCGAATGGATGAATGAAGATGGAGCAGGCGTAGATGTTATAGTAAAATAACAATAATAATAATATAATAAATAAAGAGGGGAAATAGGTATAAGAAGAATTTGTTAATTTCGTTTTTGTAAATATGTTGTTTAGATGCCAATAAAGGTTTTTTTTATAGCGAATTTTGATTTGCGTAAAATGTTACAATAACCTAACGGGATCAATCAAAAACATTTCAGATATTAATAAATTTAAAATTAGTTTAAAACAACATCTAATGCAACATTAACAATTGATTAAATAATGAAAAAAAAAAAAAAATATAATAATTAACAATACTAACCTCCAAATACTATTAGTAAAGGAAGAGAAATTCTCCGATACCAGAATTGATTTTTAAATAATCAATTTCTGTTGGAGATAAATTTCTACAGCAAATTGGTTATAAATAACCAAACAGTAAAACTAAAATATTTTTAATCTTCTTTATGTTAGTTGTTGGTTGTGGAGACTTTAATTATTTAAATAAAAAGTATTTTTATTTAAATAAAAATATTTTTGATAATAAAAACGTATGCAATGAAAATTTCAAGGATGTTTAAATTTTAATTTAATTGTGGGGCAGGCAAAATAATTTCGGTCCTAACAATTGCTCACAACATGAAAAAATAAATAAATAAATAAATAAAAAAATCAATATATCTATTAATGTAAATATCCATTGAAATTTTAATAAAATAATTCTCTTTAATATGGGTTAATAACCCGAAATTAGTCGAGAATTTAAAGTTATTCAATATAATCAATGTATTTTATTGGTTGATTTTTAAAAATGTATTCATATTTATTTTATACAATAATTATTATTTCTTTCTAAAATGTTAACGTTATTTTTCATGTTATGCAATGAATTTGTTTTATGAACAAGTATAAACAAAAATTGAGGATTAATCCGAAAACTCAAGAAACGTCCAAACAAACACTCAGCGCCGATAAATTAATACAGCGAACACAGACGGGGATGTGTACACACGGGCCCGTCAATATTTACATAGCGTAATAGCCTCCCAATATAGATTGTCCAATTCGGGCGGCATCAAGTGCAATATCAATATCGATCACGGCGTATTTGTTTTCCAGCGACGGCCGCTTGTAAACCGTAAAAGCCGCTTTTAATTTTCCCCGTCGTCGTCATCATTGTTTTCCTCCTTTTTTTTTCTCCTCTCTCGTCGTCTCCATCATCTCCTGTTCGGAGCTCCTTTTTACAAGGCGAGGAGATCCGTGGAGGAGATAAGAGAGTTCGGCCTACACGGTTTCCAACATTTTGTCGTCGCGTAGTCATTAATTTCAAAAGGCCCCGGGTAAGTGAGCCGTAAACAGGTTTGTTCGATTGGTAAGTCCACTTTACGTGCTAGGATTTTTTATTAATAATTAATTAGCGCCGGGCAGATAAACTAATTCGTTAGTTCGATCCATCTCTAATATCCATCCATCTCTAATATAAACAATACAAGATGTATTGTTTATATTAGAGATGGATCGCGTTTAGATTACATATTAAAATAGTTTCGTTTATATAACAATGTCTTGTTGATGTTGCTTACATAACTGATTACATAATTAAAAAAAATGATGAAGAACTTTATTCACTATAAATAGAAATCAAAATAAATAAAATAAATCAAAATAAATAAAATACAAATGATTTGAAAATTACTAATAAATTATTCTCACATTTAGCTCTGTGACTTTTGACTTACGCTAGGTAAGTACGTTAAACAACTACTTCCCGGGCAAATACTTGTCAGAATAATTTATTATTTATTTTCAAATCATTTTTATTTAATTTATTTATTTATTTACTATTTGTAAATAAAACAATTAAGTTATATCGTAGAGATACCGCTACAATTGTTTAGCCAACACATTATGGTCATTAATCATCTGCCTAATGATGGCATTGTGTTGGCGAAACAATTGTAGCAGTGTCTCAACAATAAATTTTTGTGAAACTGTTGTTTTATTTACAAATAGTGTATTATGGAGTTTCATCAAGTAAAAGCCTCAACCATCGATTATTGATTATATTAAATAAAAATGATTTGAAAATAATTAATAAATTATTTCCACATTTAGCTCTGTGACTATTGACTTACCTACGTAAGTACGTTAAACAAATGCACATTAAAACAACTACTTCCCGGGCAAATACCCACATTATGTACACCTGCTGTTGCACATCAATAAAATATTGTATAATGCAACAAATTTTGATCTGAGAAAAATTTAATGTAAAAACAACAAAAGGAACGTTACTTAATACAAGGCCATCTGCAGACACGTGTTTCGGGATCTATTCCTCGTCAGTACAGCTATGCCTTACATAATTTAAACATCTTTATTCAAATGTGTATATGTATGTACAATAATATATAAAATCAGAAATATATTCTGTAGATGAATCGGCTATCGACCGGAGATCTTTCAGCTTATTATAATATTTAGATTTAGATGGTGAAAATCCATGTTCCATTTAATTGACTGGTAGTATTGGCGCAGTTTTAAAATTTAATCTTTTTATAATTAATATACATAATTTTATAAGGTCAAACCCTCCCTCTTAAAAGATTAGGTTGTAAAGGAAAGCAAAGCAAAACATTATCCTTTGGGAATACAGGAATAAAGTGGATGAGAGAGATATAAAGAAAGCGGCAACTGTTGTTGCTTCATAAAGTTCGTCGTGAATAGGAGAGAAAGTCTAACAACAACAACGAAAACAAGTGGGGGCTTTATAAATGGTAATTAAACACTACTATTACAAGGCATCCTTTATCTCTAAATCATCCCCAGTGGATGTGGGTAAAGGGAGAAGCAGTCCGTCTCGGTCCGCTTGAGCCGAACAGAGGGGAGCAGTTTGCGTAAAGCGTTGATGGCTAGTTAATGGAATCCATAATTTAAGAAGTTTTAGTTAGGTGCCAGAACGGAGCACATTCTCGAGTAGTTAAACATTATTAGGCATGTCGGAAGGGTCGAAAAGTGGGACGGCGGCGGCTGCGGCGGCGGAGGAGACGTATTTCCAGAAGCTATGCATCAAGGGCATGTGTGGCAGCAGGGGCTGCGGTTGCCCAGACCGCATGCCGCACGCTCAATGCCGGCCGCAGGACCGTGGCTCTGCAACCCCACCTAATCCAATCAACCCTTCCTCTTGTAATTACTGTTTAGCGAACTTTAGAGGTCCACTCCGAGGTATTTGTTTCAACTTTATAATCAGCGTTTTTGTCGCACTTCTCCCAACTATTTCGAATATCAATTAAATTTACTTTTCACTTTAAACATTTAAAATATTCAACATTTTGTTATTACTATATATACAGAAATCTTTATTAACAAACAATCATTTTACATACAATAATATGCATAGTTACAATTGTGTAATAAAATGTTCAACCAGCATTTCGGTTTTTCGAACCTCATCAGACCAGTGTGTTCCATGTGCAATGCCTTGATGAAGGCGACTGAACGGAAATTGTGTTGCGGTTAAATACCTGATATGAATAATAATAATTATTAATAATAATAACAATAGCAAAATATTGGAGCTAAATGTAGAAATAATTTATTAATTATTTTAAAATCATTTTCATTTCATTTATTCTATAAAAAAGTGTTTTTTGTTGAATCCGTGTTTGTGATTTTGTGCTTAGGTGATGATCCCGAAAATTTTATAATATAAATACTTTATTAAAACTCCTTCTGCAGCGGCAGTTGCTGACAGAAGTAAGTTGTTTTTAGTCATAATTTAATTCGACAGTTTTCAGCTGCTTTGGAAGTAAACGTCATTTTTTCCACAATAATACTTTGCTGTGTAATACAGAGAAAAATATTTATATACAATGAATTACAGCAAAACTGTTGTATATATTATTCTCGAACACAATTTTCTGCGAGAATCCATGTGTGTGTAAAATTACCCTTATTCACAATTTAAGTGCTCCACCCCTAATTTTGAAAAAGAAATTCACTGCAAAGAAATTACACAGGAATTAAGGGTTCATCGTCCTAGAATTAAATTCTTTTTTTAACCTAAATCCACAATTATTATAAATAGAAAACAGTATTCATTCTACTTGGTCAAATCATTTTTATTTAATATATCACAATTATTATTTTATAAAGTAATTAAACCATATTTTTATAAGTTGAATCCATAATTAGTATTATATAATGTAATTTCGGTATGCGAATAATAATTTATTACATTTATAAACAGGACAAGTTCGCCTTTCTTTAGTGGACGAAACAATGATTCTCGGTCGTCTACTTTGTAGACCCAAATCGTTGACGATGCCACTTGAAATTAGGCAAAAGGTGGCGCTTGCGTCGTCTTTAATTTATTATGAATAATTTATTATTTAACAATTAATTTCAACTACTTCATAAACATGTTTTTGTTTATTCCAAAAAAGCTACAATATTAACGCTTGATAAATTACAATCATTTATAAACACACAAATTCAATGAAACAAACAAAAAAAAAATACAACGATTCATTCGAAGGCCGTTTTGCGAGCGTTTTTGCGTTTCAACGGTCCGCAATTTTTAATTTCGATCGGAATAAAGCAATCGGCTAATTTTATAATAATCGCCCGTTTCTTTTCGTCTTTATTATCGTTAATTTTTTTAATGGACCTCGCGGCGTAATCACGGCACATTATTTTCATAATTGCTTCTCAGTCATGTGTGTCAGTCGTAAATACCTACGCTCGTGTTTTAATTGGGAGAATTATTAATCGAATCACGGTCCAGATCCATAAATTTTTTGAGCGATGAAAGAAAGTGTTTTGAATGTTTACGCTCAATGGGATACGGAGAAATTGCCCCAGGGGATTTAATTGAGTGTTCAAGGATTTGTTTTTTTTTTTCGTATAATTAATTAATTGGAAATTGATTTCAATTTTGTTTGATTTTTTTAAAAATATTGTTGTAATAATTGTGTATTATAAATAATTCGACTTTACTCTCGTTTAAATTGATTCGCGTATTTTTTACATCACCAACAACAGAATCTTTTTATAGGTATATAAGACCAAAAACCAATATTTTCTTCAGGAATTTAAAACTCTAATTAAACGCCAAATTTCTGAAGCATACTCCCTTTTTATTTGCAATACTGAAATTAACCTAAATGAGAACCCCTCTAACCTTATCTAAATTCGTAAACGAGAAACTACTCGAATCACACGTGTGGTACGAAGAACTTACAGATACTTAATAGACTTTGATTAAAACACTAAATCAGTGAAGTGTTTTAATCAAAGTCTGTTAATTAAATATGTTTCACCGCGGGTTAAGTGAGAAATTAATTAAAAAAAAAATTACAGATACTTAATGGATTCGCCAACATCTTTAAAAGTAATTTCAATCGAGTTTCAAATCCCACGCTGGGCAACGATTCAACTGCATATCCGCCATTCCTGATCAATAAAGTGGATGCAACTCAACTTATTAATATAATATCACGCTTTCCAAATAAACTCACTGCTGGTGATGATAAAATACCAAGTTTTTTTTTTAATTCGCGACTGTAGATATGCATTGGATAGCCCATTGTGTACGATTTTAAATTATTCGATCGATCGATCGATTCTCTAGCATGTTTCCAAATGTTTGTAAACTGTCAAGAAAGTTTACAAACATTTGGAAACATGCTAGACTATGTCCCGTTTTCAAATCTCATCTTCGTAATTATCGATCCTTTCTAACTTTGCTAAAATCTTTGAAAGTGTATTGCTTCATAATATATTTAAAGGAGTGTGTCGATTTATGTCACCATATCAAGACGGATTTATGCCTGTCAGATCGACAACAACAAATTTGGCCACAGTCTCGCGAATGTAATTTTAGGTTTTAATAAATAAACTACAGTCTCGCAATATTTAGCCGATTCTCTTGACCACGAGTTCAAGTTGTCGTTATCTATACTAATTTTTCACGCGCCTTTGACTCAATTGACCATGTTCTTCTAATTTTTCAACATTCTCGTTTATGTGCAGTTCCTACGGTTACTAAACTCATTGAATCATATTTACAAAATCGGTCATGTTATGTATTTTACATGGTTTTAAATTTAAACTGGTGTTCCGCAAGGTTCTTGTCTTGGCCCACTCTTGTTTAATATTTTTATTAATGAGTTATTGGGCGTGCTTACATGTCCTGTATTGGACCTCTGTTAAGATAGCAGGGCCCTGCTCATTTGGCCCTGCTATCTTAACAGAGGTCTGTATTGGCATGATCTTAAAATTTTTTTAAAGATTAATTCTTGGGATGATGTAATCACTCTACAATCGAATTTAAATATAATTTCTGACTGGTGCAAGAGTGTTAGTTTAGTACTAAATGTCAACAAATGTTGTGTGGTTAGTTATTTCCGTACTTATACTTCACTTGAATCAAGTTACCAGATCGAAGGATATCAAGATGTACCACGTTCAAAAATTTAGGAATTACTTTTGAATATAATGTTTAAAGTTGAGTTGGTTCAACTTTAAACATCATATTCAATCTGCCCGAACTAATGCATCAAAGACTTTTAGTTTTTTTACCTTCTAGATGGGTGGTTTGGCAGTTGGAAGTTAGGATAGTAAGTTGAAGTGAGGTTGATCTGTTTGGAAGGAAACCGATATTGGTATATATTTTTTAGCATGGATTAGAATTTTTTCTTTTATGAGGAATTCATACATTTTTTTCAAGAATGGGAAGTAAGGTTATGGGGCGATAATTTTTGGGAGATGAAGGATCGGTGTTAGCTTTATGGATACATGTAATTATTCCTTTCTTCCATTCTGAGGGAAATATCAGATGTTGGAAATAATAATTGAAAATGGAAATAATATAAGAATGGAATTAACATATAATAGCCTCAAGTGTCAAGAATTAGTAATTTTGTAATGAAAACATACATTTTTGTCAAAAACTATATTTATGTCAAGTTGTTGAAACCATCGACAAAATAAGGTAATTATCCTTGCATAAACATACACACACACACACGAAAAATCAGCTCGTGTAAAAACGATAATTCCCTCCAGGACAAAGTGATGCACGTAACATGTCCCTATTAAAAAAAGCTTTCACTGTTGTTAACAAAGAGCGGCTGCGAGGGCATTCCTCACACACACGGCAGCGGATCGCGCTGCTCTCTGATAGTGTGAAACGAGGTGTATTTCCTCGCTCCGGCAGTCCGTGACTAATTTGATACTTATTTTTCCCTGCAACGATATCGTTTACATGGTTTCTGTGAGCGGAACGGTGGCACTCGGTAGTTTAGCTCAAGCGGATCTGGACGTTGAAAATAAATAAATAAAAAAGCGAGCGAGCGTAATGGCAACAATAGAAAACACAAAACGCTCCGCGCTCAATTAGTCGCTTATCAGTTTCCCATTCCGATTGAATTTTAAAAGATTTTCCGTTAATCGGCGCTTACCAGAGTGGAAAGAATTGGGTGTGTTTAAATTCGATTGTTGTTTATTAAATGAGGAAATGTTTGTAATAGCATTTTTTCGAAAGGTGTGGTATTGGTAGTATTTAGAAGCTTTGCTGAATAAAATCATTACAAAATCAAAATTCATTACTACATTTATTGGTTTACACTGTTACGAGACACAAAGTATCATTAATTAAACTAAAATGGATGTATTGGATGGTTGAAGCCGTTACTTTATGATGCATATTTAAATGAATGAGGTAATTTTTTGCTGTAATCAAATTCTTAAAACTACTGGAGCATAATCTAATAAGCTATTCTGTATCAGAAATGTTAGAATGCCACAACAGGCACTCGATAAGTAATAAAATAGAGGTTTCCTTCACCCAGGACATTGTGCTGACAATAGGAACAGGAAGGCTGATGAATTATCTTGAGCCGCAGCCAAAATTACTATTCATCTGCATCCACCTATGAAGCTTCTATATGAGATGTTACATGCTTCTATATGAGATGTTACATGCCATCACATTTCCTGGAGCTCTGAATATGTGAGATCTAAACTGGAAGAAGAATGAGCAGAAATGGCGACTATTAAGGATCTAATAATCTCGGCACTGGTATCCCACCTTGATGACGTGAGCATTAACCAATGGATATAGAATGTAATTTACTGTTGTTTTTTTTTTAAAACATACAATTGCTTTATCCCGCAAAATGATTTTTTCTCTTTTTACTTAAATGGGACACCCTATATTTTTTAATAGAAAATTAATTACTCTTCATTTTTATATAACATATTAAATAGCTACCGTTTACCGTTTTTGAGATATTTAATCTCAAATACAAATTTGGTATAGAATTTTTAATCAAAGTAGTCCGTGCCAGAACAACTAATTTATTTAGTTGTGAAAGTTACGCGAACACAAATATAAAATAATTTAGTGAAACGAATAATCAAGTGTATTAATTAAAATACAAAATAATTAATACATATTTTTTTACCACGGGATAAATGAGAATTTAATAAAAAAAAAGTAAATAAATATTAAGCTGTAATTATTTTAATACGCGATAATATTGAAAATACAACAATTTAAATAGGTACGTTCTTGGCTGTGCGCCAGGATCCAGGTACAACGAATCTTCTTATCTCAGGAATGCGTTCTCGGAGTGAGTCGTCGATCGTTTTTTTCTTCTTGATTTGCGATAATTGCGCTCTTGTATTTCGATTCAGTCGTCCGAAAAACGCGCAGTGTTCACTATTCCGGTTTAATTTTTAACGTTAGAAATTATTAATAATTAAAAACGCGATTTATTTTTGTTTATGAACAAGTGGTAATAAGTGAGTGGTGGAGGTGAGTTGGTTTTCGATTCACCAGGAATGGGTTCGAAGTTATTTTTTCTATTAAGGTATGTTAATATTAATAATTTATTTTTAAACAGATTTTACGATTCCTATTATTATCATCAATTTATTCTACAAAATTGCATTTATCAATAAATTACTTTCGCAATAAACAAATGCGATTTTCGCAAGACTAAAGTAGGTATACATTAGTTTTAAATTCATTAATGAAGATTTGCTAGTTTGTTTTGCGATTCCTATTCTTTTGGTATAGAATTTTTAACCAAAGTAGGCCGCGCCAGAACAACTAATTTATTTAGTAACTTTCAACGCTTAATATTATATTTAGTAAGTAAAGTACATTTTACGTTATATTTTGTAACACTGGTGCAGTCAAACATACTTCTTCAATACATGATTAATTTAATTGTTAAAATCTAACAACAACTATATTTTTTGGTTATTATTCGAAAAATATTTAAAATATTCCTATATGCTTCTTAAATTGATTTATTTAAACAATTCATGTTGACTGAAAAACCGAAAATAGATACTAAGTGAAATAATAAAATATTTATATCATTTTGTTAACATTTTTATGTATTTATTTCACACATTCACATTTTTTTTTAATTCAATAACATTCAAACATATTACAATTTTTTTTTAAATATGTCCCAATAACCATTATAACTCGCTAAATAATCGTTGAGCAACTATTTTCTTTATATTTTGCACGCGCCTCTAAATATCGATTGTCATTTGAATATCCTTTTAGGTTAGGGAGTAAGTATGTTATTAAATACCAGAAAACGATTATGAATTGCATTTGTTTTAATTATAGCCTACTTAAATTATAGATTATAAGCGAAACTTATAATTTTGTACTTTGAATTGAAATTGTTAAAAAACGGTAACAGATAGGGGTATAGTTTATTATACAAAAATTAAAGAACAATCAATTTTCTATCGAAATAGTGTAAAAAAATATAGGGTGTTCCATTTAAGTGAAAAAAGAAAAAAAAAATCATTTTGCGTATTGTTTCACCCTGTACACAACATTTGCTTTATGGTAACAAACGATTATTCCTTATATTATTAAGCATTTTTTTCAATTAAATTGCGTTAACAGAAAGTTTACATCGTTTTTCATTTTTGAAAAATAAGGCATGAAGACATGAAATTAGGCAAAAGATGGCGCTTGCATCGTCTTCAATTTTTATAAAATAATGGTTAATTAAACTAATATTAATTACCCCAGATTTTAAAAAGAGAATTAATTCGTAATCGCTCGGATTTGTGCCAGCAAAAATATTGTTCTCAGCCACAAAACAACCGAACAAAAAAAAAATAGCATGCACTCAATTTCAACCTCCATTACGTCGAACAACATTCCGTCGCGGCGCGGCAATTGTTTATCAATGGAACAGCCAGTTTTCCTCGGTCGCGAATAATGAGTTTACGGAAAACGCGTGGGCACTTCTGAAAATTTGCGCTCGTGACTCGCAGTGCAAACAGAAAGCGTTTCCCTTCCCCCCTCGGAACGGCGACGTTGTTGCCTTTTACGAATGCCCGAGTTATTGTTCCGAGTGTAAATATTGTTCTCGCCGAAAGCCGTAAAATTCTGGTGACCGCTTTCTCGGGCCGTCGAGGAAAATTACAATAGCGCCCAATGTGCGAGCGCGAAATGCAAATTGAAATAACGGTATGCGCATTTTTTTTCTTTCTTCTTCTATCCTTGTTGGTTGGCCAACAAACATTTAAATAGTTGCAATGATTTGTAGCAAGTGTATGTAAATGAGATGATGTCGAGTTGGATGGAATTAGAAGATTGTTGATTACTTTACTTTTGGTAAGAGTCTTCAAAAAATTCTCTTTGCTGCAAGAACATTTTTGAAAAGAAATTTATATTTTGAAAAAGTCTTGATCTTTTTTTAAAGAAATGTTGCCCAAACTTTGTATATTTAGAAATCACCAACAATTACACTGGTCGGCATGAAAATCGGCCCTGACACCATTCCTGCTGATTCTTATGTAAAATGACCTTCTGAATCCGAATATGACCCCCGTTTACCCCCATCACCCACTGTTTTCGGGGGATCACTTTTATCACTTTTCGATAATAATTTGGAGGGATGAAAAGGATTATAATCCTTTACATTTCTTCTAGGGGCTAGAGAGATGAAAAGTTCCAAAACATGAACATTTGTAGTAAGGAGGTAGATTTGGGGGGGATTTGCCCCCTTAAATTGCAAAAAAAAATCATTAAAATGATCGATTTTTCCGTTTTTTCGCAGTTTTTTCACTTATTTTCTACATATTCCAGCTTCCATCCCACCTCATCCTCCCCCAAACAATAAAAATATATAGCAACAGTTCGGAAGATTCACTGTACCACGCTGACGCTCTCAATAACTCGCGCGCACAGGTTTGCCCAGGAATTTTCATGCTTTGACAGGTTTAAACTTGCATTGCTCTTGTCACTATAGACCTGCACTGTAATCCTTATCTTCCCTCAATACATCTCTAGCGATCGTAGAGTCAACTTGTCGGTGCTCTAGGCGGGGATTCTGTGTATCCAAGTTGTTTAGATTGTGTATAACGGTAGAAATTTTTTAATTCCGGCTTTTTCCAAGTGAATTACAGTACGTGAGTGTGAGTTGTGATTAATATCGAGCATTTATTTACTGTTTAATTATGCCACGCGAGTGTAAAAATCATCCCGATAGCTTCTGCTTTGTTTGCGGGGAATTGACTTTAAAAGCGCAACGAAAACCCCTTTCTCCGCTTCTTAAAACTGCTTATAAATTTTACTTTGATTGCCAAGTTGGCGATCAGAACAAGAATTGGGCTCCAACAGTTTGCTGCACTACTTGTTACAGTAGCTTGACCAAATGGCTCAAAGATACTCGTAAATCAATGCCATTTGCTGTGCCCATGGTTTGGCGCGAACCTCGCTGTCATCTCACAGATTGTTACTTTTGTATGACTTCCACCGTCGGATTATCTAGCAAAAGTTAGCATACAATTCAGTATCCTAATATCCCTTCAGCTCTAAGACCAATCTTTGCCAATCCCAGTGCCCCCAAAAACCTATACTCTAGAGCCAGAAACGGATTTGAAAGACTTTGAGCCACAGCCTGGACCATCTTATGATACGTTCACCGATGATGAAGAGTGTTCTGCTGATTCAGCTCATCGAAAACCTCACCTCGTTACTCAGTCGGAATTGAATGATCTCGTCAGGGATTTGGAGTTACCTAAGATTCAACTTCTTGGATCTCGACTTCAGCAGTGGAATCTCTTAGAAAAGGGTGTAAAATTCTCTTCTCCCCCCAAACCGGTGGGTGATGGGGGAAAACGGAGGTAATATTCGGATTCAGGAGGTCATTTTACATAAGAATCAGCAGAAATGGTGTCAGGGCTCGAAAAAAATTTTTTTTGCAGACCAGTGTTATTTTTTGAATAACAAAGTTTGAAAAAAAATATTATGATATACTGTTTTCAAGCTTTGTCATTTATTAATCAGACTACAGTCGACCAGAAATGTAAATAAAGAAATGAAAGAAACAGTTTGTGAAGAAAACTAGTCCCGGAATTTCCATAATAGAAAAGTCTCCCTCGCATCTTTGATATTCCAATGGGATTACAATAAAAAATAAGTGTTATTATTACAAACATGTGCCGGCGTTTGGATTTCGAGTGTCGTCATTAAGCGCCGAAGGAGTGATTAAAACGGACGATAATAACAATAATAAGTCGTCACTCGGCCGGAATCCATAAATAAATCGCCTAATGATGAGGCGTTTTATTTTCAAGTGGTATCACTTGGACGGGTTTCAAGTGAGATCCTCTGCTTGCATCACGTCTTTCATACTCGTGAAGTGAGTGCCATGCCACGCTGTAGTTGGCATTCCGTCCGATTGCGACAGCGTGTTCAATTAGCGAATCCGCGTGTCTCCCGGCTCGTTTTGTGCAATCGAGAAACGCTGCATTTTTTATTTGAAATCCGTGACACACACAAACACGCACACACAGATAAACATGGTTTTGTAAATATCGAATCGGCTATTAATTTGCGCGTTGGGTTCGTTTTATATATAAAAAAAGGGTCAATGACAACGATTTCTTTTATTTTGTTTTCACGCATATGTTGCAATTCATATTAATTAGGAAAATTAAATTCAAAATTAATATATGAATGGTGGCTGAACATTGTATTAAATTGTAACGTACGATGGTGTTCGTCGTTACGGTTCATTTATTTTATTTGGATTTCCTGAGTTTGTTGTTGAAGACACGATTTTGTCAACTTGGATTTGATCAATGACAGTCATAGTTAAAACTCTTACTTGATATTTAATTAATACTTAATAAACGACTTTACAGTTTGAAATAAATAAGAATTAGAAATTAGAGATTTTAAAAACTGTCTTACTCAACTGTTGAAATAGAAGTTTCCTCCTCAACACCAGAACAACTTCATTTCTTTGATGATAAGATATTACACTAATTGTTTGTATGCATAACATGGAATAACATTACGAGATTATTTTTTTTTTTTGGCATAGGGTGAGATTATAATTGATAAGAATTTATTTGGAATATGAAAAATATTTGATTTACGAATTATTTGCTATTTCAAGTCACATATTTAGGATATTAATGGCCTCATAAAGCTTATTGAATAATTACCCAATATTTTTTTGTGTTTTATTTTATCTAATTTTTTATTTTTTTATTTATTTTATTATTTTAAAAACTTTTATTTTATTAGTTTTTTTTTTCTACTTAAAATTGATTAACGAACCAGTTTAATTGAAGATTGTCACACCTTTTCTGGCCACCCTGCATTAGTTTCTTCGATTAGATAACGCACTAATTATAATTAATAATTTAATTATAAACCTTTATATTTTTTTTTATAAAAATTATTATAATTGTTGAAGCTTGAAAACTTCAATAACGCGAGCATCTGTGTGTTGTTTTTTTTTTGCGCACATCTTATTTAATAACGCAATAATCAGTTTTTCAGTTCTATTTCTATATCGTACAGTTGTCATCTGGCGGTTATTGCGTTTTCGGAAATAAAGAGAGCGCACATGTGTCCGCCTTTTGACAATTATGCCCGTTCGAGTGGCGCTTTTTGGCACCGATGTTCCTTTTAATAACCGCCCGCAACGGCCGCTCCTCGCAATAAAAATAACGGCACCGAATGGCCGCAAATACTGACCCCCCGACCATCATCATCGTTAAACGTTAAACTCAATTGGACGATATTGCCGAATGCGACGGTTAAAAGGGGGATCCGGATAACCCGCACTTAATAATTATTTTTTATGTAATCATTTTCGAGAGGGATCGAGTGGACTGTGAGGATGTGTTTTATTAACGTCTTAAAAGCGATTGCTTAAACTGACCATCAATTATCGATGTAGACAAGAAATAATATATATATGCAAACATCTTTATTCGGACAATATGTCAACAAAAATTTACTGTATCAATCCGGGCTGTAAGGTAAAAGTTAAGTTTAACGTGTATGTTATAATTATTATCACAGTCTACGGCTGCTTTTTGTAAGGTAAAAGTTAAGTTTAACGTGTATGTTATAATTATTATCACAGTCTAAGGCTGCTTTTGTAAGAGATGTATAATACATAGAATGTGAATTTAATTAATAACGTAAACGTTAAACTTAACATTTTCCGTACGGAATAGCCCCGAATATGTCCAATTGTGTTAGTAGTCTGTCATGGACTATCGACCATAGGTCTTTCTGCCATAAGAAATAATATTTTAGTAACTTTGATTTTTACATAGAAATTATCACAAAGGGGTTTCCATTTAGAAAAGAAAAAAAAACAATAAAGGGAAATAATGAAAATCTCTCTATTTTTATCAGAATAGATAAATAGGAAGTTCTTTCTTTCCTTGAACTAAAAAAGTCTACAAAATAATTTCCTCTAAACAACCACTTTAAGAAATGGAATTAATTTATATCAATAGAAAGTTGCTTTTTTTCTTTTTTTTTTCTTTTAACCAAAATAATTAAAAATTTAGAAAATTATTTCCTGTTGCCATTTATATAAGATTGATCAGTAAGTTTTTTTTGTCAAAAAATCTACAAAATCAATTATTTCAAAGAAAGCTTTTTTTAACCAAAATAATAATAAAAAAACATTTCCTGTTGCCATCTATGGAAGATCAACCAGTAAGTTGTTTTTTTTTTGTTTCATCAAAAATTCTACAAAATCAATTCTTTCAAAGAAAACTTTTTTTAACCAAAATAATAAAAAAAAAACATTTCCTTTTGCCATCTATGGAAGATCAACCAGTTTTTTTGTCAAAAAATCTACAAAATCAATTATTTCAAAGAACCACATTTAGAAATTGAAGTAACGCCAGAATAAGAAAATAAAATTGGAAAATTTACTTTCCCTTGTTTGAAACACGTTCTTCTTTTTTTTAATTTCTTACTCTGGCATTACTTCAATTTTTTAAAGTAAGTTGTAGGAAAATGAAAAAAATAGAATTTACTTTCCCTAATATGAAAAACGTTGTACACTTTTCTTCCTACAACCTGTTACATATAAGGAAAAGTAAATTCTCCTTTTTTATTTTCTTACTCTGGCGCTACTTCAATTTCTAAATGTGATTCTTTAAAACAATTGATTTTGTAGATTTTTTAACGAAACAAAAAAAAAAACAACTTACTGGTCGATCTTCAATAGATGGCAACAGGATTTTTTATTATTATTTTGGTTAAAAAAAGGTATCTTTGAAAGAATTGATTTTGTAGATTTTTTGACAAAAAAAAACTTACTGATCAATCTTATATAAATGGCAACAGGAAATATTTTTTATATTTCTCGGATCAAAATTTGTTGCATTATGCAATATTTTATTGATATGCAGCAGCAGGTGTACATTATGTAATTCAATGTCCGGCGTGGGTATTTGCCCGGGAAGTAGTTGTTTTAATGTGCATTTGTTTAACGTACTTACGTAGCGTAAGTACGTTAAGTCACAGAGCTAAATGTGTTTATTAATTATTTTCAAATCATTTTTATTTAATATATATTTTTTTTTATTTTGGTTAAAAGAAAGAGCTTTCTACTGATATAAATTAATTCCATTTCTTAAAGTGGTTGCTTAGAGGAAATTATTTTGTAGACTTTCTTGGTTCAAAGAAAAAAAAAAACAACATTCTATTTATTTGCTTCTATTTATCTATTCTGAAAAAAAATGTGGAGATTTTCATCAGAAGTTCACCGTTTCACCAAAAAAATCAATCTACAAAATGTTTATTTGTCGCCATCTACGAAATATTTAACAATTTAAATGGCTTACCGTTAATAAAGTTATTATTAATTAACATTTTTGTTTCTTTTAAGGTTGCGGTTTAGTAGAAAGAGATAGCTATGTAGTAGAATGAAAATAATCGTTTGAAAAAAGAGCCAATCTTTTGGATTAAATAATATGAATATGTATTTACATTTTTTTATCTACCAAGTATAAAGTATCAGTCTAAATAAAAAAATAAATCGTTAATTTTCGTATATTACTAGTTCAAGTTAGAAAATAAAATTGTAAGATATAATAAAATTAATAGATAATGACTGCTAATTTATTTGAATGCAAAATTTAGTGAAATCCTTGAAATTTTCATTGCACAAGTTTTTGTTAGCAAAAATATAATTTAAATTTAATTAATGCGATTTTTTTGGGTAATTAACATTCCCAGATTTACTGCTTAAATCGCCTTTATTTGCAATGTGCTCTTTGTATAATGATCTACTTTTGCGCGATCCAACCCTTCATTTATTTTACATATCTACACCTAAACAGATATTCACTTATATTCTTAACATCTTGCACGGTTCTTAGATTTATTGTGTGTATTGAATGTTCACTTTTTATATTAATTTTAGTTTAACACTTACAATTATAAGCCATGTTATCGATTTGTATTGATATTTTGGATATTTATGAATTTGAATTATTGTTTTTGTATTTTGTTATTGTGAAATTTGTAATTTATGTAATCCTTAGTCTAGTTTTAGGGCTGTTGGGTTATTAAATAAATAAAATTTTCATTGATTTTTCATAATTGATTTTTACACAAACTTAACAGCTCTAACTTGTAGAATTTAATGATACTAAATTAAATCAACCATATTCAGTCAAATTGTAAAAATGTCACAGAGCTAAATTTGAGCATAATTTATTAATTATTTTGAAACAGTTTTTATTTAATTTATTTAAATAATATAAAAATAAAAAATTATCCAATTTTGTACGATTATTATGTATATTTTTCTGGTGTTAAATAGTAAAATTGAGCATTTTTATCTTAATATTGATAGGGCTTTATTGGATCATTTTGGGTCTGCATACACCAATTAGACATAGGATTTTATTTATTAGAGGCAGAAAGACCGATGGTCGATAGCCATTTCCTGAGGCTTAACTAGAGGTTTATGATTGTAATGTAATTTAACGTATTTATCAGAAATAAAGATTTTCTATGTATATATATATATATATATTTATTAGATTTTTTAAATAAAATGTATATTATAAAATGGAGATTCCATAAATAAATAACTAAACTAAACTGTGATGAAGTGAATGAATACTCTTTTCTATCTACAGTATTTTTATTTTCGTGACTGTAGTTTCGGAAACTCGATTTGCCATTATACAAAACGACGATAATTAAAATTTTCTGTTATACAAACAAACTTAATTAAACACGGGTTAAGTGAGAAATTAATTCATCAACTTAAAAGTGTTTTATTGTATTAAATAGAACGTTGTTTCTACGTTTTAACCAAAAAAAATCTACAAAATAATTTCCTTCAAACAACCACTAGAAATTGAATTAATTTGTATGAATAGAAAGCACGAAGAAAAAATTCAATACCCCTATTAACTTATTCGAAATAATTTCATTAATTCATCACCATCGGAATAAATGTTTAATTATCTGTATATCCCCGATGATGACTTATTAATGGGGTTTACATTACTCCGCCTCTCCATCCCCGCTCAATTATTAATCCAATATATCGCATTATACTGCGGCCCCATAATGTTGAATCCATTAGATTTGTACAATTTGTACGGTTGAATAATTCATCCCCTGTAATTATATAACAATTCACCTAGAAGTGACGTGTATTGGATGGATGGGTGGGCTGGGCGGTGGATCGAATGGTTGAAAGAATGAATACACCGCACATTACTTTCATGCCGCTTATATTAATATAAATATTCCACTTGAAAAAAAAAATTATTAATAATACAGCATGGAATATTATTTAATAATAAGAGTGGGACATGGTTATTGTACGTTTTGTACATTAAATATAATTATGCTCGCCGTATGGTATTAATAAAGTTGATTATTGTTTATTTTATGGGTTGCTTTATTTTTTATTAACACGCTATGAATAATTACAATAAATTATTATTGATTTCGAAATTATACCTAATAATCTATACACAATTAAGGTACTAAAATTTATTGTACATTTATTTATGAATACAATTATATATATAAATCTTTATTTATTTATATATATATATATATATAATTTGTAATAATTATAAATAAATACAATAAATACTTAACAAAAAAATAACTATGAACATTTTTTTTTTATCTTTTTCCTTTCTACCGTTAGTTGTAAGGAGTTTTTGTTTAGTGTCTGTTTCTATATTTTTCTCTCCATGTCTTTCTGTCCTTGGTTAATTGTTTAATGTCCTTCCAATCTATGTCCTTTTTTTCTGCTTCTTCTCTAATTATGTCATTCCATGTTTTTCTCGATCTTCCCCGGTAATTTCTTCCTTTCGCTCTTGTTTCATATATTCTTCTTGCTGTTCTACTAACATAAAAATAAATTCTGCCAATTGGCTGTCAACCGTTGGTCTTTCCACCAGGTTTTATAGGCGTCTGTCCTTGTCAGTTGCTGTGTCAAAAATGTTTTGATCGCTAAATTCGTCGTCCATTGTCTTATGAAATGAATTTACTCGTCGTGATCATTAAAGTTATGAAATGCTGAAATGAAATCATGAATGGTGATGGTGAAACGTTTACGTTTGTGAGTGATATTTTTGTTTCGGGGAATGCACAAAGGGTGTAGGAGATTGTGATGGATAGGTTTGAGGCAAATTTATCAGCCAAGTGGAATACGATTTTTTTTAAATATTTCCTTTTTTCGCATGATTATCAGCTAAGTGGAATACGAATTTTTTTAAAAAAAATTTCCTTTTTTTCGCATGATTATTTACAATGAAATTAAACAAGGAAAATTTCTGGCAATGATCAATAAAATTCGATCAAACCCTTTTTTGTTTCATTTTATTTAGCATGATTATTTATTTAAAAAAAATGCTAATTAAATTCGAACATTTTCCGTATTTAAACCGCGCATTTAATGTTTATTGCTTTTAGTTAATTACACCTCCGGATTGAAACGCTAAAATCGGTCGGGCGCTAAGCGATTATAAACAACGGAAGTTTTCCTCTGAAAATCCGGGCGGGTTTGTTGAACTTAAATATTTATGGAGGCGATGAAATATTTACCATTTTCTGCGGGGAATCAAAGGCGAATTATATTCGCCATTAGTTCGGGCGGGTGTTTGTTTTAGCCGCGATCGTTATTACACAGATTACCGCGCGCTAACGTCCCATTTTCTGGTATATTTCGGTAAACTGTTATTCTGTGTACAACACGTTGACAACACGCACATTTATTTCAATTATATACACACTCGCTAATTTACTAATTATGCGCGGGATTATGCTCGTTACAATATTGAATTAATTTTATAACAGATCCGGCCGAATTATGCATGTTTTAATTAATTTGCGAGTCGTGATTATTTTCAATTTACTAACTATACGAGTTTAGCGTTTCATTTATGTAAATCCTCAAACGTGTTTCGGGCGCTTAGATTCTTATCAGTACAATCTAAGAACATACCAGAAGCTCTTTTATTTATAACGCATAATTTATAATAAAACACTTTCTTGAATAACTTTCTCATTTATCACTTGGTGAAACATTTTGACAATAATATTAAAGGATAAATCAAAAACACTTGATTTGTTTCACTATTTGTGAAATAGTGAAACAAACCAAGTGTTTTTGTACAACATGAAAAGGGATATACGTAGAGAAAAGTGTTTTTATTAATAATATTAAAGGATAAATCAAAAACACTTGGTTTGTTTCACTATTTCACAAATAGTGAAACTATTTCACAAATAGTGAAACAAACCAAGTGTTTTTGTACAACATGAAAAGGGATATACATAGAGAAAAGTGTTTTTATTAATAATATTAAAGGATAAATCAAAAACACTTGGTTTGTTTCACTATTTCACAAATAGTGAAACTATTTCACAAATAGTGAAACAAACCAAGTGTTTTTGATTTATCCTTTAATATTATTAATAAAAACACTTTTCTCTATGTATATCCCTTTTCATGTTGTGCAACTGCAATGTGTGAAGCTGGCAAGAATCAAATAATCAGGCTATTCATTTTTTTTTTTTCAAGCTATAGATAATACAAAACAATATAATAAAAATAATTACAATACATGTAGGTAATAATAGAAAATGTCTATTATTTGATATTTGTTATAGTACTTATGTAACATAGGTCAAATTGTCAGAGTAGCTAAAGAGGGAATAATTTATTAATTATTTTCAAATTCTTTTTATTTAATTTATACATGTAGGTGTTTGCTGGGCTAGAGTTCTGTCTGTCCTGTGATGAATTTATGATGAAGTTATAGAAACAATCTATGCTTTATTTTTTAAAATTTTATGAAAAATGTATAGATAATAACATACAAAATAAAAATGATTTGAAAATAATTAATAAATTATTTCCACATTTCTATCCGTTTTCTATTTATAATTTTAACATGATTGAATTGTATTTGCTTTTAATGAAGAAATTGCTTTAATGGATGATTTATGAAAATAAAAATACTTCGAAAAGAAGACAAGTAGTAAATCCCCATAAACCACACACCAATCAATTCCCCAGCAATGAATCAACCGTGGCGTTTCTAATTCACGTTAATTGTAATAAAGTGGATGTGCCGGACTTAATAGTAAATTGCAGGGTTTAGTTGCCGAGGCTGCGGTCATCCTATCGTGGCCCAGGGATTGCACGGGCAGGTCGGCCAGGCCAGGCCAAGCCGAAAGATAGCCTTGCGGTCACAGCAACCGCGAACTATGTGCGAACAGCAGATTGTCCACACTCCACTTAATATCTACCCATCTCCGTCGCTCCGCTTGTTCTAGGGTCGGTTTTCCTTCGAGCCGGTCTCGGGATCGCCGGTAATTATTACACGGCTTCATTATAATGCGCACGCTTAGTTTTATTAAATGTGTAATTACTCGTAACCAAGAGAGTAATTATTATAAGGCACGGAAAATATGGAACGTTTAATGGCCCGTCGTTAACGGGAGGGTTTGGATTTAAATTATACACCTTGTGGATTCGCTTATTGTGTTCATAGGCTTTATGAGGACCTTATAATTTCGTCCAAACGGCTTTTTCAAAGAAATCATCCCTTAAGTGTTTAACACCAATATTGTGTAAAAAAGAGATTTTTTATTAATTTTTTTTCATCAATATCAAGGATAATTTCGACGAAAGTTGAAACTTGTCGGAGAAAATAATCATATTTTGGTGAAACAAAACAATTATATAAAGAATGTCCTGCTAATTTTTGGAAATGGCTTAACCGTAGGTTGCTGAGACCAAAATATGAATACAAAAATTAATAAAAAAATATTTTATTGATAACAATCGAATGTTCCATTCGATTTGAATAAAATTTAATGTGTTTCTCGCCGAAGGGTATCCCTTAGGTATCCGCGCTTGGACGAAATTGCATCGTCCCGCTTTATGCGCATCCCTTTTTAGGAAGAAATGTTTGCTTAAAAAATGCTTACACAAATAGTGTATACTTGATTAGAGTAATCGTGAAATTCAAATCATAAAAAATGAAGAAAATCCTGTTTCACTAAAAAAAAAAAAAATACTCAATAGGTTCGTCATTTTTTTATTATAAGACCAATAATGTTTGTGAATGTTTGTGAAAAGAATACATAAAGTTGTCTCATCAACTTTCTTTTGTTAGTAATTGCTGGCGACGTAAGTTGATGGATACATAGATTGCTAAATGGATAATTCATTTATATACATTAAATTATAAATTGAAGAGATACAAAATTCCTCGACTCGCAGATAACGAAAATGAAGTACCAACCCAGGAGCTTCCCATAGAAGTTTAGTGTACTTGTGGAATTTGAATAAATTAATTGGAGACAATCATGATTCGTCAAAGTTTTTTGCTCAATGGGTTCCTCATCTTTTGTCATAAGACCAATAATGTTTGTGCGTGAGGTTGCTTTATCATCTTCCTCTTACAACGAAACTTGATGTAATTACCTGAACATTATATCACCAAATTTGTCACGTGTTTTATAGTTACAAGCTTAATTGAATAGAAGTTTTATGGCGCTTCGACAACATTGGACATTTGCTCCACACTAGCTTAATGGGCGGATAACAAATATAAACATTAGAATTTTCAAAATCTCTATCACCAAGAAGACCTTACTAAATTAGTCCAAACGGCTTTTTCAAAGAAATCATCCCTTAAGTGTTTAACACCAATATTGTGTAGAAAAGAGATTTTTTATTAATTTTTTCATCAATATCAAGGATAATTTCGACGAAAGTTGAAACTTGTCGGAGAAAATAATCATATTTTGGTGAAACAAAAAAAAAACAGTTATACAAAGAATGTCCAGCTAATTTTTGGAAATGGCTTAACCTTAGGTTGCTGATTCCAAAATATGAATACAAAAATTAATAAAAAAAAATTTATTCATAACAATCGAATGTTCCATTCGATTTGAATAAAATTTAATGTGTTTCTCGCCGAAGGGTATCCCTTAGGTATCCGCGCTTGGACGAAATTGCATCGTCCCTCACTAAGGGTGTTTAATAAACATATATGAGCTGGGTGGTCATATATTTTTCGATCCTCATATTTATTAAAAAAAAATAACACAAACTCGTCGAACGAAATGTTAACTAAATTCCATCAAGCTAAAGGATGGACCATCTAATATTAGGAACACAAACCCGTCGAACGAAATGTTGATTAAATTCCATCAAGCTAAAGGGTGGCCCATCTAACATTAGGAATTTAAATCGGCTATAAAGGAAGATTTATGACTTAGTGGTTTTAATATTTTTGGAGCCATCGAAAAGACGTTCAAAATACTCCAAAGAATTTTTAAACAGCAACTGCAAGAATTCTACGAGCATCGGTTGCCAAATCAATGGAATTTGCTTCAATTCTGTGATAATTATAATTGTTCATTCTTTCATAGGCTATTGCAAATTTATAACCTAGATAAAAATACAGTGAAAAGAGGCACTGCTATTTTATGTAATACAAAATTAATATACGTAAGCCTACATCTTTTGAAAGCTATTGGGAAGGTCAATCATATTATATATATTATATCATATTTATATATATTTTACAACTAATTGGTTTGCATATTCCTACTTTTAACAGTAGATATAAGACTACATTTAATATCAATCATAATAGATAAAATTTTGGCGCTAAATCACCCATCAGCATAATTTGTAATAACTTTAATCAACTACCTCCAACTTGTGATATCTTTTTTGAATCACTAAAATCCATAGTTGCTTTATGTCAATCAAATAATTAGGTTTTTATTATTTTCTTTATAATGTTAAAATTCGCTATATTGTTGTTATCTTGTATATTGTCTTGTAATTGGGAAATCTTTGTTTCCTATTGGGCAATAAATATTATTATTATTGTTATTATTATTATATTCGATATAGTCGATGAATTTTATTATATCGTCAAATAACACTGCATTACTTCACTTATATTTTATGAGATACAAAATTAAGGTACTTCTATGGGAAGCAATTGGTTGAAAAATGCAGAATAAAACACTTGGTTTATTTCACTTAAAAACTTGTTTTTTTTTACATTTCCAATCAATGATGCGGTTCGGTGTAAAAAATGGGTAATTCAGAAATAGGGCGTTGCTTTATATTAAAAAAACGTCAATTATATGAAATAAATAATCATTCTGTATTTTTTAAACTAAAATATAGCTTTTATGAGGATGGAATACTTAATCTATTTACACATTTCTTTGCTCAGTTCTTCCATAATTGGCGAGTCAATACAAATAAGCTCCATTCTGAATATGGAAGAATTTCCTTTTTTCAGCAATCTTACGCAGTTGCTTTTGAAATACGAATTATTTTTTTTTCTTGAAGCATTTACCTGGCTCGCCGTAACCCGACCTTTCGCATTTACATAATATTGCTATCGTTCCTTAATGCGTATTTTATTATGTTTTTGTGCAAACGCAGTTTCAACGAAATTTTAGTTTTTATGGTGTTTACCGAATCTGCGCGACGCGAACAATAAGCATCATAAACCGCCGAAACCCAAACAGCTCAGCGGATTACCCCAACAGCTGCATGCCAGAACCAAACGGGAGGCTCGAGATGCAGAGGAATACGTTTGGCAACATTGCTTCGGTGGTGTAATGAGAATTATCGTTGACCAATTAGAATTACTCATTACCACCATCTAGCTTCCTAAAACTCCACCCACCACCCCGTGGAGCTGCCAAGGGGCTGAAGAGAACAGACAGATCAACTCGAAACGTTGAAGAATAAACACTGTCGCGACAATTAATTTTATACTTTGTATAATTTTGTATATACTGGTGTTTTGAATATAAATCTCAATTAAATTAAAATACATTTATTATTTGCAATTTTCACCAAAGTTGCAAATTGGTCCTTCGACAAAGTAGTAACACATTCAACAATTTTTAGAAGTGTCTCATGAAGCAATATCGCCGATATTTTATGAGATACAAAATTAAGGTACATCTATGAGAAGTAATTGGGTTGGTCTATCATTTTCGTTATCTGCAAATCGATGAATTTTGTATCCATTCAAGTAATAAGATACAAAATTAAGGTACATCTATGAGGAGCTATTGGGTTGGTACTTCTATGGGAAGCTCTTAGGTTGGTACTTCATTTTCGTTATCTGCAAGTCGAGGAATTTTGTATCTCTGCAAGCAACCGTGCATTACTGCGCTGATATTTTATGAGGTACAAAATTAAGGTACATCTATGAGAAGCAGTTGGTTGGTCCATCATTTTTGTTATCTGCAAATCGATGAATTTTGTATCCATTCAAGTAATAAGATACAAAATTAAGGTATATCTATGAGGAGCTATTGGGTTGGTACTTCTATGGGAAGCTCTTAGGTTGGTACTTCATTTTCGTTATCTGCAAGTCGAGGAATTTTGTATCTCTGCAAGCAACCGTGCATTACTTCGCTGATATTTTATGAGGTACAAAATGAAGGTACATCTATGAAAAGCAATTGGGTTGGTCCATCAATTTTGTTATCTGCAAATCGATGAGTTTTGTATCCATTCAAGTAATAAGATGCAAAATTAAGGTACATCTATGAGGAGCTATTGGGTTGGTACTTCTATAAGAAGCTTTTGGGTTGGTCCATCATTTTCATTGTCTGCAAGTTGAAGAATTTTGTATCTCTTTAAGCAACCGTGCATTACTTCGCTGATATTTTATGAAGTACAAAATTAAGGTACATCTATGAGAAGCAATTGGGTTGGTCCATCATTTTCGTTATCTGCAAATCGATGAATTTTGTATCCATTCAAGTAATAAGATACAAAATTAAGGTACATCTATAAGGAGCTATTGGGTTGATACTTCTATGGGAAGCTCTTAAGTTGGTACTTCATTTTCGTTATCTGCAAGTCGAGGAATTTTGTATCTCTTCAAGCAACCGTGCATTACTTCGCTGATATTTTATGAGGTACAAAATTAAGGTACATCTACGAGAATCTATTGGGTTGGTACTTCTATGGGAAGCTTTTGGATTGGTACTTCATTTTCGTTGTCTACAAGTCGAGGAATTTTGTATCTCTTTAAGCAACCGTGCATTACTTCGCTGATATTTTATGAAGTACAAAATTAAGGTACATTTATGAGAAGCAATTGGGTTGGTCCATCATTTTCGTTATCTGCAAATCGATAAATTTTGTATCCCTTCAAGAAACAGTGCATTACTTCACTGATATTTTACAAGATACAAAACTAAGGTATATTTTTGGGAAGTTATTGGGTTGGTCCATCATTTTGGTTGTCTGCAAGTCGAGAAATTTGGTATCTATTAAAATAATAGTACCTTAATTCTCGGCTATATTATGAGATAAAAAAATAAAGATTAGTGTGTAAACATCTATTCGAAGTTATTCGGTTGGCTAATAATTTTCGTTACCTTCGAGTTAAGGAAAATAACAATGTCTTAATTCGCTGTAATTTTATCAGATGCAAACAATTGGAAGCTACCGGGGTTAGTCCATCATTATCTTTACCCACCTATTCGATAAGCTTACACCGGTAATCATATCCTAAATTTAATCCAAAAAAAGGAACACGAAAATCCCCGATGTAACAGCACGCAACATTAAAATCATGTTAAACATCTGTTATTGAAAAACCCCCGCTGGCGATTATCGTTTCGCAATAAAAGAGAAATTTCACGTGCATTATGCTTATTAAATATAATAATTCCGAATCGCCTACACGCCTCGAAAGGTGCAATAAAGAAAAGGCGTCAAAAACGGAGCCGAGCGAACGGCGGCGCTCTTTGTGCTCGAGCGCACGGTAAAATTGCCAATAATTCACCATCGGGTGTCCCACACGCTCGACGGCGTCCATTGTTTATTTTCAGCAATAAACACGCTAATTATTTAAACGGTTAATTGAAGTGCGCGGAATTTAATTTTCGATTCTGGAAAGTCATCCTCCGCGAATTCGCAGTAATTATCTTTTATTTGTCAGGTGCCGCGTTTTTTTTAATAATAATTTCCCCAGGCATCCGTTTTACTTGTAATGGTGTTTAGCTACAAGATCTTAGTGTCAGAAACGCGAAATAACCTCTTCATTGAAGAACTTGTAGAAAAAAAGACCAGACCAATGTATTCCATATACCTCGGTTTTTGTGGTTCGGCTCAACGAAAAACTATTAATAATGCCCACTTGGTGGACGAAATGTACATTTTGAAGTATAAAAATAAGTGGAGAAAAAGCATACTTGTTTTTATTTTTTACATTAATTCAACTCATCTTCATATAACTCAAAATCCAACGTAATAATGTCAACGGAAGTTTTACTTGACACACAAATTAGAATATTTCCGCGCATTCACTATCATTGAGGTCCATGTATAAATTAGTCCGACAGATCGAAATGGCCATCAGAAGTTATCCAAACGTCAGATGTGGTTTAAAAAATCATTTAATCGGGGCTATTCCGTATGGAAAATGTCAATTTTAACGTGAAAGATGTTAATTAATTTCACATTCTATAAATATATATCTATTATAAAGGCTACATACATAAATATAACGTACGCTAATTACAATTTCTTTTAATATTCTTTTTAATAATTAAATAGATTTAAATTTTCAATTAAAATCCCTTTATTGAAAAAGATAAAATCGAATGTATTTATCAATGTGGCACATTTCAATTTCGCAAATGCCTTACATTTACATTAGGATATCCTCGAAATACGATCCTGTTGATACTCCTGTTAAAAGAGGGTTCCGTTTGTAACACACACACACACACACGTATATATCTCGAGGAAGGATCCTGACTTATGCTGTAGTAAGATATTGGCCAATATTTGTACGGCTATGTAAAGTTTGTTCCTGGCGGTCCGGCGTGAGTATGTGTGTGTGTGTGTGTGTGTGGTGACAGCTGCTATCCCGCCGAGGCCCCCCTCAGAACACCCCGTCGTCACGATGACAATGCTCTCGACTCACGATCCGCTGACAATGCCATCATTCAGCGGGAATCATGCACTGTCAACAGTTGCCGTCGTGATACCGTGATATACATACAACAGTGGCGGACATTATTCTCGACATGATAATTCCTTATGTGTGGTAATAATTTGGTTAAAATTCAGTCAAGAGCAGATTAGTTTGTTATATAAGTCTTCCCGAAAGAAAAACGATAAGCTGCTTTTTCATTAAAATTCCATCAATCAATAATAAAAAAAAATCAATAAAAAAAGGGGATTGATCGAATTTTATTGATCATTGCCAGAAATGTTCCTTGTTTAATTTCATTTTCATGTAATTAATAAATAGTAACAACTAAAATGAATTATAAAATGAGATGACTTGAATAAATTTATTATTTTTATTAATAATTTCAGAGTGCTCAAACAAGTTTGAAAACCACTGCAATGGGTTATAATCCTTACAGGGTGATTAATAATAGGTATACAAAACTTTAACATCGTGTTCTGAAAGTCATTTTAAGAAAAAAAAAATATATGAAAATAGCTCGTGTTTTCTTTATTTACAAAACTACATTTGATTGAAATTTAATTATCATAAAAGCACAACTTTAATATATAATTAGCCATGGAAATTAACAACATAATTTCTGAAACGTTTAAGTTACAATTGTCAAAATGAGTGAGTTTAGTATAGCTGATTTTTTTTTTCTTATAGCATTTTTCTCGTTATCCATTTTTCAAGTTTTTTTTTTTTACTTTCTAATAAAATGTCAAATGTGTAAATAAACGAAAAAACTACCAACTTTCATATGACATTTTTTTCTTAAAATGAGAAGTCATTTTATACAATGTTAAAGTTTTATACACTTACTATAAATCATGAATTCTTATTCATTTTTTTTTATTTGATTGGACGACGAATAATTAATTAAAATAAATAATTAATTCTTTCTGCATACATTAATTATATAGTAATAGGGGAGTCCGACGTGGTCCAGGAAATCTTCCTTCCAATACAGTTTATCGTGAAAACGAAAGAAATACAAACCTATGCGGTTAAATTGTTAGTTACGGAGTTAATTATATAGTAACAATTTATTTTTATTACGTTTATAACAATTTTCTAAATTAATATGTAACGAATCGCAGTAAAATAGCAACCTAAATATCGAATATGTAAGTAATAATAAAAAAAGGATTTATTCACTTTGTCACAGTTATTTAAATAAATTAAATAAAAATGTAAGTAATGTTGATGGACATAAAAGGTGTTTGTAGTAAGTAATGTACGTTAAAGAGCCACTATTTTCCCAAATCCGCCAGCATTTACCGCAGTACAGTTTACAACTAATCTGAAACTATTTACACCAGGAACAACGAATTGTTCCAATTAGAGAAAAGCATGGATTTAACTGAATACCAGGAAACACGGCTCGGAATCATTGCAACAATTTCCGGAAACGGATTGCGAACGCTGCATTTATCCAATGGATGGGAATCGAGGATGTCGACAGAGCCAGTTGGTACGCTCGAAGTAATCTCTTCATGCACATTTCGCCATACCGCGAGTTGTTCGTGTGTGTGTGTGAATATATAACATACTCCTAATAGTTTTCACCAAAGTCGAAACACGTTGTTTACTGCCGCCGTGTGATTAACTGTGCCGGTAATCGTGGGAACAGCGTAATCTACTTAGCTACCGGATTACCGAATTCCATCTGAATATAATGACTCACCTCATCTAACCGTGGTGTTTATGTTTATATATATATGTGTGTTGTGTGTGCGTGCCCGGTTGTATTATTAAGTGCGTGTTTATATTCATGGGTAAACCCATATTATATGTGGGCATAATCAAAATTTAACATCTCTGTACGGGCCCCGTCCTGTTGGGCTTATCTTTAATTCATTACCGCGTCACGAACTTCTCGAGGTATTTAGATAATCTCGGATCTATTTTTTTCTTCCTTCATACCTTATTTATTTATTTTTAATTAATATCAATTGAGGACCTTCGGCTTTCCAGAAAGCCTCGCCGCGGTGACATTATTTTTACGGCCGTTTCTTTCACACATGAATCGGTCGTTTTGCCTTCGCAAATTAATTACCGGCTTCACGGTTATTTACGTTTGTTTCGCTGCAAACGGTGTAATCGGATTACATCCAAACTCCGTTCTTTCCAATTAAGGAACACAATACTTTGCATAACACGCTGAGAATGGGAGTGTCAACCCTTTGGCGCAATTTCACAGAAAATCGCTCTCCAATTAAACCGGCACACTGCAAACGGTGGCTGTAGAATGTACGAAATTAATACATGCGATTTTTTTAAAGAAGGATTATTATTACTAAAAACTGGTTTAAATAAAGAAACAGAATATTTCATTACTGTACTTTTGTTACAATAAATAATTCATGATACGATAAGTGACAAATTAATGTTGTTTCAATACGGTCGGATTTGCTCCCCTATTCGATTTTTCTAAGACGTAAGTGAACATCATAGATATTAATTTACTGGGATGAAGGAAAAGAACAAATAAATTGATAATAATATCCCGTGAATGGGTATTTTGCAGTTTCCGTCGACTGTGCGACGTATCCTTTTACAGGCAACATTCCTCGACAAAATCACGATCCGTCGCTAAATACAATTTTCAGTGCTTTCGAAATCGTGGATGCTATGGAATAAGTCCAAATGCTCGAATGCGAAGATATAGGTTTGCATATCAACTAATCCTACTTGTAGGATTTTGCTAAGACATACGTCACCAACAAAGGTATTATTTGAATAGGTTGAAGGAAAAGGGCAGATGTATAAACATTCCTAGACAAAATCACGATTTGTCGTTAAATACAATTTTCAGTGCTACTTCTCAATGCTGTTGTTCTCTACATGAGACCAAATGTTGGCAAGTTCTCCTCAGTCAACCGAAGTTCGAAATCGTGGACGCTGTGGAAGAAGTTCAAAGACTCGAATGCGACGATATAGATTTGCATATCAACAAATCCTCCTTGTATGATTTTGCTAAGACATACGTCACCAATAAATGTATTATTTGAATGGGTTGAAGGAAAAGGGCAGATGTATAAACATTCCTAGACAAAATCACGATTTGTCGCTAAATACAATTTTCAGTCCTACTTCTCAATGCTGTTGTTCTCTACATGAGACCAAATGTTGGCAAGTTTTCCTCAGTCGACTGAAGTTCGAAATCGTGGACGCTGTGGAAGAAGTTGAAAGGTTCGAATGCGACGACATAGGTTTGCATATCAACTAATCCTCCTTGTACGATTTTGCTAAGACATACGTCACCAACAAGGGTATTATTTTAGTAGATTGAAGTTTTTCTTCAGATGTATATAAGAATGTCTATAATGATGGAAACTTTGGGTTTCTTGGATCCAATTCTGCACAATAACAATAAACTCTTATCGTAAGCCTTGATACTATGAGTTCGCCCGAAGAAAGTCTAAAGATTGGTATTTAATCTGGCATAATAGCTATTAGCTCGTTTCAGTTTAATGCACGCGTAAGCTAAATTACACCTTAAATCTGCATAGATAAGTTGTTAGAATATAAACGAAGCTGTCAAACAGTGCGAACAAGGCGATAATTTAAAATAGCGTGAGTGGCGGTGCGTTCCGCAGTGCGAGATTGAAAACAATGGGGCCCCAGACGTGGCCCTCGACACGCATATGCATATGCAGAAGGCGAGGGCAAAAAAGTTGAAACAAAACCGGACCAACCCGGCGAAATGCGAAGCGAACCCCCCCTGGGTGCCGTTTCGCACGCGATGTGTGTGCAGGGCAAGGTAATTTTTCGCCTGGAAATTAAATTATAAATATGAAGGTGTACGGCGTAATGGGCCAGAACACGGTAACAAATTGCACGGTAAATTGAGGCGAGCCGTAAACTCCGCTCTTAGAAGGTGATACGGATAATGCATATAGTTACGTGTACTCGCAACTGGCAACTCGCAAGAGTACAATAATGCCGGATGGTATGCAGATTGCCTATTAGTGAACGGGGCCCGCTTGATTACACACATAATTGCGTACTGTTGATTGTCATCTCATGTCGATGCTCGTGGCTATACACACATAGCTTGTTACATTAACATGCCTATTAACTTGATACAATATCTTCTAAGTCAATACCGGAGTAATTACGAGCGCGCATTTAATGACATAGGCGCCTTTAAGCGCGACTTCCGCAACTATCGATGCGGCAGATGCTCTTTGGGGGACTTAATTGCATCAACGTTATCTTTATGTTTTTTTTTTTACCTTTGACGTGAGTTTATAACAAGACTTAATTAATTACCATTCAACTGTTCATTGTTACCATAATTATATTTTATGGCAAACTTAATAGCATGAAACAAGTATTTTTAATTAAAGGTACCTTCATAACTGAAGATGCGAATTAATGGGAACTTATTAAATGCAATTCTGGTGTTTTTGGAACCAGGATCGCTATTAAATTAAATATTTCCATATTAGGTAATTTCAAATTAAAGCCTTTGTTTAGTTTCATATTCTTATATCGAGCGTATAACAAAAATCGACGACGAAGTTGGCATTGGAAATCTAAAGTCAGTCTGTACTGGTTGTCATGTTGACACTTTTTAACCGCAACCAGCATTTCATGCGTGTGAACTTAGTATAGACATGACTCGAGACTTCCAACGCCAACTTCATCGTCGATTTTTGTTATACGCTCGATATTTAGCAATAGAAAAATAATTTATTCACTTGGTCACAGTTATTTAAATAAATTAAATAATAGGACTATTTTCAAATTCTTCTTATATTTAGTTTGTGAAACATCTTTTTTTTTTTTCGACCATTTTTTAAGGAATTACAAAATATTTTCAACCTAGACGGAACGACTATTGGTCGATAGCCAATTGGCATACCATTACAATGTATATTGTAATGTTTCATGTTATAGATGTAGATATTGTATTATTATTGTCAATAAAGATCATTTTCAGCTGCTCTTTTATTGCCACTAGGATCACGTTTAAAAATATACAGACAATTAAAATAATATCCTATATTTCATTATTGACTTGTGTTATAATTAACGAAACATGTTTTAAGCACGTACTATTTTATAAATGAAGTGTTTTTACTGTTACTTCTTACAACTTTCCTCTTTTAATAGTCAATACATGTTTTTTATTATTATTTATTTTTATATACGTCAAGTAATGAATTACTAGAAACCCATTTATATTGACTTTCATTTTCCACTTAGAAACCACAATCAAGCAGTGACCATTGTTATTCCCCTTGTTAACCCAGTTGTTCCCTCGTTAAGCCGACAACGGCTCCGTGACCGAACCGAGAGCCAAGAAAGTGCCGGTGGTATTTTTACGGTCCCCGGAGATAGGAGGCCGCCGCATTTAATAAACACCGCACCGACGGCGCTTGTGCCCCCATGTATGCTAATGCACGATAATTACACGCACCGCTAATAACGCGGAATGCCTTCAATCATTACCTGGCTGGCCGGCTCTTGATGCTCTTGATGATGAGCGAGCGCCGCGGATCGTGCAATTACACGCCGCGCGAAATGCCTCATTCCATCCTTTCGTGCGAACCACCTCCACCCACCTAGGTACTACGGTACGTTCCAAACAATGAAACAATACGTTAATTATCTCGCCTACGGGTCGTCAACACGACACGGAACGGCTTTTGCCAATTAAGGTGTTACTGTACAGAGTGCTGTAATCAAATTCTTACAATTGTTGACGTGAAACTGATTGTTCTTATGTTGGAATCGTAGTAAAATTGAACTCACAAAATTCTTACCATGTAACATGTTAGAAGCATATTCGCACAAGGTAAATCCTATCTATACGTATCATACCTAGATAGTCTAAAATTCCTCTTGCGAGGTTTATAGTCTTAGCTATACAGTATAAATTTGGTTTGAGTTTACGTGAAGTGTTTTATATCAATAAATTAAAACTTGGTTTACTCATTTCTTCACTTTTCAGATATACAGCTTTGCCGACTATAGTCAAAAGTTATAAACTGATTATCTTAGCCTTTAATAAAAAAAAGTGTCTCTTGAACATTCATATATACTCAGTGACAATAGAAGAGTATCACCCAGAAGATCTAATTTTTAAACTAGATTTTTTTATAAGAAATTGGTCTTACATCAAGAATGAAGCGATCAACTCTTCAAGAAATTTTAATAATTTCTAATACAAAAAATGTATTTGGTGACCCCGTTGCCGAATACACCTATACACGTCTATATATCGGCAAAATGAGATGGCTTATGTTTCCTTGTGTTATAAGTCACTTGAACTTCATGGACTAACTCTCCTGTGAAGGAGAGCGATTTTAATCCAACCAATGGGGCAGCTACAGTAAAAGATTAACACTGGCTTAATAATGAAGATCCATATCTCGACAAGCAGTATAGAACATAGATCGTTCTATGAAGACGCCGGTAGCCCATTTAGATAAGGTAATAATGTTGGTTGTATGACATCATAAACATAAAGCCCAATACAGCCTTGAATAAATATAAGAAAAATAAGTCATAACCCTCCAAACCAAACAGTTTTGAGGAAGTCCCTTTCAATAGTAAACCAAATATCTGACCACTGTCTATGATACGGGCAGCCTTCAACAGCCATCATGCAAAAATTGCGATCAGTCGTTGAATACGATATTTTCCCATTCTGCCTTTTAATGCTACCGTTCTTAGAATGGGACCAAACGTGAAAGAAGTCCAAAGGCCTAAATGCGGTGATATACGGATCGCATAGTAACAAGTCTTTCGTCTTCTTTAAACCATTGGTTACAGTTGTAACGTGTAGTAGAAAACGGCTTCGCAGGGCTATTTGTCTGAAATGCCATTATTGATGCGCTTTGGTTGACCAATTGCCTTCTTGTTCCTATATCTGTTCTTAAAATGGGACCAAACGTGAAAGAAGTCCGAAGGCCTAAATGCGGTGATATACGTGCCAACTAACAAGTCTTTCGTCTTTTTTAAACCATTGGTTACAGTTTTAACGTGTAGTAGAAAACGGCTTCGCAGGGCTATTTGTTTGAAATGCCATTATTAATATGCCTTGGTTGACTAATTGCCTTCTTGTTCCTATATCTGCTTGTCCATACTTGAAACATTCGCACATACGCTGCTTTCTCTTGGGTATTTGACTCCATTAACCACAAGCTGTTATTAGATACATTAAGATTGTTTGGCTCCACATTTGCGGTCACTCAATAAAATCATACCAAATGAACCGATCTTACACTACAAAAGCTTTAAATCCTACGAATCCTCACCGATTTCTGCTGTTCCGGAAATCTAGGTCTTCTCCTTCTAAACATTTATATTAATCATCTGTTGGAAATGATCACCTACCGTGTAACGATATCAAAATCTACAAGAACCAAACAAGAACCTACAAAAATCAAACAAGAACCTACAAAAACCTAACAAGAACCTACAAGAACTAAACAAAAACCTACAAGAACCAAACAAGAACCTACAAGAACGAAACAAGAACCTACAAGAACGAAACAAGAACCTACAAGAACCAGACAAGAACCTACAAGAACCAAACAAGAACCTACAAAAACCTAACAAGAACCAACAAGAACTAAACAAAAACCTACAAGAACCAAACAAGAATCTACAAGAACCAAACAAGAACCTACAAGAACCAAACAAGAACCTACAAGAACCAAACAAGAACCTACAAGAACCAAACAAGAACCTACAAGAACCAAACGAACCTACAAGAACCAAACAAGAACCTACAAGAATCAAACAAGAACCTACAAGAACCAAACAAGAACCTACAAGAACCAAACAAGAACCTACAAAAACCAAACAAGAACCAAACCATAACCTACAAGAACCAAACAATGATATTGCGGTATTACAATCGAACCTTAACATAATCTTTGTTTGGTGCTCTCATGTTATTTTAAACCTGAATGTTAACAAGTGCCATGTGGTAAACTATAATCGCAGACACAAAACTCTCCCCAAGGATGTATACGAATCCTAGACGAATTCCTTTCTGAGGTTGACTTCCTCAAAGATCTAAGAATTATGTTTGATACGAAACTAACGTTTACTCTACATGTAGAAGCTATTCGATCCTCTACATCCGGAAGCTTCGGTTTAATACTGCAAAATATGCTGAATTTAGACAGACTGACGCCATCAAGACACACAAGGTGGAGTATGCATTCGTTACTAGTAAACTGGACTACTGTAGCTTAGTTTGCTATCTCATATCTATTAGTCGCTCCATCTCACTTGATCGGATTGTGAGTCTTTACGACACTAACCCAAAATTTTTGAAGCAAGATATCTGGCATTCTGACTTTCTCATATCTATTAGTCGCTCCATCTCACTTGATCAGGTACACAGACGATTATTAAAGTACCTCTCCTACAAAAAGCAGGACAGAAGCCATCTATTTTATCCTGCTGTTTTAACAAACTTTTACAAAGCAATTAGAACTGACGTACCATGTTGTGTCTATTTAGAAGATCTTGCTCTTCTAAATAGACACAACATGGAAGAGCAAAATCTTCTAAATAGAGACAACATGGTACGTCAGTTCTAATTGCTTTGTAAATAAAAAAATAATCTACAAGGGAACTTATTTGCATAATCGTATTGAGAATTTATTTATTTATTTATTTACTAATTTACGGATTTCTCCTTTTTCAATATTACAAAAAAAAATGATCCATTTTTTATATCTATATACACTCTTTGCAATTCAAAGAGGTCAGCCCACTCCCCCTCTGTTGTCAGAAAGATTTGTAGTGTCTTAAAAGCTCCTAATCAGTTTGGAAGCGTTTCCCCGTGTCACTTCTTCAATTTAATTGAGGAAAATGACACGGAAGTCACTCGGTAGAAGTTCGGGTCATATAATATATGGTGTTCGAAAACGTTCCGGTTTTGTTGCTGAACCGTCAACATGGGAAAACCCCGTGGTCTTCGTACAGCTAGGAAATACGTTAACCACCGTAAAGAACAGAGATGGGCGGACAAGGACTACAAGAAGGCATGGAAATGACAAATTGAACATTTTTGTAAAGAGCAAACTGTGATGCTTTTAATACATATTTCTTTATATCAACATATTTGTGGAAAAATAAAATTAAGCATTATAGACAACATTCAGTTCTTGACTGAATTAGAATTCAAACAACAAACGTTCCATTGAGATTGTTATAGAAACGTCGTCGGGTCAACTTTGAAAGTCAGAATGCCAGATATCTTGCTTCAAAAATTTTGGGTTAGTGTCGTAAAGACTCACAATAAAAATTTACCTTAAAAGCTGCATAAATGGTTGTAAGCCCCATAATTGCCGGCGCATTTTATAAAGAGAGAGAGAAAGGTTGCAAAAGTTTAATTTCAAGGTATTGAAATTCCGTGAACGTCTGTTCTCGATATTGTTTAAAGACATACCATAGCCAGCAGCCAAATACGCGAAGGAACGCAGGTGTTCAGCTAAATAAAACTCTATATCCCGTTGGCATGCATCGATGCGTGGTTTATGACCTGCCCGTGTGCGGGATTCTAAAACAGGATGTAATAACACGCATGGAAACCAGCTCTTAAAACCAATCAACCACATTTATTTTTTTTGGTGCATACCTGAAACAAACAACTATTTCTGGGATAAGTCTTGAATAAACGAAAAGCTTGACGGTGGGTGCAATAAAAATTGAACCTGCATGAATTAAAATGCATCGCAGAAGAACTCCTTCCCTCCCGCTGATTCAGAATTCAAAGAAGGAACATCCCACGAACCGCATTTCGTATTCATGACAATGTGTAATTAAAGCCGGTAGCTACCGTGCACTCGTGTTCAGATTAGCCGGCTCGCTAATTATTACCTCGGCGATAAAATTGTAATTAATTGATTTACGAGACTCCGCTACTCTCCGCCAGTCGCTTCGCTCTCTTCCTAATCGCGCAATTTGGGCGGGTTGAGTGGAGCGAAGGGGGGAAGAGAGAGGAGAGATGAAAAGAAGTAGATGGTTAAAATCACTTTAGCTCGGTTGAAATACGAGTGTCGGAGAAGTGTAAGTGCGCGATATATTTACAAGCTCGCGACCTGGGAGACGAGACTGAACACATGCTTGAGATAATGGAGCCCCCACACATACACTCAAACACTCACACGTACAAGCTGAATAAAAAGCCCATAAAACTGTTCGCTCGGGGAACAAGAATGGGAAACAAGATTAAATGGTCGGTGAGGTGTGGCTCGTACACAATTAAGAATAAAACAAGTAAGAAAAATGAAAACGAGTGGATTTTCGTCGGAAATTAAACGGGAAAAAAGGCGACGAGCATAAAGGAGGAAGAAGCGGGCGAACACGAAATAAAAGAGAAACCGCGCTTTTATTGTCTTCTGGAATGTAATAACTCGCCGTGTTCAACAATGAAACCCGGCTTGCCTGTTATTCTCCTCCATCATCAGATTGGTGTGGTGTTTATATATTTACCTGAAACGAAACAAAAAAAAAACTAAAGAGAAGAAAAAAATAATAAGGAACGCTTAATTACCCATTGTCTGCGCGGTCGTGTTTTCACGGTTCGTGTGTACTGATGATTACCACGAAACGGAGTTCACCCGGATTATGTTGTTCTTGACGCCTTCTGTATACCAGAACAAATCATCACATTTGAGCATGTCCAAATGATCTCAACACGAGATTCACTTTTTTTTATATTAAACGTTATTTTTTTGCCTCAATTATTTATAGATAATAATAGGTCTTTAGATTACGATTCCGAAATCCGTTGCCTTCCATATAGATAATGAATACGGCGAATTTATCGTCTTGAAAAAATCCACAATATTCTATTCGTACCAATTTCTTCTTGTAGATTTCTGCAAGTATGCAAAGCGGCAAGTCGACTTCTGGATCAAATTCCTAACTTGTCATTACTGGTTCTTGCCTGTAAATCCTGCTTTATTAAATCAATTTTTAATTGTCATGGCAGTCTTTTCTTCCGATGCACTTTTTACGTGGCATCCAATATGCTTTTACTAAATGATGAACAGAACCAACAGGTTCAATATTTGCCATTAAGTAAATATTGAACTTGTTGGTTCTGTAAATGGGCGGTACATCAAAAACCTTCATTTCCTGTAAATTTTATTACAGTGGACTAGGCTGTTTCTTGCATTGTAACAACGGTCGACGAATTCCATAGTTCTTCGCCATTCTCAAACATAGCTTGTGTTGGTGATCATTATGAATTTTGTTTAAACTTCAGACATGCTACAGATATTTTTAGGATACATAATTATATTTTATTTTTTTGTTACATGTTACAAAAAATTTAGTTTATGGCCGTTAGTTAAATTTTTGCGTTTATTCCAAAACATAATAATTTCGGCGAACAGACTTCACATAAATCCCCTTGCTGTTGATGTCAATTTTTACGTCCGGCCATTAAAACGTTAAAACAACGGAGATTTAGTGCCGGTAGCATATCAACCACACCAGCAACCGTTTACAGTAGCACTCGAATCCACATTTCACGGAATGCCCATATTAAAATTGATGAGCCCCACGGATTTGTATGTAAAACCGAAACCACTCTCCGCGTTCATGTCGAATGTTAAAAAAACAACACATACACACACACACGACAAGCAGGCAAGAAGGCCGAACGCATTAACATACAATGGTAGTCGACAAGACACGGATCGCATGTCGATGGGCTGGTTGTTACCGAACCCGCCGGGAGTCCGTCTGCCCATCAATTGCGGATATGCGGCCGAGATAAATGATAAGGCCGTTTCGGTTTATTGCGTCCATTATCCGAATAGTGCGGGTATTTTTTTTTATTTATTTTTTAGTCGGACGTGTAACGGTTGTCGAATTCGAGTGGGCCGCGCTTTTTGTCGTTTTGTTTGCGACGCCGCAAATTGGGAATTGTGTCGGAGTCAAAGAGCGTGTAATTCTCTCAAGGGCGTGATTGCCTTGGTGCCGGGGAATAATTGCGTACTTTTCATGCCTGCAAAAGTGACCGTAGCTTTTAATGGCAAAATGTCAATAGGCGTTTAATTTGATCAACGGAAACCGCAAATAAAAAGTCAACTCGTCGTAGAATGCAAAAAAGTGTTTTCCACAATAATGATTATTTTGATTAAGGGCATACCAATCGCTTGAATAAGAGACTATAATTATGTCTTATGCTTCTGTAACTATCAACCAGTACTGTCGTATTGAAATTTCAGGATAGTATGAATCATTACTCGTAGTATAACGTTACCCTACGAAATCAAATTGGTGATCACTGAATAAAACACTTACTATGTTTTTACCACAAAATTTTGTGGTAATAACATAGTAAGTGTTTCATTTCAAAATTTTGTGGTAAAAACATAGTAAGTGTTTTATTCCACAAAATTTTGTGGTAAAAACATAGTGTTTTATTCAGTGATTATGAACTACCACGTAGTTACGTTCGCAACCATCATTATGATCAAATTGGTGATGTTGTACTAACGACTTCACCGATATCGTGACTTGTCGCTCGTTATTAGATTTCTTAGATTCGCTGATGAAGTCGCTGTTGGGTCAACTTAGGTCCGATTATCAGAAATTTTATTTTATATACTATGTTGTACATTGAAAACTTTTACAATTCATAGATATAAATATCCTCGACACGGATAAAAGAGGATAAGATTAAGAAAGAAAGAAAGAAAGAAAGAAAGAAAGAAAAAAAGAAAGAAAGGAAGATATAAATATAATTTAAAAGGAATATCAATTTAATTTAAAATGTGACTGGCTAAGTCCTCCAAATTAGTCGAGATGAATTAATGAATTGTTAGTGAAGGATGGGCATATTTAGGATTACATGGGTGTTATTGATGTTAAAATTGTTCGAATTTAAATAAAATAAAAAAAATCCCACGAATAATCATTTCAATTTATCGTTTACTGTTGATAGGCTTGCTAAATCAATTGCACAGCGCGGATTGAAAACAAATTTTTTTTTTTTCAAATTAAATATATACGGTTTCAACATGAACGCTATCAATTCACAAAATAAAACCGCACTTTTCGAACAGACATTCGATTATGTCGAATTATTTAATACCGGCGCATTGTCGGCCGAAAACATCAACATCAAATATAATAGCGGGGCCGTCGCTGCCATGCCAAATGTTTCGACGTTACGCCCGTCTGTTCCATTATTGCCGTCACGCGATCATTTTAAAACCGCGAAATTATTTCTGGCCCCCCGGACGAAAATAAACAAAAATACGAGCGTGAGTGAGAGAGAGACAAAGCGCATTGAAAACGAAAAAAAAAAAAAGTGTGAGCGCCGAGCGTGATTTATGCGGCGGATTTTTAAAATAGCGTTAACACATGTTTCCGAACCGCGTTATTAATTCGTTGCGAGCACCGGCATCACGTGTAAATCAAATTTCATCCTCTTTTCCGAACGCGGTCCATTTTCATTCAATGGGAATTGCTGTGTAAAAAGTCATACCGCATTAAAAAAAATAATAATCAGGAAATTACAATTTTAGATTATTGTGATTAATAACGTCAATTGCCTTTATATTATTTTTGTATATTTATCAGAAAATTAGAATTTTAGATTATTGTGATTAATAACGTAAATTGCCTTTCTATTAACATTACCTTATCGGTATGTATTTATCATTTTCGTATTATACGACAATTGTGTTTCATGGAAGATTTCCTGGACCACGTCGCACTCCCAATTACATCTGGGATACTTTAATATTCGACAACTAAGAAAAGTAGCTTAGTTGTATGAAGATATGTATATGTAATTCATTACCAGACTTTTTTTTATTAAATATCGAGCACTTCGATAATCAAGAAAACTACCTCAGTTATCGAATATATTATTTGCAAGATGCTATTTATCATAATTCCTCTTAATTCAAGAAAAAAGAGAGCGTCAAGATGAATTTTTGATAATTCCTCTTAATTCAACCATACGTGAGTTTCAATTCTAAATCATGATGATCCTTTTAATTCGATCAAAATAGAACTTCAAGCCAAATTCTATAAAATTATTTCTTAATCAAACCCTCTTAACTTGACCACAAGAAAACTTCAAGACTAATTCTTGGTAATTCCTCTTAATTCGACTATAACTAAGTTTAAAGACACATTTATGATGATACTTCTTAATACGGCCAAAAGAGAGCTTCAAAGTAACATCTAAATAATCCTTCTTAATTCAACCATAAGTGAAATTCAAAGTTCATTCATCATAATCTCTCTTAATTCATCACAAATTAGTCACTTATGGTCGAAATGTGGAAATAATTTATTAATTATTTTCAAATCATTTTTATTTAATATAAGAAGGATTGTCTAGAATTTATCTTGAAACTCGCGTATGGCCGAATTGAGAGGGACTATCAAGAATTAATGCATTTCCATTGAATTACGAATTAGCCCTGAAGTTCACTTATGGACGAATTAATAAGGATTATCAAGAATTAGTCGTGAAGCTCATTTATGGTCGACTTTGCAATTATAAACGTCTTTACATTTCAGCGTCTCAGAGGGTTCTGTTTAATTATAAACACTTGCGTCCTCAACCACCCCCTTCTATTCTTAAGGCCCGGCGCAAATTGAACCCAACACACACAAAGCCTACGTCCAGCTCATGCACAGCTCAAATACACGTTTTTTTTAAGGCAGCCAACCCAAATAAGCGTTAGTTTGACGATAACTGCGAACGAAATTTTTTCCATGTCTACGTTCAACCCACGAAATTGTGTTCCTCGCACAACTCGAACCACGTGAAAACAGGATGGGTCTATGCTTGATTTTTTTTGTTTGATATAATTCTTAAGACATCTAGTAAAAATCTAAGACAAAGAAATCGAAAATTAAAGGCGCCAAAGTCGGTCGTTTTGAACTTTGAAATTTCACCGATTTTCTGTTGGAAACCGTGGATAAGAAAAAAAAATTAAAAAATAGTTAAAATAAAAAAATAAACTTTTTTCTTATTTGATGTGGTTCTTAAGATCCCCAGGAACAATCTAAGACAAAGAAATCGAAAATGAAAAGCGCTAAAGTCGGTCGTTTTGAACTTTGAAATTTCATCGATTTTCTGTTGGAAACCGTGGATAAGAAAAAAAAAATAAAAATAGTTAAAATAAAAAACTAAACTTTTTTATTGTTCGATGTGGTTCTTAAGACCCTCAGGAACAATCTAAGACAAAGAAGTCGAAAATTAAAGGCGTCAAAGTCGGTCGTTTTGAACTTTAAAATTTCACTGATTTTCTGTTTGAAACCGTGATTTACAAATTGTAATAATTATATTGCTACAGCTATTAAAAGCAATCTTTCAGGTTACTATTAATATGCTAATGTTATATACATTAGCATATTAACAGTAACCTGAAAGATTGCTTTTGGGAAATAAAATCCGTAGATGAAGCACGAAAGTCCCGGCGCATCCGCTATGGTGGAGGCGCCGGGCCGAAAAACCGTGACTAGAAAACTATGGATAACTTAACATCGGTCTGTTCGATTATCTACCTAGTTTATTTATTTAGTAAGTGATTATATTATGAATCACCACGTAGTTACAGTAGCAACCAGCATGATTTATTCATTTCGTTTCGAACATTTCGTCAAGGATTCCCGTCCATTTTTTTTTTTTCATAAAACAGCGGAGCGCAACTGAAAAATCCTCCTGTTTATATTTGCTCGAATTAATGTTTACCATTAAGAAAATCGTTGTTTGATTGCGTCCCCGAGGGAGAAAATAAATAGGACTGAATTGAAGCGGAATCGCTGGCGGATATTGCGTCACTGTATATTTATTTGCCCAACGTAAATATTAGCTTTGGCCCATTCAGGTGTGTACACAGGCTGCATATCATTTCCTTACAAATATTCGGGCTTCGGGAATAAATATTGATTCTAAAAGCAGCACACACACACACATATACACACACAGTCGCACACACATGAGCGACTAGTGAGAAAGATCAGGGCGAGGACATGACATGACCGTCATTTCAAATTTGGACAGACGATTGATGTGACGAATAAACGGTGTTTGATTTATTGATTCTTAAGAAAATGGAAATACATGCGTTTTGAAATGATGAATGTAACAAAATGTGGGCGTGTTTCTCGAAAATTAAAGGCGCCAAAGTCGGTCGTTTTTAACTTTGAAATTTCACTGATTTTCTGTTGGAAACCGTGGATAAGAAAATAAATTTTAAAAATAGTTAAAATAAAAAATAAACTTTTTTATTGTTTCATGTGATTCTTAAGATTCCCAGGAACAATCTAAGACAAAGAAATCGGAAATGAAAAGCGCCAAAGTCGGTCGTTTTGAACTTTGAAATTTAATTTAAAATTACAGTCTTGGGCAAAATTCGAGTATTTCTAAATGAGCAATTCTTTTTTATTTAATCTGATATTTTTATCTCATCCATGCCTTTAGTCCGCAAAAGTTGTTAAGCTTCACCATCAGGTCATCATTATTCGTGTTTGTTCGAATCAATAATTCGCTTTTTTAATTAAAAAAAAACTTTTAAATTAAACACTTTCACCAAGTGATTAATGAGAACCAAATTGAAATGGATTTTCTTGTGTTTAGAAGGAGTTTCCGCTTTATTGTGTAGTGTAATTATAATTACTTTCGAAAAGGTTTTACTATTTCATCTTTTATTATTGCGCAAGCATTGTTGTTAAATTTATTTAAATATCAAGCGTATAACAAAAATCGAGGACGAAGTTGGCGTTGGAAGTCTCGAGTAATTAATTAAAATAAAGCGGAATGATTTTCGGTCGTTAGCCCTTTCATGTATCATGTTTTATATGTGAACATAATTTTGTAAATACTAATAGTTGTTAAAATACTGTATAAATGTTACATGAATAAAGATATTTAGCTAGTTTGGTTAATTACAATAAAAAAAACTACTGAGTAAATAAAAACCTTAATGATTTCTTTCATGTATAAAAAAACAGTGTGTGCATTGTGTGCACAGTGGCTATACATAGAAGTTTACAAAAGGCGTGTGCACACAAATTGTTAATAACAGTGTACGAGCAACAAACAAAAGCGAAGGAAAAAAATTCGTCGCGGAATGAGGAATGTTTGCACAACAAAATTGAAATAAAGTGTAAACACGTTTTCCCATACACTTGGACTAGATTCTCCTCCGCGCCGCTGTGTATTTGCGCGCGCTCTCTTTATTTATTTATTTTTATTTATTTTATTTTTGTAAATGTTTAAAAAATCACATTGTTTGAACATGTTAATTTATAGCATGTGTACACAAAACGCTCCCTCCCGGCCCGCGCTCCGGCTCTCCCGTAAAAATGGCCGCACGGGAAAATATGCAACTACGTTATTTATTTAACAGCGCTGATAGCGTTTCATACATTTTATGAATTTTTAACGTTTGTTTTACTACGTGGATTTTTATGTTTATTCGTCCTGTCCACGGCGGTGATTTAGTTTTTTATGTATATATACATGCATGCGCTTGTATTTATTTATACGGGGATATTTAAACATGAAGCGAACCAAAAACTTCTGATAATGAAAAGTTTGTACGTGAATATATTAAACAAAACAAAAAAATGCATAAAGGATTCAGTGGAATATAAAATAATTTAATAAAATGCTCAGACTTTATAAACATACTGAATTGTGCGCACGAAACAATGCTGGAAAAGTTTTAAACACGGTGTACACACAATTGAAGTTCAATTCAATGTAATGCGGGACTATTCGGAACGTGAAATATTAAATTTGACATACACGTTATTTTTTTTATCAGACTAAATGAGTTTTGTAAATATTAAATATCAATTAAAGTGTTAAAGTTAACATTTCTCCTACGGATAGCTTTCAATTGAATTTTTTTTATGTAAAAAAAATATTTATTAAAATTGAGTTACAATGTATGTTATAATAATGCAAAATTCAAAAAGTACAATATTTTTATATTCACTACGAAGTTAAATTGCGTTAAACGGATGACGTATTGAGAAATTTGTTCATTATAAAAGCTTTTGCAGCACTTCTTTCGAGTGGAACTATTTTAGGTGTCCCACAGGGATCAATTTTAGGATAACTTCAGCGTGTTGTGTACACATCAAAATTCGGAAAGTATTTTTTTGAATTTCTCAAATAGCACATTTAAACCATTGATCGTAAGGAATCAATAGAATGTACATTTGCTTATAGAAAATAATTGATTATTTCGTATTTATTATTAGTGATTAGAAGATTTTTGAATAGCGTGATTCAAAAATCGTCTAATTACTAATAATAAATACTAATAGGACTGTTTGTTTATTATGCTCTAATTTGAACCTTTTAACATTTTTTTACAAGTCAATAAACAACGAAAATATAGAAATGATTATTAAAGAATTAATTCATAATCGTTTCAACATTTATTTGTGATATAAATTCACATGAGGAAATCCTTATAGGCAAAAGTTTAATACAATTTACATTCGTTATTTTTATGTCTTTACATATATATATATAGAAACCATCGTGACATTTATTATTGTTATTGCTTAGTAAGGGCAAAATGATTATATATATATATATTGAAGTCTTCTTTTATAAATCGAGTACTATACCGATCTGCATCTGTTTTACTTAGCACAAGAACCGTTAGCGGCAACAGATGATCGGCCGGTACATCCTGTCTCCAGATGTGATCGATATAATGAAAACCGTTGGATGAATATTAAATTCCGACGAACCATTTATTGCTCTTTTTTCCGCGCAATCCGCATATGGCGTCGGGTGTAATTGATTAATTAAAGGATTAAGGTTACAACAGGAAATTGGATTTAACGCGAAGCGTGTGTTTAGTGTTGAGACGTTAAGATTTATTATGGCCGTTCCAAAAAGGAAGCAGCTTAAATTTCATTGATCCATAAAAATTAAAGTTTGCAAGAATTCACAGTAATCTATGAACGGTACAGTAATTTGGAAATTTGTTTAAAATTATATAATTTAACTGATTATGTGCTTTAATAGGATACGAGTCGTCTTAAAAATAAAACACTTCGTATTTGTGTTTTAATAGGATACGAATCGTCTTAAAAATAAAATACTTAGTTTAATTGTTCGAATCTCTTCACGTAACTCACAACAACACATCGGTATAAGTCGTCTGATGGTATACCTAAATGAGAAATTATTTATTTTGTTTAATTAACATCTCACTTAAGTCATGAGGAAACATTTAATTATGTATTGAGATTTAAAAGATCACCTACGAGACAATAATAATAAAAAAGTCACAGAGCTTTAATTATTTTCAAATAATTTTTATTTAATTCAATAAAAATAACTTTAATTTTTCCATTTTATTTAAATCCAGCTATGGGAAAATATTAGTGATGGGAAAGATCGATCAAAAAGATTATGCTCGATCTTTGCTTATGATAGATTGGATCGATCTCACTGATTGATCGAATCGATTATAACTAGTCATGGAAAAGGTTGATCAAAAAAATCTAACCGCTCGATATTTGATTGTGATCAGTTGAAACGACTTTACTGAATGATCTTTCATGATCAATCCTTTCGGCTCAATCTGATCTTCAATCGCCTCGCAGCTGAGCTTCGATCTTTCTGTTTAGCGTGATTATGAGACTAAACTAATAAAATTTACGTTTTATTGTACAAATTTAATTTTATAGTAAGAAATATTCTTGTTTAAGTAATTATAGATAAATGGTTATTTATATTTAATTTAAATATTTCAAGTTGAATCGATCATGCTGAAATAATGGATCCGAAAAAATGTGCAGCTCGATCTTTGAGGATCGATATTTTCAATCCAACCTTTGTGGATCAATCTGATTGATTGATCTTTCGAGTGATGAATCACAGATTGATCGATCTTAAAAAAGATCGATTTTGCCCATCTCTAGAAAATATGCAATCATTTACATACATAGTAATATAAGAAAAATACAAATATACGTAATTAAACTTGAATGGAATATAACAATGAATAAATACAACTTCATACATTTTGCATTTTGTTAGCATTACGTCAGATGTGTGTTAAGGGATCTTTATATATAGGTGGATTTGAAGCACTGTATGGAGATTTGATATCACAGGTCTCTGTAGCGCATCCGACCGGCAATCAGGAGACATGGGTTCAAATCCCATGAGAGATGTTTCTTTTCCACTTTATATTTAATTAAAGTTCAAATTATACCTCAATGTTGTACATTGAACATTTCTACAATTCATAGATATAAATAAATAACAGTGTTAAAAGTTTTGTTCGTGAATCCGAAGAATTTACGCGTATTTACCTCTGTAAATGAGTACAAAACATGTGAAACGTGAGTGCGCCAGTAGCGTGTGTACACGCGGCAAAACTTGATGAATACCTGTTTTCGTTATCCATTCGCGTCACGAGATCTCACATTGCGGCACGCTCACATCCATCCCATTTCCCCGTTTCCATCCTCGCCATTGTTTTCGCAAAAGAGAACACAACGAAATAAAATAAATGAGATGAATAATACAAAAAAAAAACGGCGCGCTCACATTGATTCGCATGAAATTCGGAATTTCGGAAAATAAACGAAACACAATAAAAAAAAATCGAACGAATTTAAATTCACGAAATCGTTTAACGGCCAGTTTGAAAAACTAATTTAAAAGTAATTACAACGTAATTATATTAACGGGCGCGCTCTAGCGTCAGCCCGACAACGCACAAATTGAATGGATTAATCCGCGCGGTCATAACCATCATATTTTTTTTATATGCATTCTCCTGATTTTTAATTATTAATTCCAATTATAAATACAATCAACCGTCCGGATTCGTTAATTTTAATTGAGCGCGTTTACGGTTTATTACGATTCGAATTTCCCGCGCCCGCCGCCGTTTCATGCTGTTTTTTATTATCATCGTTTTTTTTTTCCTGATGAAAAGCCCACGGGCATAATGAGGCGAACGTTCGTTAATCGGGCTAATTATCGGACCGCTAATTATACGAGATAATAATTGCGCCCCCCTTCCGATCCGTCGGGCATATTTCGCGAACGCTACGAATCAATAAAATTAATTAACCCACATCACGTTTTATCGTCGATTATATTTAAATTATAGCAGCGTTGTAAAATTATACTTTAGCCATTAACTGTACATCGAAGTTTAATTATAAATAGATGGTATAATAAAAAAGCGAGGGGAATTGATAATGGTTTTAATTACGCTTTTTGATTAACTTTTATTTTAGAAATATTTTGGATAATACTAAAATTGGATGATTTTTTTTTAACAGTGGCAAACGATTATTGAAGGGAAAATAAATCTTATTGTTATTACCTTTGAACCGTGGTATACCGTTTTTTTTTTAAGTCGCCTTGAACTGCCCCTTGGCGTGAAGAATACCCCTTTATGTTAATCCTTTAGATTTAGTTCAGCTTTACATTTTTATTACTGGCTAATTGAAAATAATTTCATGCCAAATAATATATAATTAAATTTTATATATATTTTTTTGTATATCGGAAATTTTTGGAACACACTAGTCTGATGAGGTTCGAAAAACCGAAATGTTCATCACTAGTTATCCATACGCTAGATGAATGCTGGCTGAACGTTTCATTAAATGTTCATTATTATTGTTGAGTAAGTTTCACTTGGTTTGTTTTACAAACTCAACAACTCCTAATATTACTAAAATGTTTTACCAAGTGATTAATGAGGCCCAAATTGAAAATATAATGATAACAATTTGCAATATATATCATCGCCATAGAAATGTTTGTTGTTGTTCTACAATTACTGTAATTATTAGGTGCTGTTAATTGAAGAGCCAATGGTTTTTGCTGATTTGTCTCGCTTCAACTGTGATCGTTTTCGATTCATGTGAAATATGATCAATTTTTCATCACCAGTGATGATTCACACAAAGGATCTAGTAACACAAATATTGAATCATTGTGTTTAATTAACTTCTTCAAATTCAAGCAAAAACCAAATTTCGAGCTTCTTAAGAATTTTAATTATTTTCTTAAACCATAGTTTTCATCTGTTTATCAAAACTTCAGTTTGTTTACTATAACGTTAACGTTGACTATATTTAAGTAAAAAATCTCCACAATGGATTTGTTATGCAATAAATTTCCATAAATTTCAAATATTTCTCTATGAGCCTCAGCAGTTTATTTCTGTAGGGGCCGCTTCTACAATTGATAGTAAAAGCTTTAGCAAAGAAGACCTTTTATATTATACACTCTAGTTTAACCGATTGGTAAACAGCCTTCTGCTTTTACAATCGTTTCTATTTACCACTGAGTTGGCATGTACATGCGTGACAAACAGCTCGTGTCAAAACGAAGTGAAGTGAATGGGCGCGTTCAGGGAACTGTAGCGCTGCAGCGCTTTGCGAAAGCAGTATCGCTGAACGGTACCGCTTTATGTGTGGCGCTGTAGCGCTTTATCAAGCGGTAAAGCATATATTTTTCCGCTAGATCGCTTTTCAAGCCGTGCTGCTGTAAACAAAACCGCCATATTTTCCTGTAACGTCCTTAACCTCAAAAGAGTGTTCAGGGAACATCAAGCGCTTTGCGCTGCAGCGCTACATGTCTAAAATTTCCCTGAACGCGCCCATTAACAGTGAGAAACGATAATTTCAGAATTAACAAAAATGGCAGAATTGGAAATGAATGTGTTTGAATCCAACAGCGAATCAGAGATCATTTATTATAAATAAATCTTTATTGATGGATAAACCATTTTATAAAAAAAATATAAACTTTCTTACAAAGTAAAAATACAAAATAATAAAGAGGAAAAAAAATACAAATAAAAGTTAATTCGAGGCAAATGTCTAATACACTCGGGCAAAGTATTATAAAAAATGTCAAAATCAGGATACACTAACAAAGAATTTTCTGTACGTATAAGTCGTGTAATCGGAGTGTAAAATCGGTAATTCGTATTTTGGAACGGTATGCGAAAAATAGGCGGGTTTCGGCCAACTTATGTGGAGAGATTTCGAAAACCCAGACGGTATTTAAGACCAAAGACGATGCGTGTTTGTTCTGTCTCGTTCGGTCTCACATCAGGTTTATTCTATGCTTCGAACACGGGCTAAACTGCCGGAGCGGTTTGTCCCAATAATGCTTTACCTCACAATTGTAGAATCACCACCCGAGGTTTGACCATAGGGTTAAATTACCAAAGGTGTAACTATCAATTATAAGAAGTATTAATTTTGCAAAATAAATATAAAGTATACAATCATCACTTCTGATAATGCCAAAAGTAATGAATATATACTTCAGTATTTTCTTTTCTTTTAAGGTGTACATATAACATATACAGAGTGATCAGCAATTATTGTAGTCAAGTTAAATTTCCCGCCGAAAAGTTTAGAGTTTTATTGCTCCAAGTTCACGTCAAGGAAAAATTAATAAAGATATAGCAACCACATTCGTCGTATTTTGTCATTGCGTTTTTAAAAAGTTATACAGATTTTTTAAAAACAACAATATATATATATATATATATATATATATATATACGGTCGTTGGACGTTTCCTTGAAGTAATAATATAATATATATAAGGTACTTCAGGGAAACGACTATCGACCGGAGGTCTTTCAGGCTGACTCTGTCTTGTTCAGTCACTGTTTATTTTATTATGCTCACTAACTGTCTATATCTTGGTCCGGTAAATTTGATGTAATGAATTGTTGATGAGGGACGAATAAATTTGAGGTTTTCGAGGAATGCATAACTGTTGGATAATGGGTGTAATGTTGGGATTAACGGCAAATTTTAAAGAAAAGGTATTTAATCGATCTGAAATGGGTGTGATATTACAGGCTTCAATACAGAAGGGAGTTAAATGGATTATGGGCGGGGTTTGCTTATATAATATTTAGTGTTTTAATGAGAAAAAAATATTTTATTAAGTATAAAAAAACTAACCTAAGACAATTTATTAGATGATATATTATTCTGTGGTCATTTCACGACAACATATTTTTTTTATCCCGACAGTAAATTAATTAAAAAAACAAAACAATTAACTTAACCGCATACGTCAAGATAATTAAATTATTATTCCTTTAAAATCCCGCGATAATTTATTTAACAACCTCTCTAACCTTGTTTTGTTGTATATTAATAAAACACAATCAATAATTCCAGCGTAAACAAAAAATAAAAATAGCAACATTCAACGATGCATCGGAATCCACATATGCAAACGTCCCATTGTTAACGGCAAAGTGCAATTACAAAAAAAATAGAGAACAACATAATAAGGGGGCATTTATGGAACTGGGTCAATTGCAAACGGTGAAAAGTAATAATACTGTATTACGAATAATGCTATTTAAGAGCTTTGTAATTGCGATTGATTTGTAATTTTCGTCTAATTTATTCAAATGCCATTTTCTTTCCTCAAATGTTAATTTATTTAATTAGCCTTTCCTTTCAGTATCGCAATTGAAGGGTTTAGTTAATAAAATGATTTATTAATTTTTGTAGGTATAACACATCTTAATATCTTCACCTGATGATGTTAAATTTGTTGTAAACATTTCTTAGAATTTCATTGTATTATTCGATATTATTATATTTATCAGATAAAATTATCTATCAGTAAATCTTGTTTTGAACAATATTGAAAAGTAGAAGTAATTAGATTTTTGATATCCGAGAAATGTTTTCAACTGACTAATGGCAGTGTAGATATTTTCATACAAAAGGACTTATTTTGTACACGTCTCGTCCTCTCGTTATTATCACTGTGTTTAAGTTTTAAGTTTGTAATCGTTTTTGAAGCAGAACTGATTCGGCCTTCGGGCTGATCAGATGTCTTTGCCTTTTCGTTAATAGTGAAAACATGTAATAATTGTGTAAAGTTTGAATACAAGTATAAGTTATAGTTTGAGCTCAGAGTTATTGTTGTTGACTTCTTGCCAATATGACCCGCAAGGTGTTATCAAAAGCTCCACATAAGGAGTGATAACAAATTAAACTTTCAGAATCTTGCGTATTTGTCAAATAAATCAATAGCCTGAGTTGTTTATTTCATTTTCTAATCTATTTAAAACTAAAAAAATGTCGATTGTTTTACTAAAACAATGATGGGATAAATGTTATTTACTTTTGAGATTATTATCAGGAAAGTAGTTGTTTCAATGGATTTAAATTGCTTACTTAAGTTTACGTAAGTTATTTTGCAGTTTCAATTAAATAATTAATATTACTAACCATTCCATTTTCTATTTAAATCAATTATTTTAAATTATTCAGGCAGTTGGTAAAATTTATATATGAAATTCAGAATTCAGAATTTATATATGAAATTTTACCAACTGCCTGACAAATTTCATATATAAATTTTACCAACTTCCTGACATTTTTATTTTTGCAGATCGTATAATAAAAATCGACGACGAAGTTGGCATTGGAAATCTAAAGTCATGTCTGAACTAAAATCACACACTCACACGTAAAGTACTGGTTGTCATGTTGATTAGTCAGTTGTCAATAACCCCTAATTTAACAGCTACCAGCATTTCAGGCGTGTGATCTTAGTATAGACATGACTCGAGACTTCCAACGCCAACTTCGTCGTCGATTTTTGTTATACGCTCGAGTAAATTAATAATAGAATTCTTTTACGTTGTCTTTATAAAACGGCTATCGACCGTTCGTCTTTCTTCCCTAAAATTTCATATTAATCCACGATGAAGCAATTACTGTAGGTCCACAAAAAAAAACAATTTCAATCTTAATTACTTTAACAATTAAATATGAGATCTGATATAAATAATGTATTTTCGTTATCTATTGAGGCATTTACTTTGTATTAAGTTATTAGGAAAAACATTTTAAATAAACTAATTATTAAAACATGTCACATTTCTAATTGAACTACAATATAAAATTACCATTAAAATAAATGAGTACGTGCGGTTATTTCAACGTCCCAACTATGAAAGCGACAGTCACGCAACACCGTGTGATAAATATTTATTTATAATCAATTTTCCGCCATGATCCTTACATCATGTCGTACGTTGAATTATAATAATTAATACATTCTTTCGGAATTGTGTGAAAAAAAAAGTTATTAAACGAGCGATTGCGTGACTCGAAGTTTTTACTTATTTATTTGTCTTTATATATATATATATATATATGGAGCAATAACTAGCCAATGGTTAATTTAAATAAATGATTAATCAGCATGGAGTCCTTGTGTAATATAATTCGTTTTTATTTTGCCGTGTCCACTATATTTCTCGTAAATGTTTCGACCGAAAATAATCAATTCAATTCACTCGATTGTAAAAATTATTCGAGATTTTCATGTATTGATCAAGATCTATGTTCGGACAGTCTGATCGGGAACACGATTCGAGTAATCTCGAGAACTGTGATTGAGTAATCTGCTCAAACAATTTATTTTGTATGAAATAAATATGAATAGATTATTAAAAATCAAGCAAAAAAACAATTAAACACAGATTAGATTGAATAACTTTAAATTCTTGACTATTCTCTTGAAAATGGGCTAATAACCCGAAATTAGTCGAGAATTTAAAGTTATTCAATAAAATTGATAAATAAATATTTGGGATTGATAAATAAGTATTTTGATGCGTATTATTTTTATTTTGTATATTGTCGTAAATTGTAATTGGTAATTTGCCTTTTTTTACATGTTTTGTAATCTTTTTAGAGCGTCATACTTTTCTTATAAAATTTTTATAATATGTAATTATAATTGTAATTTGGAAATGGAGATTCCGTTAATAAAGTAAATTGAAATTGAAATCTGTGTTTAATTGTTTTATTTGTTGATTTTTAATAATCTATCCATATTTATTTTATGCAATATAAACTACTAATGTTTAAATATTAAAACCATTAATTTATTTTGTATATATAAATAGTCAACATTTCTTTAAATGTAATAAATTTTCGATTTTCACGTCATTTTCAAAAAATAATACAAATATATAGAAAGATTTAATTCTATATATTTGTATTATTTTTTGAAAATGACGTGAAAATCGAAAATATATTACATTTAAAGAAATGTTGACTATTTTGTTTTGATAATGACACGTTAAGGTTGTCGAAACTATAGTCAACAATAAAATCAATCCGAGTTATACAAACAAAGTAAAAAAATGTTTCATTTATTAAAATTGACTATGCCACTTGAAATTAGGCAAAAGGTGGCGCTTGCGTCGTCTTTAATTTATTATAATATATTATTTTAAATTTATTGCCAAACAAACAACGTCCTTATTTTTTTAATAATTGTTTAAATAAGTAGTAAAATTATTACGTGATCAAAAAAAAAGTGTGTGAATCCAATTTTAATTTTATATAACCACAATACATCATACTAAATTTTCAACAATCATTAAAGCTGTTTTCCAACAATCCAAACACATCAACGCAAGACACCACATCTGTTGAACGGGCGCCAACGGGCCGCAGGCCAAGATCCTAAAAGCAAAACAACAGAAAATGCAAAAAAATAAAAATAAAAAAAAAACTATTCTATTCGCTAATGACCCTCAAATATCCCCCCCTTCTCGAAACGCACATTTTCATTATTACCATCATATTTTTTCACTCCCTGAAATAAACAAAAAAAAAAATACAATCCAGACGCTCAAACGTAAAGGCGCCTTTGAAGTGTGCGCGCATTCCGGGGGCGCGCTGCTTTGATGTGGCCCGCTGGAAAATGTTTAAATATTTATTAAAAACAGTTGTCACTGGACGTGACAGGCGGCCCTTTTTTAGGGGGGATTAAATATTAAAACTCTTGAAAACGGCGCGCGGAGTGGGGAAAGAGGGGCGTCGTTCGGACCGCGCGTTTCGACGGGGCGCTTAATTGGGGTCGGTTAATCGCTGCCGGGTTTAATTGGAAAGGTGGAATTTCTCTTTCGCGTTTACGGTGCGCGATTAATTTGCCGAAATGGGGTTGATTTAATTGTTATTATCATTTTTTTTGTGCGAATATAAATGTTTCCTACATTAAAATATTTTATAATAAAATTTATGTTTTACTCAATTAAATTATTAAATTGTTTGATAATAAAAAAAATCAAGGCCGAAAGACCCCCAGTCGATAGCCGTTTCTCTGCTTCCCATTTAATTTTAGAGAAAAACTGGAAGAATTAAAATGTGTTCAGAATTTCAAAAACTGTCCAAAATGTTGCTTTGTTCAATATTAGAATCGATGTGTAATTAATTATTATTAATTAATTAATTAAATGAGATTAATTTTGAAAATTATCGCATAATTAAATTGCATTAGCCATGAATTCCAAATAGAATAATCAATTGAAATTAACATCACTTTTAACATATTTCTATGATTGCACTTTAACATGGAAGTTTTTCACGGTTGATGCAATTTAAATTCGTAATATTTTGCAAATATAATCAATTTTTATTAATTATTTCTAAATTATACACCGAGCTTTAAAGTTATGAATTGTCACCGAGTTTTAAAGTTATGAATTATCGTTTTTTCATAGATTTCCAAATACTGAACACATTTCAATCCTTTTAGTTTTTCTGTAAAATGAACTAAGAAGCAGGAATTTGAATAAAATTGTCTTTACATATAAAATCCCTATGTATATCTGATTGCATCAACACCTGGTACATACAAGCATTGGAAGAATACCTTGAAAGCAGTTCTACCAACATCGAAATATTTTGTTAGCGGGGAAATTGTACTTCATTGTACAAATAACAAGACGATATAGAATTAAATGATCTTTTGATTATGGATAATTCGTCTGAAAATCGATGATCATATTATCTGACCCGGCGCATCCACCATAGTATATGCGCCGAGAATTAGCCACGGATTTTAATTTGCATTCCTTTACATTAGCATATAGGTAGAAATCCTAAAAATCACTATTATTATTATTACATTTTTTTATTTTTCTTCTGCCCTAATTATTACGATTTTGTATTTATTTATTTGTCATCCACGGTTTTTAACCCAAATCGATCAAATCCAAAGCGGCTCATTTTAGAGCATATTAAATTCGATGTAAAAGAAATTCTTCTTCTTAGATTGTTACTAGATGTCTTAAGAACTATCTCAGAAAATAAAATTTTATTTTTTTTTATTATTACAATTTTTTAACAATTTTTTGTCATCCACGGTTTTCAACAAAAATTGAACAATTTTCAAAGTTCAAAACGACTTACTTTGGCCCACTTTAAATTCGATTAATTTGTCTTAGATTGTTACTAGAAGTCTAAAGAAGCATCTCAGACAATAAAAAAGATTATTTTTTTATTATTACAATTTTTTAACAATTTTTGGTCATCCACAGTTTTCAACACAAAATTGAACAAATTTCAAAGTCCAAAACGACTCACTTTGGCGCACTTTTAATTCGATTTCTTTGTCTTAGATTGTCATTAGATGTCTAAAGAAGCATTTCAGATAATAAAAAAGATTAGTTTTTTATTATTACAAATTTTTAACAATTGTTTATCATCCACGGTTTTCAACACAAAATTGAATAATTTTCAAAATCAAAACGATTCACTTCAACGCACTTTTAATTAGATTTCTTTGTCTTAGATTGTTACTAGATGTCTAAAGAAGCATCTCAGACATTAAAAAAGATTATTTTTTTATTATTACATTTTTTGACAATTGTTTGTCATCCACGGTTTTCAACACAAAATCGAACAAATTTCAAAGTCGAAAGCGACTTACTTCGGCGCACTTTTAATTCGATTTCTTTGTCTTAGATTGTTACTAGATATCTAAAGAAGCATCTCAGACAATAAAAAAGATTATTTTTTTATTATTACAATTTTTTAACAATTGTTTGTCATCCACGGTTTTCAACATAAAATCGAACAAATTTCAAAGTCCAAAACGACTCACTTTTAATTCGATTTCTTTGTCTTAGATTGTTACTAGATGTCTAAAGTAGCATCTCAGACAATAAAAAAGATTGTTTTTTTTATTATTACAATTTCTTAACAATTGTTTGTCATCCACGGTTTTCAACACAAAATCGAACAAATTTCAAAGTCGAAAACGACTCACTTCGGCACACTTTTAATTTTATTTCGTTGTCTTAGATTGTTACTAGATGTCTAATGAAGCATCTCAGACAATAAAAAATAATATTTTTTATTATTACATTTTTTTAATAATTGTTTGTCATCCACGGTTTTCAACACAAAATCGAACAAAATTCACAGTCTAAAACGACTCACTTCGGCGCACTTTAGTTTTTATTTATTTGTTGCACGAAAGGTAATTGCCTAATAATGTTAGACGGACATTACACCGCGATGAACTCAAATGGTAAAACATTAAAAAAACAGAGAATTAAGTTTAGAATTAAATATATATATATATTTCTAATTCAATCTAATTAATTCTATTATATATATATATATACTTATATTTCTACTCTAGGTTTACGTATATACTTTGATTTTTCTTCGATTTTATGTTGAAATTTGTCGATGACAAAAAATAAAAAAAAAATGTAACAATACGAAAACAAACATTCTTAATGGCTGCGATGGTTAATAAGATATTTGGGAACACTCTAAGATAAAGAAATCGAATTTAAAATGCGGCAAAGTAAGCCATTGTGGACTTTGAAATTTGATCGATTTTATGTTGAATTCGTGGATGACAGAAAGAAAATTTAAAAGTTCTAGTAATAATGTATGAATGAATGTTATTCAAAGTAAGTTTTAGGATTTCTAATAATAGTCTAATGAAAAGAAATAGGAATTAAAATCCGTGGATAAACCACAAATTGCATCCGCCATGGTGGATGCGCCGGGCCGAAATACCGTGGCTGGAAAACCATTTAAAACTTATTAATCTTTTTTAATCTTCTTATTAAATAAATAACACAATTTTTTAAACCGATGAAAAAATTGTGTTATTTATTTAATAAGAAGATTAAAAAAGATTAATAAATCTCTCCTCGACTTTAAAATTGGTTTAATTAAAAATTACAATATTCGATAGTTTTTATAAAGAAAATTCAAACATTGCTTGATATAATTAATGGTTTTAATATTTAGACATTGGTAGTTCATATTATATGAAATAAATTTTAAATTCTCTTGAAAATGGGCTAATAACCCGAAACTAGTCGAGAATTTAAAGTTATTCAATCTAATCTGTGTTTTATTGGTTGATTTTTAATATTTTATTCATATTTATTTCATATTGCTTGATATTTTTATTTTATTAATCTTCTTTTTGTTGGTTGTGGAAACTTTAATTATTTAAATAACAACGGTTATCCTTCCTCATACTTATTTTTTTATTATTATTATACTAGAGATATTTAGGAAACTATTATTATTTAAACAATTATCAATTTCATTGAGAACAACGTGCTTTATTCTTCAGCATTTTCTAAAAGAAGTTTCTTTATTTCCATCGTGTTCCGGCGCTTTATCAAAGCAACTGTGCTCCCTCTGTTTACATCGCCGAAATGCGGAATTTTAATTGGGCACGCGTACGCAAACATGTCGGATAATTCGTCGCTCGAAACAAAATACATTTAAAAATAACGCTCGAACATGTGCAGGACATGCTGTACGAAATTTAGAATATTGCCGAGGTTTCGCGTAATATTTTTTTTTTAACCGGCGTTGCGGAATATATATATAAAAAAAACAATAATGGAAATACAGGAAATTCTGAAATATTTATATTTGAAGATTATAACACTGACTGCTGCTTAGTTATACATTGTTATACGTTGAATTATATAGTAAAGTTTTTTGTTTAAAAAAAACAATTTTTAAAAGTGAAGTAAGGAATAACAGTCTTTCTATTTTGTGATCAATCACTTCACGTAAACTCGAAAATATACAACTATTTCTAGTGTTAAACTATGGAGTTGTTGATAGTTCAATTGAAATGTGCTATCACAAAAATGTGTAAATCATAACTGGGCATTGTCGAAACGTCATGAATATTTGTAAATAATTGACTAGTATATAGAATATGCTTGACTATGATTAAAAACTATAAATACTTTAAAAGCCACAACAGCTACTTTAATGAAATAACCTTTTGGTTTTCCGTATATTTGTGATTATTATCAAAACAATTAATTACAGTAAATTGTTATGTAAACAGGATATTCCGTACTCGTATTGAGTTTAATTAAACACAATGATTAAAATCAATAACACATAATGAATGTAAACCGTTCGAATTTATCAATAACGAAATGGTAATAACGCAAACGAGCGCTGTAATGCGAATAGACGAAGGGCTGCGGAAACGAAACAATTAATTAATTAAACCAAACATATGTGCGAGCGCGGTAAAACGGTTATGAAAACGAACGAACGAACGAGCTAGAGAGCGCCTAATCAAAATAATATAAACGCGGGCAGCCGGATGCAATAATAACAATATATAATAAATGCAACAACAATGGCGCGCACGTTTAATCACCGCTTACAAAACGAAAACAATTATGTTAAAGCGCAATTCCGGCCCGCGGAAATAAAACAGATGCTAATGAAAACCATCGAAATTGTTAATTACAACTGATAATACAATAACAGCGAGGGGTGCGGCACGGGGTGGGAATCAATCAATGTGCGCGCGGAGTGTGCTATCATTAAATAACACATTAAACAATTTCATCTGCGGAACACAAATGAACAGCGGAACCGGAATTGATTGAGCTTTATCGGCGCCGATAACTGATAGATTAAAATACGGCCGGGCTCATTGCATACGTGATTGAAATGCTGACATCGACTGAAAACGCCGACAGCCCGTTTCGATAATTAAAAAATAAATAAAACGCCGCTGCTCCGCTGTTGTTGTTTTGTCTCTCCGCGAAAAATCCAATGTTTGCTATTTCATCGTAATTGGTTTTAATATCCTGGTGTTATTGTGATCCGGTTCAATCAACAGTAACATTTTCAAAAATTTTAACATCAAAAAAGAAAGAAAGATTAAGTGACGTTATTTTTTATTCTTTACATTGAATTTTTCTCGGATGAAAAATTTGTTGCATGATGCTATATTTTATTGATATATAGCAGCAGGTGTACATTATGTAATTCAATGTTCAATTTGCCCGGGGAGTAGTTGTTGTAATGTGCATTTGTTTTAAAGTGCTTACGTATCGTAAGTCAAAAGGTCACAGCAGCTAAAGGAATTAAACCAGAACCAAACAAAAAAATAATAACAACTTTAAATTGAGCATATTTTCAGCCGGATTAAAACTACTTAAAGTAGGTTCTTCATTCATGTTTTACATGTGTAAGTAATGATTCAGTAAGGGCCGTTTTACACACACAAGAATTCTCGCAGAAAGTTGTGCGATATATTATAAAAATCGCTGTATTGCACATGCGCAAACTTATAATATTTTTCTATATATAATTCTATTATGAATTTATGCGAGAATTCTTGTGTGTGTAAAACGGCCCTAACAAACTAAAGGCCTCATTTATATAAGCCACGATCACGAGTCATTCAGTCAAATTGATTTATCCTTAAATCAAACAAGATTGTTTGTGTCGAGCAGTTCACAAGTGACTTTTCAGCAGATCCAGAATATAATCCAGGGAACCTGGTCTGAACTAAACATTGAAGCAATTTAAACTCTGCGTTTGAGAACTTCACTAAATTTAAATCCATGTTTTAAAATTAGATAAATTTGATAATTTTTAATTCATTAGCAATTCAACAATTATGTTTTTTTAATAAAATGTTCAGCCGCCATTCATCAAGAGTATGGATAACTAGTGAGGGCCATTTCGATTTTTCGAAACTCATCAGACTAGTGTTACGGCTGAACGGATCTTGTATTGTGGTTATATACCTGCCACATGAAATTTGGCGAAAGATGGCGCTTGCGACATCTTTCATTTATTATAATTAAAGTGGTTCTTTCGGCACACATATTTCAGTTTAAATAAAAAAATGTAAATATATTTTTGAAAAGGATGCAAAGATATAATATTTTTTTTATCCAAGTACCGATTTTCCTTAGAAAATCCTTTGTGAATTATTACTCGTCAACTGTTGAATATTTTCGACTCAAACCGTTGCAATTCGCAGCAGTACTGTAAAGCAACAAACAAATTTTTATTGAAAACTTACAGTGTAAGTAATTTTTTGCAATTGGAAAAAGGGATTGATCGAATTTTTTGATCATTGCCAGAAATGTTCCTAGTTTAATTTCATTGTAATGTAATTGTGTTGAGATTTTGTATTTATTTCAATATTATTGAACCATTTTTACTTATTAATTAATTGAATTGTATTTTTTTCTGATATTTGTCCTTTTATGGTATATCTGTTGGACAATAAAGATTATTATTATTATTATCATTAATAATAATATTGGAAAAAACTAAATACACCATCATCCTCTCCAAACATCAAAATTTGGAGAGCATGATGGTGTATTTAGTTTTATTTATTTAACGGATTTACCTTTTTACAAATCTACAATATAATTAATAATATTTATGTATAGTGGATTGTAGAACAAAAATAATAACAACAACAAAAAACAAACTAATTGGCGCCGCTAGATTTTGTAATATTTAATTTAGAAAATATAACCCACGCATACCCCGGGCCACGAACTCGTTATTCGGCAACATAATGGGCCTTATTCCTTATCATTCCTGATTATTACGTCAAAAACCGAATTGGAAGCCCGGTTGATAGAAAGAGAACTCCGAGTCGTAGTCGTAATAGAATTTTATAATTGTTGAAGCTGTTAATTTTTAAAGTTCACAGTTTTCAAGATTTTCAAAACTAAACACAAAATATATTTTTTTTTTCGCGAATCGTATTAGATTCTTAATTGTTGAGCTTATTAATTTTTGAAAATACATACTTTTTAAAATTTATACACACACAGGTTTTTAAATTTATACACACATTCAAAATATAATTTTTTGGATTAATTTCTCATCTGGCACTTGGTGAAACTATTCCTTTGAAAATGGTCTAATAAACCGAAACTAGTCGGAATAAGTCTAATTTGTGAAACAATACCAAGTGTTTTTTCTTTAAATTATTTTATTGCATAATGTTTAATTTTGTTTGCTAATATTAATTTATACTTTGTTCTCTTTTTTTCTGTTTAAATTTAACTAACTTTGCTTGTACTCTTCTTATATTATGATTTTGATTGTATATTTTCCCTTGTTGGATTCTTCCGTTGGAAAATAAAATTATTATTATTATTATTATTTACATAGTTCAAAATATAAAGTTGTCTTTTACGCTTCAGGCGAGAAGTAATCATTCTTAAAATTTTAACAATTATAGAATCTCTTAGTCCTAGCTTACTTAGTGTTAATAATAAATAATGAGATTGGTCAATGACCTTGGCTGGTAAGTGGGAGGGGTTTTTAGTCGGTAGTCTCTTGGTCAAAACCAAAAATGAGTCCGACACTGTCCGTAAATGGATTTTCCCCTCCCATAACACAAAAAACTAGAATCTCTTTTGGAATACCCCAGCAGATCTAAACAATGATTGTAGAATAATGTAAAAGTATATCATTATAGTTTATTGTTTAATTTTTGAAAGTTAAACAGTTTTTTTATTCAATTTAAAAGTAAAAGTATTTTGTTCACATTCGGATCTAGATTCAGATTTTGCACACATTCGTTTCGAAATTCACGTTTTGTACACAAAACAGGCTCACCGTATTTTGCGTATTTTAAACAACAATCTCGTTTAAAATTTACAAACAATTTCTAATAAAAATGATGACGTGTAATGTATTAATTACATTATTAAAATATTTTGTTTTTGTTCCAGGGTCCACCCCAGCCCGGTCAGCCTTTTAAATTCACCGTGGGTGAATCATGTGATAGGATAAAAGAAGAATTTAATTTCCTGCAAGCCCAGTATCACAAGTAAGTATATTTTTGTTTAATAAAATCGTGTATTCAGGACAATTGTAATGAACGAAAATTATCTTGATTTAGTTACAGACATTTTTAAATATTTATAGTTTATTGTTTAATTTTTAATCAATATTTTTATTAAATTCTTCTTAAGGAATAACGAAAGGAATACAATATTTTTAGTAAATTAAATTTCAACCTCCTCGCCCTACGGGAACCTACTACTTAGTAGTGAAGAAAGGATTCTAAGTATTTTTATTCAAGTAATTAACATGTTTAACAATGACTCAATTTATGATAAATTATAATGATTAAATTAGTTCAAAATAATGATAATAATAATAAACTGTATTACCCAACAGGCAAAAAACAATTACAGAGCAATAAGTACAAACTAAATATAATATGCTATTAAATAAGACGTATATAAAAATATAAAGAATGGCATATTTAAATAAAAATTAGAAATAATTTATAATAAATAATAATATAAGTGTGGAAATAATTTATTAATTATTTTCAAATAATTTTTATTTAATTTATAATATTTCTGTTACTTTCTTCTCATTAATCACTTGGTAAAACATTATGAATAATAAATATTAATAATTGTGTTATTTATATAATTTGTATGCAATAATATTGATGCGATAATATAAAGCGTTTATTTTAATTTCCTCTTGGAAAATACTCAGCAGATTAATGAAAATTCCGGCCGTCGAACGCGAACCGCCCTTTTTTTGCGCCCCCCGAATGAATATTTTATTAGGCTTAAGCCCTTTCCGCATAAAGCGCAAAGCGTCAATCCGGATTATATGAATAAACACTTTTTGCAAATTTACATACCCGCCCCGGAATTATTATTATTATCATCATCATCGCCATCATCCAGGCTGTTTTTTTTTTTTTCTGTTCAACTTCTCTTTGACAGTTGTCTGAAGCGCGATTTACAGTTTTTAATTTGTTGCAAAGCGCGGTAATTATATCCGAAATGGATTTTAAAATGTTTCAAATAATCTGTGAGTATAATCGGATGGGGGATTAAATTAAACGAGATTGAAAAGTATCCGGATGGGTTTTTTTTAATGTTTTAAAAGGGAATTAGAATAATATGCTTTTTTAATAATATAAACACTTCATTTAATATTAATGTGGAGTCTTTATTATTAATTTTTTTTTTTTGTATCAAAGTTTTTTTTCATTAAAATTTTAAATTGTGAATGTAATATTTATATATTGTGTAATATATAAATAAATAAATTCACTTTAAATATTTTTTTATATCAAAGTTTTTTCATTAAAATTTATTTATATATATGACTTTCTACCCTCACTATATTTATTTAATGAAAATGAATTAAAAGTATTTTTAAATGTATGCATGCCATGACAAACTGCTCAAATATCGGCTTGCATTCTGATTACTTAATAACCGAATATCAAATCGTCACGTTTTATAAATTCGCATCCGCCGGATGTCGGAGAAAGAACCGCCGGAAACGGCCGGCGGACTTCCCTCCCGTCCCGAAAGAGCGACTTAATGAACGCATGCAGGAACATCGATCTCTTTGAAACCCCCTCGCTCGGAAAACACAACGCCATTACGCGGGGTGGCGGGTTTTTCGCTTGCACCCCTTTAATTGCGGCGCCGCGCCGAAGGGTAGAAAAATTTAAAACCCCCGGACCCTTTGTGCGTCCGCGTTCCCTGGGGCGCTTTTTTCTTTTCCCCCACAGCCCCCGCCTCATCGCCGGATTCTTAAATGAGGACGTTTAAGAAGTTCTCGTCGGAGAGGGTGGATTTAATGGATAATTAATATCGGGAAGTGGATGAAGAGCGGGGGCGGTGGATGCGAGTCGTGGGGGTTGTTAATGAAGTGTATAAAGTAGCTCGATTATTATTACTTTTTTTGTTGCGGACAAAGTTGAGTGGATTATTTAAAATATAATTTTGATTTTGTTTTATTAAATTACTCGAGTAATTATCACTTTTCATTTTAATTTACTTAGTAAAGGAAACTTTAGTAAAATAGAAAAGAGTATTATTCAATCACTGAAACTTTAATAATCATGAACATTTTTTAAATCGAAATGATAGCGGAAATTTCAAATTAATTTTAATTAATTTTGTCCAGATCCTATTCGAAATATATTGCTATAACTGGCGATGTATCTTCCTTTCTTGCAAAAATTTTGTGGTTTTTTACCCATACTTATTTCCATTTTACAGAAAGTGCTTTGTTTCTCGCTTCCCATAAAAGTCTTTTTGTTAGAAGCACCCGAAAGCGTCTACCTTTCCTGAAACGAATTAAAATCTTCGAGTCAAACAAAAAGCGACTCGAAGATTTTAATTCTGCTGTTAGAGTCTTCACTAAAGATATTCCTACTCATTATAGTTTTGTTTTTATTCTTCAGGATTTCTGATTTGATTTCTTTTTTTTGCAAATTTTATTCTGATTGTGTTTTTGTTTCCTGCTTTTTTATTATGTAAAACTTGAGATGATATTATATCTGAAGGTTTAATTTCAATTCCTACGTTCTGTATTATTTTTATTGAAATTTTTTCTGTTTTTTTTGGTATCCATAACTGGAATACCAGTAATATCAATATCGTTTTCTAGCGAATGTTGCTCAAGTTCACTTATTCTTTTATTTAAATTATTGATTTTAATATCTTTTTGAACATTATGATTCTTTAAAGTATGGGGATTTCCATATTCTTTATTAATTTCAATAGTTCTTTCTGTTCGGTTTTGAGGTCATCATATTGCTCACTAATGAATTTTTGATTTTTGTATTGTTCTTCATATGCATATTTTTCACGAGAAATTTGATTTCACGCATTTCTGAGATTAATGAATCATTGTCTTGTTGTCTTCCTGAATCTGCACTTGAATCCCTTGTATGTTTTAAGGAATTCGAGCTTGGATCTCTTGATTTCCTGCATAATTCACATTTCCAGGCTTTTTTTGCTTCTTCTCCCTTCGCTCTATAAGTAGATTTTTTAATTCATAATGAAGGTAGGAATTACAGTTGTAGCATGTTACAAAATCCCCTGTCGATGGTAGCTTATTTTTGCACTTTGTGCAATTCATGATTTGTAATTGTTGTTGTTTCTTTTTCTTCTTTTTCTTGTTGTGTTTATTTATTATTATTATTTATATATTTCAATAAACATAATTATTATCGAAAAATAATCTGATTAAATTAAAGAAACTATCAACAGATTCCGATTAACTTATCAATACAAAAAAAAATGAATACATTGTACATTTTTCGACACGCTTGAACCTGTTTCCAATTAAACGCATTGGAATATACATCGATGTTTTGGGTTATTCAAACGATAACAGTGTCATAAATCAGCTGATTGAGTATTCGTTGTTAATGCGCAAATCACAAGGGCATGGACATAAAATCCGCCCACGTTTTCAATTGTTAAAGTAATCACATTTTAATTATTAAACTCTTTAATCCCGCGAATTTTTGTTGTTTGTTTTATATTATTTCGGCTGGGTTTATTGTTTTAATGACAGGTTATTAATTATTATACACTGTTGGCAAGGTATTATATGTATAAAAAAATTATAAAACATAAATTATTATAATTTTCAATGAGCTGGTTGTGGAGGATGTTTGTTTTTATTTTATTTTATTAAATAAAATTGTTATAATATAATAATAACTAACCATCTTTATTCAAATATGTATATGTATGTACAATAATATACAAAAATTAGAATTATATTCTGTAGATGATGAATCGGCTATCGACCGAATATATAATAATATTTTATTCCTTTCTCCACTTCTGTATTTAAAATTAAATAAGTAAAAAAATATATTGTATCAATAAATATCGAATCAAGTGTTTTGTTACATTCTATTTGAATATATAGTTCCATCAAGCAAGTATGAAGAAAGAGCATTGAATAAATTAAAACAATTTTATTTGGAAGATATTTGTTGCTGAGTACGTCAAACCCAACTAGAATAATTTTATATCGAAGATAATAAATCCCACCTCTTTTTACTCTACCTAATCCTCGTTCCATATCCATTAATAGGCCCACTATACTATCTTCTCCATTTTGCAGTCAATGAAGTGATTCTAATCTTTTTCCCACACATAACCCAATCATTCATTTAATTCAATGTGTACTACAAAATGCGTTTGTAAAGGTTTAGTATCGTAAATAAAATATTAATTATTTACGATACTAAACCTTTACAAACGTATTTTATAGTACACATTAAATTAAATGAATGAATGGGTTATAATAATTTTTTTTTTAAATTTTCCAATAAAAAAAATCGAAGCAAATGGCTCTTTAACGTGCTGTATTATTAAAGCGAATTTCTCCGAAATAATTGATAAGCCTCCGCAATCGGGACATGCGGCTCAATAATTTAATCAGCCCCGGCACAACATCCGATGCAAATTACAAGGTGAGCCGTCTCATAAATTCGCAGTCGAGACGCGATCCCAGGAGGTAATTAAAAGGATAAACGGTGGTAAATACGAAAACGACGCACCTTTAAGCTTATATATATATATATATATATATATATATATAGTTGAAAGGTGCGTCGTTCTCGTTTATATATATATATATATATATATATATATATAATTAGTCGGGGATATAAAAGACCAATCACGTTCCGATCGAGGATGATAAAAACGTCGCTCGGGCATTATTAAAGTCGCTTTATAGTTTTCCAAGTAGTCTAGGGACATGGTTCGTAGTGTTGCTGCCGAACAGGATATCACGTTCTTGCAACAGCTACTGGTTATTTATCGAGAGTTGAGAGTATTTTCAATTACTACTCTCGTTTTATGCTTTAAAAAGGAAGTGAAAAAAAAACGTATTATTTGAAATATTTTTTATTTTTTTTACTCCCGTAGCTGGTCGAATATCGTAAAGATAAAAATAATAGACATAGCTTATTTCAAGAATGTTACAAGTTCTTAGGAGGGATCGTGATTAATTGGTTTTGAAGCTCACACAGGGGAATATCTGTGAAATTATAGAACGTGTAATAAAAATTTATTATCTCAGTAGCATCTACTTTTTTCTAGTATTGATTAATTAAATGATTCGACAAAGCAGTTTATAATTCCTATAATAATATAATTCTATATTCCCCGTAACTCTAATATCCTCTTCCTAAATACAAACATCCTACAATCACCATTCGTCAATTCATTTGCGCAAATCATCAGGACAGTTCAGCTAGCCAGCATAGATTTTTCTTTAACTTCATTCAAAAAATCTAGTTAGTTCAAAAAATGTGTCACCTCGGGTTAAGTGAAAAGTTAATTAAAGGTAAAAGGGAGCTTTGAAGTTTTTGGTTATTCAGGAATATTTATAAGAAACTAAATTCACTATATTATTCTAAAATGGAGGCCAGGAGGGAAACGAAGAAGAGGGAGACCGAAAACAACATGGCTACAAAAAGTTACACAGAACTTGTAGATCATCGACGTACGAAATTTGCAATAAAAAACTAAGAATAGAAAAACTTGGAAAGGTACAAGCACACGAATATGTTTGGTGGAAGATCCATCCAAAAACTTCAAGAAAGAACATCTGTGATCCCGTGCCAACAGAAATGAACGGAGAAACAGGTATCTATGGCGAATAAGCCACAAACTACAGCGACCCATGCACCGTCTAATTCAGCCAGAGTTATGGAACATTGGACATTTCAGAACATCTGCGATCCCGTGCCGACAGAAATGAACGGAGTATAGCTTCGTCGCCATAGAGGAACAACATTTCTATGAAGGCAACTCTCTCGGCACAGGGCCGATTTCCAGGAGTAGAAATATTCTTTTCAAGATACATCCCGCATTCTCACTCAGAGAATGGAGAAAGAAACTCCACCATAAATACGCCCATGGCTAAATATGAAATCATCAGGAAGAAGCAGACAAAAAAAATTGTAAAAGGAATTACTGATTATATATATTATATATAACAAACTACGGTTGCCTTGTATGAAGTTTCTGTTTTTTTTTTTTATTATTATTATTTTTTTTCAAAGTCAGATAACGGTTATTTTTTTATCTTGGCACCGCAAAGTAAACCCGTACCTAATCAATTTGACACACGTATAATGTATTAAACCCCGTGCATTAATTCCCCAGCCGTCCGTTCCCTTTTTCCCCGCGACACGTATAAACAAACTTTTCCATTTTCGCGATGAAAGAAGCGCAAACACGCGAAAGCGAGGACGAGAACGGGGACGGGTATTCCCGGCGGTGCCATGAGGACATCTCCGGCGCACCGCATGTTTAAAAGAGCTGTTTAATACGGGAATTCTCCAGTGTAAACACGGAAATTAGTATGCGCCGGGTTGAATGCACACGAGTTGTTTTAGACGGTCCCGGCGGTAATAAACCACCGGGACTCTCCGTCTCGTGGTATTACGAGTGGCCAATTTGTTGCCGTCTTGTCTCGCTCCATGGCCGTATGCGTGTGTTTGCCATTCGCGGCTTTAATTTAATGTAAATTAGTGGTTTATAATTTGCCTATGAAAATTTCATGAAGCTTTGCAAAAGTTAGATTTTACCGAATTCCTTGCTTGTTCAAATCAAATCAAGAATTATTACAACTTTTCTTTATTCCGCAAATGAATTCTTCTCTTATTCCTAAATAGATAATGATCCCATATTAATCCTTCAATTATTATCAGGTTCCACATACTAAGTTAAGTAGCCTTAACCTTTGTACATAGTTAGTTAGTTTTGGAGTGCGTTGGTTGTTTATTTTATTTAGCATACGTTCTGAATCCAAAATTTCATATTTGGGTATTTCATGCACTTCTCCATTATAAGTTCACGTGCTGATTATAACATTAACACATAAGTCAAAAAGTCCCAGAATTAACTAATAGATGGCGCCAGAAATATCGAATGCGCTATTGTTTAACACGATCTTCAAATGAAACGTGTCAACATTTCATGACATTTCAGTAGTTTTCGAGATATTAATGTTAAAGTGACACTTCTGCAATAGAATTTATTGATATTAGGGATTGTTAAGTAAGTTTCACTTGGTTTGTTTTACACGCAAAAATTATTTATTTTCGACTAGTTTCGGCACATTGCCTCGATAATGGCAAAAGAAATAATTTTTGCGTGTAAAACAAACCAAGTGAAACTTACTTAACAATCCCTAATATTACTAAAATGTTTTACCAAGTGATTAATGAGACTCAAATTGAAAAAGATATTATTGGTTTAAGAATTTTCATATCATCCGCAAATAATAAGCAATCGACATCCAACCTCTCAACTATATCGTTTATAAAGCAGTCAAAAAGCAATGGATCTAACACTGATCCCTGAGGAACACCAGACGTTGGAAAAAATAAATTAGATTTATAGCCCATATATTCTACGAATTTTATAGAGGTAGCTTTTTATTAAGTTGCAGAGTGATAATGAGAACCCAAAGTTATATAGTTTAGACAAAAATATGTTATGATCCAACCATCAACCTGACTTTGGCGAGCAAGGCAGTCTAATAAGTGCTGCGTGTAGAGCATAAGGTTACTAAGCATTGATCGCTTTGGTCTAAAGCCGTGTTGATTATCAACCAAATTCAAGTTTAAATACGCTAATACGATTACGCAACACAAATTCAAAACACTTTGATAAGTTGGAAATGATTGCTATTGGCCTATAATTAATAATTACATTCCTATCGCCTGACTTGTAAATTGGAATTATGCGAGTCTTTTCCCACATATCTAGAAAAACACTTTGTTTTAAACATAAGTTAAATATATGTTTTAAAGGTGCTGATAATAAGTAACGACAGTCTTTTAAGATGAGTGCTGGCAGGTTATCTGGCACAATTTATTAAGGGCTTCTTCAATATCTGGTAAAGTTTACAATATTTGTAAAGTATTGTTAAGTACTAACTTTGTATAAGAGGATAAGTGGCTGACTCGAAAGATTTGGAAAAATTTACTGCAAAACTATTGACAATATCTTATGCGGATGTTATGTCCTGGCCTTGTACTGCTTTTATTTCAATGTGCTTGGTACTCTTTTGTTTTATATAAAGCTGACAATCTTTGATAAGAACCGTTATACCACATTATTTTTATTATTAAATACTTTTGCAATTTATTTTTCTAAATAAATAAATCAAATCAGTTACTAATCATAATAAATTAAAGACGACGCAAGCGCCATCTTTTGCCTAATTTCAAGTGGCATCGTCAACGATTTGTATCTGGCTGAACATTTCATTAAATACAAATCTGTTACGTTTTAAATTGTAAATTACTACCACAATGATTAAATGTAAGGATATATTTAGAAATATGTTTTATTATTTTAATCAGATGACAGCCCTATAATGTTTTATTATTATAACATTATAGGGCTGTCATTTTAGTTTCTGATTAAAATAATAAAACATATTTCTAAATATATCCTTACATTTAATCGCAACAAATTTCACGTATCAATAGGATTAAAAAACGGCCATTATCATAGGAACATATAGCTTTAATCAGAAACTAAAATGACAGCCCTATAATGTTATAATAATAATAATAATCCTTTATAAAAATATAGAAACGAAGAAATACTTCATTTTGTCAAAACTATTAGTGCTTACACAGAATCGGGGTTTTCAAACACTGGGTGCAATTCAGTACTGACAGAGAGAAGTAAAATGCGCGAAATACGATTTTAAAACATAACCCGCATAGAAACTTAATAGATAATAATTACCCGTCTAGAATTATCCCGGGTGACACGAGATAAATGTATTTCATTATAGATACGACAAAAATATTACCAAGAAATGGACGAGAATTGATATTCCTTCGAGTTCAGTTGTTGCAATATTTATTACGTCTATATATGTAGTATATATAGACGTAATAAATATTGCAACAATTCATCACATGACTCGTTTTATCAGCCATATTGCACTGGAACTCGTGCACTCATTCCCGAGTCAGTGTCATTTTCTTGCACTCTGTCGAGGCGTGTGCATATTTTTATGTAAGCAGGGGCCTTATTCTTGAAATTGATCGCACGTTTCGGTCGTACAAAATTGTCAAAATTACATGTAATCCCTATCTAAAACACAGATTTCGTATGACGATCAATTTCAGGCATAAGGACCCAGAAAACGATGAAAAATTGCACAAACAGAAAACGCAAAAATCCGAACGAGCGTGTACTGGTGCAGTAAGCAGAAAACACCAGAAATGTCAACAGTAAAAACATAAAATGCTTTTGATAAAAAATATTCTAAAAACATACATGACACGTATATAAAAAAAATCGCAACAAATTTCACGTATCAATAGGATTAAAAAAAGGCCATTATCATAGGGACATATAGCTTTAACCCATCAAACGCCATATTTTCCCCTCTCTGTGTGCTTTTATTTATCCGTTACGCCCTTTTATCCATACAAACACTCACGCACACACAAACAACGTTTCATCCACTATAAAAATTAACTCTCGTGTGTTTTGTTTCAGTTTGAAATTGGAATGTGAAAAGCTGGCGAGTGAAAAAATTGAAATTCAAAGGCATTACGTTATGGTAAGTACGGAATTTTAATATAAATAATTTTTGCAGGACGCGCGGGGCTCGAAATTGAGCCTTGTTTGCGTCCCGCTCGCATGTTTTCATTTATATATTTATTTTTTTTTTTGCGAGTTTTCATAACGCGTTACCAATTTTACATAACAATCTCGTTCGACAACAAAGTGAACGCGAAAATAAAATGAAATCGAACGGGCCGCATACAAAAGCCGTCGATGGTATCGCGTTCGGATGTATTGTCCGTGTTTGGAATAAGTTGTTCGGGTTTGTTGCGGCTTCGCATGTTTTACACGTAAATTGAAATAAATAAAAATAACAATTTATAATTTAATTTTGTTCAACGGCCATAAACGGAACGAGTTCGACTTCCTTTTACAACAGTTTTTCCCTTATCTTCCTCATTGATATTTGTTGACGCGTTGAATATAAGGTTGATAGAAGAAAACACTTGGTTTTGTTTCACAAATTCAATATTTTATTCTCAGACTAGTTTCGGTCAGAATACCATTAACAATGTGATTTACAAGGATTTATTATATTTATATTTTATTCTTTTCTTCACTTCTGTATTTTTTAATACTAAATGTACACTTCCAGCACATTTTGCTTTATTATTTTCTTCACTTCTGTATTTTTTTAATACTAAATGTACACTTCAAACACATTATGCTCTTTGTCAATAGTTTTTTTTATATAAAATTGAGGAATAAATAAACAAATGTGATGTGTTTATAATCAGATAATGATATATATATATATATACCTTTATTTAGACAATAACTTGATAAAATCGTCACCCATAAGGATTAAATTGCTGCTATTGCAGAAAGTGCAAACAGTCTAGTGCTATACTTTTTACACCATTTACATTGACAGGAATTTAAACCTTATAGGTGGCTTATGTTTTCAATTGCACTAACTTGAACTGAGTGCAAGATTGTCATGTCACACATAAGGATTAAATTGCTCTCACTGCAGAAAGTGCAAACAGTCTAGTGCTATACTTTTTACACTTTTTGCATTGACAGCAATTTAAACCTTATAGGTGACGTGAATTTTCAATTTTCAATCGCACTAAACTTGAACTGAGTGCAAGATTGTCAAGTCATCCATAAAGACTAAATTGTTGTCACTACAGAAAGTGTTAAAAAATACAGCACTAGGCGTCAAATTAAAAATTGACGTCAGCCATTGGCAGCAATTTAATCCTTAATAATCTTGAACTTAGTTTAAGTTAATGCAATACAACGAACAAGCTTAATTGTCGCGTACAATTATGATAAAAAAATTAAAATGATTATAACGAACGAGCTTAATTATCGCTTGTAATTATTTAAAACAAATATGTTTTCTCCATTAAAATATTATTTTTACATATCAATAAACAACTATTCGAAATGCTCACCTTAAATTCCATCCATTCATATTTCAACCACTATATTAAGTGATGCGTATGTAAAGTAGGCTACATAACACGAAAATCCCGAGTTAACGACACCCGCCTCCGGGCCGCGTGTCGTAACAATTAATTACAACACGGTGAGTTTCTGATTTCGGAGTATTTTCCTTTTATTATCATTATGTTTTTTTTTACGAGAGCGCGCTTAATATTTAAATATTTGTGGGAGTGCCCCGGGGCGTTTATGAATTTATTAAATTCCACGGCGAGGAAGGCGCTGCGCTCTTTTGATATTATCGGCGGAGGCCCCGTGACAGGCCCGTAATGATATTTAATAATTACACAACGCCGGTTATTACTACGTGGGCCCGAAATTGATAGCGATCTCAAACCGGCGTAATTAATTTACGATAATTGTATTTAACGACACCCGCAAACGTTAATTTATTAACAGCGCTCGGTGTCGGCGAACGTAATTTCACACCTGTCTAAGCGTCAATGTTTATATTTAAAGCGCGTATTAATATTAACAGTTACAAAATAAATACTTAGTTTATTCCTTTAAATTATTTTCTCCGTTTTTTTTTTTAAATATAAAATCAGTATACTTATTAACAAAGTTTAATAAAAGCAATTTGGAGATACACAAAATTGATGGTTTCAGCATGACGGCGCAACCTATCATATTACATCTGAAAGATTTTTTTTTTCTTTCTTAACTTTTACCAATATGTTTATTCCTTTGAATTATTTTCTCCGTTTTTTTTTAAATATAAAATCAGTATACTTATTAACAAAGTTTAATAAAAGCAATTTGGAGATACACAAAATTGATGGTTTCAGCATGACGGCGCAACCTATCATATTACATCTGAAAGAATTTTTTTTTTCTTTCTTTCTTAACTTTTACCAATATATTTATTCCTTTGAATTATTTTCTCCATTTTTTTTAATATAAAATCAGTATTCTTATTAACAAAGTTTAATAAAAGCAATTTAGAGATACACAAAACTGATGGTTTCAGCATGACGGCGCAACCTATCATATTACATCTGAAAGATTTTTTTTTCTTTCTTAACTTTTACCAATATGTTTATTCCTTTGAATTATTTTCTCCATTTTTTTAAATATAAAATCAGTATTCTTATTAACAAAGTTTAATAAAAGCAATTTGGAGATACACAAAATTGATGGTTTCAGCATGACGGCGCAACCTATCATATTACATCTGAAAGATTTTTTTTCTTTCTTAACTTTTACCAATATTGAGTGTCGAGCTGAAAGGAATTAAAAGTAATTATTAACTCTAACTAAAGATTCTTTCTCACATTAATTATTGGAATAAATAGTAATCATTTCTTCAAAAAAAATATATTTACAACACACGTATTGTGTTGTAAATATATATTTTTTTAGGATAATTAATATATAAAAGTACCTTAAATAAATAAGATTTAACTAAAATAAAAAATAAAATGAATGTCAGTGGAAACTTCACTTCTGTATTTTTTAATACTAAATGTACACTTCAAACACATTGTACTCTTTGTCAATAGTTTTTTTTATATAAAATTGAGGAATAAATAAACAAATGTGATGTGTTTGATAATCAGATAATGATATATATATATATATATATATATACATCTTTATTCAGACAATAACTTTATATAATATACAGTTATATATTAGGGATTGTTAAGTAAGTTTCACTTGGTTTGTTTTACACGCAAACACATGCGTGTAAAACAAACCAAGTGAAACTTACTTAACAATCCCTAATATTACTAAAATGTTTTACCAAGTGATTAATGAGACTCAAATTGAAAATATACAATTATATAATGCAATTATAAGTTTGTATGAAGGTGTTAGTCTGTCCTGATATTAATTATCTTAAAAAAATATATATTTACAACACAATAGTAAATATATATTTTTTTAAGATAATTAATATATAAAAGTAACGAAAATAAATAAAAGTTAACTAAAATAAAAATAAAATGAATGCGAGTGGAAACGATCTCTTCTGTTTGGGTCTGTATGAATTGAAACTGAATCGACAAAGAGTTTAATGTTTTCGCGAGGAATCAGCAGAGTGTTGTGAAAAATCTTCAGGTAGAGTTGTTAGAAACAGAGCTAAATGTGGAAATAATTTATTAATTATTTTCAAATCTAATTAATGGTTGTAATATTTAGACATTAGTCGAGAATTTAAAGTTATTCAATCTAATCTATGTTTTATTGGTTGATTTTTAATATTATATTCATATTTATTTCATATTTTCAAATAATTTTTATTTAATATATTTGTTAGAAACTGTTTTTATTCATACTTATAAATCCACGAGAGAAGTTAAATGTTGACGAAAATTACATTTTTCAACAGGATGGGGCAACATGTCATACGGCCAAAAAAAACAAAAAAGTGGTTTGGCGACCACAGCGTAAATGTTCTTTGTTGGTTTTCCAGCAGTCTTGACCTTAATGCCATTGAAACAGTATGGTACAAAATGAAACATGCATTGAGGAACAACCCACAACGGACATTACCTGAATGTAAAGCCAAAATAGAGCATATTTGGATTGAAATTTTTCCTGAAACGTGCAGAATCAATGCCTAACCGTATTCAAACTGTCATAAAATATAAGGGCGATGTTACTCCTTTTTAAAAATAAAATTCGTGCAATTTTCCAACATTTAGTTGCCAAACAAAATGAATATTTTTGTTATAAATTAGAGGTGATAGAATAATAATTTTGTTTCTGTGTCGTTTATTGTCCCTAATTGTTGCTAAATAACTAATTACATTAGTATTAAATTTTAAAAAAATACTAGAAAAAAAAAATAAATAAACTGTCCAATACCTGAATTTTATATGCATTTGATTTTGTCCCAATATATAGTTGTTAAGCCTCGTACATAAAAAATAAAAAAAAATATATTAACAACTGCTTCCCGAGCATATACCCCGCCAGACATTGGAATATACAATAGATATTTGCTTATTGCGTACCGGTATTACTGTGCATTGCAACGGTTTGAGTCGAAAATTATTTAATGAAAGGAAACAACAAATAATAATTACAAGAATATCTGTAGACTCGTGTTTTGGGATTAATTCCTCATCAGTACAGCTCTGCTATGTAATCCTTTAGTTGTAAAAAATTTTAGGTACCGTCCTCGCCGGAATCTCAGATGACAATGATCGCGCTCGGTGAAAGACGCGTGCAATGTGCGGATTTATCGGTTCGGGTCATAAAATATCGACTCGGCGTGTGAAAAACAGCAATGTTTTCAATTAAAATAAAATATTTTATATTAAGTAAATGTTCAAACCAATCAATCGGTGAATCTGTTAATCTAAAATCATTTTAATTGATAGAAAACATCCGTTGTGTCACTGCCAAGTAACAATTAATAAGATTTTATAAATTTTTATAATTTTTTTTTTAATAAAATTTCTAATAATAATAATCTTTATTCACATATATATATATACAGAAAAATAAACCAAAATTAATAATAAATCAATATATTCATCATCTTTATTCCTTACAAGTGTGGTTTAACATTTTTTTACATTTTTGGCAATTTATTTAAACTTTAAACAATGTTCTTGTAGGAATTGCCTATCGTTCGGAAGCCTTTCAAGCCTTTCAGCCAATAATAAATCAATTAAATTAAAGAATTAATAAAATAATAACCAAAGCAGCCTAGTTTCAGTAATTTGTAATTTATTTAAATTTTACATATGCGTTGCTTTCAATTAAAATAAAATATTTTATATTAAGTAAATGTTCAAACCAAACAATCGGTGAATCTGTTAATCTAAAATCATTTTAATTGATAGAAAACATCTGTTGTGTCACTGCCAAGTAACATTTAATAAGATTTTATAAATATAATGCAAGATATATGTTGATAATATCCGTATAATTATCCATATTAATTAATAAATGCTTTTGCTCTAATGATTCTCTGCAATTGACTATCGACAATCAGTCTTTCTGCTTGTAATGATTTTGATTCCTAAATGTTTTTTTTTTTCTGATTAAATATAAAAAATAATAATGAACACATTAAACCCGACTGTTGATAAAATCACCGTAACCGCAGACTTAATATTTGAAATAATTCCGAACCGGATAATCCCCCCCGTCCTTTCCCCGCGTTCCCCATTTGCGCAAAACCGCAAATGATGGGCGAGCCGCGAGGAATGCCCGCTCAAAAACCCGTCGCGAAACAAACATTTCCTCCGCTACTGCCCACTTTTATTACCCTTATTTATGTTCGAAATCACGCGATTTTTCGCTACCGTCCCGGCAAAAAAAAAACCCTAAGATCCATTGAGAGGAAAGAGTGGCTAACGCGTAAATCCCAAATAGAGCAAACTGCCCGTCCGTAAAGAGGCTTTTAATGATGAGATTAATCATCGAGTTTTTCCCTTCATTCGTCGAATTACGAGGAATTTTCGAGAGGCTTTGAGCGCCGTCGATGTTAATAAGTTGGCATTCGGTTCTGGTGAAATGAAATGAAATGTCGTGAGAGGAAAAAAGGACTATATATACAGAGACCACCTATTTGGGAATGATTCCATGCAATAAAACCACTTTTTGTAAGCGCTACAGATTCCACGGCATGTCGACGACTAATTTGGAAGATTATTGCTTTCAAATGAGCCGCTTTAATATTATAAAACGGCCGCGTTTTTTTTATATTGAATCTATTTTATCGCTTCTTAGAGGAATACAAACAAAAAATCTTAAACTTATTGCTATTTAATGGCTTTTGATTAGTGGTATTGAACATAAGATATTTTTTTTACTTAATCCTGCTTTTTAATTCCCTTTATTTTCTCTAACTTGCTTTGGGGAATCATTAAATTCAGTAAAATGGACATAAACGAAGTTGCATCAAATAACGGTTGACTTTTCTTCACACCCAATATATGAAGAAAAGTCTTTTTTTGTCAATAGATGGCGTGAAAAATGTGAGGAGGAAAAGGGTGAAATATGTGAAGAAAAAGGATGGCTTTTCTCCACAACCAATATGTGAAGAAAATTTGTTGCATCATGCAATATTTTATTGATGTGCAACAGCAGGTGTACATTATGTAATTCAATGTCCGGCGTGGGTATTTGCCCGGGAAGTAGTTGTTTTAATGTGCATTTGTTTTAACGTACTTACGTAGGTAAGTCAATAGTAACAGAGCTAAATGTGGAAATAATTTATTAATTATTTTCAAATCATTTTTATTTAATAAATTCGTCTCTTTATTATTTCAAAACAATTTTTGTGGTAATAAATAAATATGTTAGAAATTATAAAAAGCCTTTAATAGGCTTCGAGTAGAGCATAATCAGTAATTTTAGTAATCGAGTCTTACTAAATGAGACATTTTAATACTTACTTACTTAATCTTATCCTCTTTTACCCGTATTGGGTGTCGAGAGAGACATTTTAATAAGAAATAAAAATAAATTGATCATAATAAATTAAAGACGACGAAAGCGCCATCTTTTGGCATCGTCAACGATTTGGGTCTACAAAGTAGACGACCGAGAATTATTGTTTTCGTCCACTAAAGGAAGGCGAAATTATGAGAATTGATATTTATTTATCATGAAAAAGAAATATTTAAATCTGGATTTAAAGAACTTAATAATTATTTAAAAAAATAATAATCTAGAAGCTGTGACCAAGTGAATAAATCATTTTTCTATTGTGAAAAACACTCTAAATATATTTCAGTTATTAATTAAAATAATAATTATCGAAATAATCAATTCAGTTTATTATTAATTATAATTGTGAAATATACATTAAAATAAAATTTATAAAATTACTGATCACTGAGGCTTCTACTTCGTTATACATCGAGTGTTATACAAACAAAGTTAAAAAAGTGTTTTATTATAAAATTTATAATATTGTTTGCTTTTTCCTCATTTATCACTTGGTAAAACATACGCTTAAACGCTCAAAATTTATAATTAAATTAAAATATAAATTCATAGCTCTTTGTTGGTTTACAAGATTAGGTTATTTCAATGCAAGTATTTAAAAATCCCTGCCACAATTTGAGTTATGTTACAACTCAAATTGTGGCAGGGATTTTTTTTAAATTATTTTCAAATTCTTTTAATTTAATATAAAGAAACGTTTATGCAAAATAAATTATTTAAAGCGACTTGTTTCGTTTAAACAACAATAAACCGTCATTATTCAACACTTCGCGCTTCATTAAACTTTATCAATAGAATTTAAATTTCAATAAATTAATGTTTCGACATTTCCGAACCGTACAAACGCATACACACCGCCATCATCATTTCGATATCAATCAAAAGTACTCACGCACCGGTGCGTGCCGCGCGTGTTTTTTTTTTTTTTTTTTTGTACAGCGCGAATTCAACGTCGAGCGTTGCGATTTTCGAGAGGGGCAAACAAACGAAAAAACAACAGTTTCATAATACCCATTTAAAAGCCGCCCCCGTCCCGCCGACGGCCGCGCTAAATTGTTATCAATTTTAATTTTAATTTCGTGAATAATTCATGTTTGCGCGGCCCAAAATAAATATTCCAATTAATTTGCGACCGGCGGAATCCGTCCGTCCGGGGCGGATTTTTTTTCATTTCAATTGCAATTTCCATTACCTGCGCAAATTTAATAAAAATATTGTTGCGAATTATTATTAATTGAAATTATATGAATATTTATTTACGTAGTTATTGATTCCGCGTTTTATCAGCTTTGTAAAGCTACAACTAGATTTATTTTATTAAATTATTATTTACAGCATTAATTTTAAAAGAACCTTTTATGAATTAACAAAACACTACAATAGAAAAATGTTAATATAAAATAAAATTGAATAAAAACATATTTACAAAACGTAATTAACAAGGCTTAAAAAAACAACTCGTAGCTTTACTACAGCTTCTTTGCTAACTGCAAACCTAATAACAATATTTTTATAAATAGAAAACAGTATTCATTCCACTTGGTCACATTTATTTAATATAAACAATATTTTTAACTGTATATTTTCGAGTTTACGTGAAGTGATTGATCACAAAATAGAAAAACTGTTATTCCTTACTTCACTTTTTAAATAAAAAGTATTTTTATTAACTTTAACTTAAAAAAAAGTTACTACTGATTTTATTGCTTTAAATAATTATCTAGATCTTTAGCAACAATCTAAGAAGAAAAACAAGTTTGCGAATTGTGACAAACACCTTCGTTTCAGACCTTGAAATATCAGATTCAAGGTCTAGGTCTTTATTATTTTGAATTATTAATTCAAAGTAAAAATTATTTTAAATTAAGTTGGGTATATCTTGTCGCAATTCTCGTACAATTGGGTTATTTTCTTTTGTTTATAAGCTCTGAATCACTTTTAAAATAAATATTTTGCCCGGCGCCTCCGCCATTGTGGATGAGCCGGACGAATCCGTGAGTAACTTCACATCTTTTCTGTAGACACGTGTTTCGGGATTTCATTCCTCGTCAATACAGCTCTGCCTTATATAATTACAGATTAAATTATATATTTTACCCGGCGCCTCCGCCATTGTAGATGAGCCGGACTAATCCGTGAGTAATTTCACATCTTTTCTGCAGACATGTGTTTCGGGATTTCATTCCTCGTCAATACAGCTCTGCCGTATATAATTACAGATTAAATTATATATTTTACACGGCGCCTCCGCTATTGTGGATGAGCCGGACGAATCCGTCAGTAACTTCACATCTTTTCTGCAGACACGTGTTTCGGGATTTCATTCCTCGTCAATACAGCTCTGCCGTATATAATTACTGATTAAATTATATATTTTACCCGGCGCCTCAGTCATTGTGGATGAGCCGGACGAATCCGTAGGTAACTTCACATCAGTTCTATAGACACGTGTTTCGGGATTTCATTCCTCGTCAATACAGCTCTGCCGTATACAATTACAGATTAAATTATATATTTTACCCGGCGCCGCCGCCATTGTGGATGAGCCGGACGAATCCGTCAGTAACTTCACATCGGTTCTACAGACACGTGTTTCGGGATTTCATTCCTCGTCAATACAGCTTTGCCTTATATAATTGCTGATTAAATTATTCAACGTACCGGCCCGCCTGCGATCTCTGATGGAAATTATCGAGGATGTTGAGTTAATTGTCTTCGGCAAAGAGTATTTTCGATTCAGATTTAAATAAAGCCTTGCTGGCTATTAATAATAATAGGACAAAAGATTTATTTACATGATGTATTTTTAATATATCATGTAAATAAAATGATTTAAAACTAATATTAAAAGTAATTTATTAATATTATTTTGTTTTAAATCATTAAAATTATAATATTAAAAATAATTTATTAATTCGTTTCAAATGCTTTATTTTTAATAAGATAATAAGAATTAATAAATTATTTTTAATATTATTTTGTTTTTAATCATTTTTTTATACTTACGTAAGTCAAAGTGTTACAGTAGCTAAAGAGGGAATAATTTATTAATTATTTTCAAATTCTTTTTATTTAAATTATTCCTATTTATTTTATGCAACAATTAAAGTTATAATTAATGCCTGGAATAAACCATTTCATAAACTCGAAATACTTTTCGTTTGTTGAGAACTCGTAATTTTTTTTTTCCAACGTATTCATTCTGTTGTTTTTTTTTTTGTTGTTGGTGTGTTTGAATTAAATTAGTGCACCCGTGCGTGTAATATTCACGTGGAATTATCCGCTACCGACAAACTCTAGACTTTTAATTACGTTACGTGGCCCTAGGTGTATTTACATGCTCGCATACTTTATTTGATTAACGCTTATTTGTGTAATGTTGCTTAATTGACTGTTGCAATAATTATTAATTAAGGCCCGTTCGTTTTCTCTCGCCGTTACTCATTTTCTGTTTCCTTCCTGTTTCAGTATTACGAAATGTCTTACGGACTCAACGTGGAGATGCATAAACAGGTGAGTCGGGTTTTATTAAATATTGTTGTTGATTTTGAAGTTTTAAGTTCTCTACTTGAAATGTGTTAGTTTTATTATATATATATATATATGTTAAATATGGTTAGTTGCGACTGGAAGAAGAAAATAATCGACTTTCTTCTGGGAGCAAGTATGGTCTGGAAATACAGATCATCTATATATATATATACAGGGAGGTTTTTTTATCAGTATACATTAGGGGAAGTGTATACCTGCAAAAATGCGAGTTAAACGCATTGAACCGATTAATGTGTGTATGTTTAGTTGATTATTTGGCATATGGGTGTTCAGTTACGTGCTTTACGTGCTATAGGCAACCAAACACACATACATCAATGCGTTTGACTCGCGCATTTTGCAGGTATACATAGGGGAAATGTATACTGATAAAAAAGCTATCTGTATATATATAATAAAACTAACACTTTTATATATATATATATATATATATATATATATTATAACCGTTACTCTCCTTCGAGTGTCGGGTGTCAGTTTTATTACAGTTTTAAAACAAATGGTTTCAATTTTAATAGGATACTTCACAAACGTAGAAAAAAGGATATGAAAAGATATGCAGGATGTTGAAAAAATAAGGAACTGATTGAATATCTTTGGAACTATTTGTCGTATCGATAAGGAATTTAGTTTTAATCGGTTCCGTACTTATTGAACACTCTGTATAAGTAACAATTATTTGTAAATGTTGGGTCGAGCCATAAGTTATTTCTGTTTTTGTTTTATCAGACATTTTGCTTTAATAACGGAATCATTTTAATTTATATTGTATACGGCTTCTCCTTCTTCCATCTTTCTGGCAGTTTGTCAATTCCTTCCTTGTAAAAAATGGTTAGTTTCGACTGGAAGAAGAAAATAATCGACTTTCTTCTGGGAGCAAGTATGGTCTCTATTTATATAACTTCATGTATGTTAGAATTAACAAGTTGATTCTATTTAAAAAATAAATAAAGAATTCCATCATCGATTCCGTCGAGTTGCTGTAAATGTACGTAAACGCGTCGGTGTATAAAAGTTCCGGAAGCACCGGAGTCGTTTCCGGGCCGACGCGCGCGCCCCCTCTCGCCGCCGGTGAGGAAGAAGGAAGTTTGCACTGCGGTTACTCGGCGGAGATTTACGCCGCCCGGAGTCGCCTCCGGGGCCGCCGGGCGGGTCACTTACTGTGTAATTGCTGTTGTTGCCCGATCCGTCCGAGTAACGAGATGTTTCGAAGTAAAAGGACGGTGTTTATACTCCGTCCGACTCTACAAAACGCGACGGTTAACGATCCCATTGTTTTCCGACGCTCGCTCGCTCACTTTTCAATACGACGTGCAGTAAACATGTCAGCCAATGTTGGTATTTTAAAAACCCCAAGTTTTATAACAGAAAAAAAGTCAATTCATGACGTTAATATGACGTCTGTTATATTAGGATTGTTCGTTTATTCTGGTTTAAGTTGCATTGAGTGCAAGTTGGTGATGTAAACTTGCACTTAGTGCATTAAATTTAGATTACTAGCTCCCATGCCACTTGGATGACAGTCAAACATTCATTTACTTGCAAACAACAAAACCCATAATTTAAAAACGTTATTGTTTATTTTTTTCTCAATCACTATGAACTGTTAAATTCTGTTAAATTCGAAACAGAAGAAAAAAATCGAGTTACTTTTTGATCAGCACCTCGTATGTATAAATTCCAACCAATTACAAACCTCGTTACAGTTTGTTTTTTCAATCACTTTAACGAACTGTTAAACTGGAAACAGAAGAAAAAAAAATCGAGTTACTTTTGAGTAGCACCTCGTATGTATAAATTCCAACCAATCACAAACCTCATTACAGTTTGTTTTTTCAATCACTACGAACTGTTAAATTGGAAACAGAAGAAAAAAATCGAGTTATTTTTGAGTAGCACCTCGTATGTATAAATTCCAACCAATTACAAACCTCATTACAGTTTGTTTTTTCAATCACTACGAACTGTTAAATTGGAAACAGAAGAAAAAAAAGAGTTACTTTTCAGTAGCACCTCGTTTGTATAAATTCCAACCAATTACAAACCTCATTACAGTTTTTTTTAATCACTACGAACTGTTAAATTGGAAACAAAAGAAAAAAAATCGAGTTACTTTTGAGTAGCACCTCGTATGTATAAATTCCAACCAATTACAAACCTCGTTACAGTTTGTTTTTTTTTTTCAATCACTACGAACTGTTGAATTTGAAACAGAAGAAGAAAAAAAAATCCAGTTATTACTGGTTTTAACACCCGGCCGGCTAATTACAGCCATTACAAAAACAGTTCCGTGCCGGTAACAAGTCCAAACGGCAGAAAAGAAACCGGGAGAGAAAGTTTATCATTATTATTATTCCAACATTTACGTTTTAATGCGGCTTAATGAATTCGGGCACGTAACGCCGCACCGCTCCGGATTCCGTGCGTATTAAAAATGAATCAAATGAATTTTTATATTCGTCGCCGCCGTCGAGGATATGCAAATTGCGGCGGCGAGCGTTTTTTTTTTTTTTCGATCCCCTCCACGCAAAGCGGGAGGGTGAAAAATTGTAATTTATAATTAACGTTCTTTCAAATGCGCCCCGGGCCAAAGGGTGAATAATAATAAGAGGAAAGCGGGAAGAGGACAGAGTGGTTGGGGTTTAGCGGGAACACGATGAGGATTTGAGCAGCGAAAAGTAGATTTTCGTGTTGCCATGGTAAATATTGCAGGTAATGAAAGCCGTTTAAGGTGTTTAAATGATTAAGAGGGAAACTCTTTGACTACTTAAATAATTGTTTATATAAATAATCATTCAATTCATTTGTAAATATATATATTGAAAATCTTTATTTCTGAGTATTTTTTTTATTATCCACAGTTTTCAAGAGAAAATCGGTCAAATTTCAAAGTTCAAAACATCCGACTTTGGCGCCTTTAATTTTTAATTTCTTTGTCTTAGGTTATTACTAGATGTCTTAAGAACCATATCAAACAATAAAAAAGTTATTTTTTTTTATTTTAACCATTTTTTTATTTATTTTTTTTATTATCCATAGTTTTCAAGAGAAAATCAGTGAAATTTCAAAGTTCAAAACAACCGACTTTGGCGCCTTTACTTTTTGATTTCTTTGTCTTAGATTGTTACTAAATGTCTTAAGAACCATATCAAATTATAAAAAAAGTTTATTTTTTATTTTAACTATTTTTTAAAAAAATTTTTATTATCCACGGTTTCCAACAGAAAATCGGTGAAATTTCAAAGTTCAAAACAGCTGACTTTGGCGCCTTTAATTTTCGATTTCTTTGTCTTAGATTGTTACTAGATGTCTTAAGAACCATATCAAATAATAAAAAAGTTTATTTTTTTATTTTAACTATTTTTATTTTTTTTATTATCCACGGATTCCAACAGAAAATCGGTGAAATTTCAAAGTTCAAAACATCCGACTTTGGCGCCTTTAATTTTTGATTTCTTTGTCTTAGATTGTTACTAGATGTCTTAAGAACCATATCAAACAATAAAATAGTTTATTGTTTTATTTTAACTATTTTTTTAATTTTTTTTATTATCCATAGTTTTCAAGAGAAAATCAGTGAAATTTCAAAGTTCAAAACGACCGACTTTGGTGCCTTTAATTTTTGATTTCATTGTCTTAGATTGTTACTAGATATCTTTAAGAACCACATCAAACAATAAAAATGGCCAAAAAAACGTGGATAACTTCACATCGGTGAAAAAATGTCTTATAGGACTATAAGGTATTTTTTCAATGAGGAGTCTAATACTGTTGGAATTGTAATACACGCTTGAAAATTCCATTACAACTTATTCTCGGGTAAATACCCCGCCAGACATTGAATTACATAATCTACACCTGCTGTTGCATATCAATAACATATTGCATCATGTAACTTTTTTTTGATCCAATTATAAATAAAGAACTTACGTAACGTAAATAAAAATGTCACACAGCTAAATTTATTAATTATTTTCAAATCATTTTTATTTAATTTATTTAAATAGTTGTGACCAAGTGAATAAATACTATTTTCTATTAAAATTAGTTACAGTAAAGATAATTACATTAAATTAAGTGAGTAAATATTAGCAATGAGAATTGTATTTATTTATTTTTATACATTTTTTTTAACATTGTTAATTATAGTGGAATTGAGTTAATATATCTCTTGTAGTTGAAGAAAAACAGAAACTATTTGAGTTGTGAACATCTTAAAGTTTACATTCCCCCCAACAACCTAATTGCAGTAGAAACAGCAAAGCTTATTAGCAGCAGACACAGAAACTCGAAAAGGTCGATAGTCTGGCAAATGGGAACGAGCACGTAAAACCGGGGGAGCCACGAGCAAACGCCAGTAAATAAACAATTTAATCTCGGCAAAAACGCCCTCATTAAGTCCGACCCTTTCCGTTGCGTTTTTACCCCTACGTCCACCCTTCCCGCCCCCCGTTTGTTTCATTCCGCTCCGCTCCAACTCGTTCCGGCTGTTGTTGTTGCTGCCTCATTTTTTTTTTATTTTTGTTTTATTCCGCTATTAATGACGGGAACGCTGCCAGCAGGAATTTTTACGCATAAAAATGTTTTCGCCTCTTCAATAATATCCATCAACTGTTTTGATTTATGTCGGAGCATATGCCGGTTCTGGAGGGTGCGCGTTTCATTTTTCAACCAAAAAAAAAAAAAAAGTACGTCGGGGGATAAACGCGGGGAATTTCGCGCTCGCTCGGGGTTCTTATTAAAATGTGTGCGCGCGGAGGGTTTCGATCATTTATTAAAATCGTTTCGCCCCCGCCGATGACGCGCGTAATTTTCCCCCACTTTCAGACACGCTCCGAGTTATTTATGCACTTTTATAAATGGCCAATTTTAAGGGTGGATTAGTTTCGGCAGTAAATTTAAAAACGATTTGCAGCGCTTCGTGATTCTGTTCCCAATTCAGATTCAAATGGATGTTTATAATAAGAAATAATAAAAATTTCAATACGTTACAACTTGCTTTTCAAAAATTCTTTAAATAATAATTTTATTAGAATGAAACAATGTAAGTAATTTTTTTCGACCATAGATGTCGCTAGCAATATGTATAAATTTCTATGATTTGGCATGTATGTCATTTTTTTCTATTGACATTAACCTACAAAAATACACAAGTCACATTCCGCCAAAATAATAGCGTCATATTTGTTTACCTCAGTGAATATGTCGAGTTTCGTTCCAAGTAAATCGCATTTGCGGCATTCGTTGCTTTTCTTATTTCATCAAAAGAAAAAAGCAGCTGAAGCGACCGGTTGCTGGTAGAAACTTATGGTGAACATGCTCCAGCGATTAGAACATGTGAGACATGGTTTCGTCAATTTAAAAGTGGAGATTTCGATTTGACAGACAATGAATATCCTGGTGCAGCGAAAGAGTTCGAAGACAGGAATTGCAGGCGTTATTGGATGTTGATCCAACTCAATCGCAACAAAAATTGGCAGAAACACTAAATGTGACTCGAGGAGCAATTTGCCAACGTTTAAAAGCCATGGGAAAGATCCAGAAGTTAGGAAAATGTGTGCCACACCAGCTGAACGATAGACAAATGGAAAATCGAAAAACCGTTTGTGAAATGCTGCTTCAACGATTCGGAAGGAAATCTTTTCTGCAACGAATTGTCACGGGGGACGAAAAATGGATTTATTTTGAGAACCCGAAGCGAAAAAAATCATGGCTTTCACCTAGTGAAGCCGGCCCATCGACTGCAAGGCCAAATCGCTTTGGCCGTAAGACAATGGTGGAACCATTGTGGTGTGGTGTACTACGAGTTGTTAAAACCTGCTGAAACGGTCAACACGAATCGCTACCGACAACAAATGATCAATTTGAATCATGCGTTGATTGAAAAACGGCCGGAATGGGCTCGAAGACATGGCAAAGTTATCTTGCAACATGACAACGCGCCGTGTCATACCGCTGAACTGGTGAAAGACACATTAAAAACACTTAATTGGGAAATATTATCGCACCCGCCGTACTCTCCAGACCTCGCCCCGTCCGACTATCACCTTTTCGCATCGATGGGACACTCCCTTGCAGAGCAGTGCTTCGCTAATTTTGAAGAAGTCTAAAAGTGGCTCGTCGAATGGTTTGCCTCGAAAGAGAAAACAGTTTTTTTGGGATGGTATCCATAATTTGCCTGAGAGATGGGCGAAATGTGTAGAAACCAATGGTCAATACTTTGAATAAAAAAATTTTGAGATTCCTGTGAAAATTAAGTGTTTTCTTTATCGAAAAAACCGGCAAAATTCAACTAACACCCCTGGTACAACGTTGTTTAGTTATATGGGTTATTTCGTGATTTTTGACAAACTGTAGGGAAAGCTGTTGGAGACGGTCAGTGTTTTTTTGTTGGTAGATCATTGTTTAATTTCATATTTTTTATCATCTTACCATAATTTTATCATCACAGTATGGATTTAGCGGACTAAAGATTTGTATAAACTGTAATCTAAGTAGTTAAAGTAAAGTTTTGAAACAACTGCATTTCTTTTTAATACAATAATCTCTCTATTTATCCAGAATCCGCTACTCAAGAAAGTTTAAAAATGTAACTATAAAATATTTGTTTTGGAACATTCAATCGATACAAACTACGTATTCATTGAAAATGGATATTCAATTCATGCGCTCTCCTTTTTTATCCGAATCCCTTGAAACATAGCGCATTTCCATTCCTTAATATCATCAAAGATTGTTCTTGAGGGAGAAAACACGTTTTTTTTTTTGCTCTCCTCGTGCTTTAAAAGCGAAAAAGAAAACATATTTCAAAGCGTTACTCCTGACTTTCATCGCGCCGGGACTTTCGGCAGGAAGCCCCTTATTAAGATCCCTCAAACAAGAATCTCTTTTCCTTTTTATATATTTATACATGAAGTGCGGAAACTTTCCGCCTTTACGAGGAAAGAGGGTGGGCCGAAGGAGGGAGAAAAAGGGAGCGCTCCTTTTTTTGTGCGCCGTGTAAATCCGGTCGCGATGACGTCGTTGAAGGAGGAAGTTGGAGAGGAAATCTTGATATGTTTGTCAGGTTTTATCGGATCAAGTGGGTAGCTTGAGGGTGAAAAGGAGGGCGGACAGGGAACATCGAACACACCGTGACCCCTCTCCGCCCGCATGTCGGCGACGTGAAAGGTATACTCGCCGTGAAAAGTGCCGGGTTTTAGGTTTAAGTAGTGAAATTCTAAATATTGTTTATTTATAGATATATTTATACAACATCTTTATTTCTGAAAACATTTCTACATACAGTAAATTAACAATAGATTTAATAGATAACCGGCTGCTAGTGTAGAGTGTTTATACTACACTAACAATTGTTAATTCACTGTATATAAAAATGTTTTCAGTTGTTGTATACATATATATATATATAAATAAACAATATTTAGAATTTCACCACGAAAACCTAAAACTCGGCACTTTTCAGGTAATTGTTTTCCAAACGAAATTTCGATTAAAAAATACTTATCGTTGTTTAATCGTTACCAGAATACGACGCGTTCCTACTCCTCAAAAAGTACTATAATCTGGCAGTTTGAAGAAAGTTGTAACCCGTGGATGTCTACAAAAACAGAAAGGATTCTCCAGTCTACTTACGCCAGTTACGATTATTTATATAAGGATAAGGTTTATTACACGTTGTCCTTCGTCTATTAATCTTCAATCTTTCCGCTCGTTTTCTCTAGTTTCTGTTTTTTTTTTTTTTATCTAAAAAAGTGTTAAAGTCATGTCAATGTCTGCAAATTTAATGATATGATAACTTCCCTTAACTGAAAAGCAAACTATTTAGTTAACAATTTAAATGGCTAGCGACCGTCGATCTTTCAGCTCACAATATTCATTAAAATGGAATTGATTTAAAAAATAATATTAATTAATACCATTTTGAAGATTTTAAGAACTCGTTTCGAGGATCCTCTTTGTATTTCAGCTTATATATTTTTTTTTACACTTATAAATACGCGCTGAGTGTGTAATGTCTTCTCGTTTTTGTTTATGCGCGTGTCTGTGTGTGCGAGGGTGGAATATGAAAAATGTGAAGAGGGCGAAGGGTGAATTCCCGCGCGGAAGCGCCCGCTTTTTTATTTCCGCGTGGAAAGGGGAGGGTTTATGGAAATTACGCGCGCGCCATCTTTTTTCCACCGCTGTACGCGCGTTTGTGTGTGTGTTTTCGTACGTGTGTGAATGGGGGCGAGCGAGGGAGAGAGACGGAGGGTGGGTTTTCCGCGGAGCGCAGTTTGAAGTTGTTTGTAGATAAACGAGCCACATTTTCATCACAGATAATACGGGAAGTAAACACGGGACCGTTAGTTTTGTTAGTTCAGCAACTCAAATAATTTACCCAATAGAACTGCAGCCGGTAGTTTGTACAGGGTTGTCGGGACGGCGAGGGTGAGAAACTCAATGTGTACCGACCACGGAGTGTCAATATTTGCCCATATAGAATGACGACTGTTATTAGGGACTGCAGACTACGTGACAGGCATTCGCTGGGTGTATGTGTGTGTGTGTGCTCGAGACACGGATTTACACAAATCTTCACATTTACATAATACTTTCCCTTTATATACAAACTTCTAAATTGCTTTCTTCGATTTTATAGTTTTATAATATAATCAAAATATAATAATCGAATTTTATTGATCATTGCCAGACATTTTCATTGTTTAATTTCATTTTAATCATCGGAATAAAAATTATGCTAAAAATGTTAAATCTAAAGCACTTAGAAAAGAGGGGTGAACATCAGGTCAACCGGGTTTAAAGATGGAAAAATTGGATTAATTTTTGCTCTACGGATTTGAGCAATTTTAATCTAATGTAAAATTACCTAATCAAAAGAAGAATGCATAATCGAATAAATCGGAAATGTAAAGAGCGATAGGTTTAAAAATTAAACACTTTGCTCGTATCACACACTTGTGTATTTTTTTTTGTTCGTGTGTTACGAGTAAAATATTTAATTTTTAAACCTATCGCTGTTTACATTTTCGATTTATTCGATTATGCATTCTTCTTTTGATTAGGTAATTAAAATTCGAATTATTTCCGCTGATCCCCCAATATAAATATAGTGTGAAAATAATCCCCCTTTTTTTAAAAACACCAACCCCTTATCTGTTTCAACCTCAAACAAACCCATCCGGCGTTTAAATATTTCATCCCTCCCGGTCGATACGAAACGGATCCGAATCCAACCGGAGAGAAAGAGAAAGAAACGAAGCGCGCACACACACACAACAAAAAAAATGTATTCAATATTTAAGCCATTCCCCGGTGTTTATATTTCCGGTTGATTCGGGCCGGGTTTAATCACGGGGGTTGCGGGATCGACCCTCCGCCCTTCTCCCCCTCCCTTTCCATTATTAAAATAAATGCATTTCCCCCGACGTTGGTAAATAATCTGAATAGTGAATCAAGCCAGCGTGCGTGTACGTGCTCTCCCGTTCCGAGGGGGTGAGTTGTGAACAGAACACAGAGGGAGAGGCGTCAAGGGTGTGTTAATTGCCAACGGAGAAAGGGAACGCGTTGAACAATGTACATGTACACATTTATAAACGCTTGCTTTTAATGAATGTGTGTACGTACATGCACGCTGGTTATTATTTTTTTTTTCAGCTTCTTTGCTTTCTTTTTTATGCTCAGAATTTTTAACATGCATAAAATTAAAATTAAAACGACCACGCGAAGGCGGACCGCGCACTTTGTTGTCGCGTTGAAATATTTCCTTTTGTGTGTTTATAGCTGCGTGTGCTGTTTTATTTTCTTTCTCTCTGTGTTCATAATTTACACATCTCCTGTTATATAAACAGCGTATTTCAACACTTTAAAGTAATTAAGATTTATAAAATACACTCACATGAATATTTATATTAATAATATTCAGGTTAATAACATATTTTTGAAAATTTTAAATTAATTTAAATTAAATAAAAATAATTTGAAAATAATTAATTAATTATTCCCTTTTAATTAATTTATTTTAAATAACTGCAAACATATGAATAAATCTTTTTTTTTTTTCTATTACTAAATTTACTTGATTTGTAGATTTTTAATATATTTATATTTTTTTCATTACGTAATTCAATGTCGGGCGGGGTATAGGCCCTAGAAGTAGTTGTTTTAATGTACATTTGTTACGTCACGTAAGTTAAAAAATCAAAGTGGAAAATGAGAAAATGATGGATTAATAATTAATTATCTTGAAATTCTTTTTATTTATAAAATAAATTTTAAAAGAAAAAAATTCTTGAAAATGGGCTAATAACCCAAAACTAGTCGAGAATTTAAATTTATTCAATCTAATCTGTATTTTATTTGTTTTATTGATTGGTTTTTAATAATCTATTCATATTTATTTCATATGATAATTAAAATTTTGAATTTCGCTTTTGCAATCTATTAAGTTGAAATAAGTCTTCCCCGCAATCTATTAAGCAAACATGTTGTTGAGGGTGCGGTCAAGAGCAGCAGTGAAATATCGTCATGCACAATACAACAGACTAGACGAAAATCAGAAGAGGGAGGGGGCGAAAAAATGGCCAGTCAAGCATATAAAATGCATTCCAAACAACCCTCGAGCCCCCGGGCAATAAAACACCACCGACGAAGGGCGAGGGCGAATCCCCCGCACACGCGCACGCACTTTTCAGATTGATCTCAATCCAATTTATTCGAAAAAAAAAGGAACGGAGACGAATAAAGGAATGGAAGGAATGGGGGTTTCAATTAAGCGGAGGGGAATATTCAAATTAGCGACGCCGGCGTGAAATAATTATACCCGGCGTATCAATTATAGCAATTAATAAACATTAAACATTAGTGGAGGCAGACACCCCGGCCCTCGCGGAAATTTATAATTTATAATCGATGTTTGCGCCGATGGGGGGGAATTTGTGAGACGGCTGAATGATTCCGTGCCGTGCGCGCTTCGAAACACCGTCACCTGCGGGGCTTAATGAACACCCCTATGATATTAAATCATCACGTGCCGATGAGTTTGACTTTTACACAGGGGACTATTATTGTTGGATAAATATGTACACGCAGTCGCTCAATTTCTCAAATTGGTTTTTGCTCGTCATAATAAATTCAGTTTTGTAGGCGCTATTTTTGAATTACCCGCCTGTGCGCGCCATCTAACGCCTCTGAAAGGAATTGTATTTTATGTTGGCTAAAATTATCCGTTTTTTTGGGAAGCTATGTTCAGGTTGAAAAATGACGCAAGGTTTTTAATTTATTATGATTATAATAAAAAAAATAATTATAAAAAAACGTGAGATATCAATAATATTTCACTTTTTTTTTTTCATAATAAATCATAATAAATTAATAACCTTGCGTCATTTTTAATGTATTATGATTATAATAAAAAAATAATAATTATAAAATATAGAAGGCAGACGATAAGTCCTCGTCATATATATATATATATATATATATATATATATACAGAGAGAGAGAGAGATAGAGAGAGAGCTGAGGAATCTACTCGGCGGATCCCTATTAAATCCATCATGTATAATATGCAAGTAGCATACGAGAAGGCAAGTGCGCGAACTTAATACCTAGTAAAACCCGGCTGTAATGACACCTCTGCACGCCAGGGTGGTTTAATGAGGTCGCCTCCGGCGGGAGGGGGAGGCGCACTCTCGCTAATCCCCGACATCGAATGTGGCGTCTCGCGATCGCTAATTGCAAATTAAAACAATTATCCCTTCCGGCTGACTAATCCGCACTGATTCCTCCGCTTGCTCTCGCGGCTTTGTTAATTGAGAACCACCAGATTTACCAACTACTACTGACTTGTACGGTGATTCATTATGGACTCGTTATTACTCTTTTCAGATATGCAAAAAATTTATCGATTTTAATATGTATTTACTACAATGTGATCGAGAACTTTTCTCCCGAAGAGTGCTTTGAATTTTTCTTTATTTAAAAAACGGATGTTGGCAGTAAAAGTAACCACACGCTATAGGTTATGTTACGAGGGTAGATTGAAAAGTTTTCGGAATGGGCAAGAAAACGCAGTAATTGAACAGGTTTTTGTTTTTATTTTTCAACATAATATCCTTGCAGGGCGATACACTTTTCCCAGCGGTGCTCCAACTTTTTTAAGCCTTCAGAAAAATATGATTTCGGGAACTCTGCAAAATAAGCTTTAGTGGCGGCGATGACCTCGATGACCTCGATGACCTCCGAGCCAAGTCTTCATGTTTGTGAACAAAAAGAAGTCGCACGGGGCCAGGTCTGGAGAGTACGGGGGATGCGGCACCACCTCGTAGCCCAATTCAACCAATTTAGCATTGGCGATTCGGGATGAATGGGCCGGCGCGTTGTCGTGGTGGAAGAGCACTTTTTTTCGCTGCAAATGAGGCCGTTTCTCCTTCAAAATGCCGTTGAATTGATCCAATAAATCGCTGTAGTATTGTCCCGTGATAGTTCTTCCCTTCTGCAAAAAGTCGATGTGTATCACACCTTGCGAATCCCAAAAAACGGTGGCCATGACCTTTCCAGCAGATGGGACAGTCTTTGCCTTCTTCGGAGCAGATTCGCCTGGAGAAATCCACTGTTTCGACTGCTGCTTAGTTTCTGGTGTGTAGTGGTGGATCCATGTTTCGTCCACGGTCACGAATCGGTGAAAAAAATCCGTTGGATTACGATTTAACAAGGCCAAACACTCTTTCGAAGTGGTCACACGATTTCGCTTGTTGTCCATAGTCAGCAAACGCGGCACCCATCGCGCCGAGAGCTTCCTCATGCCCAAATGTTCGTGCACGATATTTTGCACACGTTCATATGAGATGCCCGTGGTCTCTACTATTTCGCGCAACTTCACTCGTCGATCGGCTAACACGAGATCATGGACTTTATCGACCATTTCTTCATTTGTGGCCGTTTTTGGACGTCCACTGCGTGGTTCATCCTTGGTGCTCGTACGGCCACGTTTGAACTCGCTCACCCAGAAACTAATAGTCGAAAATAAAGGTGTGGATGTGCCATGAACTTTCTGCAAAATATCTCGTATCTACGTCGCCGTTTTCCCGTCCATCCAGAAATGTTTGATGACTGCACGAAATTCGTTTTTATCCATTTTTACAAAAGTGCCTGAATTGCTTCACAAGATATCCTAGTAAACATAAACGGAACGACGCACGTGTCTGAAAATTTGGCAGCTTTCCTAAAATAGGTTAGCCTTGACAACCATCATAACAATTTCACGATACGCGCGCCATCTCTTGCCCATTCCGGAAACTTTTCAATCTACCCTCGTATTCTAATAAATTGAATAATTTGATTTGATAAATAATAACACGAATGCCAACAAAATTTAAAATAAACAAAAAAATCAAAACACTCTAGAGGGGGAAATTTCTCGAAATAGGATATAAATCAACCATAAAATTATATATCAAAAGTAGCATGTAATCGAATCTTGAAGGAATGATTGATTAATAAAAATTACGTTGTATTTAAAATTTTTCATTTTCCTCAAAAATAAATCAAGAAAGATTTACGTAAAGGAACGGGAGGATGATATACAGAGGAGCGCGCGAAAGGTGTCGCACCGATGTGCCAATTAGGCCGGGAATATAAAATTTAAACGAGCGCGCGTAAAAATTTAATAAAGTTGATAACTCCGGGGGCCTCCCGAAATAATGGTAATAAAACGTAATGCATCGATGTGAGGGAGCCGGGGACGGCGAGGGAGTCCCTCGTAAAATGTTAAGCGACGCTTTGATGAGTCTGGCAGAACGGGGCCATAAACTCATAGGGCAACATTTGTAGCGGTCTTCCGGAGGAATGCCGGGAAAACTGAGACGCCGGAAAAGTGTGAATAAGCCCCGGTGATAAATCACGCGACCCTGTCACGCTCTTTGATCGCACACTCACCGACGGTCATCTTTACATACCTTTTCCTGTCCAGTTTTTATGAACTCACATTTTTTTGTTATAAATTGCAATACTATTATAAAATATTATGGGAATTTATTTATACCATACAAAATTCTATGCATTATCTTCAAATTTAATTCATCACTTTAGACTCGTTTTTATAATGTTTAAGTATAGCATTGGTAAATTACCAAAGCATATAACCATGGAAAGAGATTTTATGAGAACTGCTGTGAAGTTAACAAAAACTCACCTACGATATATGACAGTAAAAGTTATGTAAAAAGAACGTTATTTCTGGATTAATACCTTACTCTAGGTATGGCTTCAATTTTCGGTTAATTCGAATAAACGAGAAAGCTGTAATTTCCATTAAACACAAACAAATGGCTAAATATCTTTGTTTCGTTTTTCATTGTTGTCAACCCAAAACAATTTTAATAAAATACATGTTAAACATTGATGGATAAAATTAGGATTTTTTTATTACTACTATTGTAGTAGTAATAAAAAATTAGTATGTTATAATTTTATTAATGCTATTTATTATCAATATTAATTTCCTATTTATTAATAAACTCTAATTTAAAATTATTCATATGACAGTGTGGTGTTAATAGATGTGTTAAGTCTACTGTAAATAAATAAATAGACATTATGTTACTTAATTCCGAGTCTGATTAAACCCGATTTTGTAACAATAGGGCAGAAAAACCTACGGTCGTAAGCCCTTATTTGGGAATATATTATGACATTTATTTATTATTTTATATTGTATTATATGCAATTATGATAATAAAGATTTAGTAGTATTATTTATTGTAACAATAAGTACAAAAAAATCTAGCAACAAGATTTTTGTGCTGTTTTTTTTTTGTTTATTCAATATGCTAATTTTACTTATAATCCTAAGCCAGGCGCGTAAGCATCTAATTAACAGCAACATTTTTTACTTGTGAGTCTAATCACGTATAGAAATAATGCGATTAGTGTTTGTACATGCATCAGATATACGAGCTGATGTGTGCGTGTGTGTGTGATTAATTACACTCAGGTAGAGAGTGTATTTGCTCGATACCTAGGCAATGCAACTTGGCGGGATTTACACCTAATCACTGATCACCTGCGAGAGAGCTCGCAAACAGAAGGCGCGCCCATAACATGGTAAATAACATCACGGCCGTGGATTAATTAAATGTTCGGACCGGATAAGCAAGCGCGCTAATCTAGTTAACATGTGTATACGTGTACCGAACAATCTGAAGGCAAAAAATATTTATATAAATGAAGATAGATGTGAAATACTAATTAAGTTATTTGCAAATTGCAAAAAAAATAATGGGTAATAAAGGGAAGGAATTATTACGTTAAATTTGTTTGTTTCGGGGATTAAATTACGTTCGTGATGGAAGAGATAATCCCCGCAATGACATATTTGCGCACGCTGTTTTTTTATTTTATTTATTTATTTTTTATTTTCGCCGGCACCCTCGAGGCAGGGGCGGTTGGGCGTGAAACTCGCAAACGCAACGAATTATATCCAGACATTATTACATTTTCCAGGTCAAATATCCGAAAGCACCGCCGAGCCAATCTCACGCCCCACCCCTCTATGTACAGGTTGGAGTGCACATGAGTAAACAAGTCTGTTTCGTGGCATTAAGTGCGCTACAATACACCTCGATAATGCGATAATCAAGCGGCCGCGGCAACCCCAATGGTAATGGTCCCGGTACGTGGACGGTTTACCAAAGCGCCGTCCTCCCCCCAAACTCTTCCCGCCTCACCCCACCCGGAGGGCTTTAAGGTATTCCGGACACGATCCGCCCGAATCGCGCCAGGCACTCGCCCTGAATACATCGGAAACACGATACTGGGGAATAAAATTATACGACGTCCTTTTGTAAATCTATTTCGGAGGGTAGATCCGCCATTAGGTGCTTAATATAGGGGAATTAGGGTAACTCAGCGGGAGGGTGGTTTCGTTCTAAGTAATTATTTTCAACCGAAATACATAAATATATATAAAAAAAAACAATAAAAAATAATACATACTTGAAAAAAAAATTAATCACATATTTAATTTCGATGACGTCTTACAGCACACGATCAATTATCAACATATTCAAATATTCCGCCATGGTGGAGGAACCGAACAAATCTGTGGCTGGGTAACTTCACATCGGTATGACATCATTATAGCATGGCGGCGTTTTATCCCTTTCTAGATACAGTTGCGTTTAATATTGATATTACTCATTACAGGGAGTGTAATTTAAATAAACACGTGTGTATCTGTTTTTTGATAATATTTTCCAACTTTTAAAACATAGGAGAAGACTATTGTGTTTTTTATTCTTGAGAAATTATTTTTTTTGTTAAATAGGTATTAATATTGCCTTGAGATTTAATGGTTACGTGGTTTCATTTCTGAGAACTTACTGAACTGATATCAATTGCAATATATTTTTTGTTAATTTTTTATAAGATTCTTTTATATACAGGGTCCTGCATCACACCTCTAGCCTTCGATAGCTCAGTTAGTAATTAAGTTAGGATTCTGAAATGTTGGTGCTAAATAAATTCTAACTTAACTTCTGAAAGAATTTCCGACATTTCATTTTTTTTTAATATAAAATATGGGAATACAAGATAAAACTTAAGAAATAAGCTATATGTAATACTATGCAAAATTTGATGAGCATCGTGTAAACAACGCGTGTCTAATCGGAATTGTTAACAAATTGACAGTGGGCGCCATATGCCCTCCATTACATTCCACTCGACTCTACTCTACTCTACTCGATGCGAAACACGAACAAGAGGAGGAACAGCGGAATGGAGGGAACGCATCAAAGCAGAGCACGTATAATGCAGTAGTATCCGATCAGAGGGGAGCAGATTAACTCGACCGCGGCCCAGAACTTTATCTAATTACATCCATATATCTCCCGTGCGGTTTTGTCTTCGCCCTCACTCTGCGGTAATCCCATTCTACTCCTGTACACTGTTGTAAGCCGCCGGCGTGAAATGTTACAATGCTATTAAAATTAACTCGCGCAACTTCGCCCCCGTTTCATCCCCCGTTCCGCGCTCGCCCGAAATGTTTAATTGCCGCCTTCAAAGCCCGCGTTTTATAACTAACGAATTTTGATTCTAACGCAAACAAACAGCGGAACACCTAAACTAATTCAACCCCCCTTCAGCCGGTTGTGTTTACTTATGTACGTGGGAGCGTTTTCAATTCCGAATGAATCGCATTATTTCCTTTAATTAGAATTGTACGTATTCCCTGTATGTTGCGTTTGTTTATTTGCTATAGGGGGGGAATTAATTAATATTTCCAGTGGGAAACTGTTTGATATTTTAATTGACTTTTAGTTTAATACAGTGTTGGTTTCTACATTAAACAATGCTTAAATAGTCAAAATATTGTTTCCTATCAATTCTAAATCCTTGACGTATGAAAGACACTGAAGTTCGAAGGTAATTCCATTCACCAAGAAATCCTCAAATAATTGCAATAATACAGGTTATCGTTTATTGATTTTGCTAAGCACCGTGAAAAAAAAAAAACAATGTTATGGTAAATACGATCAGTTTTAGCTTGTGAAAGCAGGAATAAATTTCAGTGCAGTGAAGACATTGGGCGCCTTCAGGGAAATTTTAGACATGTAGCGCTGCAGCGCAAAGCGCAGATCCAGCAGAAAAAAATCCGGCTTGATAAAGCGCTGCGGCGCCACACATTAAACGGTACCGTTTAGCAACACCACGCTTTACGAAAGTGGTGTCGCTGAACGGTACCGTTTAATGTGTGGCTCCGCAGCGCTTTATCAAGCCGGATTTTTTTTCTGCTGGATCGCTTTTCAAGCAGCACTACAGTTCCCTAAACACGCCTATTCTTATAGCACTTTTGTATTATGTAATTGATTGCATATTTTTTCAATAGCATGTTTCGTTTTATTTGAAGCATCATCAACTTTCTTATTTCTTATGGACGCCCATATATTTTATAAGATTAAAATCCTCTAATTTGAAACATCCTGTATATTTTCATGTACATTAAAGATAAACTCGTTAAGCGAAACGTAATTCATATCGAAGTTGTTGTTTTTTTATATAAAATAAAATATCCGGGTAAAGTCGTTAGTAGTGAAGAATTCGAAATTAATAAACATCCAAAGTGAAAATTGTGCGAAAGGGCGGCGCGTCGAGGGCGGTTGCTTGGAAGTTTTAGTTCCACCGGCGCTGCATGATAATTAGACAGCCAATTACAAGGCAACTCGCGGTGTGAGTTTAAGCAACAGTAATTAAAATCTCAATTAGACTTCCCTTCTCATTATGTTAGGCCAGATTTAAGCCCTCGGGATTTTATGTGCGCGCCGCCGGTTTCGGTAATGAAATGTCCCGGAATTATACAACCCCCTCAACTCATCCCATCGGGCGCATTTAAATCCCCACCCAACTGTTATTTACACCAATTATATCCACATTAATGCTAAAAAATACAAACACTTGTTCTTCTTTATTTCTTCCTTTTTTTTATTTCATTGTATAATCGAGTGATTATTATCGATGCCGAGGAGGAAATGTAGGAGGAGGAGTATTAAAGATTGGCCTCTCCCCCCATTTAACATCGGTCTCGTGAGCCGTGAAGTTCGAGATAGCGTCGCCGTCGGGAGGGAAAAATCTTTTAACATCCCCCGAGGAGGAGTTATCCTGCAGTTCCCTCTCTGTGCCGAATCGATGCCGGCGAGCCGAGTGCATTTTATCTCCGTCACGACGGATCCCACGGCGGCGAGATTCTGTTAGTACTGATTGATATCTAGATTTTATTTAGCTCACGATGTTCGCTCGATTCAGCGGGGACGTTTAATCTACCCCCGGAGGGGCTTTGTGAGCCCGCCGCGACGGTTTTCTACAACTAAGTAATTGTTTAAAAGCGGGTTGATGAAGTTTCATCAACATCGTGCTATTTTTAATTATCACATATAGATGCATACAAGTGTATGGATTAAGTGAAGTAAATAAAAATTATTCTTCTGCATAGATGTATTTTTGTGAGTTATGTGAAGAAATAAATTACGGATAAATATATATAAAAAAAGCACTTTGTATTTCTTTCTTAATAATAACAAAATTAGCAAAATTAAAATGTCAATTATCTTCCTATGCAGTAGAGTGAGAAATTGGTGAGAGTGTTGAAAGCATATAAGAGAGAAAAAGAGAACTAGTGGCTCATTGGATTACATGAAAAAAATTGAATTATTGCACTTAATTGATTGTAGTTAAATTAATTTTAATAGAGAAAAGGTATTTATTCATTTGGTCACAGTTCTTAAAATTAAAATAAAATGGGAAATTATTAAATATACAAGTGAAGAAAGGAATACTTTTTATCCATTCTTAATAACAGAAAATGTACATTTTAGGCACTATGTGTTCATTCTCAATAGCGATTAAAATTGTCATCTACTGAGAATTATTGTCTCAATAGCTGACAATTTTAACTGCATAGGAAGATAATTGACATTTTAATTTTGCTAATTTTGTTATTAATAGTGGTAAACACTTTACTGAACAAGAATTATACAGGAAAGTTAAGATGGGAAGCCTAGTCAACTACATTATGAGCTTCAAATGATTTCAAAAGTTTTTGTAGGAAAGAAGTAATCATTCGCCTACTGTGGTAACAAAATTGACCTTAAATGTCCAATGCCATTGTAGCCTAACCTAACCTAAGGTTTAATAATGAGTTAGTATAACCATAATTAGTTCTAAACTTGATTTTCAGGAAGACTTTTATTTGATATATATTTTGTAAATTTAAAAAGATTTTTTTAATTATGGAAAAAAATATTTGTAAAAGCGAGAGATACAAAAGGCTAAGAACTCGAATATCATGGATTATAAAAGGGCCTATGCCCAAAAGCGAATGTGAAGAATATAAGACAAGAAAAATGGTAACACTCTCAGATATAAAAACGGGAAAATCTCTTAATAAAAACTTTTGTCAAATTCAAGCATTAGTATGAATATTGGAAGTGATTCAAAGAGTAGTTTCTAAATACTTTGCTTTAACTTTAAAAATTAACAATCTGTTTATGCATTTAATACTACTATAACATCTTTATTCAGACAATTTTGATACAATTTTCTTTAAAATATTTACAAGTAATTATTAATATTTAGTATTAGTCTGTCTGGGCTATCGACCGACGGTCTTTCCGCCCTGTATTTATTTTTTTTTTATTAAATGTGCATTCAAAAACTTATTTGACCGTATTCGCCGGGGAAAATACCAGTTCAGAGAGGTAGAATTTGATAGGCGGCCGCCTGAGAGTATGAGGATGCACGTCATGTCTGCTGCCAAAGTTATGAAGAATGTACACTTAGCCACATGTTACAATTTCATCATGATTGAGAATATAAACAGGTATCTAATGAATGAAGACTTTTATCAAATTCAAGAATTGATATTTTCTTTGGTATGTGTAATTTCTTTGGCTATAATGGATTAATCAAATTCCGTGCCTCATTCTTACCAATTTTCATTCGTTAAATAGGCGAGCCAATCAAAATTATAACGACGTCGATTTTATGATGTTTAATGTCAATTTAAATAAAATTTGAATCAACGAATTACTAAATAATCAATGAAGTTCCTTCTATAGAAAGCAAATTCTGTTCAGCAGCTCCATATGTCCATATGAATGTTCAAGAAGCAATTTCTGATTGATATTTGATTAATATGTATAATTCAATTTGAATGTCTTTTGCTGCAATGCAATCAGTTTTATAGAAGTTCAATTATGTCGAGTAATAATTTTATCGACAAGATGAGATAAGACGTGTTAATTATGTAAGCGAGAAGGTCGTTTAGGTAATTTGTTAAAGGAGTAGGGTGGAATGGGGGGTTATTTCCATTCCCAGAGCGCCCCCCGCCGATATTGTATAATAAGCTGTTATAAATTAACGGCGTTAATAGTACAGCAACACGACAGCACGTGAGCCCATTGAATCAAGTGGTCTATATTAGCCGGATGATGTATCCGGTCGTTATACGCCAGTGGCCGCCCTTTGTGCAGGGGCGGTTACCCCCTTGTATCGAGTGGATGGAACGAGACGGCAGCGCCGGAGGGAAAGTGACCGCTGATGTGATCACGAGCCGTGCAAATCGATGTTCGCTTCGCCCCCTCGTACAATAACCGAGTTTCCTCGCTCGCACCCCTCAGGGGACCCGGCTTTTAGGGTTTAGGCAGAAGCGCAGATAAACCTCCACCGTTCCGATTTAGGGTTCGGCACGGGTTATCGTGCCTAGGACTTCTTTATCATTGAATATAACTCTCGTTTAATTGAGTTTCGCATCCGGGATAAAGCGGAGCCGTAAAAAAAATATATGTATTGATCACACACGCCACTAAACAACACCACACCAGGAACTCGTAATTTATATTTAATTAATCCGGCGGCGCCGATGTACGTAAATGGCATTTATGCAACAACAAAAGCACTCAAATGTCACGGGGCATAAAACAAAAACGAGCTCTCAAAATAATCGGATGGGACATAAAAAAACGCGCGGCCCTAAAACTGGAAATTCGATACAATAAAACCAATAAACGATTGAACGCCGATCCCATCTGTCACCGTCCTCTGTGGAATAGCTCGTAATGCGATACAGTAAAAAGCAAATATCACATGTAAAATGGCTCAATAAACAGCGTATGTCCGCTAAAACACATGCAATTTGTATGTGCGTATAACGAGGGACTCGACTCACTCGGCTTTTTATTAACCGCACACAAACACACACTCACACACATGTAAATATCACTACGAGGGGGAATTACCACCCTCTCTATTCCCCCCCACCCTTCTTTCCCTGAACCCGTGTGCACTTTTAAAGGCTTATCGCGTCGAGTACGTGACCTATCAATAGATTCCCTCCCCCATCTTCGCAGGTGGCACTAAACTCGCCTTTTTTGCTCCGGCATGTGTGCCCCATGAATATTTATCACCCTCCCTTCCCAGAGCGCACAAACACACACAAAAAAGCTCCCCAATCTCTAAATTAAATAATTATACTCCCTTTACGCGACCCTTACTTGCGCTTCTATTCAGTTGATATTAATAACCCGGAATTACCATCACTTAATTACATCATTTTACTCCCTTTTCGCGTGGAATTAGTTTCATTGTGATTAATATAACATGCGTATTGATTTTATGAAAACCACACGTTTTACTATAGAAAAAATTATATTAAAATTAAGGATCATTAGAATAGGGATACAGCCGATTTTAAAACTTCCTCTACTTTTTAAAGGACACTTATAAAAAAATCCTCTCAGTCATGGGTATATTGTAACCATTAAAAATTTGTAATTTCAAATTGGGGAGGCAATCACACCATTCATACTACGACCAGTTCCCAACAAGTTCTGGAATCGAATCAGGAACTCCTATGTTAACATGCGTCAGGCTAGTTTAACTTGAGCGCCACCGGGGCGGAAAAAATATTAATTGAATAAAACCTTGTGAGTAGGAGGAAGTATTTTCTTTAGAACCTTCTAAGAAGGAGGGTGAATTAAAACAAATGATTCTTCGTGTATGTAACTTTGATAGTCACAGCTAAAATTCCACATTAAAAAAGTGGATTCACTTAACGATGGCGCTTTGTGATATTGTTCCAATCAATATAAGTTGAACCAAATGAAAATATCCCTCCTAGTGCACGGACGCGGTTTCTACGAGGCATACCAGCGAACCAAGTCGGCGATTCAAACTCTCCAGGAATATGCAAATCAATGGAAAATACGCATAAATACAAACAAAACAGAAGCAATTTTCCTCGGGACAAAAAAAAGCCCTCTACAACCAAATCGTTATCAACAGACAGGAAAGAATCAAACTTCGTGGATCAGTCAATTACCTGGGAATCACCATTGATAGAAGACTTAACTTCCTTAAACACGTAAAAGCTAGAACGATCCAGACGGCTCTACCCCATCCTCAGGAGAGGAAGAACACTGACCACGAAGAACAGAATTCATATCTTAAACGCGATTCTAAAACCAACTGCAAATTACGGGCAAGAAATCACAGTCAACGGAGGTATAACAACCCGGAAAAGAATGGAGACGATTAATAATCAACTGTTAAGGAGAGTTTTGAACGCAGAATTTTACATATCAAACAAAGATCTTCAAAGGGACACAAAAACCGAAAACACAATCGAGACCGCCATTAAAAGAAGACTGGACATGATTGAAAGACTTAAACTCCACGACAACAAAGACATCGCCGATATCGGTGAAAAAATGGACCCTGCCGGCTGAAGATTAGCCCCAGGTCCATCAAACCCCACCCTACGCGGGCAAATGCAACAAATCCAGGATTTTCCCATTAAAATCCCATGAAATATAAACGTATTTATAATTTGTAATAATAGGAAATATGACAAATATGACGTCAACGAGCGCATTGATTAACGCAATAAAGTTGGAGTGTAATACAAGAGGTAACACCGCGGTCGACCACCGCAAGCCAGATTTAATCGGCAATTATATTATTTATACGCAATGAAATGCACAGGCGGTAATTTACACGAATGGCGCCGGTTAATTGTATTATTAGCAGAAAGTTCGCGTCAAAGTACCGCGAACTACATATGTTAATGTTAATGCGACCGCAGGCCACATCCAGGCGGTGGACCGCGCGGCGTGACGTCACTGTGTCGCGGTCCGCCGCCGTCACCACAAAACCCGCCTAACGCCCCCCCAAACCCCATCCCCGCAGACCATACCATGCAACATGCACATCGAATGTATCCATCATTTATTCATGTCCAGATACGCACGCCGTGTTCATTGATTCGATGCTAAATGCACGATGATCTACATGGTCTGCACAAACACGCTTTATCTCTATTAATAATATAATGTTGCAACTTCAATCTGATGCTACATTGATTATTATATCATTATAGCATTAGTTTTAGATGTTAGGTTGGGATCGAATTTTATTGATCATTGCCAGAAATTTTCATTGTTTAATTTCATTGTAACCAATACTTCCGTTGAATTTGGTAATCTATAGATCAGCTTTGTGGTTTCTGTTAACTTAGCATGTGAAATATTGAATTTAGTTTATTTGAAATTACATTGGCTTCAATATTTTCATGTTCAAAAAAATTGTGATAATTTTGAAAAATATTTGAGAGGATAATTTAGTAGCTTCAGGTTTAAATAAATTGCAAAAAAGGCGATAATTTATGCTAGACTTCTCCCTGTTACAACTTAATACCTTTTCGAAGGACCTTTAAAATACTAGACGTTCGAGCAACTGTTCTGTTTATTTTCCTTTTGACAATATATACAAAATGAAACAAAACTCTATCACAAGCAAAATACAAATTAATGTTGGCTTTTCGCTGTTCAAATGGTGAGTGATCTTCTCCTCCGTTCAAAATGTTGTTGGGGGAGGCATCCCCTCTTCCCTTTGCATTTTTTAAAGAAAAGGTTCGAATGCCTGTTGTCGCTAAATCCGTCCATGATGTCACCACATGTTGAAACTGCTTCGGCGTTTATTGTTGCATTAAAAATGCACCGTCGCACAGCGGGATTCTTTTGCCGACCAATTGAATAATGTTAATAGTGCACAAAACATGTTTAAAGGCATAAAAAATGGTTTACAAGTGTGTAAGAGGCTTGTGTCAAACACAAAAGTGAACAGAGTGTGCAATATGTGAGTTACAAAAAAATGAATATTTTAAATCGTGCACAAATAACGTTTAAAGGCATAAAAATAAGTTTAGAAGTGAATTGGTCGTAAATTTCTTTTCGCCTCGGCAAAGAAAGTTTGAGTTTTCTCAGGATGACAAATAGGAACATAAAAATTCCTTGCTCTTTCCTGGGTCCGTGGATAATTCGGGCCCGTCCCTTTCCGTTGTCCACAGGTATACAAAACTCACGTCTGCCGCGAGATTTTGGACCAGAATTGAATTAGCGGCAATACTTCCCAAAAGCGATGGTTTTCCTAACAAATATTATCAACACCTGAATAAAAAACATGTCACTTCCCGGATGCCTGGGAACACGCATCAGTAATCCCAAAACCCTGCAAGGAACTGAAATTCCCGCGCAACCACCATCTTATCAGCCTACTTTGCATCCTATGAAAATTTTTCTAAAAGAATAAATAACAGTGAATAGACGCACCACCATATCACACTCAACTCCCACATTGGTTTCATCCTAAGTAAAAGGTTTCGCCTTATCTAGGCATGACTGCCAGATCTACGAAAACACCAGACTACATACAAATGTAGTACAGAGACTACATACAAATGTAGTCTGGTGTTTTCCTCTTTGTTGTGTTCTCCTCATCTCCGTCGATGCGGTATGTTTGATGAAAGATTTCCTTCGGGGAACGTGGCCTTCTGCCATGGTGTTCCCCTAATATGATTGTTTTTCTTTGTAGTTCTGGTGGTTTAGGTCATTTTCACAAAATGGGTCCTAAACCCCTCATTGTTATCATGAATATCTTGATGTGGTGACTTGTTTTACTGTACGCCGATAATGACGAAAATCAATGAGCAGTACGCCTCTGCAATCCCAAAATAAAAACAGTTGCAAGGATTTTTCCTGCAGAAAGACGAGTCTTGGTTTTCCGAAGTGGTGCTTCTCCAGGTTGTCGCCACTCCATGCTTGCCTTCTTTGATTTGATCATTTACTTTCTGATATTCCGTTAGTAAGCGAGGAATCCACTTTGCCTTCTTTGATTCCGGGCTGTAATGGTGCACCCACGTCTCATCAAAGGTGACAATGTAACTCAAAACTTGTTTCCTCATTTGATCGTTTCTTTTCAAAACTACGATAGCCCTCCAAGTCCCCCCGAAATGGAAAACCCTCGGGTCAGCCGGGTCAGTCTTGCGTTCGACAATTGACTATGAACAATCAAATAGGCATTTATAATTTTATAAATGTTGCAATTATATTTAAGTTTCATTATTCGTAGCTTAAGTGGAAGATCAGTAACAGTTTAAGCTGACTGAACTTCGCCTACACTCATGACATTTCATTTTGTATTTTTCTCTGTGATAAATAAAGGCATTATTATTATTATTTTATTGTTTTGTCATTAAAAAAAAAAACACATTTTGCACCACTCATACATGGGTATCGGTTTATCTTTTAATCATATAACCCAGTAACCTTTGTATATTTGTAATTTCTAATTTGGGGGACAATCACCTTTCATATAACGACCAGCCAACTTCTGGAATCGAACTAGCTAGCCTGACAAAAAAAAAAACACATTAAATTGAGAGAATACAAAATTCTTATTGAAATATAAAGTTTACTTCGACAACTCTTTGTAATCTTCTCCATTCCATACGATTTGGAACACAATGGTCTTGACTCTTCGTACTTCTCCATTCATCTTCACATTTTCACAGGTTAGATTATTTTAATTTATACCAGAGTTACTGGAGACCGAAATTTTTCCCCAACAATCTGTTGCGAAGTCAGAGAAGTTTTGAAAAAAATGCGTTTTGGAGCATCTTTGATTAAAGAAATTGAAAAGACCATCTACCTTGTAAGACTCTGGATTCAACCACGTCAATTTAATGCTCTCCAGCGGTAAAATGGAATTAAAACGTTTGATTCTAATAGATTAATGCTGTTAAAAGTTTGATATCATTTTGTTGTTGGAAAAGTTTAAACAAATATATAATAATGATAATAACACCACTGCTTCTGAGATTTTAGTGTGCGCTTTTTTGTGTTCTCTTATATTTTTTACTAGCGCTTTCGTATTTTCCGAAATAATTTCAATCAGGCGAAAACGCAAAGAGAACACTCAACTCGAAACAAACATTTTTTCAGCATCCAGCTCATCCTCCTCTCTATTGAGTCATTTTTTTCCCTCTGTACTCCCCCCACACTTTGATGGGCAGAATTTATCGGGGCGTATTTTTGTTGCGCGAATTTCGGTTAAACCGAGCTCGTTGAATAGATAGCGGGAGGCGGCGGCGGCGGCGGCAAACAAAGGGCCCGATCTGAATCAGTGAGAGAGCGATTGGAATGTGCGGTCTCCTAGGTTACAGCTATTGCCTCGGCTAATATTGAACTTAATCCCGACGGAACCGCAGATTGGCCACACAACTCGCTCCTCGCGGCCGTCGCTTTGTAATATTTGAGAAAGATTAAGTGGGCCTCTCCTGAACGCGATGGATTTCCAAATGTTTATCGGAATGCAACAAGCACGAAGAAATGCGCATCAGATATACAAATTGGCATAGTTCTTATCATTGATAGGCATAAAGAAAGGCATGTCCACATTTGTATTATTTTTATTATTTATTTAATAAATTAAGAAATTTGTATCATCTGTAGTAATTGTCTACTTGCACCCGCGGTGCAGTCAATTTTGACTAAATAGCACTATTTAGTCAAAATTGAGAGCACCGCAAAAATAATAATACAAATAATAATTTTTTTTTATATACCTTTCATCATATTCTTATTTTTATAGAAAAGAGTATTCATTCATTTTTATGTTCAGTAATCACCGCTTCAACGAAGATTTTAAAATTCTACACACGGAAAATAAAGGAAAAATACTCAATGCAATGGAAAGTCTGGAAATAAACAAAAGAAAATTCAAGTTTACAATAACGTAACACACATTGATTATGCACATCACACAAAAATTAATTAATTGTTAAATGGCCATCGACCGATTTGAAAATAATTGTTAAATTATCTCCACATTGATAATAATAATGATAAATAATTTATAATGATGATTTATGATGAATAATTTGTAATGATAAAAATGTGACAGAGCTAGTCACATTTTTGACTTACGTTACGTGAGTACTTTAAACAAATGAACATTAAAGCAACTACTTCCCGCACAAATACCCCGCCGGACATTGAATTTCATAATGTACACCTGCTCTCTTTTCTATTTATATAAAATATTTACTTAAAGGATTGTGATTCAAATAGAATTTCTAAAACACACCGGTATTCCCCTTCCCAGAATACCCTTTAAATGTTAAAAACTCCTCTGGCCCGCATAAACTCACCGCAGCCTTTTCGCTTAATAAAACACGACCACCTCTACGAAACCCCCGTCCACCTCGAGCCCTTTCCGAATAAAACGCGATTAGCCGTTTTGCCCATTAAAATTAATACGACCCTCAACCGAATTATTGTTGTTTCTTTTTCCCACTCCCTCCCTTCACCATTCTCAAAAGCACACCATAAAAATTTAATGCCGGTAATAGAATAATAAACATTCGTAGAACATGTAAAAAAAAATAAGGATGAAGAAAAAGAGTAAAGATAAAGGTAATGGACGCGTGACGCCATGACGACAGGCCCGTAAAGAGGGTTTGTTTGGGTGGGCGCGCTGCCGAAATGCCACTTTGATGTCCCGGGATGGCTTTATTGGGGAGATGAGGGGTTTTGAGTGTGATCGTGGGGAGAGCGAGGATATGGGATTAATTAATCGGTCGTTATCGTTGTTATTGGCCGCAGCTACTTATGCGTTTGGATTAACTCGATTATACGTTCACCCGAAAAGGTACGGATTAATTTTGAATTGCTTTGCTGATTTGAAACTCGTGAGAGGGGTTTGATTGTCTTTTACGATTGATTTAATATCACAACAGGCTGAAAGACCTTCGGTCGATAGCCGATTCATGTACATAATATAATTCTAATTCTATATACCCAAATATAGAATATATATTGTGTATATTATATACACATTTGAATAAAGATGTTATGACAACATAATTTAATAAAATGTTCAGCCAGCATTCATCTAGAATTCATAAATCCTTTATCCGTTTCTGGATTTATAGAATGATGTTTATGTATTAAAAATTAAGACCCTCAAAATCTGGCCCTTTTTACATCCGGCGAGGAAAATAAAAATGGTTAACAAAACACCTTCTTTCGTTAACCATTTTTTGGGTCCAAGATAGAAAGTTTTTTTTTAAGGTGGATTTCACAAAAAAAAAGATCTAGGTTAATAGGTTTCTGGCTTATTTCGACGAAGCAGATTTTGACGATTCTCGAGGGTTGAAACTTTCGGGGTTTGTAGGAAAGGGTCACGTGGCGAAGTTATTAGAATCCGCAACCGATCAGACGAGCCGTTTGGCCGAAGAAGGACGTCAAAAATTTAATCGAAATAACTCGAAACGAGCCATCAAACTGCGACTTTCACCACCGTCTAAACAAATTCGAGCCGCATCTAATGGGCTGCGATTCGACCCGATTGAGTAAATCGACAAAAACGAGAAACATACTTTCTGCGACATCTCCAAAGGGAGCCGAGGGAAAAAATCGGATTGTCAGAAAACAAACTTCAGACATTTTGCCTAAAAGTTACGAGGTAAAACCCAGATTATTCTTTCTAGGGCCGGAGTTAAGAATTTCTCAAAATTTTCATTTTTTCGACGTTGCCAACTTGAAAACCAAAAGAGATGGAGACGCGCGGTTTTCAAAATAGGATAGAGCTCCTCGAGATCTAAAAAAAATCTCAATAACTTTCTTACTCTGAATTGACAGGGGCGAAACGGGAGAATTTTCCGGAAACGCAAATACCGAAATATGACCAATTTCAAAATGATTTGTAGCTCTGTACGCTCAACCGATTTGGGATTTCTAGGGCTCAAATTAAACGTCGATTCAAAACTAAATATCTGTAGGTAGCGATTTTTCGATTTCGATCCAGGGCCGGAGCTAGAATTTTTTGAAAAAATAAAAAAAAACTACAAAAACACATTTTCGACCGTAATTTCAGCTAGCGACTTCGCACTTTCACCGTTCGTCGTGTCTTTCGAATACCTTTTCCGACGGTATATCCAAATAACTTTTTACCTCTGAACTGACAGAGATGAAACGAGAGACGAAAAATCAAAATTTTCCGAAAACGCAAACACCGAAATATGACCAAATTCAAAATAATTTTCAGCTCCGTACGCTCAACCGATTTTTGATTTCTAGGGCTCAAATTAAAAGTCGATCCAAAACTAAAGAACTGTAGGTAGCGATTTTTCGATTTCGATCCAGGGCCGGAGCTAGAATTTTTTGAAAAAATAAAAAAAAAAACAACAAAAATACATTTTCGACCGTAATTTCAGCTATCGATTTCGCACTTTCTCCGTTCGTCGTGTCTTTCGAATACCTTTTCCGACGGTATATCCAAATAACTTTTTACCTCTGAACTGACAGGGATGAAACGAGAGACGAAAAATCAAAATTTCCCGAAAACGCAAACACCAAAATATGACCAATTTCAAAATGATTTGCAGCTCCGTACGCTCAACCGATTTTGGATTTCTAGGGCTCAAATTAAACGTCGATCCAAAACTAAAGAACTGTAGGTAGCGATTTTTCGATTTCGATCCAGGGCCGGAGCTAGAATTTTTTGAAAAAATAAAAAAAAAAAACTGCAAAAACACATTTTCGATCGTAATTTCAGCTATCGACTTCGCACTTTCACCATTCGTCGTGTCTTTCGAATACCTTTTCCGACGATATATCCAAATAACTTTTTACGCCTGAACTGCCAGGGATGAAACGAAAGACGAAAAATCAAAATTTTCCGAAAACGCAAACACCGAAATATGACCAATTTCAAAATGATTTGCAGCTCCGTACGCTCAACCGATTTTGGATTTCTAGGGCTCAAATTAAACGTCGATCCAAAACTAAAGAACTGTAGGTAGCGATTTTTCGATTTCGATCCAGGGCCGGAGCTAGAATTTTTTGAAAAAATAAAAAAAAAACTGCAAAAACACATTTTCGATCGTAATTTCAGCTATCGACTTCGCACTTTCACCATTCGTCGTGTCTTTCGAATACCTTTTCCGACGATATATCCAAATAACTTTTTACGCCTGAACTGCCAGGGATGAAACGAAAGACGAAAAATCAAAATTTCCCGAAAACGCAAACACCGAAATATGACCAATTTCAAAATGATTTTCAGCTCCGTACGCTCAACCGATTTTGGATTTCTAGGGCTCAAATTAAACGTAGGTCCAAAACTAAAGAACTGTAGGTAGCGATTTTTTGTTTTCGATCCAGGGCCGGAGCTAGAATTTTTTGAAAAAAATAAAAGAAACTGCAAAAACACCTTTTCGATCGTAATTTTAGCTATCGACTTCGCACTTTCACTGTTCTTTCAAATACCTTTCCGATGGTATATAATATATCACCCCTCAATGTTGGAAAAACCGAAATTTTCACCTCTCGAAAAACACCTCCACTTACCTTACACTTTGAGCGTTAAGAAAAGTTACCGTCTGATAGAGCTTCGGTTCAACTCAAATGAAAGATCGTTCAATTTTGTAATATTAATACCAAAAATTGCAACCCCATATCTCGCGCCCCTATCGAGTTGTGTCCGTTTTTGTAAAACGCTCGAAATGTCGATTAAAAAAAATTCTCCGTAAAATGAAGGCATCATTCTGCAAAATCCAGAGACGTCTGGTGAATTCTTGAAAGCTGCAAATGATGTATTGTTGGAAAATAATTGCTGGAAAATAAAGGAGGATGTTGATAATAAAACCAATAATTGGAAATTTTATACAATTTGTGTTAGAAGTGAAATGATATTTCTGTTTAGGAATCTTTCAAAAATTTCCATACATAATCTTCTTTATGTTGGTTGTTGGTCGTGGAGACTTTAATTATTTAAATAAAAATACTTGTCCTTTCTCCTACTTATTTTTTATTTGTCGATTTAAAAAAAAAATATTTCGGAAACTATGTTTCCATCTTCAGTAGATGAAAACATAGTTTCCGAAATATATCTAGTAAACTAAAAAATAAGTAGGAGAAAGGACAAGTATTTTTATTTAAATAATTTCCACACATACCAATCAAATTTTTATGTACGTTATATCAATCATAAAATAATCGTGAATATAATTAATGCGAAAACATTGTGTAACAGAACTTTTGCTCTTTTTTCGCGAAAGCGCAGGCGCTTACAAATCGCAGATCCTAATCAGATACAAATCGACCGCGCGCTGAATACTTAGCGCGTTTGCTTTTATTTGTTTCTTAATCTTTTCTTTTTCTTTTCGGTCGTGCGATGCAAATGGGACTAGCGCGATACGATCGCGGCCGCTGTAAAAGTAAACAGTGAGAATAAATATTCAATTTGCGTGATGTAATTCGTGTCTCCGCGCCCCCCTGCCGCCCCTTACCGCGTGCCACCGTAATAAAGTAGTTTCTTACGTGCCGTATAATAGCCGGGGCACTTGTGATATCGCACGCTTTGCACGAACGGCCATTATAAATATAATCTCGGGATTATATTAATGTCTATTCAAATGAAGTTATTCGCGGATTTGTTGTTTTTATTATTCAAACCCCCCTCCATCCCCCTCTCTTCACTTCCCCCGTTTTGTTTGTTTGTATTTAAATGGAGCGCTTTTGTTGGATCGTTAAGATTGATAGATAAACGCCGTTAATTAATTACGTAATGGAAATTATCTGTATTTGTCAGCTTACTCGTTTATGACAAATTCTTGGGAATATATTTAAATTATATATAACGTTAATCCGGCGTTTCCACAACTGATGTCAGAAATTTTGACACGTACAGTAATAGCGCTGTACAGCTAAACTAAATTGTGCGTACTGTGATGAAGAATACCCGTCTTACGCTTGAAAAGGAATGAATAAGGGGAATAAATGCAAGAATTTCGGGGAAAATAATTTACATGTAAATGCGATTGATAGTGAATTTTGAACAGTATTAATCCCACAACAATATATAATAACAATGTGATACGTTTGTCCTATACGATTATAGCTTAACATCAAACGGATGTATCATATTCCTCATCCCTTCCCGCCAGAAAATAATAATAAAATAACACACGACATCGCCCCATTTATCCACAGGGAGGTAAACAAGGTGCGGTGGATTGATTGAGGTGAATGGGCCGCTGGGTCAGAATCGCGGAAGATTCCACCTCCCTCTCTCTGTATATTACGGTTTTGTTATTTTTATTTATGTACGACATCGACCGAAATTGCGCCCCCGGGGCCCGAGACAAACGCAACTTAATAAACGACGAGCCCAACAATAACATATTAAACGTGCATTTCGGAAGCCGAAGTTCGCAGCACCCCCGTGGAATCATCCGCCCTTGGGGAAATTGCAGGAAAGGAGGGGAACGAGGAACGAGTGGGGCGGCTTTTTCCTCAGAACGTAATAGAATCTTATTGTGAGCACGTGCTCGCACTGTGTATGCGAGGGGGGGATGTATTGAGGGTGAGTTCTTTTTCTTCGAATCGTTGTTACGGATTCTGACAACGGTGGATTTTTCTTTTCTATATTTATAAGATTAATGTTTTAAACTATTTGGGTTCAAAAATTCTTATATAAGGAACGATTGTTTTTGATATTTATGATTCTCTTAATTTTAATTGAAAAATGTGCCGCACTAATTTAAAAGGAATATCAATTTAATTTAATTTGTAATAATTATTCTATTTAACCTATTATATCCGACTTCAAGTGCTTTTAGGTTCATGATGCTGCCTTGAAACAATATTAATAACAATTAAAGATCCCCTCTATTTAACTCCTTGTGTCCTAAATTTCCGTTTCATACGCAGTTGGTGGTTTATTCCTAAATAAAACAATAAAATTGTGCAAAATCGCATTTTCAATAATCTTTGAAATATGTCCCGAGACGATTTCAGTAAATAATCCTCACAAAAGCACGAACTAGCTGCGCGAGAATAAGAGATAAAGTGCGAGCAAGAGGGTAGAGCGGAGGGTGAGTTATTTCTAAAGCTTAATTACAACAGAAAAGCCGCCTATTAACAAGTGGTCGAATTAGGCGAGCTTTTAGTGCGTCGTCGGCGGCGGCGCCGGGACGTCTATTTGCTTAACACAACACCGCACCCGGAATACTTTCCGGGCGCAAATACCCCCGGCCCTGTCGAAAACACTAATTACTATGTAAATTTATTATAAATAATCTCTTTAACATTTATTACCGCCTGTTTATATACTGATTAATTTAAAGGCGTCTCGGTAATATTCGGTTAAGTGAATTTATGCATTCACGAATGCAAAACGGGATTTTCAGATTAATTACTGATTCAAATTCATTAATAATAAGCACATTGTGTCTCGAAATGTACACCTAATATAAAAATAAAAAATGAAGTAAGGAATAACAGTCTTTCTATTTTGCAATTTTATGTACTGGGATTTATATATGTGACCTCAGTACATCACTTAGTGAAGCCCACTAAATGAGTCAATAATAATAGTCACTAAATTATGACTTTTTCTTCTGTCAAATACACGATGTATTATATAAAATAAATGCCTTGAAAACGTCGACGTTTTTCCGTTTATTTTTTTTTTTGTATGTGTGTGCGATGATTCGCGAAATGTTTGTTTTATATTTCGATAATGTACAACGGCCCTTTGGGAAAACTAACACCGCCCCCAACCCGCGCGCGCTCCACTCCTCACCGTACAACCCGCGCCGCCGTCCGTATCTTATTCGGAATGGAGTTTTTACATCCCTTTTTTATTGCGCCGTAAACCGCGAAGTGTTCTCGAAAGCATTGTAAAATTTTCAACTAATATCACATTTTATTCCGTCATTTATTTTTGAGGGGCGCGCGTCCTCCCCAATTTCCGAATTACGACGTCACACTAAAAGCGTTTTATCGCCCGGCGGGATTAAATAATTTAATAAATGCCGTTTGAAAATAAAATTGTTGATATTTTATTAAATAAGTAACCAGGAGGTCGCATAAGGACTACATTTTTTTATATCTAGTTCATTACCTGATTAATATTTCTAATATGGAAGTTGCGGAACGATTGGACCTTCGAATACTTACAAAAATCCACCACAACCCTCCTAATACAATTCTATATCAACAAACAAACATTGATCCCCCCATCATTGATCGTTTCGCTAATTTTTGCCAAAAATCTTGAAATAACACACATAATTAATCACATTTGAATAAATGGAAATCACAATATCACACCAAAGTATCGAGCGTATAACAAAAATCGACGACAAAGTTGGCATTAGAAAGTATACAGAGAGGTTTTTTATCTGTATACATTAGGCGAAGTGTATACCTGCAAAAAACGCGAGTCAAACGCAATGAACCGATTAATGTGTGTATGTTTAGTTGCTTATTTGGCATATGTGTGTTCAATTGCGTGTTATAGGCAACTAAACACACATATATTGATGCGTTTGACTCGCGTATTTTGCAGGTATACATAGTGGAAATGTATACACATAAAAAAAGCTCTCTGTATATGTATATATGTATATATGTATATATATATATATATATATATATATATATATACATAATCAAAAACCCTTTTACCCTTACGGGTGTTGGGAGATCATTATTATTATTAAATAAAAAGTTCTGTTATACAAAGCAGAAACCTAAACAATTAATATTGTAAAATAGAATTATAAATCAAAGTGCTAGCTAGCATCAAGTCCTTTAATTTACGTTTTTATAGTACCCAAAGTAATCGAACCAAATAATTGTTAAATTGTTGCATTGCAAAGGCAAACAAAAAAGATCTATCTCTAACGCTGTTCGATTCCCGTTTAAAACACCGTGAATAATTTATAATCGCCGCTCGGGATAGTTTTTCTCCCGCGGTCCTGATAATCCGGCTCGTTTGATGTATCATTAGCGACGGAAGATTTAAAGCGCGACCGGGGATTTAATAAATGTCCAATGGGCGAGCCCGTTAAACGACTCGTTTGCCCCACAATTGGTAATTTAGGGAATCCAGATTAAAAATTATTACTTTCCATTTGGATCATGCGGTCGGTATTAATATCTGGCACACGCAGAAGAATTATTAGATAATTGATTGTTTTCGTATTTAATTGCTTTAAATAAAATCAAACAAATAAATTACAAATATCAAAAATGTGTTGAATGATGAAATATTTTAATGATACGCAACAGCAGGTGTACATTATGTAATTGAATATCCGGCGGGGTATTTGCCCGGGAAGTTGTTGTTTCAATAGATGTTTGTAAAACTTAAGTTTTGCAGTTGGAAAAAGGGATTGATCGAATTTTATTGATCATTGCCTCGTTTAATTTCATTGTATTTTAAATTCATTTGTACATTACTGGAATAAATGTGCCTTAAAATCCATCGAGTGAAAAATAACTGTAACACAAGTTTGTGTCATTTCTTATGAGGTAATTAAGCACAACCCATTGCATTAGTAATTTTATATATATATATATATATATATATATATATATATATAAATCTTTATTAGCAGATTATTTTTAACAAAGTAATAATAATAAATAAATACAATAAATAACTAACATAAAAATAAATTTTGCCAATTGGTGTAATTTTTTATTTATTTGTTCCTAACAAAAAAATCCAATTACAGTGAAATCTTTAAAAATAAGTAATATATACACCTATTTTTAAAGCAATTATCCATCCGTAAATAGTATATATTCCCTGTAAAGTAGTTTTTAATATACTCTTAGTTTGATAATGACACGCTAATGTAGTCGAAACTATAGTCACTAAATAAAAAATAGTTGTGCAAACAAAGTTAAAAGTGTTTTATTAAGTTATAATAAAAAAAATACATAAAAACTATTCTAACAAGAAAATTAGAACTGGCTAGTAGTAAGTTTACAATTGTGTGAAAAAAAAAACAGAAAGATATAAAAATACATCAACATAATGTATTAAATACATTAAAATATAATTTCCCCAAATACAATAAAAAATATTATATATTTAGTAAGTTAATTTCACCCCCCTCGACCCGCGGGTAACACCCCCCCCCCCCCGAAATTAGAGGGGGCCTTACGCGTTTAGTATATATAAAATGAGCATGAGTTACACATATATATGTATAGCTAATTGTGTTTTTTTGCATTTGTAAAAATAGGTGAATTCTGTAAATAAAGATAATAATAATATTTTCTTTCTTTCTTTTTTTCTTTCTTTCTTTCTTTCTTTCTTTCTTTCTTTCTTTCTTTCTTTCTTTCTTTCTTTCTTTCTTTCTTTCTTTCTTTCTTTCTTTCTTTCTTTCTTTCTTTCTTTCTTTCTTAATTTTATCCTCTTTTGCCCGTATTGGGTGTCGAGGTTATTTTATTTTCTAATTAGCTTAATAATATACAATAATAATTTGCTGGCCCTGAAATTATTTAATTTTCAATAATTACATGTATTTATAAGTTCATTTAATTAATCACCAAACACTGGCAGCGAACATTAAATTTCAATTTAATCCCAGCTCTATTACTACACATTAAATTATATTGAGGATTTTTTTTTTATTTATTTGTTGTTTTTATTTCGCTGAAGTAAAATCCCGTGTACGCAACATTAACAACACACAGTTGAATAAACGGCGAGGGGGTGGTGTGGAGCAGTTCCTCGATGCATTATCAAATTAGCATTGTTAAGTAAAATACTGGAATGCAAAGTCAGAATTGCAGTGAACTGGAAAAACAAACACGGGAACGCAATGTTTGCACGGGCCGGGGCAAACTCTCGTCAGCAATGTTCTCCGAGCGCCTGCCGAAAAAAAAAAAAAAATAGCGGGCGCAAAAAAATCCCGGGACGTATTTATTTTTGCGAAGGATCGGCATCCGCGCCGGGGGAAATCATCCGCGCTCTCCTGCGCCGATGGATGAACACGTTAAAACCGTTCGTTCTGTTTGTCAAGATGGGGGGGGGGGGGGGAGGCGAGAAGGGGGTTGTTGTTTTTTTTTTTGCTCTCTTCCCCTTTTAATATTCCGCCACCCCTCAATTGCGAAACTTCTTTGGATTAATTACGATTGTTGCGAGAGGGTGGGGAATGTTTGCGCTTGTTTGGTTTCCCTGTTGCCGGGTTTAATTGGGATCAACAGGATGAATATTTCGGGAGAGAGAAAATTAAAGGTGGTTTTACATTCGGGAATATTATTATTGTTATTATTGCGCGATTAAGTTTACACACGATACAGGAAGATACTTGTTGTTGACACGCTATTTATCAACGATTGTTTAGCGAAATCGTTGGCGAACGGGCTCGGGTGCAGGGGAGATACGAAATATTAAAATTAAAATTTAAACAATCTGTTAATACCATCTCATTCTACATATATTAATTAATTATTTATCCTTTGCATATGCCTTTTAATTTAAATGAAAAATGTAATTATCTTGTTTTTTTTATAGAAATCTATCACAAATAATTAATTTTATTTTGTCTTTTGTTACAGACTGAAATCGCTAAGAGACTGAACGCCATCATTGCACAAATCCTGCCCTTTTTATCCCAAGAACATCAGCAGCAAGTCGCCAGTGCGGTGGAACGGGCCAAGCAAGTTACCATGACAGAACTTAATGCCATAATTGGGGTAAGTAAATTCAGAAACAATTCAAGTTTTACATTAATTAAAAATAAAAACACTTTGAGATATGCATTGTGGTTAACACTGTGTTTTTAGTTTTTAATAATAATTTTGATTTCAAGTATTTTTTCTTGAATCTTCACGGTACGGTTTCAATATGCGGATAAATAACACACTAAAAACTGAATTTCGAATAATAATAATAATAATATTAAAAGACCAAAATGGCTATGATTAGTTATCCAAACGCTGGATGAATGTTGATTGAATAATTTATTCAATTTATCTATACTGTTTAATATTTGTTATACTGTGACTAATTTCATAAATTAATGTAAATTAAATAGACATAAATTTGAAAATAATTAAAATATATAATTGAATGATTAATTAATTATCACTTTTTGACTTACATTTAACGTTAGCAATTAAAAAAGGACAAATATCCATGGAAATAACTATTGTTGTTGTATGTAAGAGAAAAAGTTGCGGTGACTAAGGGGAAAATAATGAAAAAAATAAATAATATGAAATAAATATGAATAAATTATTAAAAATCAACCAATAAAACACAGATTAGATTGGATAACTTTAAATTCTCGACTAGTTTCGGGTTATTAGCCCATTTTCAAGATAATTTAAAATTTGTTTTAAATTTTCAATTCTTTTGAATTCTTTTTCAAGAGAATTTCTTTATTTAGACTATACAGATAATTTTAACAATATAACATAAATATTTACAATACATGTTCTATTAAACAGCATCTATAATTAAAAAAAAAACATTCTTCTAAACATTGTTTGTTTAATTAGGATGTATTTTAATTAAGACATTTGATAGTTCGTTTCACCACGAGGTAAGTGAGAAATTAATTAATTTATATAACTAGAATTTTATATCTAGTGACTATATTTTCAGCTCGTCATTATAAAATTAATAGTTTGTTGAAACTATGGTTACTATTTTTCGAAATCTCTTTATACACAAGGTGGTCAGAAAAGGTGTGATTATCTTCAGGTAGAGTGATTCTTTGATTAATTTTGTATTAAAAATCTAAATAAAAAAAATTTTGTATTCTTCCCCATAACATTTCACGAGGCCGTTAAAATATTATAGGTGTCTCTGGAAATTAGAATTATTATATTCAAATCATTTTTATTTAATATATTTAAATAATTGTGACCAAGTGAATGAATACTCTTTTCTATTTAAATTGTCTAAATATTTTGGAAAAAATCAATAGAACTTACAATCAATTACACATTTGTTAAATTTAAATGACATATGTGATAGATTAATTGTAAACTTTAACAAATTAATAACTTCTTCGGAAGCAATTTTTTAATAAAAATAGATCAACTATGCATTTTCATATGTACCATATTAAATTTTACTTCACTTTGACATATAATTGTCATATTTTTTTGCATAAATTTGTGTAAGTTCAACATCCTTTCTGAAGATGTATACATTCAACGAGTATGTACGTGATATTTGGATTCTACAATGGTAATGCAACAACTCTGCGTAAGTACGTTTAAAAAAATAGACGAAAGGCTACGTACTTTTGGTTTGTTCGTTTATAATAACGTATATCGAGGGAAACCTAGGGAACGTCGCTCTGTTAACCTAGAAGAACAGACATTGAATACAGTTCAAGAAGATCCTAATAATAATAAGAGACAAATAGCCCAGCAGTTAAACGTTCCCAGTGAAACAATAGTATTGAAAGAAAATCTTTTACAAGCAAGAAAAGTTCAGAAACTGTATGAAAATGATAACGTGCGTAGAAGTATAGTTTGAGACGGGATTTTCGATCAAAGAACCAGTTTTTTTATTTAAAATTCTTTGGAGTGATGAATATACATTTACTAAAAAAACCTTTATTGCCATACACTTAACAAAACAACAATAAAAAATAACCAAACACAAACATAACTTATTTTTCTTCTTCTTTCCATACCCATGTCAAGATTTTTACATTCACTAGATAGGGCGTATTTAATTGTCATAATTATCATTTTTGGACAGAAGAAAATCCTCGGGCGGTTAGAGAAATGGGACTTCAAAGGACATTTTTAGTTATCGTCTTGCCTGGTATTCTAAATTTCCGTGTAATTTGGCCCTTTATCCTTCATCGAACATGTTAACAACATGCTGTACATACATGAAAAAATCGTTATGCAAAGTTGAAAAATGTGTTATTTTATTTAATCATACAGAATGTGCAACGAAGTAGAACCCTCAGTGATCAATAATTTTCAATTTACTCTGTATTTATTCCGAAATTAAATTCCATCCTGAATGCACTTATTTTCATTCAGTACCAAGAATTAATTACCCGGCACTTTGTGCAGCATCATAAAATCCGCGAGCGTTATTTTTAAAAATAATCATTACATCAACGGCGAACTTAAAATTCATCATCGCCGTCCGCCGAAGTGCCAGCCAAACAGACCACTGAACAAATTCCATTCGTTTATCAAATATTATCTTAGCGAAGTAAGTGAGCACACACACATGCTCCCCGCTTATTTGCGTAAGCAATTACTATCGAAAATGAGATACACACACTCAACAGTCAATAACGAAACGAATGAGAAAAAACAAAACACAAAAATAATAATACTAAAAAAAAAAAAGGAAACGGTGAAACACACGGCACAACAATAGGTAAATAGAAAACACATTTTAACTAAAGCAATGTTTGTTTGCACTTAGACTTTACTACTTGTGTATGTTTGCATTTCCATACAGACAACCTACATTTCCCAGAACTCACATGTAAACACGCGGGATTATATACATTTACATACACACACACTACGCCCACTCACACATTGAAGGAAAGAAGAGGGTTAAATCTACACAATATGTATAATTTATTAAATAATAGAATGATTTGTTTCTTATAATTTCAATACAGTCAATTGAATTGGCTTTAATTAATTAATCGAAACAATTTTATTGTATTTAATTAATACAACAAGGGCAGAAAGACTTCTGGTCAATAGCCCAGATAGATTAACACCTACATGTATTGTATTTATTTATATTGTTGATATTTTCTGTATAGTCTGAATAAAGATACTAGATAATAAAGAAATATAAGGGCGGAGGGACACATTAAATCACATTTTAATTTGCACACTGATTATTGTCATTATTGTTGAAATTGTTTTATTATCTATTGCACTATCACTGGCTTTTCAGAAAATAAAATGAATATTTGATTGTAAAGAATATTGTTGGGCAAAATCGAATAATATTAGTAATCGAGTATTACTAAATGTGTCATTTTAAGTATTTAAAACGAAAAAGTGATTTCAAATTTACGTTTATTAATAGATGAGAAGTTATTCTTGATATTTTTACAATAAGTAGCATTCATAAAATTATAATATACCTAATTTAGGAGTAATAAAAGATCGACTTTGCCCCTAGTGATGGGCAAAGTCGATCTAAAGAATTTATATATGGTTAAATAGTTATAATGAGATGAAGATTTAAATGTTTATTTATTGAGCAATGAGAAATAATGGGAACAAGAATAATTTACAATACAGGATCAACATTAAATCTCCATTACACTACTATTTTTTTAAACGCCTGTCTTCAAAACTACTACTACATTCTTAAAATGTCTAATTTAAAATGTTATATTAAAAAAAAAACAACGAAGTATACAACTTAAATTAAGGTATTAATTGTAAATACAATTTCAATTAATCATCATCTGACTTCAAATAATTCTTGTTAAACGCGTTAATAAAAAAAAGAAGAGGAAACAATATCGTAGACGGTTCGTAATTGTGATTAAATGAAATCGGTTTCGGTTCGGTGTGTATGAATTATTGATCGGATTGTTTAGTATGTAAAGCGGGCACGAAGGAAGGGCGGGAAGGGTATATTATCGGGGATTAGAATTTACGGTGTAAAGGTAAATGTTCCGGAGCTCAACCGCTAATTGTCTTAATTTGTTATGCTCATAGTGGGTTTCACGTCGTCGGACGACTTTGTGAGCGCTATTTGCATTCGCTCCGAGGCGCTAAAATCGCTGTTTAGCGCTCCGTTCATTCGCATCGGAAAATCAAATAACGTCAATTATTTATTAAATGAATTTAACTAAATCCGTGTTTATTTGAATTAATTACTGATGTTGCCGTTTATTAATTTATTGTATTTGTTGAAAATGGTACTTAATGTTAATTATTTAAATTGTTGATCTCAATTTGCGGAAACATGCCTGACACTGTGCTATTAGGCAATTGGACTCCAGCACCTATTCCAGATGATTGTTGACCCTTATATTGCTCTCATTTAATTTAAATTGTTCTGAATTTTCAGAAACCGGCCTGGTACACTTACACCAGATGATTGTTGACGTGTATAGTGCTCTATTTTCTCTCTCTCTCTCTCTTATTTAATTTAAATTGTTCTGAATTTTCGGAAATCGGTCTGGTACCATGATATTAGACCATTGGTCTCCAAAACTTATACCAAATGATTGTTGACCTATATAGTGCTCGATTTTTCTCTCTCATTTAATTTAAATTGCTCTGAATTTGCGCAAACCGGCCTGGTACCGTGCTATTAGACATTTGGTCTCCAGCAACCATACCAGGCGATTGTTGACCATTTTCACTAGCACCTTACTGAAACAGCTTGATTTTCGTTCTTTTAATATATTTAAAATCTAGACATACATAAGATAATAACCGATCGCCAAACTATTTTTAATTTACCTGTCCTAGATCGCCCTATTTATGAATTAACCTTTGGCTATATCCTGCTTACATCTATTATAGTGTTAAATTGTTAAATTAAATAATAATAATAAATGCCTTTATTAAAAAGAGGTATGCTACAATATACGTAAATGGCAGTAGAAGTAGCTCTTCCTTCCCAAGCACGTTTGTGCATGATGGTATATTAGTTAGTAGTATGCACCACATTGTTGAATTATTTGCAAACCATTTCGGGTCAGTGTATAATTTTCCTATTCACACACACCTCGAATGGGTCATCCCGTGAATCTTGTGATAAAATCTTTCAGTCACATTAATTTTAACATATGTCCGAATGTAAATATCTCAGATGTTCTTAAAGAACTTGACAATCTAAATAACTCGTACTGTACTGGTCCTGATGGGTTGCCATCAATTATTCTGAGACGATGTTCCTTTTCACTTAGTCGCCCCTTATGGCTTCTATTCAACCAATCACTCCACTCTGGCTGTTTCCCCATACTATGGAAGAATGTCTTAATAACGCCCATTTTTAAGAGTGGCAAGAAGAACATCGTCTCGAATTATAGACCAATCTCTCTCTTATCCTATATTCCCAAAATATTTGAGAAATTAATAACAGCATCCCTCACCCCATGTCTCTCAAAGGTCTTATCTGAAAAGCAACATGGATTTAGAAGCGGTAGTTCCACCTCATCAAATTTATTATCTTATAGCTATATAAGACTATATCGTTGGAGAGGGGGTATGAAGTTGACTCCGTCTATACTGACTTCACCAAGGAATTCGACACCGTTAAGCACGACATCTTGCTTCAGAAACTTGAGCTTGTTGGAATCTGTGGGGTGAAGCTTAACTGGATCCGTCCTTACCTGACAGGAAGGACTCAGGCAGTACGTATTGGTAGTGTTATATCATCAGACATAGCAGTAACTTCTGGGGTTCCCCAGGAGCCACACTTAGGACCTCTTCTCTTTAATATTTTTATAAATGATGTTACCGACTGCTTCCATCATGCTGAATGCCTGCTATTTGCTGATGATATAAAAATTTTCACTGAAATATCCGGTAGTTCGCCGTCTTTATTGCAAGATGATCTGGATAGATTTCAGTCTTGGTGTGTTGCAAACGACATGAAACTAAACTTGAGAAAGTGCAACACTATTTCCTTTTCTAAGCGAAGAGCAACTGTTGTGAGGAATTATTATCTTAATGACACACAGTTGTTGCGTGTCTCGGCAGTCAAGGATTTAGGCGTTGCACTGACTCAACAGCGGAGTTTCAACGTGCATCTGGCTAATGTATCGTCCAAAGCACATCGTATGCTGGGCTTCATTAGACGAAACAGCAAAGAGTTCACAAACATCAGTACTCTACTAACATTATATTCTTCTCTTGTGCGACCGCATTTAGAGTACTGTTGCGAGGTGTGGAATCCCAGTGGCAGGTCTGAGGTACATTTACTTGAAAGGGTTCACGCTTTATTGCGTATAAGTTTCGCATTGATGGTTCCTATGAAGACATTTTTAGGCACTTGAAAATGAATACGTTGGAGCAGAGACGAGGGAGCGCGGATGTAATGCTAGGCTTCAACCTATTAAATGGTTATATTGACTGCCCTTACCTACTGAGCAACTTTAAAATCAATGTGCCAAGCAGGGGTTTGCGCTCCTTTGACCTCTTCAACGTACTATTCCATAGAACCAACTATGGTAGGAATTATGGTATGGCTGGAGTTGCCGTGTCGGGGTTAAATATTATTTCTAGTATTTTATTAATTGATATTAATTTAACGTTGTAATAATCTAAATATAATAAGCAAAAATAAAGGTTATCGAGTGATAAACCGCGGTACCTTTACGATTCACAGTAAACGGCAACATAGTAGCCTTTTAATTTTGAAATAATGCGTAAAACGGGGGCGCAATAAGTACACGCTGATAAAACGCCGCCTGTAAAACGTGCTTTTACGATCCCGCCTATAAGTCCCCGGCGATAAACTTATGAAAGCCATATAATATTAATACACTTTTCCACCGACTCCCTGCCACTGCCCCCCCTTCCAGCGCTCAACGAGGGCGGAATCTGAAAAGAAGCGTTCACCCTCGCCTTTTCCGCCTCCGCTTACTCCCCCGCACATCCCCCCCCATCCCCTAATCAACATTCCAATCACCTTTGGACTTTATCGGGCGGAGGAGGCCGCCAATTCCCGACAGGAAAATTAAGTGGAGTCGGGAAATTCCGTCCCCTCCGCACTCCCCGCCCGTCTTCAGACATAAGGGTTCAGGAATCTTATTTTGTACATCGAGGGGTGGGATCGATAGCGATGAGTGGATTCTTGGGGTTAATTTACTTTTAATTTTCGCATAAATCGCTTGCACTTAATTTATCCCCGGAATTAAATTTAAATCACACTCGAAGAATGGAATATTAACAAATTATCTAGATACTTAAACAGTGCTCTATGCGGATGACACAACTTTGTGAGCAACAGATGCATCCTTTAAACAAGCATCAGCAAAACTTAGTGCTGACAAAGAAGTGGCTATCGAGTGGTTTATTTGTAATAAATTGAAATTAGATATATCAAAATCAATTGAAATAATAATGTCATTGAAACACATTCCTCCACCACACTTAAAATCTGCAAGATTGCTGGGATTGCTCACTGATACAAAATGCATGTTAATTTTGTATCATGAAGTAAACTTAAACTCTCCAAAAAATATTTATTTTTTTAATAAACTTAAAAAAATCTGTTTCATTTGATATTACCAAAACTGCATCGTATTCTTTTATTCAGTCCCATATATCGGCTTAACATGTAAAAGATATACAAGTACATATTAACGTTATTAATTCTGGAGCCCGATTCTTTTTTATCAATGATTACTTTCACTTTAATGTATAGCTTATCTCTTTCTGCTAAACCGCAACCTTAAGTGTTATACTGTACTTTATTTACAGAACATATTCTTAAAACTTTTTCCCTTGCATTCCCAGCAATATGAAACCTAAACCCACTACACAATCCCCTACATCCCTTGGGGTGACGATAATTGAAAAAAAAATCGCCGGATTTGCGAAAAAAAAAAAAGTATCCAGGAAGAGCGGCGTGTAATCACATCAGTAAATACACGATCATGCTTCCATTCCGCCAGTTTCGTCCTGTCCGCACGCTTCACGGCCCATTCCGACTATTAAATTATCCCGCAGCTGACAGCAGAAAAAAAAATACAGGGGCGAGGGAGGGGAATGCACCGAGCGCCGGACAATTTTTATTCAGTTACAACGACCAATTAGACTTTCATGAGGCGCCGATCGGATTATGAAATTTGCCTCCCTCTTTTTTTTATCTCCGCGCTCCGGAAAAGGGAAGTGGGCGGAAAAAGAAAGGAGCAGTGATTGAATTTCCACTCCAATTAAAATTCCACTTATCGCTTAATCCGTACCGACCATTCGAACGATTAAACCTCGCACGCATTCATTTTGCGAAACCAGAAAATGTGTGCATTATTTATTTGTAGTAGTAAATATCTTTAATAATAATAATAATAATCTTTATTAACAGATATATACAGAAAGTATACAAAATAAGTAATAAACATTAACAAACTCAAATGTATAATTTATATGTGTTAATTGGCTATCGACCAGTGGTCTTTCAGCCTAAATATCTTTATTATCATAGATTTGTACAATAGTTTAAAATAATACAATAAGTAATACATTTTTATTTTTATTTTGATAAATGGCTATCGGCCAGTAGCCTTTCTGCAATATTTATTGATTATGAGATATAATTAATTAAAACAGTTATTTATACAAATATCTTTATTGCAAACATAAATAAATTAAATTATAAAAAAAACTTGAAAATAATTAATAAACCACTTCCTTTTTAGCTACTGCGACTTTGTTATTACTTTTTATAATAGCCTTTTTTTGTGCACACATAAATCCTACAATCCATCTACATATCTTCTATGGTAGAGGCTATCACTTAGTGAAACTTCATATTAAGGTTGCGGTTTAATAGAAAGAGATAGGTATATAGTAAAATGGAAATAATTGTTTGAGAAGAGCCATTCTTTTGGATTTAATAATATGAATATGTATTTACATTTTTATCTACCAAATATAAAGTATCAGTCTAAATAAAAAATAAATCGTTAATTTTAGTGTATTACGTCAATTTACTAGTTCAAGTTAAAAAAGAAAATTGTAAAATATAATGAAATTAATAGGTAATGACTGCTAAGTTGTTTTAATGCAGAATCCAGTGAAATGCTTGACAGTTTCATTGCACAAGTTTTTATTAGCAAAAAATAAATTTAAAATTTGCTATAAATTTGATAAATTTTCATTGTGTTTCACACAAACTAAACATTTTTGCCAGTTTTGTCATATAAGAGTATGTTGGATTGGTTTTGTAATTTTTATTATTATTAAACGCGTGGATTACAATATAAATAAAAGAATAAGAATCGAAAGAAGTAAAATAAGAAACATATTTGAACATCAATGTCCGTTACACGTTGTGACATTCAGCGGGGATGAGAAAATCGGATTACCTCCTACGTAGACTTTTGCGGCCGGGCGCGCAGGAAATCCTCCCCAGGATAAAGCGGTTAAAGTCACGCCGGGGACCGCCCGCACGTCCGCAAATAAACCATCCTTCCCCTCGCTCTCCCCATTTTTCAAAACCCCGCGGAATTGAAATGATGCCCGAAAATAAAATATTGAAATATTCGAACGGGGGGAAAAGGGAGGGCCATCAATAGTAAACGAGGTTCTCTTCGGGCGGGGGGCGAACAAAAGCTCGGAATTGAAGTTCGCAGATAGGGGAGGGGACCTATGTAAAGCAGCCTAAGGTGAGGTGAGGTGAGGTGAGGTGAGGTGAGGTGAGGTGAGGTGAGGTGAGGCGAAGCGCCGGATCTTCCTTCTACTTCCACGTCTCCCTTTATTTTTTTTTTCGCCAGTGTGGATGTATAAAGGAAAGCGCGCCGTAGCATGAATAACAAAAGATCCTCCCTAGGGGGGAAACGGCAATCCGCTTTAAAAGTTTTGAGCAAAATTTAACCGTAGGAATATTTATGTAAAAATACATTTCTCGCCGTAAATCCTCGACGTTGATTAAAAATAATACTACTTACTTTTACTGAGTAACTCTCATTTTACAAATAAGAATATTCATTTCATCGCGTTAATTAACAATAATTTTTATTATTTGAAATTATTAAATTATTATTTCCAAGATTGTTTAACGTACTTACGTAACGTAAGTCAAAAAATCAAAGAGCTAAATGTGGAAATAATTTATAAATTATTTTCAAATAATTTTTGTTTAATTTATTTAAATAACTGTGACCAAGTAAATAAATACTGTTATCTATATATATCTGCTTATTATTTCAGTTATTTGAGCTAGTTAGAAATCAAATTGTGTAGTTTAATGCGAATTAAATTATTTGTGATTTTGAATAAATGGTGAATGCGCCGGGCAAGCACAATGTTAATACAATATCCGCTAACAACGCAGCTGCCGAAATTCAACATTTATTTAATATCAAAATATTCGAGACAAAGTATTCGCAATATATCCCGAACATTTCCCCTGGAAACGATTTTGATACGTTCGCGAAGTGTGTATATCGAAAAATATCGCGCGAGGCGGAAATACGGAAGCATAAATATTTCATACACGTTTTGTGCAGACCTTATGATAAAACGAAAAGGAATAAGAATGCGAATGCGAACGCGAAAGCGGGCCGGGAAACCGGGGCGGGTTGCGAGGGGGGTTGGGAATAAGAGAAGAAGTGGATCGTTGGCGAGGGAACCGCAACGGTGCTGTAAAGTAAGTGGATGTGAGCATTGTGGGGGCTGAACTGAACTCAAGTGAACAGCTTCCCTCCTCATCCTCTGGTAAGCTCTGATTTCGTATTCAGGCCGCACGTTTCAAATTGTTTTACCCGTCCGACTCCGGAGATTGGACAAGAAAATTGGACAGCCATTGTAAAATATTTGTGGAGTAACTTTGGTTTGATTAACCCACTCTATTTCCTGCCACCCTCTCGCTCCCTTCCGTTCCTCTCGCGCGCAGCTAGGATTTTCCGACTGTTTTATTTCCTTTATTGGAGGATTTGTTTTTTTTTTGCTTGGATTTAATTCATCCATTAAATACGATTGTTTTTCTACACTCGTATAAAAGAAAATTATTCCTTTCAATTAATTTCAATTTAATATAATTCAATCTCTTAAATCATTAAATTTTCTATTATTAAATAAATTTGTTCACTACACTTTAAAATTAAATAAAAAAACACTTTTAACTTTTTGACGCTTTTCTTTCTATTCTTTTTTGTACGATATACTCTGATTTATTAACAACTACATCGACTGCAAGAAGAGAAATACATTACATATTTCATTTCATTGTAGGTGGATTACAATGTATAACTTAAAACTCTCATTAAGATGATAGTGGCGATAGACTCGATTAGTATGAGTCGTGGAGTTGTCAAGTAAAAAAATAATAAAATAGGATTCATAATTTCTACATTTTTTTTTCGTATTATTATTTTCGTATTATACGACAATTGTGTTTTATGGAAGATTTCCTGGAGCATGTCGGACTCCCCACAAAGTAAGAGTCCTTGAGAAAAAAAAGGTTGATAAAATGGGACTCATAGTATCAAAATCTCAGAAAATATGAGTCATAGAATTTTTTAATGTTGATAGAATAACCCATGCAAAAAAATTCTAAAAATAATCAGAGATTTTTCTTATTTGAATACCCAGTTCATATATTATAAAACACAACGAAAATACAAAAGACAGTAGTTCCTTTCTACCATCGAGATTGTTATAAGAAAAATGAACCAAATAAACTCTATTCCATTGCCTTAGAAGCTAATTCCTTAATGCGCTTTGGTTGAATGTTATAGCTTTAAAAACTTGACGAAAGCTTACATGAAGCAAATATTTTCTTTATAATAACTTTTAATGATAATAAAAAAGGATTTATTCAGTTCAAATTATTTTTATTTAATTTATAACTTTTAATGTAATGGTATATCTAAATTGGTTGATCCTTTATAAAATTGAAGAGTAATGGCAAAATTGTTTACGAAGACAGTTATTTGAATTTGGTACTAAAAAAATCCATTCTAATAGGTCTGTGTCGACAGTTTGATATTGTAATAAAAATTGAAAATTGTAAAGATTTTTTTTGTATTTACGTTGTTAGGAAGGTGTCTAACTTTCGAAAAATTTTCAATTTGTAGACTCTACGAGTAGATCATATGAAAATGCTATCAACAAAATTTTCCTTATATATACAATCGTAACTCGCGTAGACTGGATAATTTTGTCTGTTTTTATAGACATCTACGGGTTACAATTTTTTCATTTTTCTAACTGCCAGTGTATAGTACTTTGTGCGTTGCATTCTGATCGCGATTTGACAACGATAAGAATTAAAAAAATCGAAATGTCTTAAAGCGTCTTGATGAATATATGCTAACAATTCATATATTCATCAAGACGCTTCAAGACATTTCAGTAGAGTCTCTAGCAACTATTTTATGTGATTTTATGTGACTGGGCATTTAATTCCAAGAATAACTATGGAAATATTATAAAGTGAGTGTACTCAAGACCAATTAGTTATAAAAAAAATTGGAAACTTCGGCAAAATGTTGCAAGAGAAGTATTTGAGAGATAATAAACGGGTTTTCAATCCTTTCATGGATAAACTGTTTAGGAAAGTCGACACAAAACGAAGCCAGAAGAGTTGAATATATCCAAGTGTTTTTAAATAGCACAAGCGGGAATTCAGAATTTGGCAGTAAATGCTTCGTTGCAAACATCGAAAATAAATGCAGTAATGGAAAAGATGGACCAAAAAGATCAAACCGCTCGATCTCTGTGTTTGATCGATCGAATTGATATTACTGAGCGATCTTCTAAGATCGATCACCATCTGATCACCTTGAATAAGAATACGAAATAATGATTATGGTTGTTGATAGTTTACTGGTTCTGAAAAAAATTCTTAATAACCTTATTATTATTATATACACTTAATTAAATGTGAGTTTCGTGAAGATTTGAAATATATATGAAAACACTTTGTACACTTTTCTTCATATTACTAGTTTGAAAAATACACTTTATTTGTTTCACTAATTGTTTTATTTCCTCCGACTAGTTTCGACTCACGTCATTCTCGAGGAGTGTCACTTTTCTTCACTTATTTATTTATTAATAGATGTACATTTCGATCACCATGTGATCATTATCAATGTTTTACAAACAATACTTCTTGTTACAAAGTGTTTTCATATAACCTTATTATAATAATTCTGTTATAATTATTTTTTTTATATTAATTTCCAAATAATATATTTTAAGGGTTTTCCAATTTCCATCGGTGTTGAAATGGAATGAAACATATTCATTCACTTGGTCACAACTATTCAAATACATTAAATAAAAGTGATTTGAAAATAATTAATAAATTATTTTCACATTTAGCTCTGTGACTTTTGACTTACGTTACGTAAGTACGTTAAACAAATGCACATTAAAACAACTACTTCTCGGGCAAATACCCACGCCGGACATTGAATTACATAATGTACACCTGTCGTTGCACATCAATAAAACATTGAATAATGCAACAAATTTTGATCCGAGAAAAATTTCTCTAATGCGAAAACAACAATGTCCGGCGTGGGATAATTTAGAACAATTTAAGAAAATCACTGAAACTTAAGTATCCGCTACAATAAAATTGAATTCAATAGTTGTTTACGCTAGCATTCTCGAATTTATGTATGCGCGCCATTTATGGCCTCAGTTGTGTATTTTAAAGAGCAATTCCGCAAACATCCCCCGTTTCCCCGAAAAAAGATATTTCGCGTGGATGCTCCGAATAACTTTTCTCAACTTAGCGGGGGAATCTTTTCCGAGCCGCGCGCTCAGGTATGCATTCGCAGCAACAACTTCACCATTATTCGAGGGGGATGGAATATTTAGTTACCGTCGTCGTCGTCGGCGTCTCGGCGGGAAAAAGAATCGATAATGCAAAAGGCATCCCTGCAATATTTAAACCGGCGCAAGTTTTCCTCCCCAACACACACACACACACTCGGGGGGGAGAGAGATGGAATTTTCCTCCGATGCATGTGTATCCATCCCCTGGAAAAGCGATGAAACACAAGGCACGGTAATCCAACAAAACAAAAAGTCCACAAACCTGATATGGAGGGTATCTCGTGAATATCAATGCAGCGCATGGCATCCCCTTAGGGGAGATGAGGTAGCGAAGTAGAGCGCTCGCTTGAGATGGCATCCGCGTAGCAAATAAAGATGTGCGGCTTCGTCCGCTTGAATTTGATTCGCGTTCTCTTTCTGGTGGACGGGTGAGTGCGACGGAGATGGAGGGAATGCTGGTGATTTCGCGAACGCTTGTCTCTTCGGTTGTCATCGTCGATAACGGCGGTCGTCTGCTGCAGCCAGACGTTTACATAATTGCATCTTGTCTTGTTGGGATATAATAACCATCACCATCATCGTCGGACAGCATCAGCAATTTCCTCCGTTACAACTCGCCGTCGGTGATTAAATTCTGCTTCTACACAAATCGGGATACTAAGGTCCATTTGAAATCAAGTTTATGGGCCAATATTACATTTATCTTTTATGCAATTAAAATTTAATAAATTCCATTAGCGATTACACTGTGAAATCTTTGAGAAAAGACAAGTTTCCAAAAGGTAATTTACTTACGACATAATGTGCTTAAGTTATTAGATTAAATCAAATTAATTTAAAAGGGACACAATCTCTTTTTAATCACCCTTGATTAATCATATTACTGTTTCGGAATGTGATACCCATCACCGGCTCTAATTGGCGGTGCGAATCCCCCTTCTTCCTCTCCAACATTAATTATTTAACAGTAATTAGTACGACATCTTGGAGAGACTTGTGAGCGGGAGAGAAGGGGGTGGCCCCTCGCCTCTCGAGCTCCTAATACCGTAATTCATCTCGTTACCACCGGGGGATGCGAGCGGAGCACTACGAAGCTTCAAATGTAGTGTAAACACAACTCCAACTTTAAATTGAGCAGAATGGATCCGGGACACGTGACGAGAAGTTATATTTTTATCGGTCGGGGGGAGGAACACACTCGCCCAGCCGTTTCCACGGGGGTTCTTTTCCGCTCCGCCGAGCGCGAGTCGGCTGACTCGCTGCGGCAGCCATTATTTAAAATTCACATTGCTGAGAGCTTGCAAATTGATTTCTTTGGCGTCCCGCTCTCTTCCGCTCGCCCGCTCCCAGTCCCTTACATTCGCCGATTCGCCCCCCCCCCCTGCGTTTCACCCCATTCTCCGACCGGAGCTGATGGATTTCATTATAATTACATTTTTCCAGCGCTCGAGCTGCCTGTTTAATTAACTGAAAAACGTCCCTGTTTTTTTTTTATTCTGCGCTTTTTCCCGCTCGCGTTAATAATGTTACGTCACCGTATGAATACATAATTGATATTTCACAGATCCTGGATCGTGTTACACGCACGGTTTATTGATTTCGATGAATTGTTTCCACTTTTTTGCATCGTTGTTGATTTGTAATAACACTTCGGAAATAATTAATACTCAAATGATGAACACAAGGCTCCAAATTGGTCCACCACTACTTACATGAATTACGGTATAAAGTTTCCATCTTTTGTAAACTTCCTCAAACTGAATGAAGTCAGCCGCCGATTTTATTGCCCGGCGCATCCACCATCAACAAACAGTTATCTACACTATTTTAACATAATTTACGCTTATCTACATTAAGGACTTCTACTTTATCTAAAATCAAAAAAATGACTGACTTTTACAGTAGTCCAAGGAATTCTCTAATAGAAGATATATTTCAACGCGCTAGGAAATCAATTTCATTTCCAAAATGACAATTATGATTAGGCGCATTTAAATTAAACAAGATATAAATATAATATGGAGGATTTTATTGAAAAAAAAATTGTTAAGTCCTTTGTACTCTCTGAATATCCTCCTTCAATCTTGGTACCAAGATATTCAGAGAATACAAAGGACCTTACATTTTTTTTAAAAAAATCCTCTATATTATATTTATATCTTGTTATGTTAAGTTTTAATATTATTATTAGCTGTTTGAACAAAATTTTAAGGTGTTCCAATCTTGGTACCAAGAATGAAATTGAAGTTTCAACAAACGTTTGAACAAAATTTTAAGGTGCGTTCCAATATTGGTACCAAGAATGAAATTGAAATTTTAACAAACGTTTGAACAAAATTTTAAAGTCCTTTGTACTCTGTATATCTTTTGTCTGGATTTGTTGACAATATACTTGAAAATTAGACGAAAGATGGCGCTACATGTGTGTTAAAGATCCTTTTTATTAATTTTGTTTCTTTTTTTATTTCAGCAACAAAGGCCTGATCTTCCACGACTCCTCCAGCAAATGCACGCCCAGCAGCTACCGGCCCACGCCGCTCCACCAATACCAATGATGCCTCACCCGGGCCTCGGAGGCGCACCGCCGAGCTCGGCCGCGAGCATCCTGGGCCTCTCGGGCGCCCTGGCCCCGGGGCAGCATCCCCTCTCGATATTGGCCAAACCGGAGCTCCACAGGCCGGACGACGTTAAATCGAACAGCGGTTAGTACCCTTTTACAGAACTCTAAACAAAAAAAAAAGAAAGAAAGAAACGCAAAATGACACTCTCGAACATAGATCTTAAGTTTGTCATGTACTGATACTGATTGGGATCATGCGACTGTGCCCCCTTTCAAGACAAAGTTTGTATCTGTTTTGTTTTTTTTATTAGAATAAAAATTTTCTGTTTTGTTTAATTGATTACACTTTATTTCATACCAGTTTTAATTTATAATCATAAGTGTTATTGCAGCGGCTAACTGTTATTGAAGTTCTTGGAACCTGTAATGAAAATCGACTTTTAATTATCTTCACACAAAATTAGTGAAGTAAAAATTGACATTTATTATTAATTTTACAAACTGCAGCTGTAAAATTATTATTTTATTTATTTTTAATATTAATGAAATCAACCAATACAAAATATGGATGAATTATTAAAAATCGATGAATAAAAAAAAATAGAAACAAAATTTAAGTTGAATAACTTTAAATTCTCGACTAGTTTCGAATTATTGGCCTATTTTCAAAACGATATCATTTAATTAAATTTCCTTGGTTATATAAAATAAATAATAGAAAATGCCTGACATATCTATGAATGGGTTTCACACTAGAAAAAAAGTCAGAGCTTAGTTTTAAACTTAAGACCGGCTAATAACCTTAGCAGTGGAAGCCGGTAAAATGGGAGGGGTTTTAGTGGGTAGGCTTCCAGTTAACATCTGTCTATAAAGAGTCCCACACTTCGTCCGTAGCTGGATTTCCCCATCCACAGCAAAAAAAAAAAATAGAAAATCTTTGTATTACAAACAACATTTGTAGTTCATATTGTGACAATAAATACGAATAGATTATTAAAAATATACCGATTAAATTGATAAAAACACAGATTAAATTGAAATTCTCGACCAGTTTCGGGTTATCAGCCCATGTTCAAAAGATTATTATTTTTTTAATTTATTTAATTGGTAGATTTTTCATAATATATTCATAACTAACTAACCATCTTTATTCAAATGTGTATAAGTATGTACAATAATATACAAAAATTAGAATTATATTCTATAGATGATGAATCGGCTATCGACCGGAGGTCTTTCAGCCATATATTCATATTTTTTATTAAAAATATATTTTTGTTTCGACGTCGCTAAAAAATAATGTTAAGGCTTCTACGTTCTTTTACATCGTTATTCGCTTAATGAAAACACTATTAAATTATTTTTTTAGCGATGTCGAAACTGTATATATATTTTTATTTTTAAATATGAATAGATTATTAAAAACTTACATATTTTATAACGCTCTTTCAGAATCTGCAATAAAAAATGTTGGTTCTCATTTAAAATTTTCAATTTAATTTCATTAGAAATCTTTTTATATTTTAAAATGAAAAATCAAGTAGTTTATTGAATTTCCTAAATAAATTTATCTCAAATTTAATCTCTTATTCAAGCCTAAACGAATAAAAAAAGAGCGCGCGCAATAAAAATATTTTACAACGCAGCGGGGGTGTCGCTTTCCATTATTTCACAAGTTTGCCACCGACGGCGGCGTAATTAGATACGAGAGAGGGGAAGAGATGGAAAGAGAGAGAGGGAGGGGCGCCCACCACCCCACGAGAAAACCCCAATCCTCTGGAGCGCCCTCCAGATTTTAATTTCCATCTCAACAAGGCCACTTGGCGGGCGCGGCTCGGCAAATATATGTTGACGTCGGTTCTCTGCGAGCCTTTTCACCCCCGCCGACGCTAATTTATAAAACTCGGGGGCGCATTAAGACACTGGAAATTATTAATTTCGTACTTCCACCGAGACCAGCTGATGAGGGTGGTTAATTTTACTTGCGGATGAAAGAAAAAAAAATCAACCGACTTGTTGGAGTTGTTTCAAGTTTCGAGTGCGCGAGGGGATTTGGTTTTTATGGAAGCAAAACTATGGAATGAGTTCATTATCTATTGATTTCTCGAAAAATAATCCGAGAATTAACTCGCAAGATTTTTAGAATAAATCATAACTCTCTTGATTTACTCAAAATTATTAAAGATTATTCAGGTTTTAAAATCAAATTAAATAAAAAGAATTTGAAAATAATTAATTAATTAATAAATTTTCTTCCCTTTAGCTACTGTGTCATTATGACTTATGTTACATAAGTACTTTAACAAATGTCTAGTAATAGAGTCTAGAAAAAAGTATGTCTATTTAATAGACATACTTTTCTTTAACAACAGCGCCACCTGTTGGAAATAAAAAAAAGTATCCTTATAAACCGTACATATATTTAACGCTCTTTCAGAATCTGCAATGAAAAATAGGGGTTTCCATTTATTTTTTTTCAAGTTGAACCCAATCCCCCCTATGGGGATAGGGTGGCATTTTGTCAAAATCCCATTTCCCCCTCAAAACCATGACGATTACGATTCGGCATACTTTTCGGTAAAACGCTTTAATTTCAAGAAATTCAAGAAAATAATGTAAAATGGGACATATCAAATTTTTTCTATTTATGAAAAAATCATTTTGATTTTTTTAAATATTCGAAATCTCTTAAAAATGTATTTTAAATCTGATAATAATTATGTTATAAAATAATTAAACATACAAACATGTTTATTCAGACAACATAATGGGGAGTCCGACGTGGTCCAGGAAATCTTCCATGAAACACAATTGTCGTATAATACGAAAATGATAAATATATACCGATAAGGTTAAATTACATAAGCTTATATATACATTTATATTTACTTAACAAGAATAAATGTTGTGTTAGTCTCTCCGGGCTATCGACCTGGGGTCTTTCTGTCCACGTGTTTTACATTTTTTAGATTAATTGTAATTGATTTAGAAAGTCAAGAATTATAATATTATTGAGTGTAATTGTGGAGGCGCCGGGTACATAGATTCCATGGCCAACTTCTCATCGATTCATCTTTCCTTTTTAATAAATTCTTATTTTGATTAATTTTTAGTGCACATTTATTATTTGTTTATTTCAACAAAATTTTATGTTTTAAAAATGTGCAATAGCTGTAGATTCAACATTTCCGAAAATACAAGTCGTGTACATTATTATTACGACCATTCGATTTGATCGGTGGCCTCCCGTTGTGTAAACAGGGCAATAAAACATCAATAACTCTTACCGGCACTCAAAGCGGCAACTAAATCCTAAATCCAATTCCATTTTCCTCCGAATCAGAAAAGTGAAGCGAACAAAAAAAGAGAGAGAGAGAGAATGGGGGGAGAACCGCTCTCACGACGTAATGTATTCCGTCTGATTTGGGGTTGGTGAGCCCGCATAAAGCAGTCGAAATGAAATTTCTAAAAATAATGCAAAACCCCAGGAATAACGAAAAAGAACGTCGGTGGGGGGGGGGGGGGATTCGGCCGCCCCTCCCGCCGAAATCCGTGGAAATTGAAGCGGGAGAGGGCGAACAAGTCGAACCGAGCGGAATTTATAGTCGTATTAGGTAACTTGAGAGCTGATTTCCGAGGACATAAATCGCCCCGCGGAATTAAACTTTTTCACTTCCTCCCTTCGATTCGGCGCATTCTGCATAAATCATGTGTAATAAAGTAATATCCCCTCACTACCGGCCCGACTTTAAAACATTGAACGGAAGTTATCCAGTTAACAAGTCGGCGTGTTTTTATTTGAGCCTTTGCGCGCCGGTATCGATTGCGGATGACAGATAGTGGAGCATGTTATCACGTTCGTCTCAAGCGTGCTCGAGAGAAGGGGCGAGGGTGCTTAACGAGTGAAGATGCGAGCGCGCCCTAGGGCGCCGCCGCCGCCGCCAACCACTTCTTTTTCAATTCGTATGCATTTTCACACCCTCCGCTATTCACCAGGGCTTTTAATGATCTCAGTTGAAAAACTCCCTCCCGCTCCCCCTTTTTTCCCTTCCTCGCCCTCCTTTGCTTATAATGATTTTCTTTTGTGCCAGCGTTGCATACTAAATGGGGAACTTTCATTACGCGGGGTGCGATTCCTTTTTTTTGTGCTTCTCCTTTCGCTCTCCCGCCTATTCCCATTTATGAACAACAAAGAGTTATCCCGCTTTTTTCTCCCTTTTAGATATTAAACATTAATTACAGTCATTCCGTGAAGTCGGAGATTATTTTAAAACATAAAAATAAAAAAAGTTCTTTGCAGAATTTTCATCTATAAAAAATTTAAAACCTAACTCTATAGAATGGTCTAGTTGAAGTCTAGCCAAGACTAAACTACGCCAAATTAAAAGTACGTTAACCCTGCTGCAAATTCATAAGTTCAAGAGTTAGCAGGATTTTCCAATTCCTCTCGTATTTTTTTATACCGAATTAATAAGTTGACATACAAAAAAAAGGGCGATAATTTCAATTCCAACCACTCTACTAGATAATTAACATTGTTGTATCCTTTCTTCGCCCTTTATTTACCAATGCTTAGATATAAATTTCGAGTGCTATGCATTAGAAAAGAAAGTGTGAAGAAAGGATACAACAGTGTTAATTATTTTGATTATACCCTTCATGTAAACAATCATCTATCTATATCTATAGACTCTATGTAAAAACAATCATCGACTCTACTAAATATCTAACAATAAACCAAAAAAATAATAATAAAACTTCGTGTTTCAATAAAAGTACATAAATTTACGATTTATATTTTTTTATAATAAGTAATTTGTTTTATATACTGTGATTCCCTGAAAATGATGTTGGGTTGAAACTTGTCCGGAAAAAGTAAAGAGGCCACTTCAAAGGTAAGAAACTTTTTAATATATTCGATACTTATGCTGCTACCTTTTTAATGGAACCAAAATTTTCATATTGGGTAAAAATAAACACGTGTTTTTATTTTCAGTTGCCTGACACGTGCTCCTTTAGGATCAATTTTAAAGTTAAAACTTTTTTATACAGTATTTAAACTTTGAAAATAATCGTAACGTATCGAATTATGATTATTTTCAAAGTATAAACACTGTATAAAAAAAGTTTTAACTTTAAAAATGATCGTAAAGGATCGAAACACGTGTCAGGTAACTGAAAATAATAACACGGAACAAAACAACAGTTTAAATTTACCCAGTATGGTGAGAAGATGATTTAAAATATATATTATTTAATAAGATATGCAGTATGTAATGGTTCGGACCCCGATATTATACAATTTTATTTTTTGTATCGTATGTTGTGTTGCATGTAGTAAATCTTTAATTTTTAAACGACAAGGTTCGCTGTTTTCATCAATATATATTATCGGTAATTTTCGTGTCTTTTTCTGTAAATGAAATAAAATTTTTCGACGAACAAGCATGCGAGGATTATTGAAAAATGAAATCATTAAGTAAATCCAATTATAAAATAAAACTAACAATTAAATAAAAATGATTTAAAAATAATTAATAAATTATTTCCACATTAATACTTAAGTAACGTAAATATTTTAAACAAATGCACATTAAAACAACTACTTCTCGGGCAAATACCCCGTCAGACATTAAATTACGTAATGTACACCTGTTGTTGCATATCAATAAAATGTCAATGTCTGGCGGGGTATTTGTCCGAGAAGTACTTATTTTAATGTGCATTTGTTTAAAGTACTTACGTAACGTAAGTCAAAATGTCACAGAGCTAAATGTGGAAATAATTTATTAATTATTTTCAAATCATTTTTATTTAAATAACTGCGACCAATTATACATACGTTTTGTAATCTTTTTAGAGCGTCACACTTTTCTTATAAAATTTTTAATATGTAATTATAATTGTAATTTGGAAATGGATATAATAAAGTAAAAAGTAAATTGAAATTGAAGTGAATGAATACTCTTTTCTATTTAAAACTAACAAATTAAACATCTTACGCATTGAATAAATAAAAAAAAGGATATCTACCTAATTCTACTAATTGCTAAATTTATTTATTTATTCGAAGGATTTTTTCAATTATTAATTAATGTTTGGTGTGCTAAATTTATTTATTTTTTCGAAGGATTTTTTCAATTATTGATTAATGTCACACGAAACATTAATCAATAATTGAAAAAATCCTTCGAAAAAATAAATAAATTTAGCAATTAGTAGGATTAGGTAGATTTTTATATTTATTAGTAGATTATTTATTTATTTATATATACTAACACGCTTTCCTTGTCGCTTTTAACGCAAAAATTCTGCATTTTCCCGAAGCTGACAAAGCGTTGATTTCGCCGATTCTCCAAAAATACGTGTGGATTACTTTTATGATTCAGCATCACCTACATTTCCTTTTTCTAAGGCCGCATTTATAGTCGAGCAGCACGAAGCTAGCTGCATCATACATCGAAAGAGGTTATATTTGGTGCGCACACACACGAAATTCTAAATAGATAAAAACGCGTGCACATGCGCATCTTAAATTAGTCTCTATCGGGGTATAATGTAGGTGGCATCTGATTGCCCCACTATAAACGTGGCCTAAGCCCGAAAGTTTTAATTTTTTGGGAATCAATGCACCAATTAGATTTAGGATTTTATTTGATAGTTTTTTGTAGATGAAATGTATATTGTAAAATGGAGATTTCGTAAATAAATAAACAACACATATATTAATTATGGAAATATTTTTTATTTATTTAATAATTATTTAGCACATCTTTATTATTGTAAGTATCACTCAGATTATCGTAACACTCTTGATTGTCGAACCACTTGGGATAAAGTTGACTTATTTGTGTATTTATAATTTGTGATGATTTATGTAAATGCTTAGCATTTTCTAGTAAAATAAATTAAATTAAAATCAATCTTTTTTTATTGTTAAATTTAACAAATGTGCCATGTTTATTGTTGAAATAAAATCTAATAATTCTATATTTTGAATTAATTTCTCAATTAACCCGTGGTGAAACATATTTAATTAATAGACTTTGATTAAAACACTGTGTTTTAATCAAAGTCTATTATAATAATTCTATTTTATTAAACATAACACATATATTAATAATATAAATGAATTTTATGTTTAATAAAATGGAATTATTATATTTTATTTCAATAATAAACATAGCAAATTTGTTAAATTTAACAATAAGATGTATATATATACATCTTTATTCAAACAATAAATTTAATATACTAATATTATAAAGTACAATTACAAATTTGCATAAAAGTGTCATGGGCTATCGACCTGAAGTCTTTCTGTCCTATTTAATAATACAAACATCTTTATTCAGACAGCAGAATTACAGTTCTTTACAAATATTTATATTTACAATACATATCGATGGATTAGTAGTTTGTCATGGGCTATCGACCGGAGGCCTTTCTGCCCTATTTAATAATATTTTCTTATATTATTATATTTAACGTATGTGTTATGTATATTGAAATAAAATTCTCGTTGTATCTCTTTTTTTGTATATACTTTATTTCCACTATCCAAAAGAACGTTCTCATTTTCAATTCAATTCATTTATTTACGATAAATCACCTTTATACAGAATAATAACAATATTCAAAATATTTAGATAAATAGCATGACTGTAAATCACATATAAACAGAATAATACAATTTTATATATATAACATATTTTAATATCAGTAGCGGAAACTGCAAAATAAAAATTCGACTCTAGCGATGAAAAAATAAATAAAAAAAACAATAAAAAAATAATTTTATTATATTTCATTCTTCTTCTTATTATTATTACAACGAAAAACAAAAAGTTATGATGGACACATCATTTTTTTTTATATATATGGAAACATATCATATAACGACATAACATCCGCCATCTGTTTTATCTCCGGGCTGTTCGTGCATACTTCTGTTTTTATTACCCATAAAACTCTCCACTTAACTGCCGAGTTTAGTTGAATGCAGTTTTATTCCTTTTAGAGACCATTATAATTAATAGAAAATAAATTGGGCGAGCCGAAGGGTTGACGCCAATTAAAATTCGCCGTATCAATTAAAAACTTTTCAATCGCACGACCCGGCGCATTCACCTTAATTTAAAGATGGGAATTGTTATATGCAAACACCTTTTTTTGTAGACAATACGTAAATGCGAACGTATGTAATAAAAAATTCAGTTCGCAGAAATTTCTAGTTGAAATCCTACTCACACTAACATTTAAATTAATTTCTAATTAATTAAATAATAATAAATTTAATTATTATTTAATTTATTATTATAAGAAAAAATGTGTTATTGTAAAAATATAATTGCTAGAAACAACTTAATGTCTGAAAATTAAAAAGCAAAGCCAGCACGTGGTCGATCCAAATCCTAACCCATCCTTTATTTTCCTTCTAAATGTCCTTTCCAAACCGATTTCACGTGTATTTTCCTTTCGTCGGGTTTTTAATTTAACATAAGTTAATATTATAAAACATTAAAATATTAATTCAAATATTATTATATTATAAAATTAACTTAACTTTAACTTTAATATTATGAAACATTAAAATATTATTAATTTAAATATTATAAAAACTTTGTGACTGGCCAACAGAGCATATTTGCTAGGGCCATTTAAACCACGCAAGAAGAAGAAGAAGAAGAACTTAATGTCTGCGTAGCCTAATTTTAGGGGACTCATGGCCCCAAATAAAGAAAAATATGAAAAGATCGGTTCGACATTTGATTTTTTGTTTCGTTCATCGAAGGATTTCAGTGCTTCGAGCGATTTAATTTATTTATTATAGAATAGGCCAGAAGCCATTAATTTAATTATTTAAAATATCATTTTGAAAATAAATAAGTTATTAAATAAATGTAACCATATTTAGTTTTTTTTAATAATTATTTTATTAAGCTATCGATAATTTATTGGATCGTTATATTTTATAGGCTCCCGTGCCGCAAATAAATTATTTTTACAAATAATAATAATAATAATTCCTCTATTATCTGTTGTTTATCTACCATAATAGTAGATAATACCACTATGGTACATAATTTTAATTTAATTTTAATTTTACAGTCTTCTATATATATAAAAAATATTTTTTTTAATTTTTTTTTTTCTTCTCTATATTTTTAAATCGTAACTCGCATATAGATCCAGTCGTTTGTGAAACGCCAGCAATTTTTATAACTTATTAAAAATCAACATATTTTAATATTTTTCGTTCGTTTCTCATTAGGAGTGGATTTTTTTAAAAATTCTGAAAAACAGCAATACATTCTTTTACATAAGCATGTACAAAAAGCGTGTTTTCAACCATTTCTGTCTGATTTATTTCTAAAAGCCCTGAAAATAAGTATACTATAGGGTATTATTTTGCTAACAAAATCCAGCATTCTTTAAAAATCTATGTTAGATTTAATTTCTTGAAAACTTATCGCATAATAGCGTGTTTTTTTTTTTGAGAAAATGGTAACAAATGTCCATGACATATGTACTCTGAAATAATCCAGACCATCAGAACTGTCTCCGAACTATCCCAATAACAATGATATTGTTACTTGTATCGAATTTATCAAAAAATTAATGAGATGTAGGAACAGCTCCACCCACCTGCAATATCATTTAATGCATAATAAGTCCAAATGTTGATATTGAAAATGTATTTCTTTGAAGCAAACGCTCTCAAACGCCTATTTGTATTTCATTTTCATCTGAAATCACGGTGAAGACAATACGTAAACATTTAACAACTAAGGGCTTCAGGGCAGAGTTATACTGATGAGAGATGAATCCCGAAACACATGTCTACATATAACCGTGTAATTTTTGTTTCATTAAATTCATTAAATATCGAGTCAAACCGCTGCAGTGCACAGTAGTACTAGTATGCAACAAATATTTATTGTGTAATACAATGTCCGGCGGGGTATATGCTCGGGAAGTAGTTTTTTCAATGGATTTTTGTCAAAAATTTACAGTGTACGTAATTTTTACAGTTGGAAAAAGGGATTGATCGAATTTTATTGATCGTTGCCAGAAATTTTCCTTGTTTAATTTCATTTCTATTTGCCAATAACATTTGTGGCAGAATTGATTTCTTAAACACGTCGATTAGGTTACTTAGGAGGAGTCTCGCGGATATTGTACACTAGATGTTAGCTTGCCCACATACATACATATATGCATATTTGTGTAATTTATGTTTTATGTTTTTAGTCAAATTGTAAATGGCTGGTCCGTTCAATAAAGAATTATTATTATTTATTAATCGTTTTCATGATATGTCCTTTATAATTAGCATTTTTTCGAAAATTTAATTTTCCGAGAAAACCGAATGACCTTATTTTATTATTGAAAAAATAATTTCATGAGTTTCTAAAGACCTAAATGGTTCCTAGCAGTTATCCACTTTAAATGATGGTACAAATTGGTATAAAGCATCCGTGGGGAAAAGTTGCATGCTTTGTTTAATTCGGCGGTAAAATAAAATTATGTATTCATTAAAGAAAACGAAGACTTTAAAGACTGACGAATTAATTATGCAAAAAGTGTTGTTTAATCCTCGAGCCGAGCCGAGTGAGCACTAAACAAGGTCTAAAGTTTGCAATCGAGCAAATTAATTAGTAGTTTTGCAGTAGCAAAGCCGTAGCCGTCTCAATTACGAGGGTTACGTTCCGTGAATCCAGAAGTGGCTGAGTGGAGTGGGAAAACGCGGAATTGAGGAGCCGGCTCCACTCCCCCATCCCCCCCGACAACAAAATAAGGTATACACGCTCTCGCGTTCTCCGCGATTATTCTTCAGCTCGAGTGGAGTATCGGGGTGGAATGAACCGGCACTCCTCCTCGCGGAATATCCGGTCTCCATGGCGACCCATGAGATCTCTCCACGGTTGCTTGACTATACCGCACCGATTAGGGCGCGCTCACCTCGTTAAAAAGAAATAATCCCTCGCTAAGTGCCCTGAGAGGGAGGAGAGCTCTCGTGTTCCAGACGACTGTTCAAATAATTCCAATTTTCTGTATCCCCATCTCAACAATAAATTCACACACACACACGCACGTAAGCCTTTGCGCCCTTTTCTTCTCCACCTCATCCAAAGCTTATCGCGATTTATAGATGCGAGCTGGGGTTAAACGCGAACAGGCCCTTATTGGACTTATTCATAGCTTAGCGCTGCTATTCACTTCGAAGATTGAATGCGGGTCCGGAAGATCGCGATGGAACTAGGGTCGAAATATATATATATCCACGCGGAGAGTGAGAGAGAGAGAGAGAAGGAGCAAAAAAGGGCCCGAATCCTCGTTTTAGTTCACTCCATTCCGCGTCGCTTCAATCTCCCTTTTCACAAAGCCCCCGAAACGAAGAAACTCGGTGGAGTGTCGGATGGAGGACGCTGCCTAACTACCGTTCACAAACGGCCCTTTTCAATGCAAATAAATTACGTTTGCGCGAGCCTATGGTGGATGACTTATCGGTCCCTTTGATCCTAGCTCCCAAGGAATGAGAGCGAGGAGGGTGAGGGGTTTTAATATGGAAATAGAGTGTTATTTTGTATCAAAAGTTTTCATATGATACTCAAAAATATGCTTTTTATTAATTTTCATCTGAATGACTGAATAAAATTAGATTCGTTTAAAAAGGCTCGAAATTAACTACAAAAATATTTAAATTATAAAAGTCGTACGATTTTGAGAATCATTCCAAGAGAAAGACAACATCCCCTGAAACTATATAATTTATTAATTATTTTCAAATCATTTTTATTTAATTTATTTAAATAACTGCGACCAAGAGAATGAATACTCTTTTCTATTTATATATACAATGCCGATGTTTTTGGTGATTCACTCAGCGCATTTACCAGACAGATAAACGAATATTTTATTGAATAACTGCGGTTACTTTATTTTTGTTTGTGTTATTATTTTGTTTATCTAATATATACCAATGTTGTGTTATTGTTAAACTGATGTTACCCTTTTATTGGATGTACTGTATCTGTTGGGTAATAAATAAATAAATAAATAAATATAAGATCTAATTTATAGTGGGACAGTACGATGCCATCTGCATCATGTCTTGAAAAAGGTGCATCAAAGACGTAACTTTAGAAGCATTTTTTTTTTAAATGGAGTGCAGAAACGAACAGTTTCGGCATATTATATTTTTTTTTTATTTCCGTAAATGAAAGAAAGCTGCTGCGGCTCAAAAAGAGATATGTGAAGTTTATGGTGCTGATTGCTTAACAGAACGCACATGTCAGAATTGGTATAAAAAATCTGTTCTGGAGATGTTTCCCTCAAAGATGAGCAACGTTCTGGTCGGCCTACTAAAGTTGATGATGACCAAATCAAAGTCATAATTGAAGAGGATCGTCATATAACTGTTCGAGAGTTTGTGAAGAGACTACATGTATCGCACACAATAATTGAAAAACATTTAAAATGTGAATTTATTAATTATTTTCAAATCATTTTTATTTAATATTTAAAATGTCTTGGGCTAGTTTAAGAAGCTTGATATTTGGGTACCTCACGAATTGAAAGAAATTCATTTAACACAAAGAATCAACTTTTATGATAATGCACTTTAAACGACATGAAATCTACCCTTTTTTTAAAAAGAATCATCACTAGTGATGAAAAATGGGTCCTTTACAGTAACATAGTTCGAAAACGATCATGGATCAAGATGAACCAGCACAAACCACATCGAAAGCTTTGCATCCAAAAAAGATCATGCTGTCAGTTTGGCGGGATTACAAAGGTGTTGTGTTTTTTGAGCAGCTTCCAAGGAATCAAACGTTCAATTCTAATGTTTTCTGTCAAAAATTAATGAAACTGGATGAAGCAATCAAAGAAAAACGGACAGAATTGTCAAATCGGAAAGGTGTACTGTTCCACCATGATAATGCAAGGCCTCACACATCTTTGGTAACTCGTGGGAAACTATTGGAGCTTGGCTGGGAAGTCATGCCACATCCCCCATACAGCACTGATCTGCCACCATCTGATTACCATTTATTTCGAAGTTTGCAGGATTCTTTGAATGGTAAAATGTTCACAAATGCGATGACCTTCACTCGCAGCACTGATCTGGCACCACCTGATAACCATTTATTTCGAAGTTTGCAGGATTCTTCAAATGGTAAAACTTTCACAAATGACGATGACCTTCATTAGCACCTGGTTCAGTTTTTTTGCTGATAAGAAGCAGACATATTATCATGCAGCTGAAAGAAAGATGGCAAAAGGTCATTGAGCAAAATGGAATATAATTAATTAAATATATTCCATTTCTTTCTGAAAGAAAGATGGCAAAAGGTCATTAAGCAAAATGGAATATAATCAATTAAATATATTCCATTTTGCTCAATGACCTTTTGCCATCTTTCTTTCAGCTGCATGAGAAAATTTCCGCTCTTTATCGGCAAAAAACTGAACCAGGTGCGAGTGAAGGTCATCGTCATTTGTGAAAGTTTTACCATTTAAAGAATCCTGCAAACTTCGAAATAAATAACTATATATATATATATAAACTATTCTTTTTTAAAAATAGTGTTTTATTTTATACTACAAAACCGAAAGTACTTATTTGCTAACCCAATATGTAAATTTTGTATCGAGTGTTATCCTTCAGTAAGCTGCAAACAAAACAACAAAAAAATATCCACACACACACTAGACACAAACACGAAAGTTCGAGAAAGGCCATCTCGCCGGTCGCATCCATTTTCCACCTCACGTACGGCCCCCGTGCAAATCACAAAAGCATAGATCCGACAAGCGAGAGCCGGCAGATGCACCGCGCGCCGCCATAAAAACGGCGACACGTTTTGTACATTTTATCTCAATTGTTTTCGTCTCGATTGTTCCATGTTGCCGCCGATTGGCCGATGTCTCTCTTCCCCTGTCCGTCCTCTCGCCACCGCCGCCACTGCTACCCGCCACCGTTGCCATGGATGCTGCAGGTATCAACTCTGCGGAAGAGCGTCACGTAAGTACCTAATGAATAGAAAATTTGATTATATTTAAACTCGTTTTTATTTCCAGTAAAACGTAAAGTGTAAATGCCAAACAAAGTAGAATTTTAATTGTTGACGAAATATAAGGTTTTAATGTAAAGTAGTTTGTTAGTAGTCTTCTTCTGTATTTACGGTAGTTGGGATTTAGGTAGGGTGTAGTGAGGATATAAATTCAAATAAAGTGGTGATTGGGTTTTTGAATTTAGGAGTAATGTAGGGATTTTTGTAGATGCACAATTGCTTGAGTGACTCATAATTATTTACTTACATGTACATTATCAATGTTTTTTATTATTATTATTATTATTATTTTCATTAATAATTTTATTTTTCTCGTATATTTTAGGTATGTCTACATATTCTTTCTATTGTGTAAACTTATGTAAAATTTAACTTGTCCTGTATTGGTTACTCTTTTGGACAAATAAAGTTATTATTATTAATAATAATAATAATACCTAATTTTATTATATATTGGTCGGAAAGGCCTCCTGTTAATACTAATCTGAACAATATTTTATAAATCTTCACCCATACGAACTATCCGAAGGAGTATCGGCGCTCCAATATCACAAACCCCTCTTTCTCTCATATTGGTTTAAAGCGATTTTTCATTATAAACAACAAATCTCCCACACACACCTCAAAACCAATAGTTTTCGCCCAATTAGAACAAATGGAAAAGGTAGATTCCACAAAAATGTAGTAGGTTTCTTCTAACCTGCAAATTTCTTCGATACAGAAGCTGATTAAAAATAAACTTTGAACTATTTACATGTCTTCTGGTGAACTAAACAAAAATCTGCCTGGAAAATTTTATGCATTAGAGTAATTCCATTTTATTAAATAAAATACTACTCACTTTGTTTGTATAACTTGTTATAATGATGCTCTATGCTTCGAAAATATAGTCTCTAAAATAAAATAACAAGTTATACAAACAAAGTGAAAAAGTGTTTTATTTAATAAACTCAAAATGTATAACCAAGTGAAAGCCTTAACAATCAATAAATTAATTCCATTTTTTTTTATTCGCATGTTTGGGTCATCATCGCTTATTACATTATATAGTCCAAAAATAATCGGTTCACTTTTATCAATAGACGCACCATTTAATTTCCATCATCTAATACCTTACCTAGTTTTTTTTGCAATAACTGGCTAAAAGTACTTTAGTCGGTACCCAATTTATGAATTGTGTATCAATTATACATATTTACACATAATTGAGGATAACCAAAAAATGCATTGTCGATGTTATGATTACTTGCTTCGACTAAATTCTTGGAGATTCTACGATTATTTGTAGAATTTTAACACGGGACAAAATAACCGTAGATTCGATGGAATTGACAAAATTAACTTCTATTTTATTTTATCAAAAAATTGCTGTGGAAATACACATTATTAATAAAAGTGGTTGGCTGTGGTAATACCGCTACAGCATATTAAGTGTTAATTAGATTTTGACTCTTTCAGATTAAAATATAGAAAAAATTATTTAGGAAAATATAATTAGTATGAAGGCAGAAAGACCCATGGTTGGGAAAATATTATGAAAATATTTAATATATACCCAAATCAAACCATCATCCCTTTACCATATCGAAGTTGCCGAAAGATCCTCTCTAAGAATCCTCTAAAAACTCAGACAACCCAACAACCCTCTTCACAATCCTTCCAATGAATACCTCTATGAAAACAAAAAATCAAATCACTCCCATATCCCAACGCTTAATAAACCTATCCCAAAAATTTGCAAAGAATCCCTATAACCAAACCTTCCTGTCAAAATTCTGTATCCATCGAAATTTAAATATTTATTCTAAATACAGTCATCCGTTCATCAACATTCTTGAAATCATCAGAACACTGCAAGATAATTCAGCTAGCTAGTACAGATACTTTTATTGCAAATCACCGTAAATTCAGACAGGGCAGAAAGACCCCAGGTCGATAGCCCGGACAGACTATCACAATATTTGTTTTCTTATTTAAATATAAATGTATATATACGATTACGTAATGATGTTGTCTGAATAAAGATGTTTGTATATATATTTATTATATTATTTTCGACTATAAACAATAAATCTCAGATAATAAAGATTTGCCTTACACCACACAGTGGTAGAAAGGTCAATGATTAAAATAATAATAATAATAATAATAAAGATTTACTAGTAGTAATTAGTATAAAATTATGTATCTATTAAAACATCAATAAATTCCCATTATTCCTCGCTGCTAATCACCTGTATCTCAAATTCTAGTAAAATAATACGTTGCATTATAAACTTTTTTTATATGCATTATCAACGAATATATCCGTCATAGACAATTAAGAGGTTGAGGAATTTATAAAAGCACCTCTATTGATAATAAATACATCTCGAGAAGTGAATACATGTTGACAACGTTTTTACAAAGATCAGACACAACCTTCTATGTAAGCAACAGCATTATTTTCAGTAATAGCCCGGCGCATTCACCATTTATTCAATATACATTAAATTGCAATACAATATTGAATGTTGCAGCGTTTAAATTGCCCTCTGTTTAAGAAATGAAGAATAAGGTCTGAGTTTTGAGCAGTAAATGTTTGAATGAAGTAATCTTCCTAACTATTTTTATATCTACCATTTAAAAAAAAAGTTACCGTATTTGAATGTGTTATCATAGATGTGAAGAAAAAATTTTTTGGTTATATATCAAGTATTAATTAAACAGTCTCAACAACCATTACTCCTTATTAGTAAATTTTAGGTCTAATTTACTAATAAGGATAATATACTCCTTATTAGTAAATTAGACCTAAAATTTACTAATAAGGAGTAATTATTATCCTTATTAGTAAATTAGACCTAAAATTTACTAATAAGGAGTAATGGTTGTTGAAACTGTTTAATTAATACTTGTTATTATTTTATTAGATTTTGTTTGGATCTACAACTTAGAATAAGATTTTTGGTTTAGGTTACGTACTGTTGAAAGAATTTAAAAATTCACTTTTCGATAAAGATTCTTTTCCTTTTTCTAATAACAATGGATCATGTGTCGAATTGTGAATTTTAAAGTCGAGAATGGAAACGCGCGACGCTAACCCCCCATATAGATCCGTTTCGCTTGCGAAGCCGACCCGAACCGATTCAGACGTATACATATTACATACATCTGTATGCTAAAACAAACCAATCTCGGGCCAACAAGCTGATTTCATCCCCGGTAGACATGCACCCCTCTCCCTCGCGCGGATTTACACGCGCTGATGGCGAGGGAGCGAGACGGAAACGCCGGCGCGCAGCGAAAGGGGGGTAAAACGTTGCGGGGTTGTTTGCGCTCTAGATTATTAACAACGCCGGAGGGCGGATTTGTCTACGCGAATGGTGTCTTGTTTCTCCCTCAGACCGCAACTCGACCGCGGCGCTACACAAGTTTACATCCGAACCGCAGCCGAGGGTTGAGCGTTGCGGTTTGGGGGTGAGTTTCCGTTCATTGCACCCACACTTACTTCACTATGATCTCGTTTACACAACACAGTCTTATACGTATAAATTTAACGCAGACTTATATTTCAACAACTCCTCTCAAATAATTAAATGAACATTCATGCACACTTTAATAATTGTTCTTTAATATTTATGCATCTTTAACTAAATACTATACACATAGGCTCTGCATATATATATATATATATATATAAAACATGTTTTTATCAATTTACTATTACTTCAATATAAACCAAAAATAGAAATTATATCTTCACTAAAAATCTGAGATTTTGAAACTTTAATATTTCTTCATTAAATGAACTAGTGCATTAATGGGAACTTCAGGGAAGTGCAGCGCTGCAGCGCTGCAGCGCTTTACGAAAGCGGTGTCGCTGAACGGTTTTGCCCAACACTAATAAAAATTTTCTTTAATATATATCGGTTTTAACAAAGATTTATTATTGTTGCTAAATCTTTAAATTTCCTTTTTGTAATATAATCTGAATTAAAAGAGGTTTGAATTTAATTACGAGCGTAAATACATTTTATAAACAAACAAACATCATCCGTGTCTGTTGATTCAACGCAGCAGAAAATTAATTAACAAAAGATAAATATTGGAGCGAAAATATTGACTCAATTACATTAATAATTTAAATGTAATTAGATTAATTATTGTTTACAATAAACATTTACTAAACGCTGTCGGATTAAAAAAAAAGCAGGTAATAATAGCAGATTCGGGCGCGCAGCTGGAATTATCGTTACAAACGCGCTCGATAATATAAATAAATAATAGACATAATAAAATCCCCTATCCACTAAAACGCGGTCAATTATACACACACAGGAGCAGCGGGGAGGGGGAATAATTAGCGAATTTACACACAGATATACCAGTGTAATAACATGTGGGCGCAGGATGGTCGAATTGATTACCGCTTTTGTACTCGATCAGTGTTTCCTGTCCGCTAACAATTTATAGCGCACTAAATTAGAAGCGATGCTAACATATGTTCATATTCTCTCGCTCCCGTCTGGGGGAATCGAATCACCCACACACCTACAACACACTCAATACCACCCCTCCCGCAAATGCACACATGATAATCGCTCCAAATGTCGAATTAATAATGTTCAGTGTTTGTGATATTCTATTGTAATTATAATTTTAATAATTATTGTTTTATTTATATATATATATATATATAACTCATAGTTTTTCAAATGTATTTCACTTTATATAAAATATACAGAGAGCTTTTTTCAACAGTATACATTTCCCCTATGTATACATGCAAAATGCGCGAGTCAAACGCATTGATGTATGTATGTTTAGTTGCATATAACACGGAACTGAACACACATATGCCAAATAAGCAACTAAACATACACACATTGCGTTTGACTCTCGTTTTTTTGCAAGTATACACTTCCCCTAATGTATACTGATAAATAAACCTCTCTGTATATATTATCTGTATAGTCTGAATAAAGATGTATATATATATATATATATATACAGAGAGCTTTTTTAACAGTAAACATTTCTCTACGAGAAATTCGACTTTTTCTTCATTTGTATACATTTTCAATGAAATATTTCACACAATTTGAAGTTTAGCATTTGACGTGTGAGTTTAGTTGCATGTAACACAATATATATTAATCGGTTCAGCGCGTTTGACTTACATTTTTATCAGTACCCATAGGGGAAATGTAAATGGTCAAAAAGTCTAATAACTAAGTCTGTACTAAGACTATTTAAATTTATGTGACAATAAATACCATGTTTTAATTTATTAAGACTATGATTTAATTGATTAACTACATTATTTAACGAAGACTGGCGCAAAAGGATATAAGAGACTTAGGAAATTATTTGTTCATTTTTGTAATTTTATAAAATTCAATCGTAATGTTCTATTAGATATTAGAATCGTCAAAGTTTCTTCACATCCTCTGTTTAACTCATCTAAAATTATAATGCTTTGAATGAAAGTTTAAGTAACTTTAGAAGAAGTCTATTTGCGGAGAATTGAAAATTTATAATCAATCTCAAGTATACGTATTACAGGAGCGGGTGTTCCTCAGGGTTCCATCTTAGGGCCCATCTTCTTCCATCATTTGTATCATTTCTATCTTGAAAATGAATTAACTTTCAGATTCCTTGTAATACACGCCAGAACAGATTTTTTCAACAACTTTATATTCCGCGTACCAATATGTTGACTAAATCCCCTTATTTTTTTCGATGTACTCCCTATATAATACCCTGTTAGAACTGGACTTTAGTGTGGATATCTTCTTTACTAAAAATAGGAAAATCTTTTTTTAATGTTGTTTCAAATTTGTTAGCTCTTGTTTCACTTAATGTTATATGTGTATATTTATTTTTTGTAATATTCATACTTACTTTTTAGGAATGCTTACTCATTCTGTGTCTGTATATAAATAAATAAATAAATAAACATTTTGATAATATGTTTTTACACTGATGACTCTATTAATTTGCTTAACATGATGAAATCGTGAGAGTTCTGCTTCTCAAATATACTTATTAGAAAAGCGGGTGTTCCTCGGGGTTCCATCTTAGAACCCACCTTCTTCCATCATTTTTATCATTTCTATCTTGAAAATGAATTGACTTTTTGATAATATGTTTTTACACTGACGACTCTTATTCATTTGCTTAATCTGATGAAAACGTGAGAATTTGCTTCTCAAGGATACATATTTGAAAAGCGGGTGTTCCTCAGGGTTCCATCCTAGGACCCACCTTCCTCCATCATAATTCCAACTTGAAAATGAATTAACTTTTTTGATAATTTGTTTTTACACTGATGACTCTATTCATTTGCTTAACATGATGAAAACGTGAGAGTTCTGCTTCTCAATGCTAGCTAGCTGAACTATCCTGAATGATTAGCGCAAATGAATTAATGAATGGTGATTGTAGGATGTTTGTATTTATAAAGGATATTAGGGTTACTATATAAAATATTTTTGCAAAGAGTACTGTAATAATTAAATGAAATGATGAAATGATGAAAACGTGAGAGTTCTGCTTCTCAAGTATACATATTACAAAAGCGAATGTTCCTCAGGGTTCCATCTTAGAACCCACCTTCTTCCATCATTTTTATCATTTCTATCTTGAAAATGAATTGACTTTTTGATAATATGTTTTTACACTGATGACTCTATTCATTTGCTTAAAATGATGAAAACGTGAGAGTTCTGCTTCTCAATGCTAGCTAGCTGAACTATCCTGAATTATTTGCGCAAATGAACTAATAAATGGTGATTGTAGGATGTTTGTATTTAGGAAGGATATTAGAGTTACTATATGAAATATTTTTGCAAAGTGTCCTGTAATAATTAAATGATCAAAAAGTCTAATAACAAAGTCTGTACTAAGACTATTTAGTTTAGTGTTTATTAGTATTTTTTACGTTGATGACTCTATTAATTTGCTTAAAAAGATGAAAACGTGAGAGTTCTGCTTCTCAAGTATACATATTACAAAAGCGGATGTTCCTCAGGGTTCCATCTTAGAACCCACCTTCTTCCATCATTTGTATCATTTCTATATTGAAAATGAATTGCCTTTTCGATAATATGTTTTTACGCTGATGACTCTATTCATTTGCTTAACATGATGAAAACGTGAGAGTTTTGCTTCTCAAGTATACATATTACAGAAGTGGATGTTCCTCAGGGTTCAATCCTAGGACCCACCTTCTTCCATAATTTATATCATTTATGTCTTGAAAATAAATTAACTGTTTGATAGAAGTTTTTTTACGCTAATGACTCTATTCATTTACTTAATATGATAAAACGTGAGCATTCTCTTTCTAAATGTTTTTTTTTTCTAATTAATTAAGTGAATTATTTAAAACCTTTTGGAAGAGTATTTTCAATGTCCCAACTCTTCTAAGATGGACCTCTAAGAAACATTCACTTATACTTATGTTATTTTACTTTATTTTATTTTTCTTACTAATATGTATATACAATTTTTGTATTGAATGTTACTATTATGCAAATGAAGGATTATTATTATATGATAAATATATTTGAGAATTGCATTGACAATTTACGCGATTGCAAAAATGTACAAAGAATATCATCTTCTATGCATTAATCCTTCCATTCTCTCAACTTTTCATAGTTTATAGTTACTTTGTATGATCCAGAATGGTCAACGATAAACACTGTATAGTTACATTAACATATCTTGTAGGTTTGTGAACTGTTTGTCAATTGCATAAATTGTATTCAGGTGATGGATTAAAACCATGAGCATTTTCCGGATCGGTCTCATCTATGTCATTAATTACCTCAAAAATTAATATATTCATGTATTAATTGTATAATATAATACATAATTAATGTAGTGATGGGCAAAATCGATTATTTCGGTAATCGAATACGAAATAATCGATTATTTTAGCTAATCAAATGATAATTAAATCAATTTTATAAGATGCGTCATTAAAAACTTCAATGCAGTTGTTATCATTAAATTGCCATAATTATTTGAGACATTTTCAAATTAAATTTTCTTTATTCTTCATCGTTCTGAAATAAATCAATTATTTAGATAATCGATTTTGCCCATCACTAAATTAACCTAAAAGGCGATGAGCGAGTTGAAGAGAGGGGCACTGTGGATTTTCCGAGACGTCTTGATTAACCACGAGCACAGTGTAATGTAATTAAAGCGCCACTACTTTCTCGATTGGCTATCGACTAAAGGCCTTTTAGCCCATCTTTGCTATTTATAGTGGATTAAAAGTAAATAAAAGGCAAATTAAAAAACAACTATGTAATTGATGAATAAAGCACTAATAACCTTTCTTCACACTTTATAAAATAATAAAGTGTGAAGAAAGGTTAATAGTGCTTTATTCATCAATTCAATTTGATCTTCACGTAACTCAATCAATCAATTCAACTATGTAATGTTTAAATAAAAATACTTGTCCTTTCTCCTTTTTTTTTCTCCTACTTATTTTTTATTTCATTATATATATTTTTATTTAAATAATTAAAGTCTCCACAACCAACAACCAACATAAAGAAGATTAACTATGTAATGTATTTAAATACCCGTACTTGTAATTTTTAAAATACTTTTGTTTTGATATGGCAGAAAGACCTATAGTTGATAGTCCGTTTGTCATGGGCTATCGATCAAAGATCTTTCTGCCCCGAACATTTTACTAACACAATTATTATAATATTTTTTGTTAATTTTTGTTGTCATATAGTCTGAATAAAGATGTTTGTATATATAAGAATGTTTGTAATAATGGTGGATGCGCCGGGAATATTCATGGCTGCAAAATGCGTGATTATCTTCACATTGGTGTCATACTTTCATAACCAGATATGTGGTTAAATGAGGATATCTATTATTATGCATTTATGTATAGGCTGATTGCAACGGCTTAAACTGTTGTGGAGATACAATCAAATGTTGATGAACGAGAATTTAAGTAGTGAATAATGTTTTAATGAAGGCATTTTATGGGAACAATATTATATTTTGAATTAATTTCTTAATTAACTCGTGGTGAAACATATTTAATTAATAGACTTTGATTAAAACACTTGGTTTGTTTCACTGAACAATATTAACTTCTCTGAGTTTTTGTTTGATTCAGAATCAAATACTTGTTAATAAGAGTTATTGTAATCGTAACAATTCGTTTCATTTTCCACTTCACGCTCCATTCAAACGAAATACGGCGGAAGGAAGGGCGCAAGGAGAGGAAAAAAAATGAACGATAATTTGCATGTATGAATCCTTAAAACGAAAACGCATTTCTGTGAGCGGTCGGGAAATCTTGGGAATTGCAAATCCCACCGTCTCGCATTGAAATTCTGTAGAATTTCATCTCGCTGAGCGCTTTATTTGTTCCAGCATATCTCAGCGCTAAATGCCGGATGTTTTAGGAATGGCGCGCTGGTGTGGAATAGCTGGCGGGGACGGGGGTTCCGGGCGGTTTCTCGGGGTATTCCGTTTCTGGGGGGATGAGCGAGTTGAAGAGAGGAGCAGTGCGGGGGAGGAGGGTTCTCCGAGACGTCTTGAGCAGCCACGAGCACAGTAGAATGTAATTAAAGCGCCACCACTTTCTCGAGGAAGTCACACATTTAATTAACCCGAGTTGGCGCGTAATCGCGATGTTAATGGAGACGAATATTTGATTGCGTCGTTATTACTCCACCCCCACGCTCACACCCTCCCGTTTCAAACCGAAAGTTTTATCGATCAGTTTGCATAAATTGAAAATCAAATGGGAGTCACCTGGTGTGTACGCATGCATGCAATTAAATCACGCGAAGCTGGAAAGTTAAAACAAGAAACGCATTTATGCAAATTGCCCGACCGCACCTTCAGAAATGAATAATGAATTTCAAAGTTTTGGATTCTAATGCATTCGCGCAGTGAATTACCAAATTATCTCCCGGCGTCGCGAATAAGAAGAAGATGGAAGTGGAAGGAGGGAAATGAGATTTAAACTTGCGACAATACTAAGTTACCCAAATTAAATTTCACAGAAACCTCTTCTCAGCGCCGCCATAACTCAGGCCCTTAATTAAATTAAGAAAACTCCTTTTTTCCCTCACCCCGCGCTCCGTCCTCCCCGCGCTCTCGCAAACGAGGCCTTTTGTCTCGCTCGCATTTGCCAGATGGGGTTGTTTGAAGGATCTGGAGTGTAATTGCACCTCGAGGGTGTCGTTGCTTTACCCTGTTCGAGTTGTTCACACCCGACTCCGCGCTGTAATTGTGTAATTTATGGAAGAAGCCGTGCTAGTCTCGCACTCCCGTCCCCCTAATTTCCACTGGCAAAGTGGGTAAATTGCAGCCTCCTGCGACTCATTACTTGTACGTGTATGTGTATATTTAGTGCTACACGTCGGGGGAGGAATTGCGGTTTATTATATTACTGTTCGGGCCCCGCGAGTTATTATTAATTACTTTTAACTTTCCGGGCGTGAATCTGTCTCGGTTGCCACTTGCCACTTTCCAAGACGGCTTAATACTTGAAATCTGGCTGTGAATAGTTTCGGGGAGCTTAATACACAACATCATTATTTATAAATAGAAAACTACGCTATAAATTACTTCTTAACTACGCACGAACATGCATTCATAATTTAAAACGTAAATAATTTTAAAATACACAATTTAAAATGTCTCCCAACTGAACATACAGAGTTCTATTATTTAAAAGTTTTATCATCCAGATGTATGTTTTTATCATCAACATTCGACCGATTTTACATCCCCACAAATCTTCCACTTTATATATATATATAAAACTTTCGCGCCGCAGCCCCCGGCTTTTACGCGCAAAGCTCTCGAGCAATAACAGTAAACTACATTGTGACAAACAAGTGAACACCTCCCTCGATATATCTATTCGAACAGCCAACCGTTCATATAAAACAGATAAAACAGCAATTTTAAATATTTCACGCTAGTTTTCCCCCTTATAAACGCGAATATACAGATTGTTTATCATCCCGTAAAATATCTTTACATTAAATTTAACAGGATATGTTTGAGACGGTGAATTTAACCGCGTACCTGGCGCATCCACCAAAATTCTGTGATATTAAATGAAATATAGTAATTGGTGTAAAAAAAATTGTGATAATATTTAATTAATAAAGCTATGAAAAATATAGGAAATAAACAAAATATATATAATAATATATAGGTAAATATATATAATATATAGGTAAAACAAATTTAAGAACAGATCAAAAGTTTTTTTTTACATCCTCATTGAAATGTGTTTTGAATTTAATGATTGATTTCGATCTAAATTTATTTATATATGGGTCGGAACTCGTAAGAAGTATGTGGTTTACATCCTCATTTAAATGGAAATGGAAATTAATGAACTTAATAGATATAATAATAAATAATATAAAATTAATGAGAAAAAGATTAAATGTAGTAAATAAAAATATCTTTGAATAATTTATCGCAGCAGTTGCATTATACTCAAAACCAATCATCGATTAGCTGTTAGTAGTTATTGGATGTTGAATATGGTAATACTTTGTCTGAACCCTTATAAGGTTAGGATTTGTTAAACCTTATAATTTATAATAACAAGTAAGAATATTCCCATCACAATTCATCAATTCATGTGAGCGAATCATTGTTGTTATATACTTAGTGTATATAACATTTGATTACATTGCAATCTGTTTCAAACTAATAAGCGTACGAAGAAAAAAAAAATAGTGTTTATGTAAAACACACGAATAGAATATGCAAACCAGATCTTAAACACCCATCTAGCGTGCTGTACGCAAATGTCTGTATTATTAATACGAAATTATGAAGTGTAACGCGATATTAAACTAGGCGAGGGTCGGGAAGGATTTGCCGGAATTCCGTTGGGGGGTGTACGGGCGGAAGCCGAGCGGCTGGGGTGAAAAGCGGGACAAGGCTCAGGGCTGGTAATTGAGAGAGATTAAGAGATCGGCGAGCGCCGCATAAACACGAACACCCCCTTTCCACGCCACGCCACGCCACTCGACTCCGGCGCAAATCAGTTTTCAATTTGGGCTCATTGAATAATTAATATCGACTGGCGCGCGGTGTCTTTAACTATTAACTCCCCGGGCTCTTTGCCGGCCGGCTAATTGGGGATGGGGAGGGTGTAGCGATCGCTTCATTTACCGAAACCGTCGCAACCGCGAGCGGATCGATAACAATTACCCCGCTGCTCACTACAACAATTAAATCGGATGAATATTTATCGGTGCGGGTTACGCTTTTCCTTTTCCTTTCCGCCTTTCCGTTTCCTCTCCGCGCTGTGTGTAATTTGCGGATTTGGCAGTATTCCTAAACGTTCGGACGATCTAGTTTTATAAGAATTGCGCTTGGATCTCGTCCAGGACTAATAAAACGGAATCGTTCTCTACTGATGGCGTATAATGTTACCCAAATTATATTGCTACATTTCGAGACGGAATAAATAAAGAAGCGTTAATAATATCCCACCATTTCACTCACTTCCTTTTTTTCGATGCTTGCCAAGAATTTATGGCTTTCCTAAATAATTTAATTCTTTCTAAATCATTTACCAAAACAATCTCATTTAATTTAGTTCTCATTGATCACTTGATAAAACATTTTAACTAATATTGAATTTGAAATTAAAGGCACATGGTTTGTATCACTTATTTTTTTATTTTTGAATTAGTTTCGACTTATTGTTATAATCAAGAAAACACATACTTTCCGTATTGACTTTTTTTTATTATCCAAATAAATTCGACTTATCATCGTTATCACGAAAGGATGAATTTCCTTGATAATGACGATAAGTCGAAACTACTAAATTATTGAAGAGCCTTGCCATTAAAGTTTTATTGAACCATTGTTGAATTTGAAAATTAAAGGCATTTGGTATTTTTCACTTATTTTTTTTTCAATTATTTTCGACTTATCGTCATTATCATGAAAGGATGTTTTCCATGATAATGACGATAAGTCGAAACTAGTTGGAAAACACATGATTTAGTTCATTTTTCCGCACGGGGTGTGGTATATAGAATCTGCGGTTAAAATTTATTTGGCTGGCTCCATTCTTGCGCCTATTTCAGCGATTTCTTCGACGTGGTGGTTTTTCAGCTTTTCAATGAGTTTTCGTTTCGGCTGGCTCCATTCTCGCGCCTATTTCAGCGATTTCTTCGACATGGTGGTTTTTCAATGAGTTTTCGTCTACTTTCGGAGGCGGTTTCTGTAACATCTTTTATTTTTGTATCCCGTTTTAGAGCTCGATTGGAAATGCAGCCAAAACTCTTCTTAATAGTGTGTTATCTATGGCTTCCATCTTCTTCTGAGTAGCGCTTCCTCCACAGATTACGATCTCCTGACCGTAATTAGCCGTCGGTTTAAGAACCGCGTTCAAGATGTGAATTCTATTCTTCGTGGATAGTTTACTTTCCTTCCTGAGGATCGGTGCAGCCACATCTTAATTTAAATGACTAACAAACAGTAATAATTGGGAGATAACGCAAGCGCCGCTTGCCTAATTCCATATGGTATCTTCAAAGATCATCATCGATAATAAACAGCATAGTTTTATTCAAAATCGTTCAACCATCTGCAATCTAACTCCAATTACTCATTGTGTTGCTGAATCTATTGAAGCCAGAGGAGAAATTTATGAGATTTTTCTAGTAAAGGCTTTTGATAAAGTTTCACAAAACATCATTTTATAAAAATTAAGCTCCTTTGTGTTTTTCTTTGTGTCAACCGTTACATTATTGAAAACGCATCTTAATTAATTTAATGGATTTAAATCGAACAACTTCTGGGATAACCCAAGGTTCCATTCTTGGTCCCATGCTTTTTAATTTATCCGAAACTTCCAACTGCAAAGACGAAGTTGAAACCTCAGTTACTAACAATTTACTTCAAAATTGTCATTGTTTTATTAGTACGATTAAAGTTGGAGCTATATTTGGATTCCTATGCAACAGAAAGTATACACCATGATTATATATACGATTTTAAAGTCAGAATGATTTTATCCTGAAAGATGTACAGATAACGATCTACCATTACAAAACTTTGACTTTCAAAGGCTCGCAATGCTTTGAGATAGAATAACTGTACACCTTCTTTTTTGATGTAGCCTTTGTATGAGCTTCAAATTTATGAATATTTCTTCTAGTGCTTACGTTATTAAGTTTTTGATATGGCCTGGGTATGAAGTCTCATTTAATTTAAAAAATCGTCCGAATCAACAAAAGTTTATAATTTATGCATTTCAACGGGAATTAGAAATTCATAACAAGAAATGAAATATACCATGACTATTCAAAATTAGACCAATGATACATGAATATGCCTCTCGAGAAATATCTATTGATGAACGAATGTGCTCGACAAAAGTTAGACTTTATATAAGCATTGACTCGGCTTTTATTTTTTTAAATAAAATTAGGCTTCACCGACCGAGTCAACAGAATATTTTCTGATGACATGTCCTATTTTTTTAATTATGGCATAATTTTGTTGACTCGTCCATTTTTTTAAATAAAATGAAGCTTTTTCGGTCGAGTTAACAGAATTATGTTTTGACGACTTGCCTGTTTTTTTCAATCATTGCATAATTTTGTTGACTCGGCCATTTTTTAAATAAAATGAGGATTTACCGGCCAAAAGAATTATGTTCTGATGACTTACCTGTTTTTTTTAATCATGGCATAATTCGGCAGATTTTTTTAAATAAAATGAGGCTTCATCGGCCGAGTCAACAGAATTATATCAAGATTTTGCATAAATTTTGAATGTAGAAATGGTGAATCCGTAAATAAATGAAATGAAATTCTGTTGAATCGACGTTTTTTTTATCTTCGCATATTTATCATATAAAAACTTACATAACGTAAGCACTAAAGAAATATTGATTAAATAAACTACTTAATGGCCAAATAACCCTCCGAATATTGAGTTACATAAAAAATATTAGGGTCGTACGACAATATTTTGTGCTTTGCTTGTTTTTTTTTTATCGAGAATATAAATAAAGGCCAACAATTGTGTGCAGATAATTGAATGCTAGTATAATTGTTTAATAAATTCAAGTGTTATTATTAAGCGTCATTTTTTTTATAATTTAATTATAAATTCTACGAATAAATTATTTATAACATGTTTGTGAATTTGTATGAATTGTTAATTGAGTTTAAAACACCGTTGTGAAATTTATAGTTGTAAATAATTCGATCGCGTAAAGCGTGTAATATTTGGTGGTTGAAGGGGTGCATTCGAAATTAGGGAATGAAAACGTGATCCCCTTTTATAATGCATGATAGAATGAACTCGCAACTCGCTGGCAAGAGTAATACCCAATCTGTGAGTCATAACGCGAAACAATATTTAATAAATTAATCCGATAATCCTCCCTCTACGCCGCCAGTAAACAAGGACGGGGAAAACTCCGGCTGTACACAAATAAAATCCGCCCACCCTCTCGTGTGGAGGATTAAACTGGCACCTTTTTATCATCGCAAGTCGTGTAATATTTTTCCATTCCCCCTGTCTGTATCTAATCCATTTAACGTCCCCATCCGCTCCTGCAGGCTGTCAGCCGCGCTTAATGCCGCTCTTTATTTCCCTCCTCCCCTTCCCCGGCTCCCTCCGGATGAAAAAATCTTTCTCCGAAAGGGTGGGGCTCTCGCATAAAAAAAACACAAACACTGAAAGAGAAAGAGAGAGGAAAAAAAAAACACTCCAAGCTGGGGGATAATTATCTGTATCTGACATGAATTAATTAAACCCTTTATCGGCATCAAAATTAGAATTAGAGAATTCCGAAATCAAACGAAAATAAATTATAATTAATGGGAGCCCATCCCGGACTGGTGTATAATTGAAAAATCGCGGAACCCTAATCAAAAGATGAAAAAATAAAATAAACTACAGCACATCACATTCTTCTGCCACGGGCAGACCGACGGCCTTAATCTATTGTTAAATCCGGGCCTTTATTGTGTGTTCTCTCACCCCATCGCCATCATCCCCCGGCGCGCGTTTTTCGGGTATCGCAAAATCCCTTTGTTCGCCCCTCCCGCGCTCGCTCTCTCACCCTCGCCCTCGGTTAGCACTGAAATACTATTTTATATTCCCGGAAGTTTTTCCATCGCCATTATTGTTCGCCGCGCAAATTGCTTTATATTTTATAATCGCGCCGACGACATTTCTGTAATTTAATTTCATTAACACGTGCTGTTTGAGCACGTTATAAATCTTTAATTAGGATGATGTATTAGGGGTTGGACTACTTAATTTCGAGTGTTGATTTAATTTTGTCAGTAAATTGAATTTATTTTCAATTTCATATTTCAAAATCATTTCCAATCGAAGATATCTTAATAATTGTCTTCAAAATACTTAGTTATTATTATTAATTAAGTTCTCACTTAACCCGTGGTGAAACATATTTAAATCGATATATATATATATTATTATACAAACCAAGAGTTTTATTTAAATAATATATATATACTTATGTGTGAAGGTGTGCGATAAGCACTGTGCATAGGCCCCTAGCCTATATATACTTAGTTATTTTCTATTCTTACTATAAGTAGAAAATTCTTCGTCAATCTTATGATTTTTTTAAGTATTTAGTAAATTAAACTCTTAATAGTTGAGGCTTCTACTTCGTTATACATGTTGATTTAATTTAAAGGATATTTAGACAAATAAATAACACAGCGTGTTATATAAACAAAGTTATTTATTTGTTTAAATATCCTTGAAATTTAGTAAATTATTATTTCCAAATATTCCTTTACATTCTCTCCACTCATCAAAACAATATATTTTGCTTCATTATCTTTGTTTTATAATAAATTAACATATTTAAAGTTAAATCTGTTGGAGTAGATTGTTTCGATTAAATAAACCATGACGATGATAACCCTCATGTCATAAACCGCCCCCACAAGATGTTGCACATACGTGAAAGTCCCGACCCCGAAATTTGCGGCCGTTTCCACCCCTGCGGTGCTGGGCCGGGGGACGAACCGGATGACACTACAAACAATAAAGTCCGCGTTATTATATGTGTCCCGCATTTGAATTGCCCTCCCGACAATAAACCCCAGCTTTCCGCATACTTTTTCCTCCCTCCGCAGCGGCATTACGGATTCATCCCGCGGCACTTTTCGCATAAACACGAAACTTGCGACTGAATAAAGAGGACGAGCGGCGCGGGGGATGGGGGAAATCTTTCAATTCGGGCGCGCGGGGCCCGTCGAATAATCACGCGGAATGTCTTCGGCGTGAGTCGTAACGTTTATGTCTTAAATTTTATGCAGAAATGCACGCGAGTGCAGGCGCGCATGTTTTATGCATCTCTAGCTCGCTATAAACCATGCCCGCCGCCGCCGGCTTTTACGGTTTATTGCTGCGAAGGTATCTTTATCTATTAAACATACCCACTCTACGGGCAGAACAATGAAATGCGGTTCTTTTTTTTTTGGGGGGGGGGGGGGGGGGGATTACTGTGCAATTTTGTTGAAAAATATACTGCCGGCTTCGTATATTTTTATAAACAGCACAGTGCGATGCTTTTATTTAAATTTATATCTGTGAAAAAAAAAATCTAAATACAATTACAAAATATTGTATATATTTTTGAACTAATATGAAGGACTCTATATGATGATTTTTAATTAATTTAATTCATTTCGTTTAATTTTATTCGGTTTTGATTTAAGTTGAATTAATTTGGTTTAATTTAATTTAAATTGATTTAGTTTAATTTGATTTAATATAATTGATTTAATTTGACTGAGTAATTTATTTTAACATCTTTAAATTATGTAAGCCACAGCTGTACTGACGAGGAATAGATCCCGAAACACGTCTGCAGATTCCCTAAAAATAAATAAATAAATTAAAACGCAAATAACAAAATAAAAATAAATGGAAAGTGTCGCGGAGATTTTTTTTATTCATCATTCCCCACTTTTTACGCGCCGAAACGCGGATCCGTGAAAGTAAGTTAAGCACGGGGGGATTTTTTCTGAAAAGCGTCCTCCTCTTTGATCTCCGGAACGCGGCAAATAGTGCCGGAGCGTCAAAAGGAACGCACACACACATTTTTTTCCTCCGCCGGAACACGAAAAAATAAAGCGAAGGGAGGAGAAAGAAAGAACGAAAAAAAAAGAGGTTGCGCTCGCTCCCTTGAAAACGTTTAAGTGCGAAGTGCTTTTGCACGCCTCAAATTCTCGCGGTTGACTCGCGCTCGAGCGATAATCCAATATCGTTACTACTTTGCCGCTTTTATAACGACCGAGGACTGCGGAAAACATTGGAACTTATTGCAGCTTCATAACACGCTTTTAAAACGATTTTTGTATATACGTAGATACATTTATTTGCAAGTATATATAAATAAATCCTACACCTGAAAGGATCACTGAATATATACAGAGAGCTTTTTTTATCAGTATACATTTCCCCTATGTATACCTGCAAAATACGCGAGTTAATTGCATTAATGTATGTGTGTTTAATTGCCTACAACACGAAACTGAACACACATATGCCAAATAGTCAACTAAACATACACATTTAATCGGTTCAGTGCGTTTGACTCGCGTTTTTTGAAGGTATACACTTCCCCTAATGTATACTGATAAAAAAACCTCCCTGTATATATATATATGAGAATTCTGCAAAAGTGCCGAATTTAAACCTACCCTCTATCTCTTATAATAAGCGAGATCCCCATGGTGAGACTCGAATTTGAAACACCCTGTATATATATATATACAGGGGGTTTCGAGTCTCACCATGGGGATCTCGCTTATTATAAGAGATAGAGGGTAGGTTTAAATTCGGCACTTTTGCAGAATTTTATGCTGATTAATATTGTGTTGAGAAAACTGGGCTAAGTTTCTTTGTTTTCAAGAAAAATGAGAAAAAAAACTGTAAAATGCGATTTTCTTTTTTTATTTATATCTTCGTTATTTGAAGCAATAATTCAATACAATGAAGACATTCTTATAGCACTTTTTATAATCTAATCGATGGCGTACTAATTTCACTAATAGCATATTTCGTTTCTTCTGGATCATCATCAACTTTCTTATTTCTTATGGGCGCCATATTGTTTTTTTTATCATATTAAAATCCTCTATTTTTTCTGATTACAATGATACTACATATAATATCTTTATTGTGATAAATAAACACATTCTTAACAAAATATTTTTTTAATATTAATAAATCACGCATGCCATGAAATTAGAAGTAATCAATAGAAAATATAATATAACTTGTAGCTTTGTGAATACAATTTTTATAAAAACAGTTTTGCAATGGAACAAAAATTTACATAATGATTTTTTTTACAAACTAAAAATTATTTAAAAAAAATAGTAATATGCGGAATATCAACATTAATATTAATATAAAAATATTAACACAAAAAATATTTCTTTAATTTATGTACAAAAAACAGCCTTAGCATCATTTCTGTTGATGCTAAGGCTGTTTTTTGTACATAAATTAAAGAAATATTTTTTGTGATAATATTTGTTATTAAAAAGGTGTTCCTTTGCAGTATAGAAATTCCCTCTAGGAATTTTATTGAATTTCGACACGAAATTATTAATGTTTTTATAATCTCCTAATTTATGTTCTGACCAAATTTGGCCAAACATTTATTCTAAAGGAACATTGAGGTCTCATATTCAAGCTTTGTTTTGCCTTTAAATCACCCTATATAATTAGGTATATATTTATAAAAAGACACTCTTGATAATACAAAAATTAAATTTTTAAATAGTTTTGTAATTCAAGTAAATAAAATTAAAAATAATTAATTTAAAAAAACGCAGATGAGTTTGCTGTTGCACAGAACTTATACATTAAAAAAGTTACGAATCTCATCAAACTTATCAAAAACTAACGAATAAACTTTATGCTTCTTTAGTAATGTCTGTTTTTTTTTGCTGGTTCCATCTAAATTGCTAATGCAAACTACTCATGAAACTAAGTTAATGTTTTTATAAGTTACGGCGCAAACGACTAAAGTGCACCGAACACGCGATACCGGAGTCAACGAGGATAAACAAACTGGCAACGGTTGAGGGGCGGGTGGGGGTTGGTTTTAAAACGTGTACACCGTCATATTTGCACTAGCCAACCCCCTTTCCCCACCAGCTCCTGAACGGGGTTCGTGCGTTTCGTGCCGTTGCCTTGATATACCGCCGTCGACTTGTAATTACGCAGCTTTAATGTACATAAACATAAATAAATATGTAATGAGCAAACTGCACGACAAATAACGTGAGCAAATATGGATGGGGAGGGGATGGGGAAAAGGCGGGGGGTAAACAAATAAGCCGCTTGTTGTCTGCTGTGCTGTGTGTAATTATTAGGAATGATGATGGACAAGATCAGTTAATTTATGAATATATTAAAAAAATAAGTATTCAAAACTATACTTCTATTTAATAATTAGTAAAATCATGAATACATTTTAAAGAAGCTAAGGATTGCTTAGCACTAAGGGAGCCCTTAAACATTCTTAAACAGTCTAAATATTAAAACCATTAATTATACCAAAATAAAGGATATTGTTTATTCTTACTTATAACTTATTTTCATAAATCCACATTACTCTTGTCTATTTAATTTATTTTCAGTTTTCATGAAAAAAAATGAGTAAGAAAATATTATTAATAATATTTATTGTCCCACAGAAAACATGTTCCCAATTACATGACAATTATATAACAAACATAGATTAATACAAACAATATAAAAATATGTTTAATAACAAAAATATTTAAAACCATTTTTGTACTTTAGTAAGAGTTTACACTCCGTGACTAACATTTTAACCACATGGTTTTTTTATTCATCATTTTCTGTCGTATTTCATGATTTTCACCATTGCATGGACTTTAGTAATTGCGATAACTAAGAACTAATTGTCAAGCAAGTTTCTGTTTTTTTCATCAAATTTGCTGCCTGGCTTGTCCGCGCATTTTTTCCCACAGAAGTCATCGAATTCATGAATCTGTGCATTAAATTGAGCTTTCTGCTTCTCAACCATAAGAAATTCCTGCAATTACTTATCGCTTATTCCAGAACCGAAAGTATTCCCGAAATCCGTCATTTTTCGATCGAGAACTTAAGGTTGCGGTTTAGTGGAAAGAGATAGCTATATAGTAAAATGGAAATAATCGTTTGAAAATAGAACTATTCCTTTGGATTTCATGATATGAATATGTATTTACATTTTTAATCTACCAAGTATAAAGTCTATCAGTCTAAATAAAAAATAAATCGTTAATTTTCGTGTATTACGTCAATTTACTAGTTCAAGTTAGAAAAGAAAATTGTAAGTTATAATGAAATTAATAGGTTATGTCTGCTAAGTTATTTGAATGCAGAATTCAGTGAAATCCTTTAAATTTTCATTGCACAATTTTTTATTAGCAAAAATTTAATTTAAAATTTGCTATGAATTTGATCAATTTTCATTGTTTTTCATAATTATTTTTCACAGAAACTAAACATTAAAATAATTTTTAATTTATCTGATGAAATTCCTGCTTATTTTAAGATTATTTTAATATATAATACAATACTGTTCATTGATCACAACAACAATCTAACTCAAATTAGTGATTGCCCATATTTGTATAGCTATCTCTTTCTTTTAAACCGCATCCTTAAGAAAGAAGCCGACTTTTAGTGAAAACGTGCGAAACGATTAACTAATTTAATTTAATGCACAGATTCATGAATTCAATTAATTCTGTTGGGAAAAATGTGTGGACAAGCCAGGCAGCAAATTTGATGGAAAACAGAAATTTGCTTGACTAATTGTGTCGATAGGTTCATCGATATTTCTCTACCTATAACAAACAAGAACTAATAAATAATTTTCCTATGCATTTTCTACAGCAATAAATTTACTTAGTCTCCAATATTAATATTAATAATCTTTATTCACAAGTGATCATTACAAATTTAAACGAAATAACAGGCTTTGTATATGGTTGCATATTTCTAATACGTGTGGCTAATTTAGATAAATCCTACAATAAAAAATAAATAACTCGATATATATTCGTAGCCATTACTCCCGAACGTATGTCTAAAAAAACGTAAATTGAAAAATAATCATCGATTTAAAGGTATTCACGTATGCGCCCGGCGCATCCACCATTTGTGCATTTATTTATAACTCATTTATTATTACATAGATATAGAAATAGATATCTAATAAGTTTTATAAAAACCTATGATCGATAGCCTTTTAAACGTTACAGAAAAAATTAAGGTAATTTTGTGGCATTATAAAAATATTTCCTGAAATAAATTAAAAAAAAATGATTTTCCATGAAATGATTATAATTTAATAAAATTCATCTAGCGTATTGTTATAATAAATTTTGAAATTTTTTGTTGTTATATTTTCTTTCTCTTATGTAAGTACAATAAACAGTGTGTATTAATATAACTTAAAGAAAAATATTTATAGTGAATAATGAATACATTTAAAAGGAGCTAAGGATTGCTTAGCACTAAAGTCCTTAAACATTTTTAACGATTCGTAATCTGTAACAAGAGCGCAAGGAAATAATATACATATAAATTATATACAATCATATTTATTGTGGTTTTACATATACATATATTATACAATACATTTAATATAAACTTATAATGGCTATCGAGCTTAGATCTTTCAGCCATAATAATCTTATTAATTTGAACTTGAATTTGAATAAATCTCGAGAACTAGTCATGTGATTATAATTGCAACTTTAAGTTAAAATTTTAAAATTTAATTAAGTTAAATTCATACTGTTTATTGTACTTACATAAATGGAAAATTTTCTTAAATAAATTTCAATTTCAATTTACTTTATTAACGGAATCTCCATTTCCAAATTACAATTATAATTACATATTAACAATTTTATAAGAAAGAAAAGTGTGACGCTCTAAAAACATTACAAAATATATGTATAAAAAAGGCAAATTACCAATCACAAATTACGATAAAATAAAAAATAAAAATAATACGCATCGAAATATTTATTTATTAATCCCAAACAAAATGCAACCGGCTTATTCCTATCTTCAAGTGATAATAAATAAATATAGATAAAGAAAAATTATGTAATATGAATGAGATGTAAATTATCAATCTTAATAATTTGCATCTGTGTGAAGAAGAAAAAAAACATGCTTCACGTCTGGATCTAAAGAAACGTAACACATTTACGTGCACATCAAACATGTAGATAGAAACGTCTCACCGCTTTTCCTCTTCGCCGTTCGCCTTTTTTTCTTCTATTGTTTTAAACTTGCAAAGGAAAAACATTCTTCTCCCCGCGTTGAAATAACAACCTCCTTCGCGATCCGAGAGCACCGAGCGCGGCGCTCGTTGTTTATGAAAAGGAGAACTTTCCGCCCACTTCCCGGGTTAAATATTGGAAACCATTAAAAAGTTTCCCCTGCAACGGAAAATTAGTTCCATAAATCGATATGAATGTGCTTGATAAGCTCTTTTTAAATATGCGCAGCGATCCCCGACCCTCCCCCGCGCGCGCTGTCTTTCTTATTAACACTGTTTGCCCGCGCCCCCTTTTTCGCCCTCTTTACGTTCGCGAACTTTTTCCTCTAATGGTTAAGTTCCGCCGCCGTTTCTAGTCCTCATAAAATATGCATGAACATGGAGCATATTTTATGAGATACGTAAATGTTTTATCGAATTAACGCGCTCGCTGATAAAAAATATATATATATATACATAGAAACTCATTGAATATGCAGAGTGAGGGTTGTTTTTGCTATCGTTGTATCTATGTGTTTTAATTAATGGGTTTTCAGTTGACTATTTTCTCTTCACTATAAAAAAAAACACGATTATATCACAATAATAACGGAAGCAATAATAATCAATTTAACCCAATACAAAAATAATAGTGTTTAAATATATTTAAAACGTGTTGTTAATTTTAATATAAATGAAACATCCATGTTTTCGCGTGGATCGATCGGTCTTTCGGTTACGAGTTAATATTTTAACGAACAATCAACGTCACGGCCCCCTCCGCAGCATAATAAGACGAAATAAGCTACGACCCCGACGTGGAGCATTATTAGTTACTAGAACGGGGATAAGCGGAGCCATTAAGCAACATATTGTCCATTATGGATACGAGAGTCACTTAGGGGCGGCGCGACGCTCGCTTTCCACCGAGGGTTTCTTCCCTTATTGCTTATCCGCTACTTGTCCGCTATTATGTCGTGCTCATCTGTCAACTTATCAGATTTTATAACCCTCAGCCCTCCGCACGACGAGCGCGGGGTGTTTTCCTCGTTGTAGCGCCGCCGGAAAATAAATAACGCGGGGAGAAGCATCAACTTGTGCGGAAGCACTTTATCTGCGGAGATTTTCGTAAAAGTTCAGTATTAGTAAATGGGATGGTTGTTAAAAAGATTTGTAATTATTAGTGATGGGCAAAGTCGATCTTTTATTATTTCTAAATTCAGTATATTATAATTTTATGAATGTTACTTATTATAAATATATCAGAAATAACTTCCCATTTATTAATAAACATAAATTTCAAGTTACTTTTTCGTTTTAAATACTTAAAATGACACATTTAGTAATACTCGATTATTAATATTATTCGATTTTGCCCAACACTAGTAATTATTTGTTTATATTAAAAATAATTCCTAATTTATTTCTAATACATATTCAAAATTCATGTTTATGCAAAAATTCTTGTATACAGTCAGAATCTATAGAAATAATACAAAACCATATAACAAAAATATTTACAATAAACATAGGTGTTAGCTTGGGCTGTCGACCAGAGGACTTTCTACACAAGCTCATATATGATTAAATATTATGATATAAAGAAAACACTTAACTTTTTTATACCACTTTTATTTATAAAATATTTTATAAAAGTGGTATAAAAAAAGTTAAGTGTTTTCTTTATATCAAAATTGAAAATGTACCACGAAGTGAAAGCCTCCAAGATCCAAGGATTAAATATTAATTTTTATTTAAATAGATCTTTGGTTGTGTCTTTTTCTTTTCTACAATAACAAGTTTCGGCCATTCGTGTCTCCATTCAACGCACTATGCTATTAATTTGTTTCCCGCCGATCCTCGGGTAGTGGGCGAAGGCAAAAATATTTGAAGGTTCTGTTAACATCATCGTATTCCAGACATTTTGAAATCTAGGTACATAAATTATCATTACTATTGCATGCGTAAATATTCCGTAATTAATTCATAAACCTGAACAATTTTAAAAGTTGCATTTTTATACAAAATTAACATACACGAAAATATTTTTTGTATACTCGATGATTGGTTTTGAGCTACGTGAAGAGCATAATCAAAATAATTAACACTGTTGTATCCTTTCTTCACACTTTATTTTCTAATGTTTAGATATATATTTCGAGTGCTATGAAACAAAAGTTGTTATTGATAATGAGTATCAATAACAACTTTTGTTTAGTTTGATGTAAATATTATGAACCTGATTTTTTTACATGAAAAGTATTCACTTTGAGGATTATAATAATTTAACGAAATATTAATTCAATGCTTTAATTACCTCAAAAAAATATAATAAAATAAGTAACATTTTGTAAAATTATAAATGGAATTTCAAGTTTAAAAATGTCTTAAATCTATCTGTCAAGTATTACCAAAAATCTATTTACGGTACAATACTCTTCACATCTTCCTCCGTACGCCCATGAAAATTTCAAATCCGAAACGATTCGACTTCATGAGTTATGATTTTTTTTAAATTTGCTCCGTCCCCCGAAATTGCAAGCATGCTGCTGTGTACGAAAATATGACAGTCACTCGATGTGCCCGTTCCTTCTCAAAAGCGTAAAATATGTGAGGGTAATCGTGATCTGTCTTTATTAAAAAAATATAAGTCATGAAATCAGATCGTTTTGGGATTTTTATATAAACGTTTTTATTTTTAATAATAATTATTAATAATTAACAAGACAATATATAGATAATATTTAATATAATAATATATACAAGGTGTACAGAAAATGTGTGAAAACCTTCAGGTAACTCAATTCATTAATTAATTTTTAATAGAAAATCCAAATAAAAAATGTTGTATGGTTCTTCATTGAGGCTCACGAGGTCTTCGGAATTTTAAATATGTCACTATAAATTAGTATTGTTTTTTAAATATTTTATAAAAAATCAATAGCATTAACAATCAATTAGACACGTGTATAATTCCATTGATGTAAATGATTAATAAATCGGATATTTTTACAATTTTATAAGTTCATCAGAAGCATTCTTTTAATGAAAATAGATCTGGCAACGACGCACGCTCGTTTGTAAAAGAAAAGGTGTATGCAACACCTCCAGCGGATGATGTAGCAGTTATAAACAGGATAAATGCACACTTGTTTGATCCAGCGTTGCCAAATGTATAGTTCTTTTAAGTGGTCCCTGAGGCTTAAGGAAAGACCGTGTGACTTATTTTCGTTAATATTTTTATCTAAAAATTAGTCAAAGAGTCACGCTACCTAAAGCTTTTCACTCATTTTCTGTACACCTTGTATAGAAAATCATTATTTCTGGGAGATACATTAAATTACACGTAAAATTATAAATATAGGTTGCCGAGAAAAAAAAAAAATAGGCTTTTAAAAAAAGGAAAAGTGAGCATTAATTAAATCTGTAAAAAAAAACCTGAAGTGTCTGTAACAATATGGTGAATGCGCCGGGATTTTAATTGTATATTGAGTGGAGAATGCAAGAAATATCTATTAAATTTTATAAAATTATGTTTAAAGCATATGAAATGTTTTCATTTTTTAATTGTGTTTTTTATTAAAAAGTAATAATTGCTCTGTAATTAAATTATGCAGATTTTAAAACACAAATAAAACGCGCACGCTGAGTATTTTTCGTTTTAATAAATTTAATAATAATTGCGAGCATTGATTTTATTCGGTACAGTAAAAATAATTAATTTGGTTCAATAATTCAATCGGGATTAATTAACGTAAAAATTTACAGCGCTGCATTTAATTAAAACGTATATATAAAAAAAATTAAAATGAAACGAGGTGAGTGAAACGCGGAATGCCGCTCCCGCTGTTTGTTTTATGGACCGTCGCTTTTTTTTAGGATTAATGTAATCGAATTATTAGCGGCGTGATGGATGTGCCGTGTATCTGAAGTGGGGGCGGCGATAAAATGTAGTGTTCGCTTTAATCTGGAATTCCACGGGAGTGACATTAAAGTCGGCGAGAATCCGACTCGTGAATGTACTGTTAATAATCCAGTAAATGAGGCGACCGTCGCGATGAAATAGGTCATGGAGTTTGGGGTGGGCGGGTTTCGTGGTGTGGGTTTTACAGCCGCTCTCCCTCGCTCTCTGGCTGTTCCGGGCAATTTCTCCTCCGCGCCGACCCGATGAAGCTTTTATTCCCCCCGGGGAATTTGTTCACGTCAGGAGGAGGCGAAATCGAATACGTGTGCATGCATCCGGGAATTCACACCTAAATTCCCACCCCGGTTTCCCTCCTTACCCTTAATACGCGTAATTAAAGCCAGCCGTGTAAAACGGGCAAACAACGCGTGCTCCGCAAAGTGACCGTTCGGAAAATAAGCGGAATCGGGGGATGTAAATGTAATTCGGTGTGGCGATAATTAAGAAGGACATGGTTAAACCACTCCGGCACCGCACAGTACACATCCCTGCAATCCACTAAGTGGTCGAAACAAACAGAGTTAGAGGGTGGGTCGGACTTTGCGGTTGCGGGCCCCGGGGTTGGGTTGGGCTGCTGATGCCTGGCTGCCGGTAATAGAGCTGCGTTGTAACTTCGGAGATGTTTCCCGCGACGGGAATTACATTACGGGATTCGAGAGACGCTTCCTGAGCGAAATACAAAGGGCGTTCAGCAATTCATTGTAAATAGTAATGCCGGCAGCCCGCACAATGGGACCACCCTAGTTTTACCCGAGTTTCAATTTCCTTTCTATCACTCTTTCCACTCACGCTTATTTAGAAATAAATAAACACTATTTACACTCTTTCCTTTATTTACTTTTGATCTTTTATTCTTTTCAAAAGATATATATATATATATAGCCTTTTAACCTCTCACAAATATTATGTCCAGTCATTTCACAGGATACTTTTTTGCAATGAAATTAAGCAAGGAAAATTTCTGGCAATGATCAATAAAATTCGATCAATCCCTTTTTAAACAGAGATAATAGCGGGAATGATTTTTATACGCTATCGCTACTACAGATAATTAATAACTAGGAACTATGCCGCCTTTCCGAATGGATAAAAAAACGTGCTGAAATTTCCATTTACAAAACGAAGAAAACAACAATCATCAGATATCAATAATGCCAATTTTTTATTTTAAAAAATGTATGAAAATTCTTGTCCATCAGATTTATCAGCAGTTATTTGCTAATTACTTTTTTTTATAATAATCAATTTGGCTTCCGAACAAGGCTATCTACACGTGATGCGATTAATGAATTGATTCGTGTCAGAGCAAAAGAAAGAATATTCTATACAAATGCTACAAGATTCGAGCAAGGCTATTGTCACCGTCAATCATAACAGTTCGATCTCAAAGTAACCTAATATTATTTTCAGTACATTTGCTCGTGATCTAACGACGGCTTTATTGTCCAACAGATGGTAGTTCGTAGTCTACGAGTACCTTACCACGTATATATGGTGTGCCTCAAGGTTCAATCTTTGAGCCACTTCTGTTTTTAATCTACATTAATGGTCTTTCTAGTCCACAGGATCTAACCATGGCTTTATTTTTCAACAGATGGTAGTTCGCAATCTACCAGTATATTACCACGTATACATGGTGTGCCTCAAGTTTATATCTTTGAGCAACTTCTGTTTTTGATATACAATAATGGTCTTTCTTCGTAGTTCGTAGTCTAACAGTACTTTGCCACTTACACATGGTATGCCTCAAGGTTCTATCTTTGAGCCACTTCTGTTTTTGATATACATTAACACGTTCAGTGACATCATCAAGCAGATGATTAATTGTTTTACAATGAACAATAACGGTAACGATCTCCATATATTGAAATGCGGACAATTGGTGGGTGATGCGAAGTTTTTATTTTTGGAAATAGCAATTTCATCGAAATTAGCTAAAGCTACTAAAAATATTTTTTATCATTGGTCTGTATAATCAATATTTTAAAATTAATTCTATTCAAAATCCGGCGAGAAATTGTTTGAGAAATTAATCGCACGACAAACGCGAATTTAAACAACCTCCCAACACCCCCATCCCCGCCGTTTTGCCCGAATGGGTTGTTATATCATAATAAAACGGGTCCGCGCTATCGATTTCCCATCCCACTCCCCCCGCCGGTCCCGAAGCCGACCCCCCCTAAAACGAAACGACTGTAAAATGCGCGACAGCCGAGTCCGTAACACGTGTGGGGTGTTAAATTCGCAATGACGTCCCCAATAAAACTGGCAATTGCACGAAGTGCTCTCACATATCCATGAACACATAACCTCAATTTATGCCGCGCGGCATTTGTATGCATTGAGGGTGTCTCTTGTCGCCCCCATCGGTTTCGGTCCAAATATAATTGCGGCCTCACCTGATCCCGGAACGGGCGATCAGCGATTTTCAGTGAAGTAAGTGTACATTCGGACCGTCCATAAATCCCGCTGATGGGATAATTTGATCTTTGCTAATTGATTTAAGGGTCGGGGCGGGCGGTCGTGCGTAAATCACATTAAGGTCTGTCTGAAATCGGGGGGTTGTTAATTAATATCTCGGTGTGCCGGGGCAGGAGGAGGGGATTTTGCGCGGAGGCTGCGAAATGCGGGGATGCCTTCAAAGGGCGAGACTTATGGGTTTCCGGGGTGGCGCGAAAGGTTATCCTTTATGATCCACGGAAATTTACAGACCATTTATTACGAAATATCTCGCTTTTCTTTCATATTTTAACCATAGTTAATTTAAACTAATATCCATTTAAATAACGACTTTCCAGATAAAAAAATATCGTATGCTTTAGATAGATTTAGAAAAAAAAAACTATTAAATAAAACACTTTTTCCTTCGTAGTTCGTAGTCTGCCAGTAACTTTCCACTTATATATATCGTACTTTTCTACTTATGCATGATGTACCTCAAGGTTCTATATTTGAGCCACTTCTGTTTTTTTAATCTACATTAATGGTCTTCCTTAGTAGTTCTCAGCCTACCAGTACTTTGCTACTTATGTATGATGTACCTCAAGGTTCTATATTTGAGCCACTTCTGTTTTTAATCTACATTAATGGCCTTCCTAGTCCACAGGACTTTCAAAACTTTGCCACTTACACATGGTGTGCCTCAAGGTTCCGTCTTTGAGCCACAATTAATTAAAACAATTTAAACTTTGTTTGTATAACACCAGTGTTTAAATTGTTTTAATTAATTGTGGCTCAAAGATATAAACCGGCTTAATTAGTGTGATAATTTAAACTGGTCTAGAAATATACCAAATTTAAAGGAGTAATTTATTAAAAAGTAAAAAACATTAGATTTTGCTTAATCGATTAGATATTTCATAATTTCTAGAGTTTTCAGTATAAATACAGATATTTGATCACATATATAACACATTTTAGTGGAGAAATACGAATACGAGAGTTTTTTTCTTGTCTTTAAGTAAGAAATTTCATTTGCGCCAGTATGATCAGTGGGCAGATGAAAATTTCTGGGAATTTTTTGAAACAATCTCTCATTTAATAACTTCCTCCTCCTTTTTTTCTAAATCACACCTAACATTTTTAGCTAAATTATGGATATATATAGCAAAAATTAAGATACATTTTGCTAGTGAAATATTTAGAAAATATTAATTGCTTCCGTGGTTTTACTTCCACTCAAAGTTGAATTCAGGTCGATTTTTGGGCGATTTTAGTGACTGTAACAGTTTTAAAAAAATCGTAACACAACCCCACCATGGATTAGCAATTAATTCTGTGTTTTCAATTATGAAAATTAATACCTTTCTGAAAATATAAATTCTAAAAATATCCCATCTTACGTTTTTTTTTTATGTTAGATTTACGTCGATTTTTGCCGATTTTAGTGACTTTAATGATTAAAAAATGCATAACTCGAAAACTGCGCGGTGGATTTTCAATTAATTTTGTTTTTTGTATTAAGAAAATGTGTACCTTTAAGAATGTAGAAAAATCTGAAAATACCCCATCCTTAGTTTTCCCAGTATTTCCACTTAAAGTTGGGTTAACGTCGATTTATGGTCGATTTTAGTGAATTCAATGATTAAAAAATGCATAACTCAAAAACCACTCGGTGGATTTTCAAATATTTTTTCATTTTGTATTAAGAAAATCTGTACCTTTAAGAAAGTAGCAAAATCTGAAAATACTCCTTTCTTAGTTTTCGCAATATTTCCACTTAAAGTTGATTTATGTCGATTTATGGTCGATTTTAGTGAATTCAATGATTAAAAAATGCATAACTCAAAAATTTTGCGATGGATTTTCAAATAATTTTGTTTTTTGTATTAAGAAAATCTCTACCTTTAAGAAAGTACTAAAATCTGAAAATACCACATCCACAGTTTTCCCAGCATTTCCACTTAAAATTGGATTTATTTCAATTTATGGTCGATTTTAGTGAATGCAATGATTAAAAAAATCATAACTCAAAAACCCCTAGGTGGATTTTCAAATAATTTTGCTTTTTGTATTAAGAAAATCTCTACCTTTAAGAAAGTACCAAAATCTGAAAATACCCCATCCTCAGTTTTCCCAACATTTTCACTTAAAGTTGAATTTATTTCAATTTATGATCGATTTTAGTGAATTCAATGATTAAAAAAGCATAACTCAAAAACCCCTCGCTGGATTTTCAAATAATTTTTCATTTTGTATTAAGAAAATCTCTATCTTTAAGAAAGTACTAAAATCTGAAAATTCCCCATTTTCAGTTTTCACAGCATTTCCACTTAAAGTTGGATTTATTTCAATTTATTGTCGATTTTAGTGAATTCAATGATTAAAAAATGCATAACTCAAAAACTCCTCGGTGGATTTTCAAATAATTTCGCTTTTTGTATTAAGAAAATCTCTATCTTTAAGAATGTACTAAAATCTGAAAATTCCCCATTCTCAGTTTTCTCAGCATTTCCACTTAAAGTTGGATTTATTTCAATTTATGGTCGATTTAGTGAATTAAATGATTAAAAAATGCACAACTCAAAAATTTCGCGGTGGATTTTCAAATAATTTTGTTTTTTGTATTAAGAAAATGTGTACCTTTAAGAAAGTAGAAAAATCTGAAAATACCCCATCCTTAGTTTTCCCAGTATTTCTACTCAAAGTTGGATTAACGTCGATTTATGGTCGGTTTTAGTGAATTCAATGATTAAAAAATGCATAACTCAAAAATTTCGCGGTGGATTTTCAAATAATTTTGTTTTTTGTATTAAGAAAATCTCTACCTTTAAGAAAGTACCAAAATCTGAAAATACCCCATCCTCAGTTTTCACAGCATTTCCACTTAAAGTTGGATTTATTTCAATTTATGGTCGATTTTAGTGAATTCAATGATTAAAAAATGCATAACTCAAAAACCCGCCGGTGGATTTTTAAATAATTTTGCTTTTCGGATTAAAAAAATCTGTACCTTTAGAAAAGTACCAAAATCGAAAATACCCCATCCTCAGTTTTCCCAGCATTTCCACTTAAAGTTGAATTTATTTCAATTTATGATCGATTTTAGTGAATTCAATGATTAAAAAATGCATAACTCAAAAACCCGCCGGTGGATTTTCAAATAATTTTGTTTTTTGTATTAAGAAAATATGTACCTTTAAGAAAGTAGACAAATCTGAAAATACCTCATCCTTAGTTTTTCCAGTATTTCCACTCAAAGTTGGATTAACGTCGATTTATGGTCGGTTTTAGTGAATTCAATGATTAAAAAATTCATAACTCAAAAACCCCGCGATGGATTTTCAATTAATTTTGTATTAAAAAAATCTGTAACATTAAGATAATACAAAATCTAAAAAAAAACATTCTCCGTTTTTCCAGCATTTCCTCTCAAAGTTGGATTTATGTCGACATTTGGTTAATTTTAGAGAATTTAATAATAAAATAATGTTTTTATACCTGCCACAAATCTTTATTAATCAAGAATTATTGTCTAGCAGATCGATTGTTTTTTTTTATCAACCCTTGGAAAAGTAATGATTTCGTGTGTTAAGAGTTGCGATTATTTGGCTTAAAAAGTCTAGATTAAAGCAATACCAATACCTCTTATTATTTTTTTGTGGATTAAATAAATAATTCGATTATATCTGGTGGTGATACATTATCAACGTCCTTTTTTTTATTTCAAGTTTTCGAAGCGTAAAGGGGGAAACACCCAGCATAATTAACGAACGCCGAACAGAGGGTAAAATAAAGCCCACCCCTATTTATATTGATATCCAGATCGTAAAAGTGAAATGGTTTTATTCATTGGGGCGATATCAAAAAGGAAGGGGAGCGCAGGCCGCGATCGCCGGGGCAGTTAAAAGTTAGTAAGGGGGCGAGAGCGGTGCCGACGTCTCCCCCAAGCTCCCCGGGTCGGCTAATGTTGTAATCGAGATCCCGGGGTGTGATTGCACGTGTCGGCCGGGGAGAGGAAAAGCGGGGGACATTACGATCTGTCAGGCCCGGTCGCAGGGGGGAACTAATTTGATTTGGGTTCCCGAGAAGGAGGAGGAAAGACCCTCTTCCATTAATCTAACGAGGTCATCACAAACACGATATATTTCTGAATTATAACAAAGAGCGATTCCTTGTATGCAAGCTTCCCGGAGCGGGGGATGCGCGAGGATGTCCTGACAGAGATTTATGCGAATATAATCTGGAAAATGAATAAAAGTCTCCCGGAGCGTCGGAGGGATAATTCAGCACTTCCACGAAATGGCAGGGTTTTATTAGCGATTAGGTCGGAAGGAAGGAAAGGTTTATTTTCACGCTTATTATTGAATCCCCCTCCGTTCCACTTTCTTTTTCCCTCTATTTCACAACCCATCCAATAAGGGATTTTCACGGCAGATGGAACGAACCGCTGTGATGTCGAAGGGCCGACCCTTAAAGTCAATAACTGTTGAAGTGCAGTGAAGTGACGCGGTCAGCAAATCTGGGATTGAGAAGAGAACCGACACCCCGTGATCCTCCACAACCACCCCCTTTCCCTCAAATCCTCTCATCCGTTGAAATATGGAACGGGAACATAATAAAAATCTGTCTCTAAACGCGGATGAAATATAACAACAAGACGTTATAAAACAGGGAAGGCATTACCGTAAATTGCGAGAAGTAGCGCTCGCGCAAAGGAAAAAAGTTTTCAAGCCCCTGGAAAGAAGAAAAAGAGAAGAACGGGGGAGATAGAAAGAAAACTCTTTGGTGCGATGGTCGGGCCGCTAACTCCGGCTATAAATTCCATCAGCGGGAAAAAACAACAAAAAGCTCTCTTATTACTCATCGTTTAGACGCTCCCCGAGTAAATTAGTTTAAAAGTTCAGCTGTAAAATAAATTGAGGGCTGTAATTATTTTTACATTTGTCCCCGGCGTATCCTCATAATTTTAGATTAAAACTCTTGTCAACCCCTATATAACTTTTGTTAACGAGTCCCGGGGGGCGCGAGACGCCCTTATAGAATGTTATGTTATTAGATTACCCAGAACAGACTTGATGTTTTAATAAAATAAACTCCCGCTTAAGTGTGTGGCCTGACAATTTAATTAACTTTATATCTCTATCTCCGGGAAGAATTTATTCCCCGGCACCTTATTAATTAAACTATAGACATGCATGTGCAAACGCTCTCCCCGTCTCCCTCTTTATATCTCTCTCTTTACACCCCGCCCCGTCATATTTTACACGGCCGCACACTTTATTATGTCATTAATTAGCATCGTAGCATCGGGGAGCGTGTAAAAATTCTCTTTACTTTTCTTTTTCTACACGCTGAACATTACAACCTTAGTAATTTAAACGGAATTTCTGGAATTAATTTCAGAAAATTAAATACAAATATTTATTGTAATAATAAATATGAATAAATTAATAAAAATCAACCAATAAAATAGTGTTTTGATTTATTTTATTGGTTGATTTTTATTAATTTATTCATATTTATTATCACAAAAAATATTTTTATTTAATTTTCTGATATTAATTATATATATATTCAATGACCCTTTCTACCCATAGGGGTGTAGGGTTAATTACATTAATAATAAAATGAATACCTTTAAATTGTCGAAATATTTTATTCTTAAATGGTAATATTTAATTGTCATTGAAAATAAAATTCCCTCGTTTGAAATTAAAACGAAATATGATCCATAAAAAAGGAATACATTATTTTGAATATTTTATTTTTAGTAAAAAAAAACAGAAATTATTCAAATATTTGCTTTTAATTAAATATGGAAAAATATTGACAATGATTAATTCATTTTGATCATTCGTTTTTTTCATGGCTGTAAAAATTACTTGCACTTTAAGTTTTTTGGACAAACATCTATTGAAACAACAACTTTCCAATGCTGTTTAAAAAATTAAAGTATAAGTAATTTTTGCAACGATCTAAATAAAAATACAAATTGTTGGATCTTTCTTCTATCCCACATACCACAAAATATCCAATGGATTCAATGTATATTCTCCAATGAATATTCATCAAAGTATATTCAATGGATATAATTTCATTAATTAAATTTCTTTGCCATTTGTTTAGAAAGAGTATAGAGAGTGATTATAAACAATAAAAATAAATTCCAACTAAAAAAAAGTGACTTGAAACGACGACACTTAAGTTCTATTCACTTGCGTTTATATATTTAAGACATATCATCAATCGATTATTCATAACTGCCGATTAACGGAATTTGTTTAAACAGTTTCTTTGCCATTTGTTTGGAGAGAGTATAGAGAATGATTATAAACAATAAAAAAGATCTGGTAGATATGGATAAATCGGAAATCTGAGACGGAAAACGTAATTGTTTTCAATTAGCAAAAATAATGTTTTGGTTTTAAAAGAAAAATCTTTTATTGTTAATAATCACTCTGTATACCCTTCGTAAACAAATAGTGAAGAAATTATTTAAATAAATTCAGTCATCTGATAGATATGGATAATTGATTATCAATCTGTCTGAAATCTGAGACCGAAAATATAATTACTTGCGATTAGCAAAAATAATGTCTTGTTTTTGAAAGCATTTTTTATTATTAATAATCACTCTGTACACTCCTCGTAAACAATTAGTGATGAAATTGTTTAAATAAATGCTGTCATTCAATAGTTATAAATAATTGAATGATTAAACAATGGCATGTTAGTTTTCACAGCTGTTAGAAGTTGATCTAAGGATGAAAATTGACTTCATTAGCATTGTTTAATTGATTTTATATGTAAACATGTTTAAAAAATGAAAAAAACATGCATTCTTTGTGACTACAATAAATAATTAAAAATAATTATGGTGGTATGGTGGATGCGCCGGGACATTGCTGGAAATATTGCTAGCTTCATAGACATAAACTACAAGTATGAATTGTTGGATCACTTTTTCAATTCAGCAAGTTTCTATAGGTGGAACTGAGTCCTATTCCCAATTTTAACAATAATAGAAACGGTTTTTAGCCAATTGCAGAATAAGTTATATGCCCTCTGAACTTTTGCGTGTTCCTGAAGGTAATAATAAAAGTACGAATTTTTGGATATTTTCTTTCGGCAGTTTTAAATTTCTTGGCTACCTAAATCAATAAATAAATGTATATACACCTTTTCTGGAATTTAATCATAAATGTATGGATTACTGGATCAATTTTTCAATTCAGCAAATTTCTATAAGTGGAAGTCTGACTTCCAAGAAGCCAAAAAATTGTTTTAAGTTAGAAACGGTTTTGAGTCAATTGTAACATAAATTATATACTTCTGTATAAAATGTTCACAAATAAAGTTGCATCAATATTGAAACAATAACAGATGCTAATAAATCTTGATTTAATTTCTTTGATAATGTTGCTCAGTGAGCAGATTAATTTTCAAAATTTCACGAGATTATAATGCAAAGTTTGCTTTAATTAAACAATTTTTTTAACAAAATATTCTGCCACCATTCTAGTGATGGCCATTTCGGTTTTTCCTACCTCATCAGACTAGTTATGACGGCTGAACATTTTATTAAATGAAATTCATTTCCTGTTATAAATAGGACAAGGTCTTGTCTTCCTTTAGTGGACGAAACAATGATTCTCGGTCGTCTACTTTGTAGACCCAAATCGTTGACGATGCCACTTGAAATTAGGCCAAAGATGGCTCTTGCGTTGTCTTTCATTTATTATTTTAATTTTGTTTGAATATAAAGTTAATGTATCGATTTGTTTCAGCGTAATTCCATATCACCAGCAGAAAGAGAAAAGTACAGGCCTAGGACGCCGCAAGAGCCCGACCACAAAAAGGTGAAGAAAGAAGAAAAGGACCTAGGCCACGTAAGTATGAAAGTACGTACTAACTTTTTACTAATTTTAACCCCCGTACTTTTTTCAAACGTAGTTTGCTCAGTGTGCGTGCGTAGCTAGGACAATAATCCGCCGAATAACAATTTAACAAACACCCTCGCCTTATGCAAACGAAACAGTTAAACCAATCGAGCACACAAATGGCTGAGATTACTCGGAGAGGTTCGCTTTTGAAGTAACGGTGCGGTTCGCTCGCTGGACGTGATTCACAGCGTCGTCGTGAGCATTAAAACGGCATTACACGGACGACCTTTCTATTTACAACGGGCTGCAGGAGGATAGGGGGCGATGCATCAGGTTGTAATGTTTCTTGGACGCGTATGTACATGCAACTGATTTGAGATTCCGCGATAAGATACTCTGTGAAAATCAAAGGATATCATCACATAAATGATCTTAATGAAGTAAAATACTTTATTAAGATCACTGACCATACACTCCAATGGGTAACGTCGTTGTTTGATTGATTGATTGAAGATGACTGAGCGAGTGAAAATGAATACAGATTTAAATTACCATGGATATATAGAACTATATCAACATGAAATAGCGCGCAAGCGCTAACTATCTGATAATCCCTATTTTCTTAAGTACATTAGGGAGCATGGAAGAAATTGAAATTTAAACAAACCTTCCCTTTATTTACGTCTATTTCCAGAGGGATCACAGATTTGTTTGTAGATGACCATACCTATTAATTAATTAACCGTTTGCAGCACTTGACTATGTTGAATTTGTAATTGATTCATTTAATAATCCTACGTTATGGAAACAGACAGGATATAGCCGGGTCTCGTTTTTCCATTTTTTCCCCGTTCTTCTTGTTTCATTTATTTTTTCGGGGTCGGGCAATTCCGAGTGGTGCACTCTTCCGTGCAAGTACTTGTTGGAATAATGTCTCTCCTCCGGCGGCGACATTTTATATTATAATAAAACATTCCCCGCATTTACTGCCGTCCCGCGTTTATTGCGCGTTACGTTTACGGCCCAAGCTGTGAACTGCACTCGCGACCGTAAAAAAAGAGCGAAAGAACGAAGCGAAATTGTAAAAGCTCCACTTTAAAGTTGCAAAAGTCCGAGTGAAATATTTATCGGTAGTCGGCGGCGTTAACACGAGATGCGGGCCGTTAAAAAGGGTTTAACCGTCACTTACTGGATTAAAGTAGTTGCGGCGCAGATAAATTTTAAACTCGATACTTGCGAGATAAAGATGCGGCCGGTTAACGCGCGAGATTTTATTATGATGCTGTGAGGAAACGGCTTTTGTTTCTTTTAATGAAATAATACAATATACCTGCAGCGTGTTAGATTGTAGAATATGTTACAATAAAAAAAAACAACAGTTCTATAACGAAGTTTATAGTTCATTTCGAAAGTAATGCACGAGTTTTGGCTTTGGGTTACCGCAAAAACGGCAGGAACCGATTATCCCACGAAGAGGTGAACAATGTCACCCCCAAGAAAGTCATCAGTTTCATAGAGGACGTGGAACTGCTTGGGAAGTGATTAGGAAAGGGCAGAACAATAGATCGTACAGGTCGCAGTTCACATGAGGCTAACTTACGTCTCACTAGCCCCGTATAACCTATATAACCTACTGCGCAGGAAAAAGACTTGAGTTTCGTGGGTTTCATGATAATCTACATCGTAAAACCCTGGAAGATATATACAAAGAAGCTCCGAAACACTACGACTAAGTCTATCTGGACATTAAAATGGTTTACAAAAACAACACATGAGCACGTCTCTGAAATTTTAATTATAAGGTAATTTCATACGACTTAAGAGAAAATTATTTTTTGTTTTCTTTTCTTAATTAACATGAACACCTTTCAGATAAAACGGCGTGCCCATTTCTTTCTCCCTCTCTCTTTCCCTCGTCTAATTACTCATCAATCCATTTTTTGCGCCTCCATAAACGGTTAAGAGAGAATTAAGTTTCGTCTGGCCTTGATGACCCATAAAGAAAAATGCAAGCACCGGCGTTGTTATTATATCAGAAGTGGCAGTAATTTCACGCGGAATTTAATTATTACAATCCCAATCTCCATAAAGTATTTATAGTCCTTCGGCCGCACAAACACGGCATAAATCGAGGCGGTTTTATGGATATGAGAAAGGTCCGTTTCGTTCCCTTTCAGTACGTGTGTGTTTGTGTGTGTGTGTCGAGAGGCATTTAAGGTTTTCCGCCCCGATTCGATCCGATGCCATATTTCTTCCGCCGCGAAACGACACACGTAATGCGGTTAAGTTTTTTATGGGCCGAACGCGCCATTTACCCGCTACATTCTTTGTTCTTCGCCATTAAACATTAGCTAGTATGGCAACCAGTTTTAGCGTTTCCCCTCTATAAAACGGATGGCAACGCCTGAAGGGACATTACGTTCCCTCAACACTAATCCAGTTTCGTCAAAACAACAAAAAAATAATGCTTTTAGTTATTAAATAATTTAACAACCTTCATCTTCGACATTATTGAACATCTATATATTTCCCGAAATATCCTCCCAAGATATAAAATTCCAGCAAAGACCATTTATCAGTTCATTGCATCAAATCATCCGGACAACGCCGTTAGTGATTATGACTTTTAAATAAATGACGTAAACTGGACATAAACAGGCGGAAAGACCAATAAATAATTGGTAGATTTACCATGTGATGTCTGATCCTTTCTAGGTCCAAATCTCTGAAATTTGGAGGTTCCCTTGCTCCTATGTATTATATTACAGTCGCAAAAACTAACTCTCTTTCGTATCAGGTATACCACTTTGAAATCGCCCAAAAAAACGCACATTTTCCGTACATTCAAACTCATGTAAATATCGGTTCGTTCAACCTTCAACACTTAATCATCATAATTGTGATATTTACAGCTACATTAAGTTTACAAAACATTATACTTTGATTTACAAGATAGCTATCGACCAATGATCTTTCATCAGACAGTTTCTGATTTACAAGATGGCTATCGTCCTTTGTTTCGTATATCAGTTAGTTTTTTATGTGTGATAATATGAATTCATGAATGATTTGAGGATGTTTGAATTTTAGAAGGATATTGGAATTTCTGGTAATGCAGAGAAGGTTTAAAAGTTCCCAGGTGGGAGGTTTTGTGGCAACATTTTGGATAGATGGGTAATTCGTTGGTATATTTTTCATAAAGGGATATATTGTTTAGGTTATATAAGGAGTTGTTTGAAAGATGGATTCTTCTGAGGATTCTTAGAGCTGACCGTTTCTCTACCGATATATTGTTTAGGGTAGAAGGGTAAGGATTGTGTAAAAGAATTGCATCGCAGGGAAGACAAATAATTTTGTAGATGTGAGTAGCATCAGATGCCTTTATTGGCATAAGTTAGGGATCTGAAGTGTCGTGCCCTGTTCTTGATCATGTTTTTTTATTATTTTGAGGTGGTATTTGAAGGTAAGCTTAAGGTCAAAAATAATTCCAAGGTATGGCAAGTGGAAGAAGGAGAGATAAATGTTTGATTGATATTAATTTTGAAAAGATAAAGTTTGGATTTATTTGGATTAACAGTCTGTTCCTTAAAAAATACTAAATTAAAAGAAAACATTAATAAAACCACATAAACCTTGAATCTTCGAGCTGATAAGGACATCAATAAAAATCATGAAATTCATTGCATGATAAGTGTTTCCACCCCTTTCCTCTTTCACAAAATATATTATTCTTACAATTTCTGTAATTTCAGCATAGTGATGGCGAGAAGAGCGATCAGGACCTTGTGGTGGACGACGCCTCCGAGGATCCGGTGTCTCCCCCAAACGGCACGGCGTCCCCCAGAGAAAACGGCATCGATAAACTCTCGTCGAAGAAGGAACATCCGGGACCGCACAGTCCGAGGTCGGGCACGTCGAGCAACGCCTCCACGCCGTCGACGAAAAAGATGGACAACGAGAAACCGACGACGCCCATCTCGAAGCCGGTGACACCGACGTCGGCCGCTGGTTCGGCGGCGGGTGGAAGCGGCCTAAAGCCGGTGGTGAAACCTCCCGTGCTCGGACAGTATCCTCCATATCTGACAGGAATGCCCAATGGTAGGTGTTTGTTTGATCTCTATTTATTTAACAATACGAATTTAATTTCTCGTGAGCCGAATGAAAGGTAAGGTATTGAACTGTTGGGATTTAGATCCATATGATGAGGTATTGAACTGTTGAGCTATGATCGGTTCAATAGCTGACCATATGAACTAATATCCTTGGCATCAATAGGATTTAATTATCTTATTGGGTTACTATTTAGAAACCATGTTAGAAAACTAGAGCTGCTGGCATAATATCGGCAATAGGCTTCGGATATTATTGAGTCGCAACATTTTTGTTTTTTTTTCTAATCTTATCAACTAAGCCCTGCCCTGTTTTTTTTTTTAATTTCTTTTTATTTGTTGAATGGTTGTTATTAAAAACTGTCTATATATGTGTTAATTAATTGTAATTTTCAGGTGGTGGTCCTCACGATCTTCAAGCAGCAGCTGCGGCAGGGGCATACGGTGCGATGCATAATAACCTACCACCTACCCTGAACAATTACCCGAGACCAACGCTGCAGGTGGGAGGTTACGACCCACATACCCCAATGCGGGCTCCGGTTGTGCCTGGAATGGGGATACCTGGTGGCAAACCGTAAGTGTTACTAATTAGATAGAAGATAAAATCAATTATGTCATTAATTCGTAAACTTTTGAATTAATGACATAATTGATACGAAGACATCCAAATTGTCATTATTCGGATGATGATACGAATAGTCAGGATTAGAATGCTTATTTGAATTATATTGACTCGAGTAGTCTTTCGAATTTTCACGATTTGAATTATGACTGAATGTTGCTCCAGGTTGTCTGGAGTGGTTTTGAAGGATTAATAGTATTTACCACATAGGAATAGTTGTTGAAAATTGAATGTATGATTCTATGTAGCTTTTAAAGGCATTTACTTAGAAAGCTACACTGGCTACGTCACGAAATGACGCTTCTAGGTGGCTCCAGAAATTTTAGATTATTTTATTTATTTATTGGCTGATGGTCGATAGCCATTTATGAAGAATATTATATAAAATGTATTGTATTACACCTAAATTTACAATAAAAATGTTTAATGGAACGTTCAGTCATTAAACAGGACAAGTTTGCTTTCCTTTAGTGGACGAAACAATGATTCTCGGTCGTCTACCTTGTAGACCCAAATCGTTGACGATGTCACTTGAAATTAGGCAAAAGATGACGCTCGCGTCGTCTTTAATTTATTATAAAAATGTCTGTATATATTATTTATAATTTTAAATGAATCTTTCCATTTCAGGGCGTATTCCTTTCATGTAAGTGCCGACGGTCAAATGCAACCGGTGCCCTTTCCGCCGGATGCCCTTATAGGGCCGGGAATACCAAGACACGCTAGACAAATAAACACGCTGAGCCACGGGGAAGTCGTCTGCGCTGTGACCATTTCGAATCCAACCAAATACGTTTACACGGGCGGCAAGGGATGCGTGAAAGTGTGGGACATCAGTCAGCCCGGATCGAAAAGTCCGGTTTCACAACTAGACTGTTTGGTAAGTTTACCTCCAGCAATACATTAATTAATTATTCAGGATTAATTGACAAATTAGTTAAGTTCGTTCGGATTTTCCGAAATTTTCTGGGGAACTATTCACAGAACGGATGAAACGATTAATTAGTAGATGATCGATGATGGCGAAGTCCGATGTGGTTCAGGTATAAAGTTAACTCATCGCAGACCCAAAATCCAATTGAGGAATAATACATTGTCAGAGTACAGATTTACAAGTTAGTCACGGACTGGGGATTCCGTGCACAATTAGTAGATCGATTCACTGAAATGACACAATTTCGAAATGCATACCATTCATATCTTCTATGAAATTTTACCAATTATATGGTTTAACCAAAAATCTGTAAAATTATAAGTTCGGTATTTCGCTGCTGAAACAATTCACTTATTTCTCATTGGTGAATTGCTTAAATTTGTTCAAATTTTGACAATCGTTCTAATAAAAACTCGATATTCACAGAAATTTGATGGGAAAATGTGAAATTATAGTCTAGCATATAAAAAATCAAATAACATTGCATCAATATTTTTATTTATATTAGTTAGTCTTACATAACATCTCTACTTCTCAGTATGAGGTGGCATCAATATTAAAATAAAACTATGTATCGTTGATATAATATTTTTATGTCAGTTTTGCTCAGTGGAATATTTTAAGATTTGACTTGTTATTTTTCTATTTCGCAATTCCTAATGTATTCTTCTTTTTTTTTAGCAACGAGATAACTACATCAGATCTGTGAAACTCCTTCCCGACGGTCGGACATTGATAGTCGGTGGTGAAGCGAGCAACCTCTCCATCTGGGACCTGGCGAGCCCGACGCCGCGCATCAAAGCAGAACTGACGTCGAGCGCGCCCGCCTGCTACGCCCTGGCCATCTCGCCCGACTCCAAGGTGTGCTTCAGCTGCTGCTCCGACGGCAACATCGCCGTCTGGGACCTCCACAACCAGACCCTGGTAAGGCAATTCCAAGGCCACACCGACGGTGCCTCGTGCATAGACATTTCTGCGGACGGCACGAAACTGTGGACCGGTGGTTTAGACAATACAGTGCGGAGTTGGGACCTGAGGGAGGGCAGGCAGCTGCAGCAGCACGACTTCAGCTCGCAGATATTCTCCCTGGGATACTGTCCCACAGGGGAGTGGTTGGCCGTGGGCATGGAGAACTCGAACGTGGAAGTGCTGCACGCCTCCAAGCCGGACAAATACCAGTTGCACCTTCACGAGAGCTGTGTACTTAGTCTTAGATTCGCCGCTTGCGGGAAATGGTTTGTTTCTACAGGGAAAGATAATTTGCTTAACGCTTGGAGGACACCTTATGGTGCTAGTATATTCCAGGTAAGACATTTATTTTAAATAAACACATTATTCAAAAAATCAATTTATGTCACTTAAAGTTTAACAATTACCTTAAGTGACATAAAATGCTTTAAAATAAAATGCTTCATCGGGATATCAGATGGAAGTGTTCGAGGTGAAAGACGCGCGCGCCAGTTTATCGGTTCCAAACAAAAACTATCGACTGTAAGTTTTTGACAGTCGATAGTTTTTGTTGTTATAAGTAATTTTGCAGTTGGAAAAAGGGATTAATCGAATTTTATTGATCATTGCCAAAAATTTTCCTTGTTATTTTTTTTAAACTGTAAGTTTTTGACAGTCGATAGTTTTTGTTGTAAGTATTTTTGCAGTTGGAAAAAGGGATTAATCGAATTTTATTGAGCATTGTCAAAAATTTTCCTTGTTATTTTTTTATAACTAATAAATAATTAAATTAATAATTAACTAAATCTCCCATTTAATTTTCAGTCTAAAGAATCCTCGAGTGTGCTGAGCTGCGACATCTCAGCGGACGACAAATACATAGTGACAGGATCTGGAGACAAGAAGGCGACGGTGTACGAAGTGATCTACTGATTTTAAAAGGGACCACGAGGGATTAGAAGAAAAGTGCAAGTTAAATACTCAACCTTTTGCGCGCATACATCGAGTGATCGACACGAACGCTTTCCTAGTTGTAAATTATAAAAAGAAAAATGTGATAATTATTTATAATAAACTCTCCTGTGCTTATAATTATAAAAACTGTCACATGAAGATGATGATGATGTAAATGGGGAAGTTGATTGGTATGGACAACGCGAATATTAAAAGTAAATAAAATGATGTTTTCAAGGTGATCTGATTTACGAGGATGGATTGATTTATTGGTTTCATGATCTCCATGACATTACGTTAATGCTTATTTCAGAAAAAAAAAATTGTAAATATTTATGAAATTATAAGATTTTGTTTTTTTTATATACATATATATAAATATGAATATATAAAAGTTAGGCCCAATGAATATATTTTACGCTACTGATAATTACTTAATTAAACGCATTTTTTTATCGAAGAAAAAATTATATATATAAATATTATAAATACACGTTTTTTTTTCTATATTTTTCATTTACACTTGTTCTCTTTCCATTTTTAGTTCTGACTTTTGTAAATACAAGAAAAATCGTATTTCTTTCACATTAAAATTACGTTGTTTTTTTTTTGTACATAAAACACAAACACATTGTCTTTATTTTTATTCTCGTTCTTTCTATATTTAAGTTCTGACTTTGTAAATACAAAACATCACTGCACTTTGTTTAATATTTGTTGTTTAATTAATATTTAGCGAGGCACATTTTTCTCATTTGATTTTTTTTTTAATTTCAACAGGACTAAAAGTATTCGGAGTTTAATAAATGACGTTATGAAATAAAGAAATTGAATTTAACAACCTGAGGGTTTGAAATGAAATTAACAATTATGATAAAATTAAATTTATCAACCTGAGGGTTTGAAATGACAAAAAAGAAAATGTTTATTATTGAATTATATGAGAAATGAAGAAGGTTTTTATAGATAAAATATATTTTTAAGAAAACAAAGAAAGCACAAAAATATTGATATAATGAAACCCTTTAAATGACAAATAATATAATAAATATATTTTTAACTAAAACTAACAAAAAAAAGTTGAGTGAAAAAAATAAAATAAAGTGAATATATTTTTAATAAAAACATAAATTAATAAAAACATCATTGATTTATACTTTTAACAAAAGCTAAAGTATAAAATGCAATTAAATTCTCTCGACAGGGAAACACAATTTAATTAATGCAACATTAGAAGAAATGAAAAAAAAAAGACTATTAAAACCTTAAATAGTCTATTTTTTTTTTCTAATATGACCTTTCAATATAATCACTACAAATTGGTTGGAGTTTACATGAAGTGTTTTATATCAATAAATTAAAACTTGGTTTATTCTTTTCAGTGAAGAAAGGAATAAACTAAGTTTTAATACATTTTTGTATTCCATAATAATTAACTCGATTACTGTCAAATACAACTCGTATTACTTTAAATATAATTTATACTAGTTTTATATATAATGTTATCTTGTAATTCAAGCATTGAAATTGTTGGTTAAATGTAGAAAAATGTTACGGTGTTATATAAAATTAATTAACAAAGTTTTGTATAATTGTCATGCATTAAATAAAAAAATTCTTACAAAATTCATCACAACATACTGCGAGTATGTTTTTTTAGAAAAATCTAAATTTATTCAACAGTTTATAATGTATACGTCACACTGACAAATAATTGCTACTGTCTTGAAATTTCAGAGATAAAAATCCCCTGTTGTTGAAACAAGCCTAGAACTATACAGCAAAAACACACTAAATTTGATCATATTGGAAAAAAATGGATATTATGGATTAGTGATGAGCAAAATCGATTATTTATGATAATCGAATGTTAGTTTCACTGTGAAATTTATGATTCAAACTTAAAACAAAATCGATTGTTACAATAATCGATTATTTACGATAATCGAATGTTAGTTTTATTGTGAAATTTATGATTCAAAACTAAAACATAATTATTATAAATCTTTTATTTTGTTCTCATTAATCACTTGATGAAACATGATCACGATATTTATAGGTTGAAAACTATACTTGATTTGTTTCACTAGTAGTGAAAGCATTATAATTGCTGTTTCTATAACTATTTGAGGTGCATTAAATAAAAATGATATGAAAATAATTAATAAATAGTAATGGAAATAATTTATTAATTATTTTCAAATCATTTTTATTTAATATATTTAAATAACTGTGACCAAGTGAATGAATACTCTTTTCTATTTACTATTTGAGGTGTTTTGAAATTAATGTTTCATCATCTTTTGTATCTTTAAAAAAAAATAGATTTTTAAAATAATCGATCACTAGCATGGATTAAAATATTTTATTTTGGAATTTAAAATTATATAAGATTTCTAATATTTTAACATCGGTTTTTCATTATATGATAATAAATTATAAAAAAAATCTAAAAATAAAACAAATGATTAAATTGAATAACTTTAACACGAAACTGAAAGTTTAAAGTTATTCAATATAATCTGTGTTTTTATTCTTAGAATTTGTAATTATTTATTTATTTGACGGATAAATCATTTTACAAATAAAATAACATTAAATTTACATTTTAATAATAATAATAATATATTTATTTACGGTATCTCCTTTTTACAAAACATATGCAACAACAAAATCAATATTACAAGTAAATATATAAATTTATTATTAAAATCATTTCTTTTTATCTCAGTTACAATACAATTTGATAATATCAACAATAACAGTTGATATTTCTATGAATATATATACACACATCTTTATTCAATTAAGGCCCAATTTTATAATCAGCAAATAAGGCGTAAGTAACGTATTCGCGGAATAAAAGTTAATGTCTATGATTGTCTCCATTTCAGTATCAATGAAACAGTACTGCCAACCGAATGAAAAAATCAAGAGTAACGTTACTTGAGGTTTGTAAAATTGGGTCTAATAGAAAACAATTCAACATTTTAATTACTAATAATAGAAAATTAAAACACTTGATTTTTTTTTTCACAAATTTGTGAAACATAAAAAAAGTGTTTTAATTTTCTATCATAAGTAATTAAAAATGTATCACCACGGGTTAAGTGAGCAATTTATTCAGAATATAAATAATTACATTGCATTTTGGTGTTAGTCTCTCTGTGATATCGACCAGAAGTCTTTTTCTTTTTTTAATTTAATCACTATTATTCTGTAATTATTGCATGTTTCAATGTAATAGAAATATCAGGGTAAAATACCTGATATTTCTATTTTACATTGAAACGTGCAAAATTTACAGAATAATAATAATAATAAAGAATTAAGAGTGAGAAAAGGATTATAATTACATATTTATTAATTTGCAATAAATTTATGTTTTTTTTTTGAAGTTGTAAATCACTATATTTCTGTAAATATTGCATATTTCAATATAGAATAGAAATATCATGTATTTTATATTGAAACATGCAAAATTTACAGAATTATAGTGATTAACAATTTAAAAAAGAAAAACAGAAATTTATTACAAAATAATAAATATGTAATAATAATCCTTTTGATCTCACCCATCAGGGTAAAATACCTGATATTTCTATTTTATATTGAAACATGCAATAATTACACAATAATAGTGAAACATGCAATATTTACATAATAATAATAATAAAGAATTAAGAGTGAGATCAAAAGGATTATAATTACATATTTATTATTTTGCAATAAATTTATGTTTTATTTTTTCAATTGTTAATCACTATAATTCTGTAAATATTGCATGTTTCAATATACAATAGAAATATCATGTATTTTACATTGAAACATGGAATATTTACAGAATAATAATAATAATACTCGAAAGAGTGAGTTCAAAAGAATTATAATTACATATTTATTATTTTGTAATAAATTTATGTTTTTTTTTTAAGTTGTTAATCACTATTATTCTGTAAATATTGCATATTTCAATATAGAATAGAAATATCATGTATTTTATATTGAAACATGCAAAATTTACAGAATTATAGTGATTAACAATTAAAAAAAAAACTAAATTTATTACAAAATAATAAATATGTAATAATAATCCTTTTGATCTCACCCATCAGGGTAAAATACCTGATATTTCTATTTTATATTGAAACATGCAATAATTACACAATAATAGTGAAACATGCAATATTTACAGAATAATAATAATAATAAAGAATTAAGAGTGAGAAAAGGATTATAATTACATATTTATTAATTTGCAATAAATTTATGTTTTATTTTTTTGAAATTGTTAATCACTATAATTCTGTAAATATTGCATGTTTCAATGTACAATAGAAATATCAGGTATTTTACATTGAAACATGGAATATTTACAGAATAATAATAATAATACTCGAAAGAGTGAGTTCAAAAGAATTATAATACATATTTATTATTTTGTAATAAATTTATATTTTTTTTTTTGAAGTTGTTAATCACAATTATTCTGTAAATATTGCATGTTTCAATATAGAATAGAAATATCATGTATTTTATATTGAAACATGCAAAATTTACAGAATTATAGTGATTAACAATTAAAAAAAACTAAATTTATTACAAAATAATAAATATGTAATTATAATCCTTTCGAGTATTGGGTAATAATAAATAAATTCCTCGAAATAATGAAATAAAATGGATCAATAATTTTATTTCCTTATTAAAAGATTTTATTAATTCAATAATCTTCTTTTAAAGCACTTATTTTGTTATAATTCCTTCAGATTAAATAACTAAAATATTTGTGATTTATAAGTAGAAAATCATAAATATTATAAAATATCAATAAATATAATTTTAATATAGTTTAAAATTATACTTATTTTAATATAAATTAAGATAATATTTATGATTGGGCAGAAAGACCTCTGGTTGACAGCCCAGACAGACTAACACATTCATGTATTGTAATTATTTATATTGTTGAAACTATCTATATAGTCTGAATAAAGATCTGAAAAGTCTGAATATATATATATGTATATATATTCTATATTCTAAGTGAAAAATCATAAAGATTATGATTTTTCACTTAGAAATCACAAACGTTTTACTTATTTAAAATAAATAATATTTAAAATATTTCATTATGATGCTGCTTTAAGACACAGCCTTTTAATCAGGCAGAAATGCAATTATTGTAAAGAAAATATTGAAACAAAATAATTAATGAAATAAAATTGAGGGTAGGTCGATAGCCCATGACTGACTAACACCTTCATGAATATTTGTAATTATAATAAATAGCTATATATAAAAATTAATGTAATTGAATAAAGATATTTGTGTATATATATATATATATAAAATGGGTATTTTTTGTTAATATTATTTTATAAGAAATTTTAATTAGAAAAAATATTTCCGAAAGGGCAGAAAGACCTCTCGTCGATAGCCCATAACAGACTACTAACCCATCTATGGGTATTGTAAATATAAATATTTGTAAAAAAAAAAATGCAATTGACTTCTCTGAATAAAGATGTTTGTATATTTTAGAAATTAGACAAAAGAAAAAACAAACAAATACAGTAAATATATATATATATAGTATATAATAGTCAGACTATACAGATAATTTTAACAATATAACATATTATTTATTTTATATGTGTTCAATTTAATTTGGAAATGGAAATTCCGTTAATAAAGTAAATTGAAATTGAAATTAAAATTTGGTTCTCATTGATTACTTGGTGAAAAATTTTAATTAATTTTTAAAAACTTTTACAAATTAAACACTTGGTTTTGTTTCACTATACTAGTACAGTGTTGTTAGTCTGTTTCGGCTATCGACCAGAGGTCTTTCTGCCTTAGTATATATAATTTATTAAAAAAATTATTAACATACATTTCTATGTGAATTTACAAAAACATATTTGCATATTAATTATATCATACATAATTGATGTACAATTCTCAAATTGGCTATCGACTAAAAGTAGTCTTTCAGTCAGAAATTAAAAATTTATTAAGATTTCTTTTGATGGATAAATGATTTTTTTTTACATAATTTTTCATAATTAAAAACAATTGAAAGTTATGTAAAAACCCGAACTTTTCGTCCTGTTAAAATTAACCGTTCAAATTAAAAACATAAACAAACACAAATGTATAATACTGTCTTATATATTTGTAAGGAATATTTAGATAGAGAAGAGAAGCGAGAGAATCGAGGGGGGATTTTAAAATGAAGCATCTGTATGTTGCCTACACACACAAAAAAAACAACAAAAATTTCGCTCCATTTTTTGCATGTGCAAAAAAAATATTAAGAAGAATATAAAATATAAATTTAAACAAAATAAGAGAAAAAATGAAACGTTAGGTACCTTTGTGTAAAATCAATGTTTTTAATTTACTGTATATTTAGAAAACGACGGAGACGATGGATCGAGAAAGCGGTGGAATAAATTAATGATTGATAAGGGATTTAAAAAAAAATAACATATGAAACAAATTCTTATTTATGTTAAATAGAGAGAAAGAAAATGTAGATAACAAAAATTTATATCGTTGTTTTCGGATTTTTGTTTCCAGAAAGTTTATTTAAGCAAGCGCAATTTAATTGCGCCTCTTAAACAAGGATAAATAAATGTATATACATATGTGAATGTGGAAAATAAAACGACACCCAGTATATTTCGTTTATGTAACATAATTATAATTATATCATTATTTGAATTTATACATCCTGAGGGGAAAAAAATGTGTGTAAATAAAATTATTAATATTAAAACAATTTTGGTCGTTTCTTAATATCATTCAAATTTATTTTCTTTATTCAAAATAATAAATATCTTGAATTATATGAAAAGTGTTTCACCACGGATTAAGTGAGAAATTAATTAAAGGTGCGGTTTAGACGAAATATATAAATATTGGCAATCACTAATTCGAGTTAGATTGCTGTTGTGATCAATGAATAATATTGTATTATACATTAAAGTAATCTTAAAATAAGCAGGAATTTCATCAGATGAATTAAAAATTATTTTAATGTTTAGTTTGTGTGAAAAACAATGAAAATTGATCAAATTTATAGCAAATTTCAAATTATATTTTTGCTAATAAAAATGTGTGCAATGAAAATTTAAAGGATTTCACTAAATTCTGCATTCAAATAACTTAGCAGACACGACTTATTAATTTCATTATATCTTACAATTTTCTTTTCTAACTTGAACTAGTAAATTGATGTAATACACGAAAATTAACGATTTTTTTTTATTTAGACTGATACTTTATACTTGGTAGATAAAAAATATAAATACATATTCATATTATTAAATTCAAAAGAATTGCTCTTTTTTTTCAAACGATTTTTTCCATTTTACTATATAGCCATCTTTTTCTACTAAACCTCAACCTTAAGCAAAAAAAATAAATATAATTAATGGTGTTTCACCCCCTTCTAACTTTTTTATTCTGGCAGTAAACTATAACAAACTATATATATTTGTAAACGGTAAGAAATTCTCTACTTAATAGTGTTACCAAATTGATAATACGATGACAACTGTCAAGGTAGCGATAGTCAACTTTTTTTTAAATAACACCTTATCTATTTTTTGTTCAATTCGGATACTTTTCTGCATCCAAAATCCATCATAACTTAGCTAACAAAAAAAAATGAATTAAATAAGAAATTTTGGTGGAAACATCCATGATCGATAGCCATTTAATAAATAATAAAATAAATTGTTTTGTATTTTATAAATATCTCAATAAAGATGATTGTATATATAAGAAAATCTTATAAAGACTCTTGAAATTTTCAATGAAATTATATACTATATTTTTTCACCACTTTTATAAAAAAAAAACTTGGTGATAATTACATTGAAAGTTTGACACGATTTACCAGAGATTAAATACACAATGGTTTTAACCGTTACTACGTCAAAACCATTGTGTAATTAAACCCTTGAATCATTATTTATATTGGATATAAGAAAATAAATTGAATGTTCTTGTTTTTTTTTTCTCAGCGAGTATAAATGAATTTTAAATATTAACAAAAGAGAGTCACCTCACATTGAAAAGTGGAGAGGCACATATAATAATGTTATATAAGACCAAATAAATAAATTAAAAAAAGAGGGAAATATACTGCGTGTTTAATATAAATATGTATATAAATTTATTTACAAAAAGGATGAACAGTGTAACAAGAAATCATAATTATGTGTATGTAATACGTTTTAAACAATGTCTATATAAATTTATACATTATTATCATCGTGTAATAATAACTCTATTTAAATGGAATACAAAGGATGTCATATCGGGTGAATTGATTTCTTGGTATACTCGCGGGATTAAACAGAAATAGAGGAGAAACTCTGACAAAACGGTTTACGGCGAATAATACTGTAATAGATTTTACATGTTGCGTTCAAGTTTTCTTTTTTTCTTTTTCGTAATACAAAACCAACAATAGACCAATTGATTGAACTCAGCATATACCTCAGATACACACACACACAAGCAAACAATAGCCCAGACGAAATGTATTTTTATCAATACAACAATAATAAATTTATGTTTATTGCATTTTAAATGACGTGTTGTTTGTTTATGTTCCCATCCTTTCCTTTAGGTTTAAGTTGATGATGGAAACAGAGAAAGGAAGAATTTTAATAATCACAATAAAACAAATAACTTTTAAATAATTATTGCGTACTTTATTAATACTTGGAAAATAAAAATTTAATATTACCCTTTGTTTTTTTTTTGTCTATGTGTGTATATAAAACCTTTTTACCGTGGTATACCTGTTTGTTTTAAAGTCGCCTTGAACTACCCCTTGGCGTGAAGAGTACCCTATGTTAATCCCCTAGATTTAGTTATAAATTATAAATCTTTCGTTAGTGGCTGATTGGAGAAAATCCTATGCCAAAAAAAGTACACATTAAAATTAACGTTCCCCGTACGGAATAGTCCTGATTATCTGTGGTTAAAATTATATCTTTGTAGATCAAAGAGCAAATGTTAGAAATTAGGAAACGCCTAACGGCTTAAAACCCTTTTTTTCTAAATTTAAATATGATAAGATACAATTTTCTATAATGAATTTGAAAAGTGTACTGCAATAATTAATATTTTCTGCAATATTACAGAAATCTCTAAAATTCTCTTAGATAATAATAATAGTAATAATAATAAGTCTTTATTGCCCAACAGGAAATATACATCCCAATTACAAGACAATATACATAAATCCATAGCCGTGTGTGTATAATGAAAAAATAGTTTATTCATTATTTATCTCCTTCTACTTTATTATTATTATTATTATTTGGTGTTAATTTTGAAATACAATACATAATTATTCATAAAACAACTCAAGAATTATTCTTCGCAAAAATTAAAACTTTTATTGGAGCCGTATTCTAGAAATTGATCGCACGTTTCGATCGTATGCGACTGTGAAATTCTCATGTAATTTCCTATTTAAATGACAGATTTCGTGCGACCGAAACGTGGGATCAATTTTAGGGAATACGGCCTCTGGATGTACCTTAGTTTAGTAAATCCATCTCCCGGAAGATGTCGACAAATGTACTATTTGAAGGATTAATCAAATAAAGTATTAGAGAGACGTTTACTTTTTACAATAAATCACTCGTTACTAATGAAAAATATGCATTTTTTTTTTATTTTTAAAATTAATTTAGTTTAAATTGATTGATTGAGTTACATGAAGATTAAATTAATTCGACGAATAAAGCACTAATAACCTTTCTTCACATTTTTATTTGGATTATCAAATGTACATTTCGGTCACAAAGTGACCATTATTAATGGATTATCACTGGTTTGTTTACTTTTTTTTATATACTAATACAATATTTTATACGAACAAAAGAAAACATGCATGCACTTGAAAATTCTCTAAAAATAAGTGATATATTTAGTGTTGTTTAATTTGAGTTATGTGAAGAGATTTTAATCACAATTAAAAACACTTTTTATTCCTTACTTCACTTTTATTTTTATACGTTAGATGTACATTTCGAGTGCTAAGCACTCATTATCAATAACTCGAAATATACATCTAAAAGTGAAGTAATGATTAAAAAGTGTTTTTTGTAATTAATAAATATAATTCAGGCGGAAAGACCAACGGTCGATAGCCAATTGGCAGAAGAATTTATTTTTATGTTAGTTATTTATTGTATTTATTTATTATTATTGCTTTGTTAAAAATAATCTGCCAATAAAGATTTATATATATAAATATAATTAATGGTTTTAATATTTAAACATTGGTGTTGTATAAAATAAATATGTTAAATAAAATGAAACAAAGATGATTCACACATTTGCAGTTATTTAAGGAGTAGAATATTTTCCGAGAAGGCTCTTTTGGGATAACCCGTGCAGTTTCAAGGTAAAAAATGAACTATACAAATTTAAAAAAAATGGTTATTTTGTCCATCGTGGTACTTTCCTATGTGAATTCTGTCATTTACGTGTTTGAATGAACATTTAATAGTAAGGGAAAGAATAAAAATTGGAAAAATGAATTGTTATCTTTTAAAGTAAAAGTCGAGTACTTGGAAGCATTTTATAATTTATTGTGTTATTTCTTAGCTTACAATGGCTTCACTAAATATCCCACACTAATTTTCAATTTTGCAGTTATTTAAATTACAATGAAACTAAACAAGGAAAATTTCTGGCAATGATCAATAAAATTCGATCAATCTTTCCCAACTGCAAAAAAATAAGTTTTACAAATCTTATCTGAATTTTTTTGCAGTTGGGAAAAAGGGATTGATCGAATTTTATTGATCATTGCCAGAAAATTTCCTTGTTTAATTTCATAAAAAAATTAACCAATAAAACAATTAAACACAGAAAATGGGCTAATAACCGATTTCAATCTAATTTATGTTTAATTGTTTTTGTATTTGTATTTATTTACGGAATTCACCTTTTTTACATAATGAAGTATAGTACTATAAATATAACTAATAACAAAAAATAACAGTAGACTATTAATAAAAGAAAATGAGCAAAAGCAAAATATAATTAACAATAATATATAACTACTAATTCTAAACTAACTCAAACTATAATTATCCCAACTTAATAAGACAATTACTATTGAAAAAATATTGTATTTATACTGTATATATAAAATGATGATTGCAATCTCGAATACAGCAAGCAAATAGATGATTGACAAGATGATGTATGTATAATTATGTAAATGCTTTGCAATAGCAAATACTAAAAAAATGTATTGGTTGATTTTTAATAATCTATTCATTTTTAAAGAATAAATATATTGAGTCGTTTAAAATAACGTCATTTCATTAAACATTAAAGCAATGGGTTTATATCGAATTTGAATAGAAATCATAATACGGTTTTAAAAGCTATTAAACATATAGTGGAATATGAATTATGTATTGCTTTAAAGGGCATTAAATGGAATTATCACATATTCCAACATTTATATTTAATTAACGAAGAAAATTATAAAACAAATACATTCATCTGAGAGTTAAAATTGGAATTAGTATTAAAAGAAAAGTGCTTAAAAATAAATTATGAATACAGATAATATTTGGATTGATTGAGTTACTTGAAGATAATTATACTTTGATTAAAACACTTAGATCCTTTCTTCAATAATTTATTTGAAACTTTCTGTCCGAAATGTACATTTGGTTACAAATAAATTATTGAAGAAAGGATCTAAGTGTTTTAATCAAAGCACAGATAATATTCTTTATGTTGGTTGTGGAGACTTTAATTATCTAAATACAAATAGTTGCCATTTCTCCTACTTATTTTTTATTAAACACATGATAATATATATATATATGATCTAAAATCCTCATTTATCATAATGGTGGTGTAGGGTTGAGTTGTCTTGGTTAATTATTATTCATATGTACAAATTTTGCCCATTCTTTTTTGTTTCTTGCGAGTCCTTTCTCTTCGGCCCACGTTTTCCTCGTTTTTTCCAGAATCTCCTCTATGATCTTATCCCAGGTCTGTCGTGGTTTTCCTCTGGTTTTTTTTCTTACTCTTGCTTGCCATATTTGTTTCACTGGTTTTGTGCTTCCCATTCGTTCCAGATGTCCCCACCATCTAAGCTATCTTCTTTCTATAAATTCATCCAGCGGTTATATTTCTAAGTCCTTTCTAATTTCAGAAATATCAATGATATTAAAATATCAATTCAAACTTATAGAAATTTTGATACTTCCTATCAAAAAAGAAACAAATTTTTAACATCACTGGCTGACTTTAATCCATAAACCATCACTTACTTATTCATCAGCGTAAAAATAATTTCATTGACACGACGAGGTTACTATTACCATTTAAAATTCTCGTTAATTCGCTTCGCGGTAATTAACGCTAATTATAATTATAATCCGCGAGGATTCACAATGTTTCTTTTATTTATTTATTACCATAAACAACAACGTTGAATTATACGCCGTTCCTTTATTTATTTCTTTTTGTATTATTATTATTGCACAATTAACGTAATTAATAACATGCGTACTTTCATTGAGACATTAAGTGAAACAAAGAAGTACGAAAGATGACAGGACGTGATTTTCTTTCAAAATTCGCGCGACCTTCTGCGCGTTCTTCCTTATAATTGTTTTCGGTAGAGGAAGTGGAATACCGAGCTCGAGCGATTTGTTGAAAAAGAAAAAGGAACAAACGGTGGTAATTGTGCAATATGATTTGGTTTTGAAAACAAAGGAATAGATTAATAACATATTAATTAATTATGTATGTGGGTCGTTTGTGTAGTTTGTCTTAAAATGAAATGCAATTTAAAAGAGTGAAAGAAAAATGATTTCAGGAGGGTTTGAGATAATTGAAATAATATCATTAATTTATTAAATAAAAATGATTTGAAAATAATTAATAAATTATTTTCACATTTAGCTCTGTGACTTATGACTTACGTTACGTAAGTACGTTAAATAAATGCACATTAAAACAACTACTTCCCGGGCAAATGCCCACGCCGGACATTGTGAAAATGTGAAAATAATTTATTAATTATTTTCAAATCATTTTTATTTAATATATTTAAATTACTGTGACCAAGTGAATGAATACTCTTTTCTATTTGTATCATTAATTTAGTTTAAAGTAAAAATTAAACGTAAATTATTACTTTTCCTGGACCCCTGATCAAGGGAAAGTATTGTGATCGTAAAAAAATCGAATCACCAATTTTACCGAACATGCATTTGCTCCGTTTTGACGGAGTTTAACACGAGGGGAGTTTTTTTTTTTCATAGTCTTTTTTAAAATTTGACCAGAGTTCTGTTTGCTTGAGGGGCAAACAGAACTCTGATCAAAGAGTTTAATCAATTATTCAAATGAATTTTTGCACTAAAGTCAATAATAAAGTAGTTATAGCATTCTAAAATAACGTGAGTGCGAAGTTATTAAGTGCAACTTTACTCTTAGCGATTTTTTATAGCCTATATAGACAGATGGAAATCCTTATCGGTAAACCCATGTTCATCAAAAAAGAGAAGGTTACGAAAAATGCACCAATATTACTGAATATGATTTTGTAATTTATTTAATATGTATTTAGTATTTTTTGTTGTATATATCTGTTAATAAAGATTATTATTATTATTATTAGAAAGTTTTTGACAAATAAGTTAATCTTAATATTTTCGCTTATTTTTATCTCCGAAAATCTTTTTTTTTTTCAGTTTTTGTGTTCAATTTCATCCCCTTTGTTAAAACTGAAAAACTAGCACCTTGCTTTAAAGCTTTTTTCATGTTCATGACTTAATTCTTCTTTTGTGCAGTTGCATTTTCAAAAGGTGTTTTTATTTGCATAATAATCTTCGAGAACAATACGAAAAATACCGGGAAGAGAATTTTTACAATCCATTCATAAACCCGAAATGCACCTGCGCCCCAAAAACAAACAGTCCAACTTACACCTGCCCGCAATAAAGCAATAAACAACCCCCCCGCAGCCGCGATGAAAAACATCCCGAAAAATTCCAATGGGCGTATTATTTACACTTACACCCCATTATGCAAATCAGGTAGTTTATAATTTTCCTGGAAAGTGGCGCGCTTTATTTCGCGTAATTATCCCTCGGGGGGCGGTTGCGGGGATTAGTCTCCGATTGGATAATTGATTAAATAGTGCTCGTTATTAATTGTTGCTGTGTCCCGAGAGCTGGCGGGTTTTGTTCGTGAGAGATTTATAGGTTTTCAAGGGGGGTGGGAAATTATACACTCGTGTGAAAATTTGGCGTGGATTAATTTATGGGGATTATGTAAGGGTTGTGCCAAATATATAGACCAAGAATTTATATATATATATATATATAGTTTGTTTATTTACAGCGTATAGATTACGTTTTAAATCCAATTTAATTGGACGGTCAAATTTTATCCTTTATTTATACAAAATATTTGTTAATAATAACAATTATATACATTTAGAATGTTTTCAAAAACATTTGTAAGGTAGGAAATAAGGAAATTAATTGTTACACTCTACTGGAAAACTTGTCTTTATTTTGAAGTATACAAATCACGTTTTTATTTAAAGTTGTTCATTTACTAACTGTAAAAAATAATATAATAAATTCATAAAAATATTATAATTGAACAAAAAGCATTATTTAATGAAAAAAATCAATATATATTGTGTTATTTGAAAATGGATACTTTATTCTGCCTAACCCTAAATACAGCGTTAGGTACAATAAAGTATCCAAAATGTTTTTTATGTATAGTAGGAATACCATAGGCCCTAATTTTAAGCCTTGTGGCACATCTATGTTATTAATGTATTTATTTGATAAATATTTTTTCGATTTTACGTGCTGTTAACTTTTACTTTCTTTTTTCTTGAATGACATTCTTACTTATCGCTTTGTGAAATATTTTAAACTGAAGGATAAATTATATTTATTTATTTATTTATTTATTTAACGGATGTCCATTTAAGTAGATATATACATGTCTTAAATCTAAAATAAAATATGAATACAAATACAATTCAAATATAAATACAATAAAAAATGTAAAATACAAACAACAGATTAAAATATGTTATATTTTATAATTGTTCTAAAGGATTGTATATACAATAGTGTAACGAATCTAGTATTTAATTTATCCTTTAAAGTTTCTTGAATAACTTTCTCACTTATCACTTGTTGAAACATTTTGAATATTAAAAGGTAAATAAAGTAAAAACCTTGACACCCAATACGGGTAAAAGAGGATAAGATTAATACAGAAAGAAAGAAAGAAAGAAAGAAAGAAAGAAAGAAAGAAAGAAAGAAAGAAAGAAAGAAAGAAAGAAAGAAAGAAAGAAAGAAAGAAAGAAAGAAAGAAAGAAAGAAAGAAAGAAAGAAAGAAAGAAAGAAAGAAAGAAAGAAAGAAAGAAAGAAAGAAAGAAAGAAAGAAAGAAAGAAAGAAAGAAAGAAAGAAAGAAAGAAAGAAAGAAAGAAAGAAAGAAAGAAAGAAAGAAAGAAAGAAAGAAAGAAAGAAAAATTAAAATCACTTGATTTATTTCTCAAAAATATATATATATATATTGATAATGATGTAAAAGGCTAAACTAGTTGAATTATATTTTTTTTTGTGAAACAAATCAAGTGATTTTAATATAATAATAACAATATTTATTAAGAGATATATACAGCAAAAAATACTAAATAAATATTAAGAAATTACAAAATCAAATGTGTCTTTTATATCTGTTAATTGGCTATCGACCAATGGATTTTTCCGCCATTGATTTTAATTTTACTTTATTTACCTTTTAATATCCTTTAAATATTATTAATGCTGTATACGATTCGTTAGATAACTTATAATTAGTTTAGAGCTAGAGTAGTGAAAATTGTACATATAGTTTCTTCAAGAGAATTTCATGGTTCATACTGTCAAACGTTTTCCGAAAATCAAGAAAGGTTGCCTGTACGAATTCGTGGCTGTTAAATGCATCTTTCTACTAGATGCAAGGTGGCAGTTGTAGTGGAATAGCCATTTTTTCTCTATACTATTTTTCTACATTGCACACTGGAAGAAACTCCTCGCCAGGTTGTAATAAAATACCCAGATCCATCCTTAAAAAGCTTCCTTACGAAATCGATACACTTATCCTTATTTTTTTTGCAAAGAACATCGCGGCCATATTGGCTAAGCCATTAGCTCATATTTTCAATAATATTTTGATTACCGGCATTTTTCCAGTATTCTGGAAATCAGTAAAAGTGATTCCAGTATTTAAAAAGGGTGATAATCGGATGTAACGAATTAGAGACCAATTTCCTTATTATGTAATTTTTCCAAAATATTTGAACATTACATCTATAATTCGGTTAAATCTAACCTATCTTCTAAACAACATGGGTTTGTACCGAAAAGATCCACCATGACCAACTTAATTAATGTCACTCAGTATATCTCCTGTAATATGGACCAAAGTGTACAAACTGATGTAATATATACTGACCTATCTAAAGCATTTGTATGCCTTATAAAATATTGATTTCTAAACTGCACTTATTTGACTTGCCGGAATGTCTCATCAACGTAATACCTCGTCAACAGGTCCCAATATGTTGAACTGAGAGGACACAAATCACGTGACTACCTTGCTCAGAGCGGTGTTCCTCAAGGATCTAACTTGGGTCTTCTGTTGTTCTGTTTGTTCATTAACGATGTGGTGAATGTACTTGAATGTGATATGCTTATCTATGCAGATGATATAAAACTGTGACTGCCCAGACGATTGTGAAATATTACAGCATAACCTTAACAGGCTAAATACCTGGTTTAAGGACAATGGACTTTGTTTAAGTTCCACGAAGTGTTCAATAATGTCTTATACATGTAACGTACACTCCGTTTTGTACGATTATACAGTTGGTGGTGCTGTAATAAGCCGTGTTAATCGACCTGGTAGTAATTTTTGATAACAAACTAACATTTAATGCACACATTCTTAATATAACAAATAAAAGTAACAGACGGATTGGTTTCATTATCGAAACAACTAGAGACTTTAAGGATATGCAGACTTTGACTCTATTATTTAATTAATTAAACTCAATTATTGTGCACCCTTGTGGAGCCCCTACAAACAGCTCTACATCCGGCATGTTGAATCTGTGCAGCGAAGGTTTCTGAAATATTTATTCCTAAAAAGACATTGCATCTATCCTGTTCGCGGTTATCCTTACAACAATTTACTCTCAGAATTTAAGATGATATCCATTGCCAATAATTATAATCTCATTATTGTTTTCTCTCTGTATGGAATTCTACATAATCATATAGATGACATCCATTTATTAGAAATATTGTCTTTTCAGGTACAACGATTAAATGCTAGAAACTGTCCAACCTTTTCTTTCTCTACATCCAATTCTAAGCTATCTCTCCCAACCTTTTTCTTCTCTACACCCAATTCTAAGCTATATCTCCCAACCTTTTCTTTCTCTACACAAATTCTAAGCTATCTCTCCCAACCTTTTCCTTCTCTACACCCAATTCTAAGCTATCTCTCCCAACCTTTTCCTTCTTTACACCCAATTCTAATTTATCTCTCCTATTACAACAATGATCCACACATATCACCATATACAGCACGATGTGGATATATTTGTTGTTTTCCCTGAATTCAAAATTAAGGCTCAAGAGTGTATGTTTATTAACAAGTAAGTGTGGTTGTTGTAATTATATTTATCTATCTCTAATTATTGTCACAATATATTTTTGACTAAGTCACAAATATTTGTGACTTAGTCAAAAATATATTGTAATATTCAACTTGTAATATTTCCTTGTAAGATGTAATTATCTGTTGGGAATAAATATTATTATTATTATGATTAAAAAAATATTTAATTATTGTTATTCCCACCATTATTTTCCTCTACTATCCAATAGTCATTCTATTGGATAGTAAAATGAACAAAACTTGAAAGCATATTCTCATTATTAAATATTTTTGTTTAAGTTTCGCCCCATTTCATTATCAGAAGTGTGAAATATGCAAATTGAAATATAATTCAAACGCCGTGACACGATAAAAGCCCGTTTTCTGCTTTACGATTAAAACGTCGAAGGCCTCTCGAAAAGTTCCGGGGCGATTTAAACGAATGATCCCGATGGCACGGATCGCAATTAGTGATAAGCGCACGCGGGGCGGAGGGTGGAAACGGCTTAAGCCTAAGCTCTTCCCCTCACTATTTCAAAAGTTCTGTATGCAAAGGATTAAACGGGCTGGGCACTATCTTGGCCGTTAATCCCTTTCGAGATTAAGCAATTGACAATTTCCGCAATTTTCCCGCTGTTTAGGATAAAGCGCGCATTGATGGGGACCTTTCACGCGGCGCGGATTAATATCTGGATTTTTATGGATTAGGCTTTGTGCAGGTAGGTTCTCGGTAATGTGTGAATTCAGGTGAAATTTCTTTGAGGAGAAAGAGAGGGCTTAAAAAGAGGGAATGTATTGGAATGTTGAAACTTCACAAAATAGAGCTTTTAAGAAAAAAGGATATAATCCATATGCAAGGTATATACATAACTCCTCTCTATGCAAGACTCCTTGAATGCAGACACATTTCAAAACAACACGATTTAATTTATGGCATTCAATGCGAATCCTATTTTTTGATATTTTCTTATTTTATTAATTTTTTGTTAACTAAACGATAATTGTGATGGATATTCGGGCGCAGAAAAGTACCTGCTATCCGAATTGAACAAAAAATAGATATGCTGTGATTTTAAAAAAAAAGTCGACTATCGCTACTTTGACAGTACTCATCGTATTACCAATTTGGTGATATCATTAATTAAAGAATTTCCTGCCGTTTACAAATATATCTGGTTTGTTATAGTTTACTGCCAAAATAAAAAAAGTTAAAAGGGGGTTGAACACCAAACTGAATCACCCTGTATATACGCGAGACCACTATGAAATGTGAAAATTTAATTTCATTATACCAGTCAAAGAAATTAAAACTAACGAAAACAAATGATTTATTTTTATTTAGACAAACTAAATTAACAGGTGAATTATGTTGATATAAATTATACCTGCATTTATTTAATTGGCGTGTAAATGTTTGACCCAATAATTTCGGCAAATTTCCCCGAAAAGACCTTCTAACGTTGCAAATCCCGTCCTCGAGTGCATCCATTTCGACATCTGTCAACCGAATGTAACGAAACAAATGGCAACAGGATATTCCGAATAATAGCGATTTCATTATGGATGTGCAAGTGAGGCAACGATTGTTGTCCGATTTTTTTTTACTGCGCGCTAAATAATCGTCGCCGTTTCGATTTGGGTTATATCGTACTTCCAAACTGATAACCGATTTTATTAAATAATTCCTATATATATAAAAAAAGGAGGCGCCTTATCGACAAAATATATATATAAAAAAATGTTATCGGGTTGATAGTATTAATTAGAATTACATTTACTTCCTTTTTCGTTGAGTGTAATTCATTTGAATTTTTGTTGCGTGTATGTGTGACAATTTACAATAATGAATTGCTATAATCGTAAGTGATTTAATTATGTATTCCTAATTTTTTAGTGGAAGTTAATAAATTAGTGCATATTTTATATTTTAGGTCAAAAATTTGGAGTCAGTTAAAATCCCGCAGTATGAATTATTTTTGTAACTATTAAACAAAGTATGATATAAATGTGCGGTTTAAAAGAAAGAGATGGCCAAATAATTATTGGCAGTTAGTTAGAGTTACATTGCTGCGGTGATCAATGATGGAGTTAATTGATTGGTGGGATTTGGAGAGCTGGAAGAAAAGGATAGATCTATATTCAATTATAGTCTAGTAGTCTTAAGGCATGCAGGATTTTCACCAGATAAATTAATATGCATTGTTGTAATTAGATTTTATAGAAAACAATTATGAAAGAAATAATGAAAATCTGTCAGTTTTATGTAAATTTTAAATGTATAGTTTTAGCAACAAAAACGTGCTTAATGACAATTTTAATGATTTCACTAAATTCATTGTTAAAATAGCTTTACACGTATTACCTATTAATTTCATTGTATCTTCAATTTTTTTATTCTAACAAGAACTAGCGAATTTGGATGATATGTAATAAATGACTGTTTTTTTGTTAAACTAGGCCGATGTTTTCCTACCTAATGATAGGCTTCAACCATAAATTGTGTGAAATAAATTTGAAAACAGCCACTATATTTTATAAATTATATACTTTTTATAATTGAATATGGATCTATCCTTTTCTTCCAGCTCTCCAAATCATCCCACCAATCAATTACTTCCAAGTTAGAGAATATGACTGAGGACTCTCACAAAAATCAGTCAGGCCTTAAAATCATTTATATAATCCTTCAATTCAACTTCTCAATGATACCTCATATTTCTGTTAGAGAAACGCTTGCAAATCATTTACGCAAAAATGTGTACATTCTTGTAACTTCCGTTTTATTTTTCAATTCCATCTACATCAAATTTCCACCATGCCCCCTAAATTAAAAAAAAATTATTCATCGTATTATTTCATTTCTTCATCCTTTAACGACGAACGTTAATTACTAAACAAACAAATGTCAACATAAAGTAGAAAGAATATTTCAAAGTTCTGTACAAATAGCAATATAAAGTAGAAAGAATATTTCAAAGTTCTGCACAAATAGAAACATAAAATAAAAAGAATATTTCAAAGTTCTGCACAAATAGCAACATAAAGTAGAAAGAATATTTCAAAGTTCTGTACAAATGGCAGCATAAAGTAGAAAGAATATTTCAAAGTTCTGCACAAATGGCAACATAAAGTAGAAAGAATATTTCAAAGTTCTGCACAAATAGCAGCATAAAGTAGAAAGAATATTTCAAAGTTCTGTACAAATTGCAACATAAAATAGAAAGAATATTTCAAAGTTCTGCACAAATGGCAACATAAAATAGAAAGAATATTTCAAAGTTCTGCACAAATAGAAACATAAAATAAAAAGAATATTTCAAAGTTCTGCACAAATGGCAACATAAAGTAAAAAAAAATATTTCAAAGTTCTGCACAAATAGCAACATAAAATAAAAAGAATATTTCAAAGTTCTACACAAATGGCAACATAAAGTAGAAAGAATATTTCAAATTTCTGTACAAATGGCAGCATAAAGTAGAAAGAATATTTCAAAGTTCTGCACAAATGGCAACATAAAGTAAAAAAAAATATTTCAAAGTTCTACACAAATGGCAACATAAAGTAGAAAGAATATTTCAAATTTCTGTACAAATGGCAGCATAAAGTAGAAAGAATATTTCAAAGTTCTGCACAAATGGCAACATAAAGTAAAAAAAAAATATTTCAAAGTTCTGCACAAATGGCAACATAAAGTAAAAAAAAATATTTCAAAGTTCTGCACAAATAGCAACATAAAATAAAAAGAATATTTCAAAGTTCTACACAAATGGCAACATAAAGTAGAAAGAATATTTCAAAGTTCTGCACAAATGGCAACATAAAGTAAAAAAAAAATATTTCAAAGTTCTACACAAATGGCAACATAAAGTAGAAAGAATATTTCAAATTTCTGTACAAATGGCAGCATAAAGTAGAAAGAATATTTCAAAGTTCTGCACAAATGGCAACATAAAGTAAAAAAAAAATATTTCAAAGTTCTGCACAAATGGCAACATAAAGTAAAAAAAAATATTTCAAAGTTCTGCACAAATAGCAACATAAAATAAAAAGAATATTTCAAAGTTCTACACAAATGGCAACATAAAGTAGAAAGAATATTTCAAAGTTCTGCACAAATGGCAGCATAAAGTAGAAAGAATATTTCAAAGTTCTGCACAAATGGCAACATAAAGTATAAAGAATATTTCAAAGTTCTGTACAAATTGCAACATAAAGTAGAAATAATATTTCAAAGTTCTGCATAAATGGCAACATAAAATAGAAAGAATATTTCAAGGTTCTGTACAAATAGCAACATAAAGTAGAAAGAATTTTCAAGGTTCTGCATAAATGGAAAAACACTGCCATCCGTTATGAAAGCGTTCCAAAGTCTATTTTTGAATCGTTTCCAATTCAGCATTAAAATCTTCAACTAAATCTAAACATTCCAGAGAATAGAGAAATGAGATACTATTATCTGAATCGCTCATCAAGGAAAAAATGAGCTGAAGTGAATTCTATGATGTAATGCATTTTACATCATAGAATTGATAGTGGATTGATTTTCAAAGAAGCAAAATTGGTTTGCAGAAGTAAATTCTATGATGTAAAATGCATTACATCATAGAATTTATTTCTGCAAATCAATTTTGCTTCTTTGAAAATCAATACACTATCCATATTAACCTCCAATTGCCGGACAGCATACCTCGAAGATCGTTAAGCTGGCATAGCCTTGTTGGACATTAGAAACGGTTTTGATTCTGTTTTAGAAGAATCTCTCTCAATATCCTTTCGCACCCCATTAATATCAATGTCAGTTTTCTTGATAACAGATCTTTTCAATTAAAAATCCGACAAATCCTATCTGCTTCTTTTGCCTCAAATATTTCCTTCTACAAGGATTCCCTTTCGTCATAAATCCTTTATATCCAAGTCCATCTAATCCAGATCCTAAATTTATTAATAAAATAGTCGGGTTTTCCTCCTTCTTGCAAATGACACTGATAAATAGCACTCGTAGCATACAAAACTTGGTTTGCCAAATGGTCTATCTCAATAAACCCCAACAAATCAAATATCCTTGTAATCTTCTTTATGTTGGTTGTTGGTTGTGGGAAATTAAATTATTTGAATAAATCTCCTTTCACAATCTACATAAATAATTACACTCTTCATATCTCTAATATATGTAGATACCTAGGTACAACCCAGGTTTGTCGGTGTCTATCAAATCTATTGTTTATTAGTCAGTCAATGATTCTAAGTTACCATGGTAAGTTACATGACTAAGCAACACGCCCAAATGATACAACTCTATTATAAAAAAAATATTCATTAGTGCAAACGTTGTGCGCGATGCACCCATTTTATGATGCGGTGGCCCTTCAAAGTCGACTCTCCAACGTTTGTTTGTCAAATTTAAGACAACCGGTTCAGTAAACAATCAGCCAACAGGAAAACCCGAAGCAGTCAATTTTTTGCCGTGCACAAGAACTCCGATTTTCGCAGACTTCAACTTTACGAATTTTGCATCGCGACTTGGGCCTTCAGCCGTACAAAATCCAACTGACCCAGCAGCTAAAAGCTAAAAAATGACCATAGACAATACCATTTGTTCGCTGGCTGCAATTTACCGATGCTCTCAAAGTCAACATAAGCCAGGCCATCGCTCAAATTTAGCCGGATCTATGAGCAGAATCATTGAAAATTGAATTGATAATGATAAATTTATACTTGTCATTATCAGTTCAGTTATTAAATATAAATAATAACTATAACAATTTACACTTCTTATTATCAAACTTAACTTTCTTTTGAATTTAAACCAAAAGTTCAGTTTATTAATGAAATTAAATTAATGAAATGAAATAATTAAACAAAATTAAAAAAAAGAATTTGAAAATAATTAATAAATTATTTCCTCTTTTAGCTACTATGACAATTTGACTTACGTTACATAAGTACTATAACAAATGTCTAATAATAGACATTTGCTGTTGCATAACAAAAACATATTGTATAATTCAATAATTTTGAATCGAAAATATTTAATGCAAAAAAACAAAAAAAATAAAATAAAAGTTACGCAATATAAGGCTATCTACAAACACGTGTTTCGGGATTTCATCCCTCATCAGTACAGCTGGGTCTTACGTAATTGCAAAGTTGTTAAATAAATTGATTAAAATTAATTAAAACGCACCGTCTCCTATTTCTTTTTATTTAATTTATTTTAATAACTGTGATTTAAGTTTCTATTGTTATTAAAAAAATATATTTGTTTTGCTTTTGCATCGGTTTTAAACGCATCCTTTTTCTATATCTATATATCCTTTTTTTTATATGTAAGAAATGTAGTCTGATTTATTCAAACTTTAACTTTTGTCAAATGATTGAAACTATAAAATTCTCTTAAATATCTAGTAATTTATATATAATTTCCCAGCAATTTTACTTTCAAAAAATTAAAACGCCGTTTTTGATAAATTACGAAATTTATATAATTCGGAGAATGTTCCACAATCAATCAATCTTACTTTCAACAATTAAAACACCATAATTTTTGATGTGTTATTATGAAACCTGACAAATCGCGCAGCTAATCAAATTACGCGATCCGAAAACGCGGTGGAGTAAATCTGGCCGTTTTGCCGCGTCCTTGGCGAATAATTTCGTTATATCCGTTGTAATAGCAATAATAATAATAATAACAGCGTAAATGGCATAAAATCGTTAATGGCGGGAGCACTTATTAAAATTATAATAAAACAACCTTCAGAAAACGAGAATCGAACGCAACGCAACGCGGCGGGGAATCAAATGGGTGAAGGAACTACGTTTGCCTGCGCACACACGGCTCGGCTGAATATTCAGTTGAACTTTTTTTTGTACGGTGCGTACGGTTCATAGATAAATAGACGTTGCCTGTTTTTGATAAGATTACAAGTTCGAAATGTAAATTAACGAATAAATATAAATATGAGGTGTGAGAAACGTGAAATGCGCCTAATTTGATAAGAATAAATATATATATATATATATATATATATATATATATTTGTAATATGATTGTATGTTGTAAACAATTAGAATGAAGAATTCCGTAAAATTAAAGTTAAAGAATAAAGATGTTTGTATATATAATAGATCATATTATATATACAAACATCTTTATTCTTTAACTTTAATTTTATTTTACGGAATTCTCCATTCTAATTGTTTACAACATACAATAATTTACATATTTGTATATATTCAGGTAGTTATTCATAAACTCTTAATAATTAATAAGTAATTCAGACAATATGATAACAAAAATTTATTATAACAATATGTACAGTTCTGTTAGTAGTCTGTCATGGGCTATCGACCATTAGTCTTTCTGCCCTGTATGAATTTATGGTGATTTGCAAATTAAAACTATGTTAATAATACAAAAAAAAAGGATTTATTCACTTGGTCACAGGAAAAAATTAAATAAAACATCTCCGGGTAAATAATTATACTACTACTACAATATCTTTATTCAAAGTTATTTGTTTTACATATATTTACAATATTTTATGGTATATTTGTTTCTTTCTTGCTTGCTTGAACAGGCTATCGACCTATGGTCTTTCCGCCAAAAATAATTATATTTTCAAAGCCATTTCTTATCGTTCCTAGTGATCCTACAATCATTGGTATAACACTGGTGTGAGTGCTCCACATACATGATATTTCTATATCTAGGTCTTTGTACTTTGATTTTTTTTTTCACTGTATTTAGCATAGACGTTGGCATCATCAGATACATATAATTATTATTACAAACACTCAAAAATAAAAATAAAACATTTTTTTAAGAAAAAAATGAGAACGATAAACAATGAATTTCTGCGATCGGAATGTAAAAACGCTCTGAATAGTGTAACCTTTTCCTAATTTAAGACACCTTGCACCTTTTATCGTTTTCAAGATCATGTTATATCAGTAGTAAAATAGATTCTTTTAAATTAGTGAAACAAATGAAGTGTATTTTTCAAACTATTAATATTGTGATCATGTTTCATCAAGTAATTAATGAGAACCAAATCAAAGATCTTTTAAATCCATTATTCATCTTTTATTCTGGATACAGTTGTTTAACTACTTCATTTTTTTTGTACAAGTTATCGTTTGCAACGATCCAAATTCTCTTCCTGAATATGCGACTGTTTGAAAGTGAATACTTCACGTAACTTAAAACCGAACAGTGTATTGTTATTCTTGGAAAATATTGATTTTTTATTTGCACGAATTTCAGTCCCATTTGTAATTTCTTTTCATGTGCACGCACGCAGCAGTTTTGTTTTCATTTGCACGCAGCTAAGTGTAATAAATTGATATTTTGATATTTTTAGCAAATTATTGTAGTTGTGAGAAGCTTATTTGCAAAAAATGTAGCAGTTAAACAAAGAATCTATTTTAGCCACTGAAATTGTGAAAAATGATTATAATTAAAGTATGCACAATAAATATATTTAAAGTCCTTCACCGGTTATTACAATCAAAGCACGCGGCTGGTAAGGATCGTTCAATTTAATTAATTTAATGCAATTCGTTTTTTTTTTTTAAATTTGATTTCAGTTTGATTTAAATTGAATTAATTTGATTTAGTATGATTTTATTTAGTATAATTGGTTTAATTTGATGAGATTCAACGTAACTTAAGTAAAAATGTCACAAAGCTAAATGTGGAAATAATTTATCAATTATTTTCAAATTTTTTTTATTTAATTTCTTAAAATAACTGTGACCAAGTGAATGAATACTATTTTCTATTTATAAATATAGGGAAGTTTTTTATATATATTTTTTTTTATTTAGTGTTTAGAAGAAAATCCAGTCCAAAATTTGTATATTTTCTACTTCCATTCTTAAATCAGCATTCACTTGACCGTGATATTTTCAATATTTAAAAGTGCAACGCCAAAAAAAAAGAACTACAATAATACTGAAATAGTCGTTAGTGAATTTTTTCTAATTTCCAAAAGTAGTTTGAAATCCTTGAGCACGGCGGAATCATTCTTCACAGCCGGGCGAGCACAAATTTCACAATTAGCGACAATTCAATTAATCTCATTGCGAATTAAGTCGCGATTGTAATTTAAATCCGATTCCGAACGCCGCCTCCACTTCAGTTTTCGACACAAAGGAAGAACGGCCGCTCTTTGGGAAATCGTCGTAGAATTCACCAAGTGCCGGTTCACAATTCGGCACTGGCGAATTGGGTCCAGGTACACGCGGGCCAGGTGTTCCCCCCCATCTTTTTTTCTTCCGAAAACGCTATTATTCTTCGAAAATGAATTCGATTTCTTAATTCTTTTGAGTCTGTCGGGGTTTTGAATGGGCGCGGATGAACACAATGCGAGCGTTAGAGGACACCTGGAAGGTAAGGAGGATTGTTACATTTTCCACGTTCTGTAAATAATTTGTTTTGTGTTTGTATGAGTGGGATTTGGTTGGTTTGAAGATGGTTAAAGTTATATTTAATGAAATGTTCAGCCACTATTCATCTAGCGTATGGATAACTGATGATGGCCATTTCTTATCAGACTAGTGTGTTCCATGTGTAATGCCTTGATGAAGGGGGCTAAACGGAAATTGTGTTGTGGTTATTTTACTCTTATCCCGAAAGATATTCTCATTTTGTTTGTTGTCCCAATCAGGTTGATTGTTTCCACTTTTGTCTCTTTTTACCTGAACCACTTCGGACTTCCCTATATATACCCGATATTAAACATAATAAATTAAAGACGACGCAAGCGCCACCTTTTGCCTAATTTCAGTGACGTTTGCGTCGTTTTTATTTTTTTATGATTTATATTTAATATTTCTGTTCATCCGCTTGCGTTTACGCTGATTTAAATTTGCTGACATGCAACTACTATGTATACTAAAAATAATAATTGGCATTGAAACATTTTGTTTCATTCTCAGGGATTAGTTGGCACCTTCTCTTGCCTTGTATATTAATAATTGATTATTTAAAATAAATATTGGAGAAGAAGGCGCCTGGAGATTACACATTTTTTTTTATTAATATTATCAAGACCAAGTCCATATTGGGTAATGGGTCCTCAAATATTTCTACAAACAGTGCACGGATAGGTATCGCTGGATTTGTGTTTATTTTCTTACAGTTGATATCTTGCGATAAGAAAGGAGATAAAACAATTTAACCTAAATTGCATTCCTAAAAATAGAGACCATTTCCACGTAAAATTATTTATGAATTATGAAATGTTATAATTATGCACACTTTTACCATCGAATAACAAACGAATAATTAATAGAAAGTAAACATAATTGATGGTTGAGGCTTTTACCTGATGAAAAATATTTGTATATAAAGCAATGTTTTTTTTTAAGTTTTTGAAAAATATTTGTATATAAAACAATGTTTTTTTAAGTTTTTGAAAAATATTTGTAAATAAAACAATGTTTTTTTTTAAGTTTTGCAAAATTTATTGTAGACACTTCAACAACATACAATTTGTTTTAAAATACCCTGTATATTGAATACAAATCAGCATAAAAAATATTCTTAACATTAAGAATTTTGAGGGTTAGGGTTGAATGTTTAATGATACTACCGAAGCAGGTATTCCACAAGGCTCCATTTTTTTACAAAAGAAAACAAAGTAGTCCTAACAACATTAAACCTGCATATGGAATACAAAACAGTATAAATATTCTTAACATTAAGAATTTTGTGAATTAGGGGTGAATGTTTAGTGATACTACCGAAGCAGGTATCTTACAAGGCTCCAATTTGTTCACAAAAGAAAACATAGTGGCCGTTTGCACTTCTAACTACATTAACACTAATAAATTAAAGACGATGCAAGCGCCACCTTTTGCCTAATGAAACATTTCTTTGAATACATTAACACTGTATATTGAATACAAATCAGTGTAAATACTCTTAACGTTAAGAATTCTGAGGGTTAGGGATAAGGGTTTAGTGCATGCTTCAAGAAAAAAGTTTTACAAGGAAGCAATCGTCATTTAATAAAGAAATAATTTATGGACAAGAATACAAAGTCTATAAGTTTAAAAATTATGTTGAGAAAAAAGTATAAATATAAGTATAAAGCTGCGTTTAATGACACCACTGAAGCGGGTATCCCACAGGGCTCCAATTTTTCCACAAAACGTAACGTAAGTCAAAATATTACAGTAGTTAAAGAGTGAATAAAAAAATAGTAATTATTTTGAAATTCTTTATATTTAATTTATTTTAAATAATTGTTACAATGCGAATACATCCCTTTTTTCCATTACATTATTATTATTATTCATCTTCCTGATGATGCCATTGTATTGGCAAAACAATTACAGCAGTGTCTCTATAATACATTTTGTGAAACTTAAAAAAATAAAAAAATAAAAAAATAATAAAATGTTGAATTTTTACTTTCCCCAAACCCCTCTCTAAGAGAAATCGTAAAAATATTTGAATCGCCAATTTAAACGGATATGCACGTTTTGAATGGAAAGATCTAAAAAGCTTTTGATCGCAATTAAAACTCATTAAGTGTTGTATATTTTACAATAAAATAATTCAAAAGCGAACACCTCCCTATCTTTACAATGAAATAATATTCCGTTCGAATGTTCATAACATTAATGTGAGGTTTAGAGGAACTATCTCGCCAAAAAACACATCATTTTTTGAAACATCATTTACTTACAATATTTACAAAATATATAACAAAATTCCGCCTCACCTCAAAAACCTTCACAAACTTTAAATTTAAAGAAACATTGAAAATTTTAATATTAAATAAGGAAATGAATACTCTTTACTATTTATATTAAATAAGGAGTTTTGATTTCATGTCAGACGTATATGTAATGGAATTGGATTGTATGACAATACTAGTTATAACCTAAACTAGTATTGTCATACAATCCAATTTTGTTTTGATTATTGTATATATTTAGTTATAATTCGTATGCACGTTTGTTATATTTTTTTGCGTTATAACAAGTTAAGTGGAAGAGCAGTTTTAGTTGGCCTCAACTAACTGAACTTCGCCTGTTCTGTAATGTAATTAAAATTATAAAATTATTTTTTTCTTGAATATAGACAATTTATTATTATTATTATTCTTTTGGGATACCTTGTATTTACTTATATATATTCTCCATGGAACGTGAGGCTTAAGGAAGGACCGTGTGACTTATTTTTGTTAATATTTTTATCTAAAAATTAGTCAAAGAGTCACACTACCTAAAGCTTTTCACTCATTTTCTGTACACCTTGTATAGTGATTTAAAACTGAAATGCCCTTGTACATTCTGCCTTTTTTTTTTTCGAAAAATTCATCCAGTAGTTCTTTTCCCAAGTCCTTTCTAATTTTGTCCATTATTTGATTAATTTTCTAAAACCAATAATTAGTAATGATTTAATAATAAACAACACGCTTGCATAAATTTCTTGTAAGTAGTTATGTAACAACAGCAAAAAGAAACTAATAAAAAGAAAAGAGAAGCGATGGCGATGGAGATTATGAAGAGATTTCGATAATGCATTACGTAACGGCGCCCTTTAAACAATTATTTGGAAGTGGCCGGGCGGCAATTTTCGTGCTTTTACTGCCGGACCGTAAACTGTTACAAAACAGCAATAAATTTGGCCATTAGTTTGGTTTTTATGACACTTTTAAACACAATATACTCGTACCTGGTCTGCCCGCAAAGCGCGCGGAATTAAAAGAAAAGAAAAAAAAATGGAAAACGGTCGCAATGAAAATCACTGAACTTGGCGTGTTTAATGTGACATGATTTCATTAAGGTTTTTTTTTTATTTTTTTTAACAGTATATTTTAGCTATTACATAGAAATACAAAACCAAATATTGAGGAACATGATGATAAAAATAGTTTTGATAGTTATTTATTTGCTTGAATGATTTATGATTGCAATTTTCGTTCCGAAATTCATCCAATTCTATTCCCAAGTTCTTTCTAATTTTGTCCATTATTTGATTAATTTTCTAAAACAAAATAATTAGTAATTCTCGAACATTGAGATTTTTTCAGAAGGTGAGCATTATCATATTCATAATGGATTTATTTATTCACTTGATCACAGTTATTTAAATAAATTAAATAAAATATTTTCTAAAAGTTTTTAAAGATGCCTACAAAATCCAGATAATATGATATAAACAAAATAAAAAAATCAATAACAACTTCCTCAGCTAAGATTTTCAGGTAAAATCTATAACAAAACAAAATCCTTGTCAATACACCAACAGTTAACAAAAAAATACCCCAAACATTTCACTAACTAAATAGAAAAAAAATAAACCACTGTTCTCTTTCAAATTGTTCACAGCGTAAGAAAAATCGGTACAAAGCTTCCCTTGCGAAATAATACGAGCACTTTTTCTCCCCGCTCAACAATGCGATTCCCGAAAATTCTCAAATTCTCCGCACCCCCGCGGGGCGTGTACAAATCCCTTTCGCTCGGAGCCGGCGCACAAAAGCACATTATGAACCATACAATTTTCGAAAAATAAATTGCAACTTCCGAATTTGCTTGTACGAGCGTTAAATTTGATTATAATCGCTGCTGAAAAAAGAAGAAAAAAAACGAAGATGGCACAGGAAGTAGGTTTTTTTCTTCTTTATTTCGAGAATGTTTCTTGGGGAGGCTTATTTTTGATGTTTTACGGGATGAAATGGCGTTGAGAATTGGGCCAGGGGATTAAAAACACATGGCACGATAAATCAGGATTAATTTTACGCGGATGGAATTTATTTATAAATACGTTTCATTGTGTAATTTCGGGGGATCGGGATAAGCAATGAGATTTTTTCGAGTGTGTAGAATGTTTTGACACGTTATTTTGGTATTTATGGTATCTGAATAGGATTTAATAATCAATCAATGAAATTCATTTAATAATAATAATCTTATTTAAATAATTAAAGTCTCTACAATAAACAACCAACATAAAAAAGATTAATAATAATCTTTATATGTAATTTTTTTTAATTCAAGAATATTTAATGCAAAGAACTAAACACGTTACGAAATATAAGACACAAGTTTCGGGATTTATCTCTCGTCAGTACAGTTTCGGCTTATAAAAGTTGTTAAATTAATTAAGCGTACCGTCCCTACTGTGATCTCAGGTGAAATTGATCAAGCTCGGCGACGGACGATTATCGAAAAATAGATTATTTCGTTTTCGATTATTGAAATAATCGATTTTGCCCATCACTAATTAAGATTAAGGAGCGGCCGGCTGGAATCGCGATCAAAGTACTAACAAAGTATTATGACATATGAAGTCATAACGAGAGGAATGACGTGAAACTTAAAAAATCACAAATGAAAAATATGAAGACCAATGTTCTATGTTTTTTTTTTTTTTCAATTTGAGTCTCATTAATCACTTGGTAAAACATTTTAGTAATATTAGGAATTGTTAAGTGGTTTGTTTTACACGCAACCAAGTGAAACTTACTTAACAATTCCTAATATTCTATTTCAATTTTTTGGCAATTAAAAAAAAATCATGAAAATCGGTTTACGGAGATTATTACCATCTTAGCACCCTCGTGGAGACACAGACCTGGCTCATCTGCAACTCCCCGTTGAGAGGATGAACGAATTTGTATAATTGACCAATATTTATATGAAAAGGATTATTTTTAGCATGGTAATAGAAAATAAGATTGGAGAGGAAAAGTATTGTATTATTATGATTTATATAATATAATTATAAATAATTATTGTGACAAATAAAATTGAGAAATGATGGATAAGTCTCTAGAATAGAAAAATAGCATCATTGCTAGAAGAGCTGACGGAACACTATTACGCGCTGTATTTTATACAGTCTATGTGCAAATATTCAAATATTCTTTATTTGTTAAATGTTAAGGCTTCCACTTGGTTGTACACTTTTAACTTTGTTTTGCACAACTATTTTTTTATTTGGTGACTATAGTTTCGACAACATTAGCGTGTCATTATCAAACTCTTAAAAGTAAAAGTAAAAAATAAAAAAATAAAGGCGACGCAAGTGCCACCTTTTGCCTAAAATTAGTTGTGCAAACAAAGTTAAAAGTAATCATAATAAATTAAAGACGACGCAAGCGCCATCTTTTGTCTAATTAAGTGTGAAAATTAAAAGTGTTTTATTAAATTACTATATAAAGAATAAATGTGTATTTTTCACCGTATTCATAATGCCACGTGTTATACATAGTTGAAGAGAGTTGCAGCAACTTATTTGGTTTCTGGTGGAGTTGAATAATATCTTCATTTATTATTCTACAGATAATAATTAATCTTAGTCGTCTTTTTTTAGTGTGATTTCCTTTAATAAAAAAACACACACTAAAAAAAAGACGACACGAAAATATTTTGGGTGTTGTATTAAAGAGCCCACTGCTTTCAAAATAAAACAACAACTTAAGGTTGCCGTTTAGTGGAAAGAGATGGATATATAGTAAAATGAAAATAATCGTTTGAAAATAGAGCTATTCTTTTGGATTTCATAATATGAATGTGTATTTACATTTTTTATCTACCAAGTATAAAGTATCAGTCTAAATAAAAAATAAATCGTTAATTTTCGTGTATCACGTCAATTTAGTAGTTTAAGTTAGAAAAGAAAATTGTAAGATATGATGAAATTAATAGGTCATGTTTGCTAAGTTATTTGAATGCAGAATTTAGTGAAATCCTTTAAATTTTCATTGCACAAGTTTTTATTAGCAAAAATGTAATTTGAAATTTGCTATAAATTTGATCAATTTTCATTGTTTTTCATAATTATTTTTCACAGAAACTAAACATTAAAATGATTTTTAATTTATCTGATGAAATTCCTGATTATTTTAATGTATAATACAATATTGTTCATTGATCACAACAACAATCTAACTCAAATTAGTGATTGCCCATATTTGTATAGCTCTTTCTTTTAAACCGCACCCTTAATAAATCCACAAGTGCATAAATAAACCTGAAGTTAAGAATGAATTATATATCACTTGTGATTTATAGCTATCATAATTCTTCCATGGAAAATGATAAAAAAAAACTGTGTTATATAGAAGACGTGGGTAAACAATTTTCTAATGTAATCTGTTTCTAATGCTTCTTGAAATTACAATGAAATTAAATTTTTTGGCAATGATCAATAAAATTCGATCAATCCCTCTTAAAATCTCATTTGTCTCAAAAACTAAAATTGAACTACAATGGCCAGCTTTTCAAAATAATCTGTTTTTGTTGCATTGTACAATATGTAATTGCTATGCAACAGCAAGTGTCCATTATGTAATTCAATGTTTGGAGGATTATAGGCCGGAGAAGTAGTTGCTTTAATGGATATTTGTTTTAAAGTATTTACATAACGTAAGCCGAAAAACAATGGAACGACTAAATATCGAAGTTTATATAAATATTATTTGAAATAAATATGAATGAATTATTAGAAATCAACCAATAAAACACAGATTATAATAAAAATCAATATATCTATTCATGTAAATTTCCATAGAAATTTTAATAAAACAAATTTTAAATTCTCTTGAAAATGGGCACGAAACTAGTCGAGAATTTAAAGTTATTTAATCTAATCTGTGTTTTATTGGTTGATTTTTAATAATCTATTCATATTTATTTCATACAAAATTAATTTCTAATTCATGTTTTATTATTAATAAAACATTAATAATTCATGTTTTATTAATAAAAACAATTAATTAAAGTTGTTCCTCGACACCCAATACGGGTAAAAGAGGATAAGATTAAGAAAGAAAGAAAGAAAGAATTAAAGTTGTTTATAAAACTAAAATTTATTTATAATTTATTTAATTTAAATAAATCCATTTTTATGCAAGGTATTTAATAATAGCAGCAACATATTTTAACTAAAGTTTCAACAATAGTTAAGAAAACAAATATTTTTTTAAAATATGCAAATTTACAACAATATAATACACATAATTTACTAAATTAGGCACTAATACGCATAATTACAGAATTCAAATCTGTAATTTATGTTACAACCGAAAAAAAAAAATCCCCCCAAAAAAAAGCAGAACATATTCAAATCTGGAAATTCGATATCCAGCGGACCCCATGTAAAATATTTAAATTGATAATGTCGCAACAAACGCAAACGGCATATGCACGCTATATAAAACACAAATCAATGAATACGTTATCCTAGATATTTAGCATAATTTAAAGCGCCGCGCGACATTGACATGGATTTCGAAAATTTCAATATTGTTCGAAAAAAAATTGCCCAACGCTCCTATGAGCATGGACGAGTGTGTTTGTATATTTACCCAATTATTCCCCAACAGCTTTATTATTCCTTTTTTTTGTGGAAAACGTACCTATTTACCCACTTACATCACGCTTATTGATAAGGAATGAAACTACTTCTATTTATTATTGCGATGTTTACGTTGTCGTTCGTTATCTGAGGCAGATTTTGCAATTGAGGAAATGCTCGATGGTACCTGATTCGGTTTATGTAAAAAAAAAACGGTTGATTGGGTTTTATATAAATCAGCCTTGACATTTTATGAATCGAGAATAAGGAATTGTTCCGTAGTTTGTAATTGGGTGGACCAATCAAATTAGATCAAATTGTTTGACATTTTTAATGTTTTTAGTTTAGTATTTTTATTATAAACCGGTTAAGTACTACAAAAGATTTGAAAATAAAAGTTGTTTGCCATTAAACAACATATTTTACAAACAATATAATCACGGATAATTATAGTTATCTGTGATTGAATGTAACTACATAGTTAATATGTTAAATAGAAAAGTGTATTCATTCACTTGGTCACAGTTATTTAAATATATTAAATAAAAATGATTTGAAAATAATTAATAAATTATTTCCACATTTAGCTCTGTGACTATTGACTTACCTACGTACGTTAAACAAATGCACATTAAAACAACTACTTCCCGGACAAATACCCACGCCGGACATTGAATTACATAATGCACACCTGCTGTTGCATATCAATAAAATATTGTATAGTGCGTAACGTAAGTCAAAAGTCACAGAGCTAAATGTGGAAATAATTTATTAATTACTTTTCAAATAATTTTTATTTAATATATTTAAATAACTGTGACCAAGTGAATGAATACTGTTTTCTATTTATTTTAATTTATTGGTTATGTGAAGGGAAATGTGATAGTGAAATAATCATTCAATTAACTCAATTTAGTATGATTAAATAATAAATAAATATTTTTTCAGGTAAATTCGTATACGTATATAAATATAATATTGTGCTCACGCCGTTTTTATTTATTTAATGCAATTGAAAAGCCTCATTTTCAAATTTCAATTTCAATTTACTTTATTAACGGAATCGCCATTTCCAAATTAGAATTATAATTACATATTAAAAAATTTATAAGAAAAGTGTGACGCTATAAAAACATTACAAAACATATGTATAAAAAAAAGGCAAATTACCAATCACAAATTAAATTTAATTACACCCATCAATAATTAAAAGCGATTTATTAATAAGGAAACATTTATAAATCTCTCTTGGATATCGAATGCTGGACTTATTTTGATTCCGTGAAATGTAACTGTAGTGATAATTGCAGCGGCGAGAAAAAGAAAGAGAAAAAATGTGTATAAAGATTGTGCGATATATCCTCGTCGCAAATTAATAACTGAAAACTGCTAATTAGGATGAACGCCATGTTTGATAAACCGCTGTAATTAGGTGTGAATTATCTAAACGAGTGCAATAACGGTGTAATCTTAAAGTAGTACATTCATATCAGACGACGTGTACTATATGTTTATATTTACATACACACAAACATCTTTATTTTGAAGAATATGTATAGAATAACAATTACATATATTTTACAATCCGTCTATATTTATATATTTTCTTCTAAACTGGCTAGCGACCTGTGGTCTTTCCGCCAATATTTATATTATCGTGCGTTATTTTTTTTATTGTTGCTGTTGTATTCTTAGACGTGGTTTTTAATATATGTAACCCATTCATTAATATAATTAATGGTTTTAATATTTAGATATTGGTAGTTCATATTGTATGAAATAAATATGAATTTATTCATATTTATTTCATACAATATGAATTTTATAAAATTTTAAATTCCCTTGAAAATAGTCTAATAACCCGAAACTAGTCGAGAATTTAAAGTTATTCAATCTAATCTGTGTTTTATTGGTTGATTTTTAATAATCTATTCATATTTATTTCATACATTCATTAATAGCTTGTATTTTTTAATAATAATAATTTATTTAAGCCCAATAGCCAGAAGCCAAAACACAGACATAATTAAAATTACAATACTTATTTAAAATTTTAGTATATTAACAAACCACTGAAAGACAAATATAATAAAAACATGTATAAAAAAATAAATTTAATAATGTGAATAAACATAGGATTAATGATGTAATACACTGTACGAGATTTTTATGAATAATGCGTATAAATATAAAGCTAAAAAGATACATTCATAAAAATCCCTCCATAAAAATATTTCAATCCTTTCAAGACATAGACAGTTAAATTGACCCTGATCGATTCAATAGACAGTTTAACAATAACGATCAACGACAAAATAAATTGCAATAGAAGATAAAGACAATTAATTATAATTAAATAAAAATGATTTGAAAATAATTAATAAATTATTTCTATATTTAGTTCTCTGATATTTTGACTTAATAATTATTATTTAATAAATAAAAATTATTTGAAAATAATTAATAAATTATTTCCACATTTAGCTCTGTGACTTTTGACTTACGTTAAACAAATGCACATTAAAACAACTACTTCCCGGGCAAATACCCACGCCGGACATTGAATTACATAATGTACACCTGCTGTTGCAAATCAATAAAATATTGCATAAAGCAACAAATTTTGATGCGAGAAAAAAATAATGCAAAAACAACAAAAGGAACGTTACTTAATATAAGCCAATATAATTATAAGACAGGCGGAAAGACCTATTGACAAGAAATCTTTACATTTTCAAAATATTTTATATTGTTATTAGTATTATTGTAAACTCAAAAAAAAACTTATGAATAAAGATGTGTAACTAACTATAAAGCAAAATACAGAAAAAAAATCGTTGATTTGTTTGTCAGCAAATCTACATATGTTAAAAATAGAAGAATAAAGAATGAAATACGTACGGAAAGTGGGCAGGTAAAACATATTTAAATGACGAGTTACATTAGATGAAATATGTTGCATCCGGAGAAAATCCATATTATCTTTGAATAGATTTTCTAAGAATAATGCGCAATGTTGTTTTCCTTGCAACGTTAATGGAAGCAGATTGAATGTGATTTTTAAAAACATATTATAAAATAAAATTGTAAAAAGGCTCGTCCGCCAACAAATAATAATAATAATTATTATTATTAAAATTAAATTAAGAAAAATTAAATGATTTTCCTTGCATCGTTAATGGAAGCAGATTGAAAATGATTTTTAAAAACATAGTATAAAATAAAAATGTAAAAAAGCTTATCCGCCAATAAAGAATTATTATTACTAAAATTAAACAAAGAAAAATTACTGGCAATAATCACTAAAGATTTTCGACTATTTTTTTGAACGCAATTTTTAATTATTACAAGGACTGGCAAATTGTTATTTCAATAGATGTTTGTCAAATATTACACTGTAAGCTTTTTAGAAACATTTATTGAAGTAACCACTTCTCAGTCCTTATTATAATTAAAATTGCGTTAAAAAAAATAGTCGAAAATCTTTTAACTTGTCTTTATTTAATTTTAATAATAATAATTATTATTTCTTGGCGGATGAGCCTTTTTACAATTTTATTTTATAATATGTTTTTAAAAAATCAATGGAAGCTATCCATTGATTCTAGATATAATAATAACATTGTAGTATAATCATCGATTTATTTAACGTTATTAATTGTTGCGCGTCTTCGCTGATTGAATACTTCTCCATTTATCGTTTGCATCGAACATTGTTTAAAATACTTTGTTATTCATTTCCTAAGTGATTTTAAATGTTTTTTTATATACAGATCAACCTTTATTGTACTAAAAATTACTCAACAATTTCATTCAATAACATTTTATTTACATTTAATGAAATGTTCAGCCACTTGAAATTAGGCAAAAGATGGCGCTTGTGCTGTCTTTAATTTATTATGATTAACATTTTATTTACTGTAAATAATTCTTATTGAGAAACGAATCGACTAATATATTTAATAATAATTAGCGAATAGATGACGCTTGAGCCGTCTTCCATTTATTATGGACTAATATAAATTATAAAAGTTAAAATGAAAAAAAAAACATTTTTTATATTATAATAAGAATAAAAATGTTAGAATATATTTTTAATAATGATCTTTAATACTTTTAAAGTATTTCACAGGAGTACTATAAAAGTATTAATTATTATTATTTACTCTTTAAATAATTTAATTAATAATTAATAATAATAAGTAAAGTAATAAGATTATTATTTACTTTAAATAATAAGCTTTAATGCTTTTAAAGTCTAGCTCTGCGACTTTTGACTTACGTTACGTAAGTTATTACGTCAAGTGAGAATGATTTATTCATTATTTTCAAATCATTTTTATGAAATAAATATGAATAGATTATTAAAAATCAACCAATAAAACACCGATTAGATTGAATAACTTTAAATTCTCGACTAGTTTCGGGTTATTAGCCCATTTTCAAGAGATTTTAAAATTTGTTTTATTAAAATTTCTATGGATATTTACATGAACTAAAATTAAAAGAAAAAAGAAAAAATCAATATATCTAGATTTTTTTCTTTTAATTTAATTGTGGGACAGGCAAAATAATTTCGGTCCCAGCATTTGCTCACAAGGTGGAAAAAAACCCACTAAAAAACCATCCTCAGGATTATTATGGAATTATTTTGCTAAAGTAAAACAAAATAAGTTATTTATAAATAAGTTGGATTGCTAAAATGAAATGGAAATTAATAGAAATATATATATATATGGTTTAATAATAGAATAAAGTGAAAAGTAGTATTTATAATAAATCATAAAGTGAAGAATATAATAGATCTACTTGTTCATTTAGAAGTGATGAATTAGTGTCTTTATTGTGTAAATAAATTTCGATTGCTTCCAATATATCTAATTTTTGACCTTTTTCACAATGATGTAAGATTTTTGTATTATTTAAATTTGGAAAAGTGTGACTATTTGTAAGTATATGATTTAAAAATTACTACAATCTTTATTTAATCTAAATGCTCTAAAGTGTTCATTATATCTTATATTAAAATTTCGGCTAGTTTTTCCAATATACACACTATTACAATCAGAACATATAAGTTTATAAATACCAGATTTGTTAAATTTTTCTGTTTTATCTTTTCTATTGTATAATATATTACCTAATTTATTTTTACTTCTAAATCCTATATTATGATTATTTTTTCTAAATATATTTGCAATTCTTTCTGAAATTTCTCCAAAATAAGTTAAAGTTAAATATTTTTTATTGTTTTCTTTAATTTTTGGATAAATTTCAAAAAGTGCTTTCTTTCTGAATTCTTTATTAATTAATTTTTGAATTATGTGATAAGGAAAACCATTTTTCTTATTAAATTTAATTCATTATTGAATTATTGTTTTGATAGTGGAATTTCCAAAGCTCTATTAATCATAGAATAATATGTTGATAATTTCTGACAAAGGGGGTGAAATGAATCAAATGGGATAGTATTTTTGTTACTGATTGGTTTTCTATAAATCTCAAATCGTATCTGATTGTTTGTGTGTATAATAGTTAAATCTAAGAAGTTGATCTTTTTATTTAACTCAATTTCTAAAGTAAATTTTATGTGTTGGTTTAAAGAATTGATATATTCTAAAAATGAATTTAAGTTTTCATCAGATCCATCAAAGCATGCAATAAAATCATCATTACCAAAATTTAATATGTTTTTTTTTGTAAGTGGATTTTTAAAAATTGTTTCTTCTAATGTATTCATGTAGATATCAGCTAGTAATGGACTTAAAGGAGATCCCATTGCCAATCCGGAATTCTGCTTATAATAAATGTTATTGAATCATAATGATGGTTGCGACCGTAACTACGTGGTAATTCATAATCACTGAATAAAACACTTACTATGTTTTTACAACAAAATATTTATTGTATGTATATATATTATATACATAAATTCACGACTTAAGTTTCGACGTTTGGCGGTCATTATCACTTGATAAAATATAAAATATTTTGTGGTAAAAACATAGTAAGTGTTTTATTCAGTGAAATGTTATTGAATTGAAAATAATTTTGATCGATACATAATTTAATTTATTTAAATATCTGTGATCAAGTGAATAAATAATCTTTTCTATTTTTACTATAAAAGTATTAAAGATTATTATTTAGAGTAAATACCAACATTTTTTTGCTTCCTATAAAATTAAACCATCTGCAACATAGTTTCATTAAAATCATTATTCAATTAAAGTCATTCAAACTATACATTTTTTTGTACCCTTATAAAACTCCACCTTCATTCATACATTCGTTGTGTTGTATGCGTGGAAGATTGTTCGGTATAATGAAGTGGAAATAAAAATAGAGCACGGGCCACGGGTAGTAGGTAAAAGGAGGTATACCATACCCCGGAGGTAAAGGTGACCATTGAGCCAGGTGATGTATTACCTGGCGCATGTTTTGTCCTATCTACCTACCTCTCGATTCTCAGAAATAATTCCCACGTTAAATTTATCACCGGCGGGTTCTTGCCTTGTAGAATTTTTCTAGGGTTCGGTTGCTTTTCAGTTTGGAATATTGTCGAACACACTCGCTAGCAGGTCTATATCATCCCAGGGAAATAAAATTCGGAAACGAGAAAGGGTTTATTTCAACAAAGTGTTTGTCTTGTATTGTAGTTGTATGAATGTATTACGCCTGTATTCTAACTGTATGAATATATATTTTTCTCGATTTCCTGTTTTCTAATTATATTAATGACTGATATATAGCTGTAAAATACTAAAATTTTAGAAGTTTACAACAGCACAAAAAGATTTAACTTAAAATAGTAATTATAATAATATAAAAAGGATTTATTCAATTGATAAATTAAATAAATAGATAATGATGCTCTATGCTTCGAAACTATAGTCACTAAAATAAAATAACAAGTTATACAAACAAAGTAAAAAAGTGTTTTATTTAATAAACTCAAAATGTATAACCAAGTGAAAGCCTTAATAATCAACAAAATAAATAAATAGAGTTTGAAACTAATTAATTAATAAATTATTTTCCCTTTAGCTACTGTGACATTATGACTTATGTTACAGTGACTAAAAGGGAACAAAATTTATCAACTAATTAGTTTCAGATTCTTTTTATTTAAGTAATCATAATGTTTGGATCTTTAAGGCGTCTACTTCTTGTCTAATTTTCAATATTTAAGTAATGAAAACACCTTGACTTTTTCTACCACATATGAAAAGTTGTGAAAATAGGTAGCAGAAGAAAGATTATTATTTTATAACTCAATAAAACACTTTTAACTTTGTTTGCACAACTAAAAAAAAAATAGTTGTGCAAACAAAGTTAAAAGTGTTTTATTGAGTTATAATAAACCATGTACAACCAAGAAGCCTTAACAATTAACAAATTATTATTTTAAGTTGAATGTTTTTGTGTTGTTACAAACTTCTGATATTTGACGATGAAAAGTATTTTATAATAAAATAATATTTTATTTAATGCAATCATCATTCACGTTTATTGATTGTACATAAATTACAAACATAATAAGACATAAATTCGATTAGAAAACAGGAAAAATATATTTTTATACAGTTAAAATAAACTTTCAAAGATGACAAATTAATATATGTATTAATAATAATTTCTATTTACAATATACAGTGAAGTTTTGATTTCATTCAACATACCTCCATGTATTGTTTATGATAGTTTGTGACATTTCAGCCAGACCCCGTCCACACATATAATTTCACGAATTTAGTTCAATTAGGGTGGTATAAAATAAATAAAAAATCAATATTCCTATTTATATAATATTTAAAATGTAAATATCCATGAAAATTTAAATAAACTAAATTTTAAATTCCCTTGAAAATGGGCTAATAACTCGAAATTTATTTAAAAAACATAGTCAAGCCTCATAAAATGTAATAAAACTTGCTTGACTTCTGAAGATGCATAATGTAAAATTAGTTTCATATATACAAGATGATCAATTTTCAAAGAATTTATATCAACTTTGTTAGTTTAAATAGAACATTCTATATATTATATATTTATGCGATTCCTCTTTAAATTTTCTTAACATCAAAATAGCATAGTAGTTTTGAATAGTCGTTAGTGCAGAAAAAAATATTTTCTAAAAATTGCAGAATGTGTACAAAAAAAATCATTACGTTTTTGTTTTGTTTTTTAAGATGAAGTAATGAAATTATGTATGCATATTAAGATAATACTATTCTATGCAATGATAATTTTGAATGTGAAATACAGGGTGTTTCGAAAATAATGTTAAATGTGTGACTTGTAAAAACCGGTGTATTTTTTTTTTTAAATGGCATTCTACTCTTTTCTTTTTTTTTCTGAACTTGTTATAAAAAGAGGAACATTTTTTATATAGCATGCTATATGCTTATATTTCGTAGTTTTATAATACTATTATATGCAATGATAATATTAAATGTGAAATACAGGATGTTTCGAAAATAATGTTAAATGTGTGGCTTATAAAAACCGGTGTATTTTTTTAAATGGCACTCTACACTTTTCTTTTTTTTTCTGAACTTGTTATAAAAAGAGGAACATTTTTTATATAGCATGCTATATGCTTATATTTCGTAGTTTTATAATACTATTATATGCAATGATAATATTGAATGTGAAATACAGGATGTTTCGAAAATAATGTTAAATGTGTGACTTATAAAAACCGGTGTATTTTTTTTAAATGGCATTCTACTCTTTTCTTTTTTTTCTGAACTTGTTATAAAAAGAGGAACATTTTTTATATAGCATGCTATATGCTTATATTTCGTAGTTTTATAATACTATTATATGCAATGATAATATTAAATGTGAAATACAGGATGTTTCGAAAATAATGTTAAATGTATGGCTTATAAAAACCGGTGTATTTTTTTAAATGGCATTCTACACTTTTCTTTTTTTTTCTGAACTTGTTATAAAAAGAGGAACATTTTTTATATAGCATGCTTTATGCTTATATTTCGTAGTTTTCAAAATATTTCACATTCTATACTGTTTTTAAGACATTTTAAGAATTAATGAAATGGTTGGCCATGGAAATGGAGAAATAACAATAAAGAAACAAACAATAAAGTTTTATATTATTGTGACAATTAAAATTTCGGACAATTTTGGCTCATTTATAAGATTAACCATTATTTCGTATTCACACATAGATTTTCCGTAACACTAATTTTTCATTTTTTTTTTTATTAAAAGAAAAATAGTTGGCAATCAAACAAAAGCAAATATTACACCAATATCAATTAAATAACTTAATTCATTACATAGGTTATGTTTAAATTTAAATAGAAAATATTATTTATTTTTAATTGTCACAATAATATAAAACTTTATTGTTTGTTTCTTTATTGTTATTTCTCTGTTTACATGGCCTACCATTTCATTAATTTTTTTAATTTGGAATTTGGTTTTCAACGTCCTTTTTTTTTTCATGCTTGATTACTGTCATTTTAATTGTTTTTCACATCCAACTATTGAATTTATTGCTAAAATGTCATATAAATATTATAAAATGTTTCGAGAAGTACGGAAAATAGCATTTAGTATGTTCAATGAAATATTTGTATTTTTTAAAAATAATTAAAAAAAAGAAAAGTATAGGGTGCTGCTGTTAAAACAAAAACCGTCTGTTTGAAAAGTCACATATTAAAAATTATTTTTCAATACAGGATGTATTGGAAGATTATTCTAAATCGAAATATAAGATGAGTAAACAGGACAAAGCTATTTATTCAGAAAAGCTGAGCATTTTCTAAATACTTGACATTTCTATATTATTTTTATTTATATTAGATACATCACAGCTTGTAACTTGATGTCATTTCGCTTATATCAATATTCTGTATAAAAATAGTTCACATTTAAAGTTATTATTGAATATAATGGTATTACTTTAAAAAAATGTAAAAAAATCATTTCTCCATCTAAAAACAACAAAAAAGTAATGATTGTTTTTACTACACTGGGGTGGGAAAGAAAAAGAAGAAGAGAAGAAGAAAAATAAGTTAGATTTGTATTTGGTTATTATTATTATTATTAATTTTTTTTGGAAGAAGAAAAATAAGTTATGTTTGTATTTGGTTATTTTTGTTGCTGTTTTGTTAAGTGTATGCCATTAAAGGTTTTTTTTTACTATAGCATTGCAACTGTCAACATTTTTAGAAAATATTTTTTCTGCAGTAACGGCCAGTAAAAACTACTAACTATGTTATATTGATGTAAAGACAATTTAAAGAGGAACTGAATAAAAATATAATAAATAGTATATTTATTAAAATGACAAAGTTGACACCAGTTCCGGGAAAATAACCCTGTATATATGAAAATAATTATTCATTATACGCCTTCAGTAGTCAAGACTGTTTTATTAATAAAATAATGCTGAATTTCTAACGACATGGGAGATATCGAAGACAGGCACTTCGGTGAATCACCCTGTATATAAATAATAATAATAATCTTTATTTGAGTTTTAAACAAAAAATATTTATTTTTTCAAGATCTAAAATTTTATTTGATCAAAGAGAATAGTAAAAGAGTAATAAAGAATATAACATCTTTATTACTCTTTTACTGTTCTCTTTGATCAAATAAAATTTTAGATCTTGAAAAAATAAATATTTTTTGTTTAAAACTCAAATAAAGATTATTATTATTATAACATCTTTATTACTCTTTTACTGTTCTCTTTGATCAAATAAAATTTTAGATCTTGAAAAAATAAATATTTTTTGTTTAAAACTCAAATAAAGATTATTATTATTATTATTGATATACAGGGTGATTCACCGAAGTGCCTGTCTTCGATATCTCCCTTGTCGTTAGAAATTCAGCATTATTGTATTAATAAAACTGTCTTGACTACTGAAGTAATAAAGAATATAACATCTTTATTACTCTTTTACTATTATCTTTGATCAAATAAAATTTTAGATCTTGAAGAAATAAATATTTTCTGTATAGTTTTTGTGACATTTATCACAACTGTGAGATCACATTGATTTCAAGAATAGACATTTTTTGAGAAATTCTGTATAAATTAAAATGTTTCTTCTTCTTTTTTTCTAAAGAAAAAAGTTTCGTCGTATAATTTTATTTGTTAACATAAAATTTGGGATGTCTTGTATGAGTAATATTGATGTAATGTTGTGAAAGATTCTTGTGATGTTTCGAATAGACTTTGAGATGATGATTAGAGAGAGTCGAGCAGATGAGCAGACGGCCGGGCCGCGAGGCGTATGAGGCGGCGCGACGCTGCGCGGCCTCAGAGCACCTCGCCGCAACCGAAAAGCCGGTTACGACGGTTAAACACATCGAGCACGTGTTATTTCTTTGTTTGTCGTGAATAAATCCGACGGGCGTCGTGCGACATCGCCGCCGGGAAGTGGGGAACCGGCGGCGCGCGCGCACGCAGCCCCATCCAATCAAATCCGGCGGTTTGAAAGTCGCGGCCCGGCTTTCGTCGCTGCGCATGGGCGCTGCAAGATATCTTGCGCACATGGTTAGGGCCAGCACGCTTCGCCACCGCAACGCCAGTCAGATACAAGCAAGCAGGCAACGTGCATCTGCTTGAAAACACAATAACACTTAGAACCCTAATACTTAGATATTTATATATATTTTTGTACCAGTGAACCGTTTTTTAATACTTGAACGTCGTTTTTATGTATTTATAAAACTTTGTTGCTTTCCGATTCTCGCTGGCTTGCCGTGGCCGCCCGCATGTGTACATTTTAAAAAAAAATTCTTAAAACTTGCGACAATCAGTCCGGGATTTAAAACAAAAACCTAAAAATTCTACTTTATTTAACGAACTGTGTGGACTTGCGTGTTTATTTCCGTTTATCGTTTGCCCCCGATCTTTAAAAGAAATATACTAAACAAAAAAAAAACAAACAACTTAAAACTACTTAGTGCGAGAGATATGCCCGCTAGTTTTTTCACCGAGATGGATCGTTCAAACAGTATTGGAGACGACAGGGCCCTGCAGCTGGCTCTCGAGCTGACCATGATGGGCCTCAACGAGCCCTTGACCTCAGTCTCCGAGCCCGACAGCCCCACGGACCCGCTCGGGACCTTCGTCAACCCGCTCACCAACTTGGGTCTGGACGAGGTCCGCTCCAAGAAGTCGCAGAACATGACCGAGTGCGTGCCGGTGCCCAGCTCTGAACATGTGGCCGAAATCGTTGGAAGACAAGGTGAGTCGATCGAATCTCTGCCATCATATAGCCTCCTCGCCGCACTCTCTGTGTTCCGTGTTCTCGCACATGAAAAATGCGATCAGTTTAAAGTCCAAAAGCGAATGCAAAAAATAATATTGATTTGTATAAATAATTTTGAACGTGATGAAAAAAATTGCAGCAAATTATCACAAAATTTAATTAAATATTTTTTATGTATAAAATTAATATTCACAATTAATCAGAAATTGTAGGAAAAAAAAATTGTTTTTACTTACAATTAGTGTTGGGCAAAATCGAATAATATTAGTAATCGAGTATTACTAAATGTGCCATTTTAAGTATTTAAAACGAAAAAGTGATTTCAAATTTATTTTTAGTAATAAATGGGAAGTTATTCTTGAAATTTTTATAATAAGTAAATATTCATATAACATACTTAATTTAGCAGTACTAAAAAAATCGACTTTGTCCATCACTACGCGACTACATGAAAATGGCCAAAAAATCTCGGAAATCTATCTCTTTCTTAAAATGTTGGGGGGTAAGGGGAAAGAAACCGAGGCCATTCTCATAATTCCCTATCAATACTTATAAATGAATCTAATGAAGTGATTTTATATATATACAAAAAAGCATCTTTATTCAGACAGCACTATTATTACTAGTGTTGGGCAAAATCGAGTGAATTTAGTAATCGAGTATTTCTGAATAACCAATTTTAAGTAGCTAAAGTTATTAAATAACAATAAAATTGAGTTTATTAATCAATAGGTAAAACTTTCCAATATTAATATTATAAATAACATTAAGAAAATTGTCATAAACTTCATTTTGCAGTGACAAAAAAGATCGAAAAGATCGACTTTGCCCATCTCTAATTATTATTATCTTTATTTACGGAATTCACCTATTTTACAAATGTAAGAAAACACAATTAGCTATAAATAATATATCTAGGATATTACAATTCTTTACAAATATTTATGTTTACAATACATATAGATGGGTTAGTAATCTGTCTTGGGCTATCGACCAGAGATTTTCTGCCCGTGATTTTTATATTTTTTTAGTTTTCTAAATATTTAATCATGTTTCATCAAGTGATCCATGAAAAACAAGTTAGAGATATAAAAAAACTGAAATTTAAATAACATTTAATTTACCGGATAGATAGACCATAAGTCAACAACGTAGACAAACACTAAATATGAATTACAAAAAGCAGAGCATCGCATTTCCATCTGTGAATTTAGCGTCAAGCTCTGTGCATCGAATTTACAGAATATTTTGAAAAAAAAAAAATAATAATGGATTATTCGGTAGAAAAATTCATAATAATCATTTCAATAAATAGAAATATTCTTAATATAAAAAGTTATTATTTACAACAACAAAAAAAAACATAAATAAATATATATAGAAAATCTTTATTTCTGAGAGATACGTTAAATTACATTACAATCATAAACCTCTAGTTAAGCCTCAGAAAATGGCTATCGACCATCGGTCTTTCTGCCTGTGATTTTATATTTTTTCAATTTTCTAAATATTTAGTCATGTTTCATCAAGTGATCCATGAAAAACAAGTTAGAGATATAAAAAAAAACTTAAATTTAAATAACATTTAATTTACCGGATAGATAGACCATAAGTCAACAATCTAGACAAACACTAAATATGAATTACAAAAAGCAGAGCATCGCATTTCCATCTGTGAATTTAACGTCAAGCCCTGTGTATCGCATTTTCAAAATATTTTGAAAAAATAAACATTTTTTAATGGATTATTCGGTAGAAAAATAATTCATAATAATCATTTCAATAAATAAAAATAAGAAAAAGTTATAATTTACAACAAAAAAAAAAAACATAAATAAATATATATAGAAAATCTTTATTTCTGAGAGATACGTTAAATTACATTACAATCATAAACCTCTAATTAAGCCTCAGAAAATGGCTATCGACCATCGGTCTTCCTGCCTGTGATTTTATATTTTTTCAATTTTCTAAATATTTAATCATGTTTTATCAAGTGATCCATGAAAAACAAGTTAGAGATATAAAAAAAATGAAATTTAAATAACATTTAATTTACCGGATAGATAGACCATAAGTCAACAACCTAGACAAACACTAAATATGAATTACAAAAAGCAGAGCATCGCATTTCCATCTGTGAATTTAGCGTCTGTGCATCGCATTTTTACAATATTTTGGAAAAAAATGGATTATTCGGTAGAAAAAATCATAATAATCATTTCAATAAATAAAAATATTCTTAATAGAAAAAGTTATAATTTACAACAATAACAAAAAAAAACATAAATAAATATATATAGAAAATCTTTATTTCTGAGAGATACATTAAATTACATTACAATATTTACATCATTACAATCATAAACATCGAGTTAAGGGGTAAGACATTCTTTGTCTTAAGTTGTCTTTAAATTTCTTAACCCAACATTTTTTTAATTAATTTATTTAAATAACTGCGAGTGAGTAATTACTCTTTTCTATTTTTTTTGAATTGTATATTTTTTAGTTGACAAAAGAAAAAAGTTTGTTTATGTTCAGATAAGACATTCTTTGTCTTAAGTTGTCTTTAAATTTCTTAACCCAACATTTTTTTTTAAATTAATTTATTTAAATAACTGTGAGTGAGTAAATACTTTTTTCTATTTATTTTTTGAATTGTATATTTTTTAGTTGACAAAAGAAAAAAGTTTGTTTATGTTCAGATGAGACATTCTTTGTCTTAAGTTGTTTTTAAATTTCTCAACCCAACATTTTTTTTAAATTAATTTATTTAAATAACTGTGAGTGAGTAAATACTCTTCTCTATTTTTTTTTAATTGTATATTTTTTAGTTGACAAAAGAAAAAAGTTTGTTTTTGTTCAGATAAGACATTCTTTGTCTTAAGTTGTCTTTAAATTTCTCAACCCAACATTTTTTTTAATTAATTTATTTAAATAACTGTGAGTGAGTAAATACTCTTTTCTATTTTTTTTTTAATTGTATATTTTTTAGTTGACAAAAGAAAAAAGTTTGTTTATGTTCAGATAAGACATTCTTTGTCTTAAGTTGTCTTTAAATTTCTCAACCCAACATTTTTTAATTAATTTATTTAAATAACTGTGAGTGAGTAAATACTCTTTTCTATTTTTTTTAATTGTAGATTTTTTAAGTTGACAAAAGAAAAAAGGTTGTTTATGTTCAGATAAGACATTCTTTGTCTTAAGTTGTCTTTAAATTTCTCAACCCAACATTTTTTTAATTAATTTATTTAAATAACTGTGAGTGAGTAAATACTCTTTTCTATTTATTTTTTTAATTTTATATTTTTTAGTTGACAAAAGAAAAAAGTTTATGTTCAGATAAGACATTCTTTGTCTTAAGTTGTCTTTAAATTTCTCAACCCAACATTTTTTTAATTAATTTATTTAAATAACTGTGAGTGAGTAAATACCCTTTTCTATTTTTTTTAATTGTATATTTTTTAGTTCATAAAAGAAAAAAGTTTGTTCATGTTCCTGAAAGTGGTTTCATGAACGTCCACATGAAACTACTTTCAGGAACATAAACAAACTTTTTTTTGTCAACTAAAAATATACAATTCAAAAAAAAATAGAAAAGAGTATTTACTCACTCACAGTTATTTAAATAAATTAATTAAAAAAATGTTGGGTTAAGAAATTTAAAGACAACTTAATAACATGAACGTCCACGTGAAACCACTTTCAGGAACATAAACAAACTTTTTTCTTGTGTCAACTAAAAAATAGACAATTAAAAAAAAACCTCAATTGCGCATCAATTATTATATATTTCTTCCAAATTTATTATTAATTATCTGCGGTTTTTTAGATATAAATTAACAAACCTGCTTCCTGTTATTTGTTGTTTGTTGATTAAATAAAATAATAATACGCATATTTTTAATATCTAATTTTATTGAATTCAAGTTTTGCTACAATTAATGTAAATTTATTAAGAAAATAATTGACGAGTGTAAATATTTATGTAATCAGGCAGAAAGACCGATGGTCGATAGCCGTTTTCTAAGGACAACGTATAACACATTATAAGAATTATATTGTTAATTTTTTGTATATAAAATTGTCTTCGGCAGAAATAAAGATGTTATATATATATATATTTATGTAAATATGTAACACAATAAACTTATTTTGTTATTATTATTATTATTAAAAAAACATTTGATATTATTTCGCAATTTTTTACACTTTTATGAATGTTTTGTTGAATCCTTATCGAACGAATATTACAGAAGTTATTTTTTGCTACAATTTCTGACTAGAAATGGGCAAAAGTCGACCTTTTTTGTCACTGCAAAATGGCAAATGACAAATTTCTCTTTCCTGCCATTTTTGTCACTGCAAAATGGCAAATGACAAATTTTTCTTTCCTGCCATTTTTGTCACTGCAAAATGGCAAATGACGAATTTCTCTTTCCTGCCATTAGGAACCAATTTCTGAAGTTGTTCGATCGTTTCGCATTAGTCGGCAAATATTTTTGGTCTCTGTGGCTATCAAGGGTGTTATTATTGCGTTTGTAATCTTCAATTTCGGAAATTCGCGGTATTTCGCGGTGTAAGAGCATCGACCTAGGAACACGAGCGCGCGACTGTAATCAGTTCGAAAATTGCTAATGAGCACGAATTATGATTATTTTTTGTTATTATGAGTGTGTGTACATTGGAAAATTGTTGTTTAAGGTTTTATGTATGGAAATGAATATGTTTTACAGTTAGTTAAAATGATAAATGAATTGTACACAACAAAAGAAGGAAAACGAATTGTTGAAGAATGAGAATTGGATTTATATAATTTTAGAAGAGTTCTATTTAATTAGTATGATGTTGAAAATGTGGAACATTTTGAAAGAATTCTATTTAATTAATATGACATCAAAATTCATTCAAAATTCAAAACAGTGTTTCCTCAAGTTGACTGGGCTCCGATCACCCAATCTGAAAAAAATATTTCTTAGTGCAGAGTAGTCTTATTTGTTCTAATTGAAATAAAAATATATATACAAACATTCCCAAAGAATACATTCATATTTAATTCAATATACAATACATGAAACAATTTAAAACAAATATATATTCTTACGAGAAACGGCTATCGACCGGAGGTCTTTCGGCCTGAAATAAAAATATATTTTCATATATTGAAAAATCTTTATTTCTGAGTGTTACATTATATAATTTTATAATACATATAAATACAATCATTTTCAATTTGAGTCTCATTAATCACTTCGTAAAACATTTTAGTAATATTAGGAATACTTGATAATGGCAAGCTGATTTGCCGAAACTGCAGTTGTATTTATAAATATACAGAGTGTTATACAAACAAAGTTATTTATTTGTTTAAATATCCTTTAAATTAAATTAACATGTATAACGAAGTAGAAGCCTCAACTATTAAGAATTTATATTAGGAATTGTTAAGTAAGTTTCACTTGGTTTGTTTTAGACGCATTTTTTTTATTTTCGATTAGTTTCGGCATAAAAAAAATTTGCGTGTAAAATACAATCATTTAAAAATTGTTAGACCTCTAAAAATGGCTTTCAACCGTCGATCTTTCTGTCTAAATATTTTCTAAAAATTAGGAAAAATGACATCATCTTTATTTAAATAATTAAGTCTTCGCAACCAACTTAAACATTAATATTTATTGTTCGTAAATTATTATTTTCTCGGTTGTTTAATGAAGATTAGTCAGCATGACTTTCAAAACAAGTGCGATTGTAGACATCTAAGGTATGTCTACAATCGCACTTGATTTGCGGATTTGGAAGGCTCCTTCTCTGTGGCCTCATCAACTAATTCCATTTCACGTGTGAAATTATCGACGGCGTGTCTGTCTGTGTCACTCGTTTTTTTTTTTTCTCCATTCAACGCCGGGGTACGATCGCGAAAATCTATTTATAAACAAAATGTAACGACCTTTCCGATCATGCGCGCGAAATAAAGACGCGCGCGCCACCTCGCAAATCGAAACACCGAGGGATCCGCTTCGGAAATAGCCAAATGTTAGGTAATCCCACTTGCACATAAACAAATGCAACGACCTTTCGGGGCATGCGTCTCGCGAAAGGAGGAGAGCCGTCTGCTGGGACTCTGAATGGGATTCGGAGGCCTGGCGCCGGCGGGGATTTTTCGAGAACGTTCCACCGGCTTCGATTGATTAGAATAGAACTGATGGGGCGAATTGCAGAGATTATGTTAGAAAAAAAAAATTGTATCAATTTTGAAAGAATCCATACTTTCAAAATTGATACATTATTTTTATTTATTCCTTTGCCTATCTACCTTTCGGTGTAAGGCTAAAATTGATACATTTTTTTTAAAAGGACGAATTTATTAGATTTAAAATATTTCAAACAACTTCTTCAAATATTTGCCTCTATAAATATAGGAGTATTCATTCACTTAATAATAATAATAATAATACTTTATTTCCAATACAGTCACAATTACTTGGTCACAGTTATTTAAATAATAGTGATTCGAAAATAATTAATAAATTATTTCCAGATTTAGCTCTGTGACATTTTGATTTCCGTTACGTAAGTACGTCAAACAAATGCACATTGAAACAACTACTCCCCGGGCAAATACCCCGCCAGACCTTTTTCTAAATTATCTATTCCACAGTTGATGATATTAAAAAATGTTGGGTTAAGAAATTCTGTCATGCCTGATTTCAACATTTTTATAAAATAATGCCTACTCTTTGATCTGCAAAAATTGAAAAAAGAAGCGTTAAGAAATGCAAAGACCAAAGAAATTAAAACATCAACTGAATTTGAATTTCTTAACCCAACAGTTTTAAAATTGTTGATTATAATTAAAAAAAAAAATGTTGGATTAAAACACAAAAGTCAACTGACTTTGAATTTCTTAACTCAACATTTTTTTTTATTGTCTAAAAGGTTTAATATTATTTGAAAATAATGCTGAGTTAAGAAATTCAAAGTAATCTCACGACCAAATAAGTTGATTTTGAATATCTTAACCCAGTATTTTTTAAAAATGTCTATTCTTCGGTTGATAAAATTAGAAAAAAATGTTGTAATAAGAAATTCAGAGTCATCCCCTCAACACATAAGTTGACTTTAATTGTCTTAACCCAATATTCAAAAAACGTATATTCTTCGGTTGATAAAATTAGAATAAAAAAAATGGGTGGACATTCAAACTGTCTATTCTTCGGTTTATAATATTTCAAATGAATGTTGGGTTAAGATTCAAAAGTCAACTGATTTTGAATTTCGTAATTCAACATTTTTTTAATTACCTCCTATAGGGTTAATAATATTTTAAAATAATGCTGGGTTAAGAAATTCAAACTCATCTCACGACCAAATAAGTTAACTTTGAATATCTTAACCCAGCATTAAAGAAAAACGCTTATACTTCGGTTGATAAAATTATAAAACAGTTTAAAAGACACAAAGTCATCTCATGACCAAATAAAATTAATTCTTTATTTACAGAAAATCAATCTGTAATTACAAAATAATTTGATAAAATTTAGACTAATAACTCCTTGATCAAGCATAACTATTGAGTTTTCTAATCAGAATCCATAAAAACAATAACAATATTTGATTTTAAATGTCTCAGCCCATTTACAAAAAGTCTATTCTTCGGTTGATAAAATTAGAAAAAAAAAATGGATTAGGGAATTCAAAATCAACCTATGACCAAATAAGTTGACTTTGGATTTCTTAACATTTTTTTAAGAATTGTCTATCCTTGCTTGATTTTGATAAAAACTTTGAAACTTCCTCTTTTCATAGCTACAAAGATTGCAAATTTTGGATTCGTACTTTAATAAATATAAATTTTTAAAAATGGGTCCATCATTCTTCGGTTGATAAAATTAGAAAAAAAAAAATTATAGGGAATTCAAAGTGAATCTACGACCAAATAAGTTAACTTTGAATTTCTTAACATTTTTTTTAAGAAATGTCTATTCTTGCTTGATTTTGATAAAAACTCTGAAACTTCCTCTTTTCATAGCTACAAAGATTTCTAATTTTGGATTCGTCTGTAATAAATATGATTTTTTATAAATTCATCATTTTTAACAACCCTGTATAATGAGCAACTATTATATGTTTTAGTATGTTTTCTTGCATTAGATTCAAAACATTTTTAGAAAACCACACAATTTTTGAAACAAAACAACAATCAAATATTGCTAACTAATTCAATTAATTTCTAAAAAGCACAACTCTTATCCGTAATTCATTTTTCTTTTAAATACCCTCGATAACCCGAGCCAGTAAACTATAAACATAGAAAACTCGGCTGTACAATAATTACGTTTTCGCAAAGCGTGTCCTTCCTGATTCATTAAGTATGTAGAGCTCCGGCTCTAGCTGCTAACGCGCTCAGAAATGAAACACTCCGCGGTAGTAAGTAATTGCGCGACCGAAATGAAGTGGCGCTGATAATTAACAACCGCCGATACCGCCGACCGTTGGCTGGAAATTGCACACTGCGACGATTCGAATGAGTGAAATTGGATTATTGTGAGTGATTGTAAAAGACTGTTTGTTTATATTAATTTTGCTCAAAGTATTTGCTTTAGATTTAATAGGGAATGGGTTAAAGATGTATTTTGCTTGCTACTAAGCTTTTTTTTAAATAATTAATCTGAAATTGGATGCTATTGATGTGGCTAGTATGTGGTTTTAACAAGATGGCGCCACATGTCATACAGATATAAGAGGGAATGGGTTAAAGATGTATTTTGCTTGCTAATAAGTTTTTTTTTTTAATAATACTTCTGAAATTGGATGCTATTAATGTGGCTAGTATGTGGTTTTAACAAGATGGCGCCACATGTCATATGGTTGTATGACATGTGGCGCCATCTTGTTAAAACCACATACTAGCCAATTCAATAGCATCCAATTTCAGAATTATTATTTAAATTTCTCGTTTCGGTAATCAGAATTGCCCCACTAGATCGTGTGATTTAACACCATTAGTTTTCTTCTTATAGGGTTATTTAAAGTCAAAGTCATAAGCCCACGACCACCCGTGCATTACAAGAGGAAATTAAACGAACTTCAGCCACAATTATGCAGAAAGGTAATGGAAAATTAAAAATTTCGACAAAAGACTGAATTTTCCATCAAATTTTTGCATAGAACAGAATATTGGTGAATTAAATATGCTTCCTCGATTTATTGATTATCTAAAAGAATGATAAATAAATAATAATTATTTAATTGTTTCATTATCCAATTTGACTTGAGGAAATATCAAACAATCGCATTTCGAAATGAGTTATTAAGTAACGACATCGCGGCAAGTCCAGATAAGGGCCGGCCGGCAACACCACCACCGGAACACTTCTGAATCGATTCCTGTCAGGCAATTTTTGAGCACACTTCCAACGAGCGGCGTTTGCACGCGCCGAGATAAGCGCCCATTTTAATAACCGTTATTACTTTCCCCACTTGGCGCGAAACGAAAAATACGAATCCGGGCAAAAATCCAAAGATATATTGTTTCCAACTGTCCGTTTCGCAAGCTCTTCGCGGGCAGGGCAGCGATCTAGTAATTGTCCTACATTACTCGCTTTTTAACAGTTGTCACTCGATTTGTAAATGTGTGTGTTGTATATTTAAATCGGTTGTGTAATGTAGATTTATCAGCACGGTGCAGCTTATTTGTTTGTTTAATTAACTCGCCAGTTGGTGGACGGCGGTTTGATTTTCGGTGATTCATTCGGTCTTTTTTTTTGGAGGGGGTTTTGTGTGAGGCGCACATGAGGAATATCGATGGCGTGATTCACGGACAAGAGGCGAATGTTCGGAGAAAATGCGCGCAGACGTTTTTCTTATGATTTTATGGTCCGGTAAATATGTTTCACATAAACATAATCTCCGGGAGTCTTCTGGGTGTTCATTAATCACTTTTTTTTTGTGGGGATTGATGTGAGTGACAGTGATTTTAATGGGGATTTGTGGCAATGAATTTGGATGTTTCAGGGCGTTTCGAAGTATTCGTCATTCCCAGGGAATTTTAATTCTTTTTATGTTGGAGTCGTCAATATTGGCGCCTTTCGTTAACGTCATCGGTTGCAGCTTTTCAAAATTGGTAGTTTATTATAGTCATATGTATACGATATAGAACTATTCATTTAGGCTCGACATCCATCTCAAACCATCGCTCATTAATGATACCAAGCATTGACATTCAAAACTATATCATTCGCAAATAATACAAAGCTTTGCCAATCAATTTTCTGTCGCTGGGCATTGCCATTCAATTCACAGATGAAATAAAGCTTCGCTATTGAAAGTACTATTGCTCACTAAGGGTAGCAAGCATTGCCAATCAAAGTACTATTGCTCCTATATGATACAAAGCTTTGCCAATCAAAACACTGTTGCTACCAAATGATATAAAGCTTTGGCATTCAAAATCCTATTGTTCGCAAATTAGATCAACTTTGCCAATCAAAGTTCAATCGCTGGAAAATCATATTAAGCATTGCCATTCAAAGTACTATTGCTCACTAAGGATAGCAAGCGTTGACAACCAAAGTACTATTGTTCCTAAATGATAAAAAGCTTTGCCATTCAAAATTTTATCGTTCGCAAATGAGATCAACCTTTGCCAATAAAAATTCTATCGCTCACTAAAGATAGCAAGCGTTGCCAATCAAAGTACAATTGCTCCTATATGATAAAAAGCTTTGCCAATCAAAACACTGTTGTTATCAAATGTTATAAAGCTTTGCCATTCAAAATCTTATCGTTCGCAAATGAGATCAACCTTTGCCAATAAAAATTCTATCGCTCACTAAGGATAGAAAGCGTTGCCAATCAAAGTACTATTGTTCCCATATGATAAAAAGCAAAGTTCGATTGTTCGCAAATGAGATCAACCTTTGCCAATCAAAGTTCAATCACTGGCTAATGATACTAAGCATTGCCATTCAAAGCTCTATCACTCGCAAATGGAACAAAGCTTTGCCATTCAAAGAACTATTGCTCGCTAAGAATAGCAAGCGTTGCCAATTAAAATACTATTGCTCCCAAATGATACAAATTCAAACTCCAATTGTTTGTAGCTTGAAATGGCAATAAATGTTCTATCATCACTGGTTAGTACCATTAACCATTTCAATTGAAATTCATTGAAAATTCAAAGATACAAAGCTTTGCCAATCAAAACACTGTTGCTACCAAATGATATAAAGCTTTGCCATTCAAAATTCTATTGTTCGCAAATGAGATCAACCTTTACCAATCAAAGTTCTATCGCTCACTAAGGATAGCAAGCGTTTCCAAACAAAGTACTATTGTTCCCATATGATAAAAAGCATTACCAATCAAAACACTGTTGCTACCAAATGTTATAAAGCTTTGTTTTTCAAAGTTCGATTGTTCACAAATGAGATCAACCTTTGCCAATCAAAGTTCAATCAGTGGCTAATGATACTAAGCATTGCCATTCAAAGCTCTATCACTCGCAAATGGATCGAAGCTTTGCCATTCAAAGTACTATTGCTTGCTAAGAATAGTAAGCCTTGCCAATCAAAGTACTATTGCTCCCATATTATACAAAGCTTTGCCAAACAATGATCTTTCACTCACTAATGTTACCAAGCTTTGCCATTCAAAGTCCCATTGTTCGAATATGAGATCAACCTTTGCCTAAGCATTACCATTGAAAGCTCTATCACTCGCAAATGAAACGCAGCTTTGCCATTCAACGTTCCATTGCTCACTAATAATAGCAAGCATTGCCAATCAAAGTACTATTGCTTCCTTATTATATAAAGCTTTGCCAATTAATGATATCCCACTCACTAATGATACCAAGCTTTATCAATCAAAATACTGTTGCTACCAAATGATACAAAGCTTTGCCATTCAAAGTCCCATTGTTTGAAAATGAGATCAACCTTTGCCAATCAAAGTTCAATCACTCGCAAATGAAACAAAGCTTTGCCATTCAAAGTTCGATTGCTCATTAAGAATAGCAAGCGTTGCCAATCAAAGTACTATTGCTTCCTTATTATACAAAGCTTTGCCAATCAATGATCTCTCACTCACTAATGATACCAAGCTTTGCTAATCAAAATACTGTTGCTACCAAATTATAAAAAGCTTTGCCATTCAAACTCCAATTGTTTGCAAATGAGATTAACCTTTGCTAATCAAAGTTCTAGTGTTGACTATTGATAATAAGGATTGCCATTCAAAGCTCAATCACTCGCAAATGAAACAAAGCTTTGCCATTCAAAGTTCCATTGCTCACTAAGAATAGCAATCGTTGCCAAAGTACTATTGCTCCCATATGATAGAAAGCTTTGCCAATCATAATTCTGTTGCTACCAAATGAAATAAAGCTTTGCCATTCAAAGTTCTGTTGCTCACTAAGAATAGCAAGCGTTGCCAATCAAAGTACTATTGCTTCCTTATTATACAAAGCTTTGCCAATCAATAATCTCTCACTCACTAATGATACCAAGCTTTGCCAATCAAAATACTGCTGTTACAAAATTATATAAATCTTTGCCATTTAAAGTTCGATTGTTCGCAAATGAGACGAACCTTTGCCAATAAAAGTTCTATCGTTGGCTAATGATAATAAGGATTGCCATTTAAAGCTCTATCACCACAAATGAAACAAAGCTTTTCCATTCAAAGTGCTATTGCTCACTAAGAATAGACTAAGAATAGCAAGCATTGCCAATCAAAGTACTATTGCTTCCTTATTATACAAAGCTTTGTTAATCAATGATCTCTCACTTACTAATGATACCAAGCTCTGCCAATCAAAATACTGCTGTTACCAAATTATATAAAGCTTTGCCATTCAATGTCAACCTTTGAAAATCAAGGTATATCGCTTGGTGATGATACTAAGCATTGCTGTTCAAAGCTCTATTGTTTTCAAATGAAACAAAGCTTTACCATTCAAACTTCTGTTGCTAATGATAGCAAGTGTTGTCAGCAAAAGTACTATTGCAAAGCTTTGCCATTTCAAACTCCAATTGTCTGTAGCTTGAAATGGCAATCAATGTTCTATCGCTGGTTAGTACCATTAACCATTTCAATTGAAATTCATTGAAAATTCAAAGTTTTATCACTTGCAAATGATACAAAGCTTCACCATTCAAAGTCCTATTATGATTAATGATAGCAAGCTTTTCCAATCAAAGTACTGTTGTTCCCAAATGATACAAAGCTTTGCCATTTCACTCTTCTATTCGCAAGCAAAGTTCTATCGCCTGCTTATGATAATAAACTTTACCAATCAAAGTCCTATCGCTCGCAAATGATACAAACTTTTACTAATCAAAGTTTTATCGCTCGCAAATGATACAAACTTTTACTAATCAAAGTTTTATCGCTCACAAATGATACAAACTTTTACTAATCAAAGTTTTATCGCTCACAAATGATACAAACTTTCACTAATCAAAGTTTTATCGCTCGCAAATGATACAAACTTTTACTAATCAAAGTTTTATCGCTCTCAAATGATACAAAACTCTGCCATTTAAAGTTCTGTTGTTCGCTAATTATACCAAGATTTATAAAAAAAGTCCTGTTGCTCGCAAATAGTACAAAGCTTTGCCAATCGAAATTATATAGCTGATATCAAGACTTACCAATTAACCTTATTTCGCGGTAGCCTATTTGTCAAGGCTTTGATCGTGGCAATTCGGTTATGTGGATATGCGGCTTAGAGTCCTGACCAGGGAGCGTTTTTTCTTTCGGAGATTATTCATCCTGGAAACCATGGGTTTTGTATCGTCCTTTTATGCGTTTCAGTTAGATTATTAGATTTTTTTTCTTTATTGAACTATATGACATATATGATACTTATAGTTAAGTCAAATTGTTCTAACAATCTGTTAATAATCCTTGTAGTATTAAAGTTAACAAACGAGCTTGTTTCTATTAGATTAGTAATTTTATGCAGTCCCACAGATCTGCAAAAAATCCAGTATGGATGATTTTTTTTATATTATTAGATTAGTTATTTTATGCAGTCCCACAGATCTGCAAAAAATCCAATATGGATGATTTTTGTTTTATATTATTAGATTAGTCATTTTATGCAGTCCCACAGATCTGCAAAAAATCATCCATATTGGATTTTCTGCAGATCTGTGGGACTGCATAAAATGACTAATCTAATAATATATTATGTTTTGTTTCAAGATTTGTTTGAATACAGTTGATTCATTAAAATTTGCCTTCAAAAGCAGATCAAAGTTGATCATGAATTGATCAGCGAACATTTTTTTACACATATGGTCTGGATATGTGTAAAAAAATCTCGCTCGTAAATTATTTCAAACTTTACCATTGAAAGAGGGAATTCTAGGCTTGAAAAACTTGATCTCAGATTTTACGAATGATACTTAGTCGTAAAATCCGAGATCAAGTTTTTCAAGCCTAGAATTCCCTCGCTTGCGAATCTAACACTACACTATGTCAGTCAAAAATCCTTCTAGGATCAATATTGCTCGCAGACCTGACTTGTTTGCTCTGTTTAGTTGAATTGAGTGCAACTCATAAAATTCAGATTGCTGTCAGCCCAGAAAATGCTGCACTAGTTTTTTAACAATCAAATCTGCGTTTTGTCAGACCTTAATAGCTATGTCGATTTGTATTGTTTTTTTTAATTGATATGTTATTTCTATAAGGTATATTTGTATTGTTTTTTTTTTAAATTGGTATGTTATTTTTATAAGGAATGAAGAAATTTACCAACAATTTCTACTTAATTTGAAGTAGAAGAAAGTTGATGAAATAGAACAAGAGTAATTTTGTTGAACACAAACAGGAAACAGTAAACAAAATCGTTGAAGACAAAAGTCTAATTACCTCTCGTCGTTTAATCGTGAACTGGAACGGTCGGTCAATACCGCGGATTAAAAAACATAAAAACAACCAGCGGGAGAACCTTTTGTTTTAATTAAGCCTTAATTAGCTGTCGCGTTTTACGGCCACCATCTGAACAGCCCTCTCTCCGCGCGGCGGCGTGGCCATCCTTCTGTGTCCACCAAGGCCTCCGCAGCGAAGAATGCGAATACATTTTCAAAATAATAATAACAATAAAAATTTATGTGATTCGGATGCGTAGCATGTGAATACAGCGTAACAGTTTCCTTGACCTTGCTCCAAGGCTAGGATCTATCCTAGACGAACGCTCCTTCCTCCCGGTGTGCGGGCACAATGCGGCGAGCTCTCCGCCGCCGCCGCTCTCTCGCTCGTTACACCTTTTCCTTCCTCCGGGCCCGGCGTTTCTTCTTCGGCCTGTATGAATCGAACGCCACATACTTAATCCGATCAAGTTTTGTGATTAAGCATTTATTCAAGTTGAACGAACTTGTTATTGATAGATTGTTATATTTTATTCCCATGACACCGAGGGGCCTCGGACTATTTTTTTTTTTATTTTGAGATCGAGATATTTGGTTACATGAACTCTCTAAAATATTTTCTTTGTCAGTTACATACATCAATTAGCCACGTTTATTTGAATAATAGGATTTTTGCAAATTAAAATCTTGAAATTTCGTTTATTAAAAATTCTAAAACAAATCTCTTTTAATTACAATAATGTAATTTTCAGGTGAAACTTACTTAGTTGTGTTTTTTTTTCTTCAAAATGTGATTTTCAGGTGAAACTTACTTAGTTGTGTTTTTTTTTTTAGGATTTCATATTTTATATTTATTGCAATCAAAACAAAGATCAATGATTCTTCTCGATTCTTCACCTTCTTATTAACCCATCCCGAGGCCAACACCCTTGTCGTGATCACCATCGCATAAAAGCCAAAATCGGATTACCTCCTTTTTGTTGCCGCATTTTTCTTTTTGTCCGTTCTCGATTCCCCGAACGTTCGAAATAAAACCACCGCGGCGGTTGAGTTAAATTAAGTGAATGGGCCGGCGGCGTCTATTGTGTCAAAAAAAAGTGTACACAACACACACGACCATAAGGTTGATTACATCGTTATTTTTGGCAAGGTTGCTTTTTTTCTTCTCCGTTTTGATAATCGGCGGGCGAGTGCATTGTTTGCCCCCGCCGGTCCCCGGTCTGTGGGAAAATTTTGGAACTAGCCTAATTTATGCAGCGGGTCTCCTCCGGTCCTCAGGTAAGCCCAGAAATTAATTTGGCGCCTTCCTTTCATCCGCCGGCCCGGTTTTAATTTGTTTTGTTCGATCGGAATGGACGACTGCTCGACGATGAATCTTCGTTTTTTTTTTTTGATCATCTTATTTCACTCGGATAATATCGGATTGATGAAGATTTCTTTGGGTATTGAAGGAGGAAAAACAAACGTACTTTCCTCTTTTGCTGTTATAAATGAAATTGAAGGGCGGTGGCAATAAAAAAATAGAAGAAGAAAATGGCTTTTTTATTTTTGGCCATTCACAGAAAAAAAAGTTTTTGGAAATTGGCATTCTATTTAAATACTTGATTCATTTGTAGACAACATTTTTTGCAATGTTTATTCTTCATTAAATGAAATTGAAGGGCGGTAGCAATAAAAAAATTGAAGAAGAAAATGGCTTTTTTTATTTTTGGCCATTCACAGAAAAAAAGAAGTTTTTGGCAATTGGCACACTATTTAAATACTTGATTCATTTGTAGACAACATTTTTTTGCAATGTTTATTCTTTTTTTGCAATGTTTATTCTTCATTAAATGAAATTGAAGGGCGGTAGCAATAAAAAAATTGAAGAGGAAAATGGCTTTTTTATTTTTGGCCATTCACAGAAAAAAAAACGTTTTTGGAAATTGGCATTCTATTTAAATACTTGATTCATTTGTAGACAACATTTTTTTGCAATGTTTATTCTTCATTAAATGAAATTGAAGGGCGGTAGCAATAAAAAAATTGAAGAGGAAAATGGCTTTTTTATTTTTGGCCATTCGCAGAAAAAAAAAGTTTTTGGAAATTGGCACACTATTTAAATACTTTATTCATTTGTAGACAACATTTTTTTGCAATTCATTCAATCAATCATTAGTTTCACTTGCGACTGCAGTTTCGGAAAATTCACAAAGTCAGAAGTGAAAATGAAATTTCGAATTGGTAACATACAAAAAACAACAATAATCAAAATTGATTAATAATTAATCAATAATCAAAATTGGCAACATACAATAACTAAAATGGAGTTTTCTTCTCAATAGCTGGAATTGTTCTGATAATTCAAAACTCACCACTTCCCATTACCATCAGTTCCTTCACTCTTGACCAAGGCCTCTCACTGAGGCTTGCTGTAAATATTGATTATTTTGTTTGTTGCCGTAATTGGTCTCCTTAGTTGTATTTTATCCACCTAGGTATAATCTAGGCTAAAAACAATCGTGGCAATTTAAAACTGTCAAATTTTTTGATAGGGATTTTTTTTATTCAAAGAAAATGGATCTTTTTCTGGGAACGTACAATTTGACATGGCATAGATTTTCCTCTCCTGATGGATTTTGTTGCTTCAGGAGAGTATTCTTCATTAAATGGATACAATTTGACAAGGCGTAGATTTTCCTCTCCTGATGGTTTTTACTGCTTCAGGAGAGGATTCTTCATTAAATGCATATAATTTGACAAGGCGTAGATTTTCCTCTCCTGATGGTTCTTATTGCTTCAGGAGAGGATTCTTCATTAAATGCATATAATTTGACATGGCGTAGATTTTCCTCTCTTGATGGTTTTTACTGCTTCAGGAGAGGATTCTTCATTAAATGCATATAATTTGACATGGCGTAGATTTTCCTCTCCTGATGGTTTTTACTGCTTCAGGAGAGGATTGTTCATTAAATGTATAAAATTTGACATGGCGTAGATTTTCCTCTCCTGATGGTTCTTATTGCTTCAGGAGAGGATTCTTCATAAAATGCATATAATTTGACATGGCGTAGATTTTCCTCTCTTGATGGTTCTTACTGCTTCAGGAGAGGATTCTTCATTAAATGCATACAATTTGACATGGCGTAGATTTTCCCCTCCTGATGGTTCTTATTGCTTCAGGAGAGGAGGAGATGATTCTTCATTAAATGCATACAATTTGACAAGGCGTAGATTTTCCTCTCTTGATGGTTTTTACTGCTTCAGGAGAGGATTCTTCATTAAATGCATATAATTTGACATGGCGTAGATTTTCCTCTCCTGATGGTTCTTACTGCTTCAGGAGAGGATTCTTCATTAAATGCATATAATTTGACATGGCGTAGATTTTCCTCTCCTGATGGTTTTTACTGCTTCAGGAGAGGATTCTTCATTAAATGCATATAATTTGACGTGGCGTAGATTTTCTCCTCCTGATGGTTCTTACTGCTTCAGGAGAGGAGGAGATGATTCTTCATTAAATGCATACAATTTGACAAGGCGTAGATTTTTCTCTCCTGATGGTTTTTACTGCTTCAGGAGAGGATTCTTCATTAAATGCATATAATTTGACAAGGCGTAGATTTTCCTCTCCTGATGGTTTTTACTGCTTCAGGAGAGGATTCTTCATTAAATGCATATAATTTGACATGGCGTAGATTTTCCCCTCCTGATGGTTCTTATTGCTTCAGGAGAGGATTCTTCATTAAATGCATATAATTTGACATGGCGTAGATTTTCCTCTCCTGATGGTTTTTACTGCTTCAGGAGAGGATTGTTCATTAAATGTATAAAATTTGACATGGCGTAGATTTACCTCTCCTGATGGTTCTTACTGCTTCAGGAATGCTTTGGTAGGCATTTTTTTCAAATAAAAGAAAATGAATCTTCCTCTGGAAACATACAAGTGACAATACAAAATAACATAGATTTTCCTCTTCCTCTCCATTCCTCGGGAAAGGAATTTTCACTAAATGCATATAATTTGGAATGACAATCAGGAGAGGAACCTGATGGTACTTCATTAAATGCATACAATTAGATACGACAGATTTTCATCTTTAAATATTCCTTACTACAACAGTAGAAGATTCTTCATTAAATATAAACATAATCAAAATCGCAACAATAAGAGCAAAAATAATCGAGACCACAAAGCAATTACCTTACATACAATTTGGTGTTAAGAGCGAGCCGTCCCGTCCGTGCTTTGGCAGGGGAGTGTAGACTTTCGGTTAACTTAATACCACGGCCAGCCTATTAATTTACCAAAATCGTGTGTTCGACCGACGATAATTTACATCTCGAGGATGCAATCGACCGGCAGAATTTCGTGGGCAACAAAGGCCCCCACACACACACACACACTCACAAACACGGGCCGGCGAGCGCGAAACTCGACCACACTAATATACCTGGTGATGCATTCATTAAATGGGACGTCTGCACCCAGACGGGTCCCTCTATCGCCGTCTCGCTCCTTCTCTCGGCCGCTGCGGCAGGTTGAAAAAACTCTAGCGCGATGTTAGCGACCTTGTTTGCATCGGATTATTTATTTATTTATTTATTTATTTATTTATTTATTTATTTATATACAGCGCGAAATAAACGATCGGAATCGGAAAAGTTTTCGTCGGGGATTTTTTTTCTTTGTGTTTTGGCAGACGCCCCTAGGATATTGGGTTCCCTTGACGGAGGAGATCTATTATTATCTGCAATACTTGCCGGGTTTTATAAATAATACAAATCCTTTGTTTAATGCTTCGAATATTTGATTTTAAAAATATTTCTATTCACAATTAAAACACTTTTTATTCCTTACTTCACTTTTATTTTTTTATATACGTTAGATGTACATTTCGAGTGCCAAGCACTCATTATCAATAACTAATTTTTATTGCCAATTTTTCGTAGGATTTTCGAAATATTTCGAAGAATCATTGTTTCTTAAATTACACGAAACGCCATACTGGAAGACTTTTTCAAATTAGACGATTTTAAAAAGAGTTGGAAAACACATTTCTCTTAAATTTTCATGGAAAATCTTTTGCAAATGTTGGAAAAAATGAGTCTTAAAAATCTCCATAATAATGTTATCGAACCGTTTAAATTTAGAGACAGAAAAGAAAACACAGGATTTTCTGTGTATATTTGTAAAAAAAAAACATGAATCTTTCCAATTTATGATAATCATAAACATTTTTTTATTAAAAAAAACAAAAACAAAAAGAAAGTATTTAGAACCTACGTTCAATGAAATAAAATCCTTCTTGTATATTTAATAACGTGAGATATAGGTTGATTGATAAGGCGTTGAGGTTTAATGGAGCTTTGTCCAATAAAGTGAGCAAAGAAATGAAATATTAAAATAGCATTTAAAACTAATAATAGCCTGGGTAAATTAATTAAAAATAACAAAGACAAAATAAACAAACTCGATCGTTGTGCAGTATATATGCTTACATGCAATGACTGCCCTAAAATATACATTGGACAAACAGGACGAGCTTTTGAAGAAAGGATTGCAGAGCATAAGAGTGCATGGGAAAAACAAAAAAAAACATCTCAACCTATGCGAATTACCTGCTCTCCGAAAATCACAACTTCAATCAGGAATTCCAGATCCTCCATACAGAGAAAAAAGGAAGGAAATTAAACCTACTGGAAAACTTGGAAATCAAGAGATTCGAAAAAACCGGCCTCCTACTCAAAGAACAAACAGAACTGTCAAACTCTCCCCGCTACTTAAAATATCCACCCCACCTTAGTATCAATAGTGTGAATATATATATAGTTCTAAGATTTCTAATTTTTTCTTCCATTCACCCGAAGAAGCAATAAATTTGCGAAACAATTGTGAAAATACACACACTTTTTGAAAATCAAAAGTTATTACGAATTTTATTTATACAAACGTGAGATATATCGAGCGTATAACAAAAATCGACGACGAAGTTGGCGTTGGAAGTCTCGAGTCATGTCTGTACTAAGATCACACGCGTGAAATGCTGTCAACATGACAACCAATACTTTACGCGTGCGCGTGTAATTTTAGTTCAGACATGACTTTAGATTTCCAACGCCAACTTCATCGTCGATTTTTGTTGTACGTTCGATATTTAATATTTAGTGTGAATCTCATTTGATCAATAGTGAAGTGCCACTGAAAAACTCTGTATTCCTTCAATTATTTTTTTATATTCCTCTGAAGAAAGATCCAAGCAGCGATTAAATATTCCGTTCGCCGGCCACCGGGATTGAGGGAAATAAACATAATCGTAACGCCGGTGCCATTAACGAATTTTGAAGACACGTCTCGTACCTCCGTAGAAAACACAAACACTTTTTGTTTGTAAATCATGTAAATTTATTGTCCCACAGCGTCAGACAATGGCCGGTCTGACCTCAGCGTTACGACCTAGAGGCACGCCAAAAAAGCGATCCCGCCGAAAATAACCAACGACAAGACAGAGGTTATTCAAAAAAAAGACATAAACACAACAGAAACAAAAAAAAATCGGGATGGAAATAGTGTGCGTTTGGAAAAATGCGGAAGTTGTATTTAAAGATGTTTTTAGGGTTAATTTTTGATAGCATTAAAAATGATTAATAAATTATTTCCATATTTGGCTCTGTGACATTTCGACTTACGTTAGGTAAGTACTTTAAACAAATGCGGAAATGTAGAAGCCTTTACAATTAGTATTTTTTTTTGATTTGTTGGTTTTGCTACCAATACAATTTCCAAGCATTCACAAAATCCCTGTAAAACACTCAAAGACATGAAAATCACTTCACTCAAGCACCACATCCTCCTCCACTCCACACCACCATGCTCTTCCATTCATATTTTTTTCTCGCCCGAGTGGTTCTTCCTCCGCCACGCCGAAGATAAATGGGAAGCAGATGATCGGTTTTCGCATGGTGGCGGTGGTTGTTGTTGGAACACGTGACACTCGATAGCCACCAGCGGGATAATTATTGATAGATATTCGATCTCCCCCATCCGCAGGATGTTCGGTGCATTCTTCGCGTTTGTTGTGGTTAAATAATTTTTGTATTCCAGCCGAGACGCTCGAGTGACTCAGTCGCAGGAAGTTGTGAATTATTTAGTGGATGCGCGCGCGCCTTTTGTACTTACAGCAACACTCGAACACACACATACACGCAGACCAGACGTCTGTAATCCAGAAACGACGCGTATCGTGTAATAAACGGATTGCAAAAAAAAATAATGATGGAAGATAATAACAAGTTTTTGGATGTTTACAGAAATGAGCAATGATATTTTTTCTGAAAATGTTTGCAAAACAAAGACATTAAGGACTTTTTAAGAAAATATTTCCAAAAAGAGATAATAATAAATTTTCAGAAGTTATTTAAAAAATGAAGGCATTTTGTTAACTTTGTTACAAAACACATAAATATAAACTTTCCAGCTCAGGAAAATTTGTTGATTGTTAAGGCTTTCACTTGGTTATACATTTTGAGTTTATTAAATAAAACACTTTTTCACTTTGTTTTTTATAACTTGTTATTTTATGCTCTATGCTTCGAAACTATAGTCACTAAAATAAAATAAAATATCAAGTTATACAAACTAAGTGAAAAAGTGTTTTATTTAATCAGGAAAATGTATTTATTATCTCTTTTAAAAAAAAACTTAATGTCTTTGTTTTGCAAACATTTTCCGAAAAATTACACATTTTTCAAAAATTCAAATTAAGCAACCTTTATCTTTAATAAACCCACATTACATTATTTTTTTTATAATGATTATATTTTATTTTCATTGATCTACTCTTTTACTATATTAATGAGATCATTTTTTTTTTCAATTATTATTAAAACTTCTTTTTTTTTTTGTAATGATTCTCTATTTTCCGAAAATCCTTGATTTTTAGAAAACCCACATTTCGCTCGTATCAGATCGAAAATAACATCCTCAATGCCCGCCTCTCCTTGAAATTTATTTCAACTCACGCCACCCGGCCGGCAACATCGTGTTGTCGGGGTATTGATTTTTTTCACACGATAGGATGATACATGCTCGTGTACGAGTGTGTGCGATGGGGTGACGTAATTCAAGAGGGGTTGTGTTTTCCGATACGCGGGGTTGCATTATTCACGTCGTCTGAGGGGGGTCGTTACAAGTCCACGGATGCATTATCCTTATCCTAGCCGTCTAGAGATTGTTAAGGGCGCGTTCACGCCGGCGATTCAAAAGTCAATGACAGCTGCGATGCTACCGATCATAATTTCTTATAATGACTAATAGATGGCGTTTTATATATAAAGAATACAATATCGTAACAAGCTTTTACAGTGTTTTTGTTATTGGGCGCACTCAGCGAAATTTTACCGGTACCGTTCGTGAAGCGCTGCAGCGCTAAAATTCCCTGAACGCGCCCATTGATAATAATGAGCACATCGAATTTAGAATGACGTTAAATCTATTCTAAAGGATAAGGAAAAAATAGTTTTTTAGTGTAAAATCCACTAATTGCTACTAAATAAATTTTAAGCACTAACTTCTTTATTTAACCAACTAGTTTCAACTTAACGTCATTCCCAAGAACTAGTTGGTTAAATAAAGAAGTTAGTGCTTAATTTTTTTTAGTAGCAATTAGTGGATTTTACACTTAAAAAAACTATTTTTTTTTTGCAAAATTATTCTGCTGAGCAATTACAACTATTATTGATGTTGGATCGCCGTCGTCGCTAACGAAACCCAGCGAAGAATGCGAAAACGACGGAGAAGACGAAATAAACGTGAAATTACGTATTATTAGCGCCGAGCGGAGCAAAAAACCCGGCTTGCACTACTAGTAGAGTTCAAGGCTATGGACGTACTTGTAGTACAATACCTTTCCATTGAATTAAAAAGTTTTCCGTGCTCGGCTCGAGCCGATCTGATGCTTCGGAGCTGGCTGCGCACACATAAAAAAAAACAACAAATAAATAAAACGAGAGGACGGACGATACGGACGAAACTCGGTTTGTTCGGAATTCGTTTTGTCTTCGCTCGTTCTGAATGTTCAGCTTGTATAGAAATGTGCGTACGACATTTCTTTTCGTGTTATCTGGCTTGTTCTCGAATCCTTGAATCTTTTACAAGTTACAACTTTTAGAATACTTATAATTTTCTTTACCTAAATAGATAAAAGAATATAATCTTCATACTATCATTGTAATACAAAGAAAATTATTTACATTTTGAGGATTGTGAGAATGACGAATTTTGGTAAAGAATCTGAACGAGGAATTTTCAACAATTTCAAGATGAATCCTCATAAAGAATCTGAAGAAGGAATATTCATCAACTTCATAATGAATCTTCATGAAAGAGTAACACTCATCAACGTTAAGATGAATCTTCAAAAGAAATCTGAAAGAGGAACGTTCAACAACTTCAAGATGAATCTTCATAAAAAATTAAAGATAAACTTCAAGATGAATCTTGAAAAAGAATCTGAAAGAGGAACATTCATCAATTTCAAGATGAATCTTCATAAAGAATCTGAAAAAGGAACACTCATCAACTTCACAATGAATTTTCATAAAAAATCTGAATGAAGAACATTCATTAATTACAAGAAGAAGAATATTCATCAAGAATCTGAAAAAGGATCATTCATCAACTTCAAAATGAATCTGAAAGAGGAACATTCATCAACTTCAAGATGAATCTTCAAAAAGAATCTGAAAGAGGAACATTCATCAACTTCACGATGAATTTTCAAAAAGATTCTGAAAGAGGAACATTCATCAATTTCAAGATGAATGTTCATAAAAATTTAGAGAGGAACACTCATAAACATCAAGATGAATCTTCAAAAAGAATCTGAAAGAGGAACATTCATCAACTTCAAGATGAAACTTCAAAAGGAATCTGAAAGAGGAACATTCATCAATTTCACGATGAATCTTCAAAAGGAATCTGAAAGAGGAACATTCATCAACTTCAAAAGGAATCTGAAAGAGGAACATTCATCAACTTCACGATGAATTTTCAAAAAGAATCTGAAAGAGGAACATTCATCAATTTCACGATGAATCTTCAAAAGGAATCTGAAAGAGGAACATTCATCAACTTCAAAAGGAATCTGAAAGAGGAACATTCATCAACTTCACGATGAATTTTCAAAAAGAATCTGAAAGAGGAACATTCATCAATTTCAAGATGAATGTTCATAAAAAAATTAGAGAGGAACACTCATAAACATCAAGATGAATCTTCAAAAAGAATCTGAAAGAGGAACATTCATCAACTTCAAGATAAATCTTCATAAAAAATTAAAGAGGAGCACTCATAAATATCAAGATGAATCTTCATAAAGAATCTGAAAGAGGAACACTCATCAACTTCACGATGACTTTCCATGAAGAATCTGAATGAAGAACATTCAAGAAGAAGAATATTCATCAAGAATCTGAAAAAAGGAATACTCATCAACTTCAAGTTAAATATTCATAAAGAATTTGAAAGAGGAAGATTCATCAACTTCAAGATGAATCGTCATAAAAAATCTGAAAGAGGAACATTATTATTTTGCCTTACCCTTTGGCTTTGTAAAGGATTTTCATAATTCAATAATAAATAACAAATTATATATTATTATATTAAAATTGTTGAACATTTCTGAAGAATTTTAAATAACTATATTTCTAATGCACGAATTCAACAATATGAAATCCGTAACAAATTTCCAGTCCAATTTCCCCAGTTAGTTAATCCCGGAGCAACAAGCAATTTTTGAAACGCCCATTATTAATTCAACATGCAGCCCAAACGACTTTTCGCCTCATTTGGTCCTGTAAACCGCACACGCACGGATTGCCGAAATCCCGAAACGCGATAATTCAAACAAACATTACACAAATATTAACATTCGCGCCGACTACGAGAGATATATTATTGTACGCAGGAATTGTAACAATCCCCTCGCGCCGCTGGGATTAATCGAATTTCGCACATCGCGCAAATACTCCCATTGTCCCTCCCGCGGCCCGCCGCATTCTGCCACCAGGCAATTACGTAATTCCGTTTGACCCGCGCGTTTATAATAATTAATGAGCGAAAGTTGTAGTTTAGCTACTGCAAGTAGGAGTTGAGCTATTGTCATGTCGTGCGGTGTGTGCAATTTGGCTGATTCGATTTTTTCTTCCTTTGCGAAAAAAAAAAAATTACAATCGATTCATGACTAATACATTCGGGAATTTTAGTGGTAACAAAAACGTTCCCAAGGAGTTGATATAAAAGATATATAATAGCTAGATATAAATAGATATAAAAGCATTAATTGGTATCCTATTCAGCGAGAATCTTATTTCGTTCAATGTAATGTTCAATTTAATAAGTTTCATGTATTAATTCATGTAATCAGTGAAATGCCATTAATGCTAAAATCCATCAGAATCGAATGAGTTTGAACTTGAGATTTACTACCCATTGTGTTTCTATAGACAGAAGGATTTATTACGAAAAATAACTAATTTCCGACAGCTTATGACATTAATGATTACTTAAATTAATAATTAATTATGTGTATAATGCATCAACATGAATATTATAGAAGCTAAATTCAATAAATTATATAAATATAAACCTTTAGGTATAATTTATATAACCATCCTGTTCAAACCAAAATCTTTTAAATTTTAATTTAAAAAAGTAACTTTACTGAACATCGCATGTATTATTGCTATCTAGACTGTATGACGTATATAATAATAGATTGTATGTATCAATTATTAATATGCAATGAAGATTACACATTGTTGAAACCAATGATCTTTGAAGGTTAATAATATATTTTATGCATCAATTATTAATATGCATTGAAGATTAGTGTTTGACGTGTTGCTCCGCATTGTTGAAACCAATTTTGTTTTAGGTCATATTCAAAGTTTACTTGAGGTTTCAGTTAAGTTAAATGTTTATATTTTATTAATTAACTCATTTAAAAGTTTATATTTATATACAGCGAGGACTTAATTTTATTGAATATAGCCCTATAATATTCAATGATAATGACATTGAACTCAATCATTTACAGGTTTATATTCAGTGCCCAAGTTTATTACATTTTAATCTAGAAAGATCAAAGATGCAATTGCATGACTTCTTTGTTTGAATTATTTCAATCATTTTTGTTAACACCATTTAAATAAAAAAAATGACAGTAAAATTGCAAACCTAATAGTTTTAGGGAAAACTATAAACATATCAGTCAAATTAATATGGTTCTTTGCACAAATAAACTGAAACTTCAAGTAAATTTTGAATATGACATAAAAAAACATTGGTTTCAACAATGCGGAGCATCACGTCAAACATTTATCTTAAATGCATATTAATAATAGATGCATTAAATCTTTTATTAACCTTCAAAGAACGTTGGTTTCAAAAATGCGGAGCAACACGTCAAATATTTATCTCCAATGCAAATTAATAACAGATGCATTAAATCTACATGCTATGAAAATAAATGTTTGACATGTTGCTCCGTATTGTTGAAACCAACGTTCTTTGAAGGCTGCATTTAAATTTTAATTTAAAAAATAACTTTACTGAACATCCATTTTTATTGTTATCTAGACTGTATGACGTGTTGCTCCATTATTTTAAAAGCAAAGTTCTTTGAAGGTGGTCATATTCAAAATTTATTTCAAAAGATGCACGTTTTAAAATTTTCTTTTTATCCTTTTTTTCATGTATTCAATTAATTCTCATTTTCTTTTTATCATTTTTTTATGTATTCAATTAATTCTCATCAACATCATGGCCAACTGTTTTAAAGTATTAACTAATAAGTGAAATAATAAGCTGCTTGTATTGTCTGTATCTGTCTGTGTATGAGTATTTGTGTGTGTGTGTGGCAAGGCTCCGGAAATTAATTACACGTGTTTTAAACAATTTATGCAATATCGCACAATTGTAACACGTAATTGGCCATTAACTGTTATATTCCGGATTCGCTCCGGGGATCCGTGCTTTTATTAATTTCGAAACGAAACGAAACGAGCCGGCCATCTGGACGATTCGAATTCGCGATGGGGGCCTCGTGATGAAACTCGGCGCAGATTCTCGGTTTTCAGCTTTTTGCGCAATCGCATCAATTATCGAGAGTGCATAAATAATATTCGAGGTTTCCCAACTTGGCAGGAAAAACTGAAAACCATTCTCCGATTGCGCCAGAATAAATTTCGTTTGTTTTCATTCCCGAGGAAGAATTTGCTCGAAATCGTATAAGAAATAATCTGATAGAATCAATTAATTATTGTTGAATGTCTTTAGTATTTTGTATTCAGTATATACCGAATATAAAATACATAAATAATATAATAAAATAATAAATAAATATAAAGAATATAAAAAAAATTGTATTCAGTATATACTGAATATAAAATACTAAGTGTTTTCTTTACATTATAAAAAATATTTAAAATAACTAAGAAATATAATTTTTTTAATCTATTGTTTGTTCTATTTGTATTTGTTTATGTTTGTCATTTTACATTTTAACTTATTTATAACTTTTAATTTTTTAGCATTTTATAATTATACTTATATTGTAACCCTCCATTATCTTTTAATGTATAGTTAGTATAAAGCAATATGTATTTAAATGGACTTACCGTTAATAAACAATAATAATAACAAAATATGCAAGTGTGTGATAAAAAAATATCACAAATTAAACTCTTTTTAAGAACATTTTTAAGTATCTTTTTTTTGTTTAGTCCATTGACTTATGAGTATTTAACAATATTAGAAAATAAAAGAAAAAACGATACCCAGCACAGACAAACCTTTATTTTAATGTATATTAATGTATAATGTTTGTAAAAATGTAATTGTCTGAATAATGATATTTGTATATAAAAGAAAACAGTCAATTAAACATGTCGGAGTCTATTGAAATGAAAAGAGAACAAAAAACACACATTGATAATCTTTTAAATTTTGATACTAGTTATTTAAGCAACTAGTATCAAAATTTAAAAGATTATCCCTAACTAATACAAATACAATTACAAAAAAGAAAAAAAAGTGCTAAAATTTATGAAGTAATAAGATCTAAATTATTACTTCATAAATTTTAGCACTTTTAATGAATTTTTATTAGAAAAAATTCTGGTAATGCTCAATAAAATTCGATCGATCCATTTTAGCACTTTTTTTCTTTTTTATAATTGTATTTATATTAGTTTATAGACAACATGTTTTCGCTGGTTTCTCTTTTTCACAAAAGGAATTTATAATTAAAATAACACCCTCAGGACAATATATATTAATATATTTCTGGATTAATTGACGTATTGCTCCGTCCTGTTAAAACCAAGGTACTTTGAAGGTTATATTAAAATTTTAAAAACACTTTATTGGGTATTCCATTCATATAATTTTCATGTATTTAGTTAATTCTCGCTAAACTCGCGGTGAACAGTGTTTTAAAACATAAACTAATCAGTGAAACAATGCCACGAATTTATGAAATTAGTTTTATATAAATAATAATAATATAAATTTTTATTTCTGAGAGATACATTAAATTACATTACAATATTTTTATAATTGTATTTATATTAGTTTATAGACAACATGATTTTTTAAATATTTTAATATTATCACTATTGCATTGAGAATACTTTAACAACGTATTATTTATTTAAACGTCACTACTGAAGATGGAAAGATAGTTTCCGAAATATATTTAATTAAATAAAAATTAAGTAGGAGAAAGGACATATGTTCTTATTTAAATAATTAAAGTCTCCACAACCAATATAAAAAAGATTAATCAATTTTGCGTTTGTTTTTTAATTTAATTGCTTAGTTTGAGTAATCACCTTCTTCAGAATCTAATAATAATAAATACCGCGTCTAAAGGAAAATACATTTTCAAATGATATAGAGAAAAAAAGTGTTTACCTTAAGCTATATAAATTTATTTTAGTTTTATATAAACATGTTTTTAATATATATATTTTTTTGTTGCAGGTAATATTTCATTGTCAGTTCAGGTAGAATATCTGAAAGAAACGAAAAAGTTGGTAAGTCGCAGGTAATGTAATGGAATAATAATAAAAAAAAGTAGAGATGCAAGAAAAAGCGTATAAAGAATGTCTTGAAATCTATTTAGAATTACAAATCACACACAAATACAAGCACAATAAAAAAACAACATTTATAATTAAAAAACTTAATGAATTTTTATTAGAAAAAAAAAATTGTGGTAATATTTGTATAAATTGAATATAGGTGGATTTGAAGCGCTGTATGAAATTTGTTATCACAGGTCTTTGTGGTGTAGTTGGTAGCGCACTCAACCGGCAATCGGGGGACATGGGTTCAAATCCCTTCAGAGATGTTTCTTTTCCGCTTTATATTTAATTGAATTTAAATTATACCTCAATGTTGTAATTTGAAAATTTCTACAATTCATAGATATAAATATAATTTAAAAGGAATAACAATTTAGTTTAATTTGCATATATATATATATATATACTCAGTTGAGTATGTGCACATGTACTGAGTAGATCGAAACGTGTTGAGCTCTGTACTTTTTATAATAATCTCATATATTTATTAGTATTAAAATATTAAAAAAATGACTGCCGGAATGTCCACAAGAATAAGTCCTCATACAAAAAGTCGTCGAACGGATTATATCAAATCCAGAATTCATTAACAACCTCATGGAAACAATAAACGATCACCTAAAATTAAACGTCAAGGTGACAGAAGAAAAGGTTGCCTCACTCGAAGCTGACGTCGGCCGACTGTAAGGAAAGCTGGACATTTTAGAACAGCAGCAAAAGGGATGCAACTTAAGGGTTTTCGGCCTAAAGAAGAATGTTGGAGAAAAACTAGAAGATTCTTTTACCAATATGTGTAACACAAGAATGAAAATTCCTTTGACCTCCAGAGATTTGCAACGATTTCAACATAAAAAAGATTACAGATGAATTTTATGAATTCTATTTATGAACGTCCTTTTTTTTGTTTGTGGTACTTGAATAAGGAACCAATTTCTGTGGATCAATTTTTTTTTTTTCGTTATTCTTATTCTTATGGAAAACAATGACCCGTAATCCTAGGAGGCGACAAGTGCGCCGGTAACGCGAGGCCACCGTAAAGTGCTATTCTCCGCGAAGTAGCCGTGCTGCGTCGCGAGTATGGACGTGTGTCGTAGAGCGGCGCGCCGCGAAACCATGACCTAGGAGACTGTTCAATGACTACTATAAAGCACCCACACGGCGTGTGTTGAAAAAGGAAAGGAGCGAGAGAACGTGTTTTCGCTGGGAATTCATTCCGGCTGTTTCGTGTGTGTGTGTGTGTGATTCCAACCAAAAAAAAAAAGACACTCAGACATGAACGCGAGTAGTATGAAATCGAAATTTTGTGATGAATGCCCGCGCCGATATTGGATTTGTTTTTTTTTGTTTCATTCGTTTCCATCCAAAAGTTTGATTCGGGTTATTTAATTTTTCTTGGGTGGAATTTTTATTAAAATTTCTTCAAATGCAATCTGCTGCATTTTCATTGAAATTACATGAATCGAGTGAATTTGCTTCTAATAATTAAAAATAAAACACTTTGTGTTCCTTTCTTCAGTTGTTTATTTGTACATTTCGGGCACTGTGTGTCCATTATCAATAGCTAACATAGCATAAATGTACATATAGCTTCTGTTTTTTTGTTTGCTTTTCTTCAGTTTTCGTAGCTCGCTCGTGCATTTCAAAACAATCTTAAAATTCACCCAATGACTTTGTATTCAATATCATAACTATCCTTGTGTAACTAATCCTACAATAGCCCCCATTGTAGGATTAGTTACACAAGTATTTCTGTAAGAGAAATGTTAAGCTTAGTATGTAAGTTATTTTTATCATCACAGTCTAAGCAACTTTAGCAATAGATATATATTAATAGAATGTGAATTTATTTAATAACGTGCATGTTAAATGTAACTTTAACCAAAGGGAATAACTCCGAATAACAACTTTTCAGGTATTCTGCGTTTATGAAAACTATTAGTTTTTTCAGACATCACTTTAAAATATTATACTATACGGCAGAATGAAGCTGCGAGATTGAAATTTCTTATACCTTGTATATTTTTAACCAAACTGTAAAAATCAATAGAGAAAGAATCATTAATTTGACATAAAATATTATTAAAATCAAAAATTTCACTCTCAATATTTTTTTTAGATTTTTTTTTTTCGATCAGCCGATTCTATTCTCTTGACTTTCCCTCCTCCAGCTTATATTTATTTTATTAATTACATTTCAATTTACTTTATTAACGGAATCTCCATTTCCAAATTACAATTATAATTACATATTAAAAATTTTATAAGAAAAGTGTGACGCTCTAAAAAGATTATAATTTAATTTAATTATATTTACATAATCTTTATTGACAAACGTAATACAATACCTACATATAATTTAAAATATTACAAAACATGCTGTTAAAGTTTTTAAGGCAGAAAGACCGACGGTCGATAGCCATTTTCTGAGGTCTAACAATGTGTAAATGATTGTATGTATATATATTATAAAATTATATAATGTAATACTCAGAAATAAAGATTTTCAATATATAAAGTTTTTATTCCTTGGATAAGGTTTTTTTTTCTGTTGTTTAGTACAAATAATTTCACAACACGCGCGTTAATTTCCCATGAGAAATTTAACTGATTCACCGACACGCAAAAAAAAAATACAACATAGTCGCGCGCGTTCTTTTTTTTTGCCGCCAAAAAAAAATATAACTCGCCCAACATCAAAAGAACATTAGGACCTAATCGATTTCATAGGTGATGGTTAGTGGGGTAGGTAAATTGGCCGGCGGTGTGGGAACCGTTTGCGACTTATCGCGAGGGGTTATTGGGGTCAGAATCGTCCGTCTGGCCTCGGACAGCTGGCCGGAAGGCTGCGCCATGTGATTCAGAATGCGCCTCGGATGAGGTCTGGTTTGCAGCTGCCACCCTGCTGTTGCCGTCTACCGAAACAACCACCGAAACCCAGGGCCCACCACTTGTTCCACGTCATTCTTTTTCTCCCGATCCGAGGATCGGGTTCTGTTCATGGGAAAAAAAATATATAACGAATTTTTTGGTGTGATTTCAATTTTCGAAGAAAGAATGATTCAGTGAACTTTTTTAATATTTATATATATATATATATATATATATATATAAACATTTTTTTATTTTTATATACTTAATAGACTTTGATTAAAACACTTGGTTTGTTTCCATATAATCAGTGAAATAAAGCAAGTGTTTTAATCAATGTCTATTAATTAAATATGTTTCACCACGGGTTAAGTGAGAAATTAATTCAAAATAATTTTATATACAATAAATTAACAATATAATTCTTTTACTATATCATACGTATATACAAACATCTTTATTCAGACAGCAGAATTACAATTCTTTACAAATATTTATATGAACTACCAAAGTCTAAATATTAAAATCATTAATAGAAAAGAATATTCATTCTCTTGGTCACAGTTATTTGCATTCTATTGATTATTGGTGGGTTATTAGTCTGTCATGGGCTATCGACCGGAGGTCTTTCTGCCCTATATTATACGTTGTCCTTAGAAAACGGCTATCTGCCTGATTTTAATAATAATAATAATAATAAACTTTATTATCCAACAGGCAAAAAAAACAATTACAGAGCAATAAGTATAAACTTAATATAATGTGCTATTAAATAAGACATATATAAAAAAAAAAATAAAGAATGACATATTTAAATAAAAATAAAATAAGAATTAGAATACAATTGTGACACAAACGTTTTAAATAACATATTTTCTTCAGAAATTCGGAAGATAAAGAAACAAAATGATAATTTTTATGCTTAATTAATTTCTCACATGCTTCTAGCATGTTTAATTGTGGAGAATTTAACATTTCTTTAAATTATTTAAAGAAGTGAAAAAAGGTACACTGTAACTTCTTCATCGTAACGAAACAATTGTAGTGAAAGTAAATACATACAAAATAAAATCGGAAATATTTTGCATGCATTTTCCATACCATTATTCGACTTCAGATGGGAACAAGTGTGTTCATTTGGTTCATTAGATTAAAAATAATAATAATAATAATAAGTACCTCAGTAATCAACGAAAATAGATTATATTTAGAAACGTTACCCCTGGCGTGAAGAGTACCCTATGTTAATCCTCTAGATTTAGTTATAAAATATAAATTTTTCGACTTCAGTGGCTGATTGGAGATAATCCTATACAAAAAAAAAATAATAATAAATTTAAAAACGTTATTTTAATGATAAACATTTTCAATAATAATAATAATAATAATGTGCCCAACACCCGTAAGGGTACAAGGGTTTTTGATAATATATATATATAATAATGTGAAAAATATTAACCCTTGTTACTGTACACACGTAACAAGGCTTAAGATTTAAATTTCAGCGAAGGTCTGGAAATTAATAGAATAATTAAATAAGGAAAATCATACTTAACAACATCGAAGGCCGCCTTTATGACCTGACACTACCTATCATTAATACTATTGTCAATCTTCTCAGAATATATATCTGCCTGTTTGTACTTTTAATCAATTCCTTCGACCACTCGTCGAAACTTGTCGGAACTTAAATATAATAATAGTGAAACGAATAACGATACTTGGTTATTCGTTAATTAAATTACATCCTAATTATTACGTAAAAATTACCATTTAATATGTGAAAGGATTAATGATACTATCACATATTAAATATATATATATATATCATCTTTATTGTAGAATTTACATTAAGTATAATAAAATACATTTTAAATAATTTTCTTACTAAATGGCTATCGACCATCGGTCTTTCAGCCATTAATGTTAGTATTTTTCTGTATATGTTAATAAAGATTATTATTATTATAATGATTATTATTATGTAGATGGTTGCGTATTAAATAAAGAATAGATTTTATTTAGAACTATTATTTTAATGGTATATATATACAAATATCTTTATTAAGAGAATTATACTTTTACAACATTGAGTATAAGGTTTGTCTGTCCTGGGCTATTGACCTGAAGTCTTTCTGCCCATTTAATGGTATATTATTAACCCAGTCACATATTAAACGTTATTCTTTTTTTTTTGGACTGAGCTATCCAAAATCCAAAAACGCTAAATATTACCATCGGCGCAGCGAAACAATTTTAATTGGCTCCGAGGAAGCCCGGCACCGGGCAAAACATCATCAACGCGAAAGCAAAAACACAAAAACAACACAGAGGACAGCTAATGGTTATTGCCGAGATCGCATCAAAACCTTTCGGGCCTACATTTCGACATTTGCAATTCTGATGGCGCATTGTGGCCGGCCGTTGAATACCTCCTCGGAGCAGAGCAAAACCGAACGAAAACGAAAAAAAAAGAAGGAAGATTAAAGAAAACAAAGTCGATGAAATGAAAAGTGAAGCCGAAGCGCGGTCCTTTTGCCTCCTAGCTACGAACAGCGTCCGAAATATAAAAGCGAACCCGCCGCAAAGTTATTACGGATAAATGCCGAAACCCGCCGCGAAAGATTTCTTTCGGTCAGTGTGGGTCATTACCTGTCTGAACTATTGTTGTTGCACTATAATAATCGGGTTTGGGTTGTGTTAGAAAGGTGCTTTTAATTGCTCAGCAGTTTTTAATTACAATAATCAGAAAAAAAGGGATGACTATCTTTAAAAAGGCAAACTAAATCAGGGTCACATTTAATGAAACGTTCAGTCACCATTCATCTAGCGTATGGATAACTAGTGATGGCCATTTCGGTTTTTCGAACCTCATCAGACTAGTGTGTTCCATGTGCAATGCCTTGATGAAGGCGACTGAACGGAAATTGTGTTGGGGTTATATACCCGATATTAATCATAATTAATTAAAGACGATGCCACTTGAAATTAGGCAAAAGATGGCGCTTGCGTCGTCTTTAATTAATTATGATTAAATCAGGGTCGTTAAAAGGTATAATAAGAAAAAGAACAAAATAAAAATATATATGTAGCAACGTAAATTCTATCCATATAATCAAATAGTATTACAACTCATAATAAATAAATGACGACGCAAGCGCCATCTTTCGCCTAAACAAAGTATTATAAAAAATCTGCAATTTTAATTATTTATTTCGTATATTTTTGTTGTTGTTGTTGTCTTCTAAACCAATTTATTAAACATTCTGATAATTGTTTCCATTGTAAAACCGCACACACAGCACCCGCGGATTTCCGTACTTCATTATCGGCGTTCTTTTTTTTTTTTTTTCGGGAGAGATTACGAGTAACCTTAACACCATTTTGTGATTAATGTCGTCTTTGCGACGACGCTCTTGCTCGCTCGCTTCTCTTATCGAACACTCCTTCCTCGAATGCAACCGAATCTCTCTCAAAACTCGATATACTTGAGAATTCAAAGTCGGATCGGATTGCGATAAGGGGAAATTGTGATTGATTGAAATTTTCTTTTATCTTTTTAAGAGAGAAAAAAAAAATGTGGATACGTGCACACATCCGGTTGAAATTAATCTGTGAGTGTAATCTGGCAGGAATTTATTTAATGGGGATTTTGTTTGAATTAATTTCGAATAAAAAAAAATGAATAGCTACGACTTTAGCTCTTCACACAGTGTGAAGAAAGGTTATTAGTGCTTTATTTATCAATTCAATTTGATCTTCACGTAACTCAATCAATCAATTTACGACTTTGTTTTATTTATAACTGCAGTTAACAATAAAAAATAATTTAAAAATACCTTTAGCTGAAATACTTATGCGAGTGTGAGTGAGTTTAAAATAAATCAGTGTAGAAAAAAAAACTGAGCGTTTCATTTAATTTTCAAGTATGTTTTTTTGTAATAATGATAGAAAATTAAAACACTTGTTTTTAATGTGTGTTTGATAGATAATTAAAACACTTGTTTTTTAATGTGTGTTTTAATTTTCTATCATTATAGATAGAAAAATAAAACACTTGTTTTTTAATGTGTGTTTGATAGATAATTAAAACACTTGTTTTTTAATGTGTGTTTTAATTTTCTATCATTATAGATAGAAAAATAAAACACTTGTTTTTTAATGTGTGTTTGATAGATAATTAAAACACTTGTTTTTTAATGTGTGTTTTAATTTTCTATCATTATTAAGGGAATTCCGAAGTAGTTCAGGTAAAAAGAGACAAAAGTGGAAACAATCAACCTGATTGGGACAACAAACAAAATGAGAATATCTTTCGGGTTAGGAGTAAAAATTAATTAATTAATTAATTTTTTTTAATGAAATAATTTATTATAATTAAAAATGTGTCGCTATGGGTTAAAACTGCGATTTTATGCCTAATAGGTGCGATTAGCGCCAGAACGTGCAGTTGTTTTTACAAAATGTGTGTCTTTATTTTATTCCACCCATCTACAACACCCATGGTTTCCAGAACGAGTAATCTCCGAAAGAAGACACTCGCCCTGGCCGGGACTCGAATCCGCAGTGACTGAATTTATTATACTTGGTGTGTTGTTTCAATAAGATGGTGCCATATAGTTAATTCCTATACGATTAAACGTACGATTCAATTGATATTGCATATACGGCATGTTACACCGTCTTGTTGGAACCACTTTTATATTTGATAAATATATACAGAGAGCTTTTTTTATCAATATACATTTCCCCATATGTATACCTGCAAAATACGCGAGTCAAATGCATTAATGTATGTGTGTTTAGTTGCCTATAACACGCAACTGAACACATATATGCCAAATAGTCAACTAAACATACACACATTAATCGGTTCAATGCGTTTGACTCGCGTTTTTTGCAGATATACACTTCCCCTAATGTATACTGTTAAAAAAACCTCTTTGTATATCAGTTCTACAGGCCACTGAGGTCTATTTAATATAACATAACCATTTCATACAGTTATGCACTGTGAAGTAAATATGTGATTTCAACAAGACTGCGTCGATTTGTCATGTGATTAATGAGAACCAAATTAAAGATATTGAATCTAACATTTAATAAATCGTTACATATACATATTATAAAGTGTTAGACAATACAATTATTATATATATACAATCTTAAACGTACTTTGGTTTTAGCAGGAAGGCGCAACATATTTTAATTTTCTATCATTATTAATTAAAATTGTTTCACTCCGAGAATTATTATTCAGAATATAATTTATAACGGATATAAATTATATTCCTCACTTAACCCGTGGTATCGTGGTCTCAGAATGATTTTTTCAATTACATTTTTCTATATATCTCTAATTCTTGATAATATCAAGGAATTCCTTGATCCTCGTTATGTTGCTTTTTGGTTGTTGAGACTTTAATTATTTAAATAAAAATAGATTTCCTTTATTCTACTCAATTTTTATTAAACTAAATATATATCGACTGTAGCTGGAAACAGTTTCCGAAATATATTTAGTTTAATAAAAAAAAATGAGTAGGAGAAAGGACAAATATTTTTATTTAAATAATTCCTTGATAATGTCGAAATTTAATATGTTTTACCAAGCGATTAACGAGAGAAAAAAATGCATAGAAAACAGTATTCATTCACTTGTTATTAAAGTTATTTAAATAAATTAAATAAAAATGATTTGAAAATAATTAATAAATTATTTCCACATTTAGCTCTGCGACATTTTGATTTACGTTAAGTAAGTACTTTAAACAAATGCACATTAAAACAACTACTTCCCGGGCAAATGCCCCTCCGGACATTGCATGACGTAATGTGCATCTTCTGTTGCGTATCAATATTTTTTTTTGCAAAGGATTTTCTCCAATCAGCCATTAACGAAATATCTGGATGTTTTTTTTAATGAAATAAAATTGATATAATTTGTTGTGTTGTTTTTTAAAATCTGCATAACTGAAAAGGTGTTGATTTTAATAAGACACAAAACTATTCGAGGTGAAGTCGTTCCTTGATATTTATTAAATTCATGGTTATCACTATTTATAACGGACTTATTTCGGTTTTTCCGCATTCTAACGGCTGCCAGAAAAATCGCCGCGCGTCTCTGAAAATTCGTCGGCGGTGTAATAACGATGATGTTATTAATAAGTAATTAAATAAAGTGCATTGAATGGGTCTCGGGCTCTTTGTTCGCGGAGCATTCCAGTCTCGTTCTCTCTCCTTCCTGTCGAGGACCTTGAGACGGACCTAGTTCAACATCCGCGCCTGCCTGCTTGCCTGCCCGAGGAGTCTCGGCCAGTTTCACTCATTTCACTTTCATTCAATCATCGTCCCATCATATCCACGCACTTCACTCACCCGTTCCGACTCTCAATGGGATTCGACAATTCTTTTTTACTACGGCGAAAAATTTTAACGTTTTTTTTTATTCGTTAAAAAAAATAACAATCTCTATTGCTGCGATAAATTTGTTTTTGAACGAAAGATCTCTCAACGCCCAAATATTGTTGCTTCCTATTTGGACGTGCTACAAAGAACCAAAAGTAGTAAACCCAATATAAAAAAAAACTAATATACTACTAAAATAAATAAAAATTCTAAACGTAAAAGAAAAAATTATAAATTAAATAAAAATACTCTTTTCTATTAAGGGTGCGGTTTAGAAGAAAGAGATAGCTATACAAATATGGACAATCACTAATTTGAGTTAGATTGTTGTTGTGATCAATGAACAATATTGTATTATACATTAAAATAATCTTAAAATAAGCAGGAATTTCATCAGATAAATTAAAAATTATTTTAATGTTTAGTTTCTGTGAAAAATAATTATGAAAAACAATGAAAATTGATCAAATTTATAGCAAATTTTTGCTAATAAAAACTTGTGCAATAAAAATTTAAAGGATTTCACTAAATTCTGCATTCAAATAACTTAGCAGACATGACCTATTAATTTCATTATATCTTACAATTTTCTTTTCTAACTTGAACTAGTGGATTGACGTAATACCCGAAAATTAACGATTTATTTTTTATTTAGACTGATACTTTATACTTGGTAGATAAAAAATGTAAATACACATTCATATTATGAAATCCAAAAGAATAGCTTTATTTTCAAACGATTATTTCCATTTTTCTATATAGCTATCTCTTTCCACTAAACCGCAACCTTAAGAAAAAAAAATATCACAATTACAGCCAAATGTACTTCCTCCTTTTTTTTGTCAGTTTTGTCACCTACACTAATTTAAGGTTGTTCTCCATAACCTCAAAAACTTTTTTTCTCAAGATCCGTAATTTGGGAAACGCTCCATAAACGAAAGCAACACGGTTTCACAGCGCCGCCCGAAAAGGCTCTCCCAATTAATTTTCCAGGCGCGCGGCAATGAAACAGACCAAACAGAGACAGAAAGAGAGAATACGAAAACAACTCCGTCACACCAACAAACCGAACTGGAATAAGGTATGTCCCAACTTCCGCTCCGCACCGAAAAGTTCCCACAGTAATTCCAGTTTCAGTTCCACTCGTTCGCTCCTTTTTTTTTAATTCCTCACCCGTAAAAACGACGCTCTCGCCGTTTTGTTTTTATTGCGTACCCTTTATTTTTTACTTTTTTTTTTTAATTTTCGATTTGAAATGTCACCTACCGCAGCCGTTCGCATAAGAACAAAAGTGACGTTTATGCGAATTTTATGGTGATTATCAGGCTCTTTGTGGTCGCTTGTGTTTTTGTTTTTGGTTTCGAGGAGTAAAAGAAATGGAGAGGTGGATTTATTATTGTTCGGGAAGTCGGTTTTGCTATTTTGTAAAAGTGTCGGGCCGTCTGGCACGGAGCCCGATAATTATACTTGCATGAGTAATCATTGTGCTGAATTTATTTACGACGGACAATCACGTGGAATGTCTCGCGTTTAAAATTGAAACTTTTTTTATTTCCTTTCGGTTAGCGCCGGGGATTTTATAGCGGATAGTTTTGACGTTTGTTAATTCGAAGCGACTGATTTATATTTTCTCATTTTATTTGAAATAAAACGGATCTTAACAAGTTTTGAGGTTTCTATTAAGAAACTCAGATCTAAAGCAAAGCTATTTATAAGATATATTTTTGAAATAATCATTTTTTTTATTGTAGAAGCTTCTACTTCGTTATACATGTTTAAATATATACAGTGCTATTCTGTAATGGAAATGTTACGTTATTTTTATCCTCTAAGCATCTTTTGTAAGAGATATTTATTTATAGAATGTGAATTAATTAATTAACGTACACGTTAAACGTAACATTTTCCATATGTAAAGAAAACACCTTAAAACTTTATTTTGTATAACACTTTATAAATATTATACTTGGTATGTTGTTTCAGTAAGATGGTGCCATATAATTAATTCCTATACGATTAAACGTACGATTCAATTCGTGTAGTAATTGCATATATGGCATGTTACACAGTCTTGTTGGAACCACTTTTATATTTCATATATATATATATATATATATATCTCAGTTATACAGGCCATTGAAGCCCTTGTCTATTTGATATAACAGAACCATTTCATATAGTTAGGCAATGTGAAATAAATTTGTGATTTTTTTTATAATATATATTTTATTTATCTTTATCACAAAAATCCATGCGATTATCATATAGGAAGTTCAGGCTAGGAGCCAATCTCTCTCACTCTTTTTCTCAACGTAATACTTATCCCTATTATTTACACAAAAAGTGAACAACATGTCCATAAATCAACGCTTATCCATCTTATATAAATTACAAAAAGAAAAATCAAAATAATAATATACAACTAGTTAAAAGAAAGCACCTTAAAATTGCCCAAGTCAACACTTCAATAAGGCTGCGTTGATTTATCAAGTGATTAATGAGAACTAAATTAAAGAAATTGAATCTGACATTTAATAAATCGTGACATTTGAATATAAAGTACTTGTTTAGATCAAAAGTATCCGGTATAGTGTTAGACAAAACAATATACAGTCTTAAACGTACTTTGGTTTTAGCAGGAAGGCGCAACATGTCAATTTGTTTCAAAAATTATTTTATTTTGTTAATAAACTATAACAAACAATATAAATTTGTAAGCAGCGGGAAATTCTCTAATTAATGGTATCACCAAATTGATAATACGATGACAACTGTCAAAGTAGCGATAGTCAACTTTTTTTTTTTCAAATGACACCATATCTATTTTTTGTTCAATTCGGATGGGAGGAACTTTCCTGTACCCGAATATCCATCACAACAATACTCTTAGTTAACAAAAAAAATAAGATATCCACATTGGTTTTGTTATAAAAAAACGAAAATTATAAAAAATAAATAAACTATTTCATTAAGTGTTCAAATTGCCCACCACCTACTTTTAAATATAACTCCTCTCTATACAAGATTCCTTGAAACACGATTTAATTTACGGCATTCAATACGAATTCTATTTTCTTAAAAAAAAAAAAAAATATTAAAAAAAATGAATAAAATAAGAAAATATCAATTCTTATTTTATTCATTTTTTTTTTTTTTGGTGGCTAAGCGATAATTGTGATGGATATTAGGGTGCCTCCTATCCGAATTGAACAAATAATAGGTATGGTGTCATTTGAGAAAACAAAGTTGACTATCGCTAATTTGACAGTTGTCATCTTATTACCAATCAAATAGAGAATTTCTTGCCGTTTACAAATATTTAATGTCAAAATATAAAAGATAGAAGGTGGTAGAACACCAAACTGAATTACGCTGTATATATTTTTATGATTTAATTATTGATAATATAAAATCTTCTGTCTTTCAAAACGAAACAAATTGATACGTTGCACCTTCTTGCTAAAACCAAAGTACGTTTAAGATTATGATGCCTTCATTAGTGATTATTTAAATAATTGATTTAATTCGAAAATACAAAAAAATACTGTCAAAATAAAAAAAAAGTTAGAAGGGGCTAGAAGACCAAACTGAATCACCCTGTATATATTTTTATAATTTAATTATTGATAATATAAAATCTTCTTTCTTTCAAAACGAAACAAATTTATACGTTGCACCTTCTTGCTAAAACCATAATATGTTTAAGATTATGATGCCTTCATTAGTGATGAGCAAAACCGATTATTTAAATAATTGATTTAATTCGAAAATACAAAAAAATACTGTCAAAATAATAAAGTTAGAAGGGGGTAGAACACCAAACTGAATCACCCTGTATATATTCTTATGATTTAATTATTGATAATATAAAATCTTCTGTCTTTCAAAACGAAACAAATTGATACGTTGCACCTTCTTGCTAAAACTAAAGTACGTTTAAGATTATGATGCCTGCATTAGTGATGGGCAAAACCGATTACTTAAATAATTGATTTAATTCGAAAATACAAAAAAATACTGTCAAAATAAAAAAATTAGAAGGGGTAGAACTTTATTTTCATAAATACAACAAATAAAACTAAAATATTTTTTTGATAAAAATTATAATAGATTCTCTATATGACTATATATATTATTTAAATAAATATTTATTCGCCTTTTTAAATTATTAAATACTCTTTGTAAATCTTCTTGAGTAATATTTTTTATTTCTTGTTGAATAGCCTCTTGTAATTCCTCAATACTATGTAAACGATTTTTATAAACTTTATTTTTTAAATAACCAACAAGTAAAAATCCAACGGTCGATCTCCAAAATAGTCTTCAAGATATCTAATTGTTTCTTCTGTTAGTGCTTCATCTTGTTGAAAGAACCCCTCTCTTAGTTCATCATCGTGCAACTCTTCTAAAAAAAGGTTGTAAGATGTTGTTTCGATATCTTGTTGAAAGAACCCCTCTCTTAGTTCATCATCGTGCAACTCTTCTAAAAAAAGGTTGTAAGATGTTGTTTCGATATCTTTCGCCATTTATTGTATCGTTGAAGAAAATGGGAACAATTGATCTTCTTCTTGATATGCCAATCTTTAAAGGATGCAACCCAGTTTCAATAAATTGATGTGGATTTTCTGTGTCGCAAGTTCTATAATTTTGGCTATTAACATAACCTGATAAATGAAACCAAGCTTCATCAGACATATCAATAAAATATTGCATCATGCAACTTTTTTTTAAAAATTTTGTTTTGATTTTTAATTTTGTTAAGAATTTAGACTATAGTGATAATTATAGTTTAAATTCATTTAGATTTTGTAAGTGGACAATCTAAAATTCCTATAGATTTAGGAATTCAAATAACGACCCGTCATCTTTCCGCAGTAATTCCCCATCATTCATTTTTTTCCCTATTTCGTTCAAGATTTACGATGAGGGCCTTCAATCACCCGTACGATTACCTCTCCGCCGCTTTGATTACACCCAATTAAACACTTATCAAATTAATAATCAGCGATTTACAGTTCCCTCATTAATCGAAGATATTATCCTCGCAGCGCGAGGATGGACAGTCGCCTCCATTGCGCAACGCGAATAATAACTCAGTGTCGCGCGTCTGGTGGTCAATGTCTGCGAGACGCACTTGAAACAGGAAGCGCGGCCCGCCGCCTCACCATCGGACCTTCCTTTTTCACCCACCGGCCCAGCGCCGCCGGTGAGGCGATTTTTGCGGGACAGCGCGGCCGCTTCCGTTACGAGCCGAAGACGCTTCCTGGCACCGAACTGCGGCCGCGAAAAAATCGCGTAACCGTTCGAAGTGCGCCAATAAGTAAATAAACAAGGCGTTTATTGAGTTGCGTCGGCCGGTTTTAATTGACTCGGACTCAATTTAGTTTCTCTTTTTTTTTGCTACCGTCTAATGATTTTAACCGGATTTATTTGCGTTTGGTAATTAAGTGTGATGAATTTACTGCAATGAAGTTGGCACTTTTTTTTGTGGCGATTTCAAATATTGAAACAAAATTAATTTCACTGCAGATTATTTCATTTTTAAAACAAATTGACACGTTGCGCCTTCCTGCTAAAACCAAAGTATGTTTAAGATTGTTTAATATTGTTTCGTCACTTTATAATATATGACACGATTTATTAAATTTTAGATTCAATAATTTTGTTCTCATTAATCACTTGATAAATCAACGCAGGCTTGCTGAAATCACAGATTGTCATCAAAACTCTTGACTTAGTTTGCCTTTCACGATAGTTTCAAATTTACAAGTTCATAATACGCCACTTAAATTCATTAATTTTAGTTTTTAGTAATCAGCATTACCTCATTTTAGAAGTTCACCAAAAATCATTACATCTTCTTTGTTGTAATCAGCATTAACTCTTACCAGGTTTTAGAAGTTCAAGGCATTGACTTCCACTCCATTCCAACCAAAATTCATTACATCTACTTTTTTGTAAACAGCATTAACTCTTACCAGCTTTTAGAAGTTCAAGACATTGACTTCCTTCTGACGCAATTAGGTCTTTTGGGCAAAAATAAAATGGCAAATATGTTAAATCATTTTATTCCATAGTTTCAGTAAGCCACACCTGTTAGAAAAAAATCATTTTTTTTTTCTGGTGGTTTCAACGAGATGGTGCAACATGCCATACAACTAATCTCTATTCGATTATACGTACGATTCAAATCGTATTGAGATTGCATGTTACACTGTCTTGTTAGAACCCCTTTTCTAAGTGACACTATATTTTTAATTTGACATTTAGCGCGAGATTATGATGCTATACCATTGGTGTGAAAGTCGCAATTTATTGAAAATTTAACAAACAATATGCAGTTTCTAATATACTTGAAAGTTGTGTAGTTTAGTTAGGTAGTGTGTTATAAATATATGGTTTCAACAAGACTGTGTTGTTTCATCAAGTGATTATGAAAACCAAATTTAAGATATTGAATCTAAAATTATTAAATTAAATTTGATTGACCACTTGATGAAACAACACAGTCTTGTTGGAACCACATATTTATATATTATTAAATTAAATAAACATGATTTGAAAATTATTAAATTATTTCCACATTTAATTTATTTAAATAACCGATTAAGTAAATGAATACTTTTTTCGTTTCATAAAATTATTAAATCGTGTCATATGATGCGTGGTCCTAACAAGATGGAGCAACATGGCATACATTAAAAAAATATTTGTTCATGTGCAGAAAGATCTATGGTTCTTTATTTAATTCATGTGGAGAGTGTTTGATAAAATTAAAAAAATATTCGTTCCATACTTCACTTTTTTTAAATAAATAAAAAAATATATAAATTCAAGTTTTACAAAAAGGAGAACCAATTTATTTTAAGAATAAGAATATGCTGATTTAATTCATTGTTTAAAGTAAGTACTCACTGTTAGTCGTCGGTGACTGACGTGGCCCTATTGGAATACTTCAGTCTCAGTCACCTGTGACCGACAAAGCGGCCAACGTGTTAATAAATCGTATCGTATGATACGTGGTCCCAATAAGATGGTGCAACATGTCAAACATATCTTCTCAATTTTTTTACAAATTTTAATACAAAATATGTATACATAAATCAACAAAATAATACAATTTCATTATTTATTTACCCGCACTTTCTTTACATAAGGGCAAACTGATTAAATATCAGCCGTGCCCTTGTGATGTAATCTTATCGCGCCGCCTCATTTTTCTCTAATTTTTTCTTTCTTTTTCCGATTCGTTCGGGAAAGTATCGGGCTCGAATGTAATCCCACACGTGTTTACTAACCTCGGCGAACGGGAGGAAGCGACGTGAATGTTTAGATGTATCGTCAACCGAAAATAAACACATTTTTCCACGTTCGGCCTCCGCAATAATTAAGTTTACAGATGTCTCCCGCTTATCACAGCCACCGGTTAGTAATTCTGTAAACAACACCTCGCACATGTTTCGTATCGCGCGTTTCAAGTGGATTGAAATTTTTATAAATTCTATGAAAAAAAAAACAAGAAAAAAAAAAATGAGAGAAAGTAGTAAAAGAATGGATTATAATTTGTGATGCTTAAACTGCTTTCTTTGTAACTTAAAAAAAAAACAGAATAATAGAGCGAGAAAGAAAAAGAATCATAAAGAATGGATTATAATTTGTGATGTTTAAACTGCTTTCTTTGTAACTTAAAAAAAAACATAATAATAGAGCGAGAAAGAAAAAGAATCATAAAGAATATCTTATATTTGTAAAAATGGTATATTTCGTTAAATAAATAAATAGATAGAGCTTCTTAAAATTGTATTCAACTTTAAATATTGCCTTTTTAAAATTCAATTCTTGTGGAGGATATTCTTGAAATTGAGATTATTTCAAAAATATTAGAAATTCATATTTGGACGAAACAATGATTCTCGGTCGTCTACCTTGTAGACCCAGATCGTTGACGATGCCACTTGAAATTAGGCAAAAGGTGGCGCTTGCGTCGTCTTTAATTTATTATATATTAGAAATTGCATATTGTTTGTTAAATTTTCAATAAATTGCGACTGTCGCACCAATGACAAAGCTCTTGCATTATAATCTCGGGCTAAATCTCAAATTAAAAATATTTTTTGTCTCCAATCATTCAAATCCATGAAAAAATGCAATGACAAAAAAATATTAATTTCTTAGATGTTTCTTTCAACTAACTTTAATTTTTTTACAATGAAATTGCAGTTGTAAAAAAAGGGATTGATCGAATTTTATTGATCATTGCCAGAAATTTTCCTTGCTTAATTTCATTGTAAAAAAAAATAAATCATCTTTGTTTGATTTAAACAAATTTAAAAAAAATGGATTGATCGAATTTTATTGTTTATTGCTAGAAATTTTCCTTGCTTAATTTCATTGTAAAAAAATAAATCATCTTTGTTTGATTTAAATAAATTTAAAAAAAGGGATTGATCGAATTTTATTGTTTATTGCTAGAAATTTTCCTTGCTTAATTTCATTGTAAAAAAATAAATCATCTTTGTTTGATTTAAATAAATTTAAAAAAAGGGATTGATCGAATTTTATTGATAATTGCTAGAAATTTTCCTTGCTTAATTTCGTTGTAAAAAAATAAATCATCTTTGTTTGATTTAAACAAATTTAAAAAAAGGGATTGATCGAATTTTATTGATAATTGCTAGAAATTTTCCTTGCTTAATTTCGTTGTAAAAAAATAAATCATCTTTGTTTGATTTAAACAAATTTAAAAAAAGGGATTGATCGAATTTTATTGATAATTGCTAGAAATTTTCCTTGCTTAATTTCGTTGTAAAAAAATAAATCATCTTTGTTTGATTTAAACAAATTTAAAAAAAGGGATTGATCGAATTTTATTGATAATTGCTAGAAATTTTCTTTGCTTAATTTCATTGTAAAAAAATAAATCATCTTTGTTTGATTTAAACAAATATAAAAAAAGGGATTGATCGAATTTTATTGATAATTGCTAGAAATTTTCTTTGCTTAATTTCGTTGTAAAAAAATAAATCATCTTTGTTTGATTTAAACAAATTTAAAAAAAGGGATTGATCGAATTTCATTGATCATTGCCAGAAATTTTCCTTGCTTAATTTCATTGTAAAAAAATTAAATCATCTTTGATTTTATTTAATTAAATTTGTTAAATAGTTAAACCTCTAAGAAATTGAAGTTGATATTTAGTTCTGTATTTACAGATACAATTCAGAGTTAAATATAAACTTCAATTTCTTAGAGGTTTAAGTATTTAAATAAATTAATGAAATAAAATAAAATTTTAAATTTAAAAAAAATCAAAGTTAGTTGAAACAAATATCTAAGAAATTGATATTTTTTTTATAAAACAAACAAATGCAATCATTTGTATTTAAACGTTATATCTCTTTCCGTTTGAAGTAAATTAATTGTTTCCCCATTATTTACAATCAAACGGACATCAAAGGAATTTATCGCAAAAAAGGGAAGGGATAATTGCACGAAAAGAATTTTCCCAGTCGCGGACGGACGCACGCGAAACGGGCCGGGTCGTTTGTTTTCCTCCTTTTTTTTTCTCTCAATAAATATGGACAAACACGTTCGGGATTTCGCGTCCCGTCGTAAATATCGAGGGTTTCGGTCTCGGAAATAAATAATCAAGGAATCGGCCGCGGCGAAAAGGACGGGGCCGCGCAACGAGAGAAACAAAGACGACGGTGGAAAAATACTCCGACTGGTCACGAAAGAATGCTCGGGATTGGAATAATTTTTATTCGGGGGGATTATTTTAATGATTAAATAAAAATTATTTGAAAATAATTAACAAATTATTTGAAAATAATTAATAAATTATTTCAACATTTAGCTTTATGACATTTTGATTTACGATACGTAAGTACTTTAAACAAATGCACATTAAAACAACTACTTCCCGGGCAAATACTCCGCCGGACATTGAATTACATAATACATGTTGCATATCAATGAAATATTGCATCATGCAACTTTTTTTTTGATCCGAGAAAAAGTTCTATTAAAAAAAAAAAACAAAAAAGAACGCGAAATGCATTTTAATAGTTATATTATAATTGTAATTTGGAAATGGAGATTCCGTTAATAAAGTAAATTGAAATTGAATATCTGAACTTACATTTTGAAGATATATTAAGGGAAAAAGTTAAATTTAACATTTAGTTTAATTCATTTATTTACGGAAATCTCCTTTCTACAAAAACTGTAAACATTTACATAAATCATCATAAATAATAATACACAAATAAGTCAACTATTCAACATAACCTTTGAACATCTTTATCCCAAGTGATTTTACAATTCAAAATTAAGAGTGGTCAGGTAATCTCAGGGGTACATTACAAAATAGAAAATAAATAAATATTGAATAAATAAACATATATATATATATATACAATAATCAAACAATATATTAATAATAATAGAAAATATGTATAAAATATGTTTCACAATGTATCACAGATGTTATTTCTGGAATGTAATAGCTCCGATTAAATGATTAATTTAGAATAACAAAATTTAAGGTTGCGGTTTAGTAGAAAGAGATAGCTATATAGTAAAATGAAAATAATCGTTTGAAAAAGGAGCCATTCTTTTGGATTTAATAATATTAATATGTATTTACATTTTTTATCTTTTATTTTATAAAGTATCAGTCTAAATAAAAAATAAATCGTCAATTTTCGTGTATTTACGTCAATTACTAGTTCATGTTAGAAAAGAAAAATGTAAGATATAATTAAATTAATAGGTAATGACTGCTAAGTTGTTTGAATGCAGAATTCAGTGAAATCCTTGAAATTTTCATTGCACAAGTTTTTTATAGCAAAAAAATAATTTTAAATTTGCTATAAATTTGTTTGAATTTTCATTGTTTTTTACACAAACTAAACAGTAAAATAATTTTTAATTCATCTGATGGAATTCCTGCTTATTTTAAGATTACTTTAATGTATAATACTATATTGTTCATTGATCACATCAGCAATCTAACTTGAATTAGTGATTGCCAATATTTATATAGCCATCTCTTTCGTTGAAAATTAAGCAATAGAAATCGCAAAGGCCATAAACGTGTTCTGAGTTATAATGGAGATTAATTCAATATAATAATTACATGAAATTCATAATATAAGCTCCGTTTTTGCGCGATTTATTATTGTAATCAAAATATTAGTTTGTAACGTATTTCAAGTGTATCTGTTTGATTCATAACTCGTGGGCGTTTCGTTTCATAAACGCGCTGACAAAACCGGCCATTCACACACTCATGAAAAAAAGTCAATCTGTTCCTTCTACCCGCCGAAGCGGGCTGATAAGATAAAATTGATACCGAATTGATATTACGCAAGAATCAACCGTGCATTTCTTTCAATTCTCCCTCCCTTTCATCCAAAGTCCGGAAGTACAGCGTTGCCGCGATCCATTTTAATAAGCACCTTTTCCTTGAATTTATTCTCCTCACTTTTTTTTTGTTTCGTTCCATTACAATTAAAAATGATTACCGGCGGTAATAATATTTTAATTTATGGAAGGAAGATAAGGACGGATTGATATAGAAAGCGACGTGTGGAGGAGTAGCGCTCGGAAATTGTATTATAATCGAGTAGCGAGTGCGTTGTGGTGTTTTAATTTTTCTAGTTTTATTTTAATTCTTTTTTTTTTTAAGTGTAGAGGACAAGTTTCCGATGGGGTATTTATAAACAGTCAACGCATTGCTGGATATTATTAAGTCGGGTGTATTTTTAGAGATACGCTAGTTTACTCCGGAAAATAAATATGATAATTTTGAGATCTTCTAAATTTTCACTTTCATTTAACTACAAAAAGAAAGTATCTTAAATAAAAAAATACATTTATTATTTAAAAAAAATCTGCTGCTAGTATAGTATTAAAATTAAACTAATTAAACTTAAATTTTTAATAGTTGAGGCTTCTACTTCGTTATACATGTTAATTAAATTTAAAGGATATTTAAACAAATAAATAACTTTGTAACACTCAGAGTGTTATACAAACAAAGTTATTTATTTGTTTAAATATCCTTTAAATTTAATTAAACTTACGCCAAAAATTTGAACAATAACAAAAATTCACTGTAAAGAAACACATTTTCTCTAAAAAAATATGTCCAAATTATTTTATAATATATACAAACATACAAACATCTTTATTCAGACAGCAGAATTACAATTCTTTACAATTATTTATATTTACAATACATATGATGGGTTAGTAGTCTGTCAAGGGCTATCGACCGGAGGTCTTTCTGCCCTATTTTATATTATTTTATTTTTTTTATTTTTTTAATTCATTTATTTACGGAAATCTCCTTTCTACAAAAACTGTAAACATTTACTTAAATCATCATAAATAATAATTTATTAAATTTAATTAAATTATATTTACAATCATTTTTATTAATATAAATTAATATCTATAGTGTAAGATACAATACATTGTTTTTGTGTTATTAATACTAGGATGGACTTGAAATTAGGCAAAAGGTGGCGCTTGCGTCGTCTTTAATTTATTATGGTACGATTTATATTAATCAATATTTCCGTTTCCGTATTTGATTTTGAGTTATGCAAAAAAAATAATTACAAGTATTCAAAGATCAATAATCTTAAATATATATAGTATTATCATTATATTTCTAAACACAAAAAAAAACATGAACTAAATATACTCAATAGTGCAAGAATATATTGTTTTCATCGACTTTTTAATTAGAAAGATAATTAAAAAGTCGATGAAAACAATATATTCTTGCACTATTGAGTATTAATCTTATCCTCTTTTATCCGTATTGAGTGTCGAGACTTTTGAATTATAATATTCTAAATATATAAAATTATAATCATAAATGATTTAAGCAAATAAATTACTATCAAAACTATTTTTATCACCAATACTGTTAAAATTACGCAATGAAACAACAACAACAAAAAAAAATACGTGCACATAAAAATCAAGGTGGAACATAGAGAAAATCGTAGATAAATAAAAGTCATCTATCACAAATGGTTTTATTAGGTCTCTAGCTGTGAGTGCACTTAAAATTAGAAACGGCCAGGGAGGCGCTAAATGAAATGTTCCAAGAATTCTACCTGCGTTTCAACATCTATTCCGGTAATCCGGTGTTTACCTGGCTTATTATGGACGTGTTCCTTTCTTGCCCGTCGTCTTCTCCCGCCGCGTGGAAAATTCAGTGCCCGTCGAATCTCCGACGATAAGATAACAATTAAGGCTCAGGTAGAAACAACCCCCGTTACCTGCGTCCGGGGGGTGGTGCAAATCTGCGCCACCTTTGAAGCGGCGCTTTTCGGATTTTCGAGGTACGAAATCCGAATTGGAATTGTGAGCAGGGAGATAATGGCTGGCGTTATCGTGGGTGGTAAAATCTAATCGCTTGTTACATGAAAAGTAATGGACAGCTATACATCGTGTTTATTGAAGTTAGAATTAATATTCAAAGCGATATTATTGCATAAATTAAATAAAAATGATTTTGAAAATAATTAATAAATTGTATGAAATAAATATGAATAGATTATTAAAAATCAACCAATAAAACACAGATTAGATTTAATAACTTTAAATTCTCGACTAGTTTCAAGAGAATTGATTTTTAATAATCTATTCATATTTATTTCATACAGCGTCCTTCTAAATTGTTCCTTTTTTCTTAAAAGTTAGCGCCTTAAAAAGCCTCCAAAAACTGAAATTGGATTTATTCTAGAAATGTAATCTTTTTAGCTGATAGTAAGAACAGAGGACGCTCTTACTATCAACTTAAAAGTTAGCGCTTTAAAATGCATCCAGAAATTGAAATTGGATTTATTCTAGAAATTTAGTCTTTTTAGTTGATAGTAAGAACAGAGGATGTTCTTACTATCAACTTAAAAGATAGCGCTTTAAAATGCATCCAGAAATTGAAATTGGATTTATTCTAGAAATGTAATCTTTTTAGTTGATAGTAAGAACAGAGGACGCTCTTACGATCAACTTAAAAGATAGCGCTTTAAAATGCCTCCAGAAATTGAAATTGGATTTATTCTAGAAATGTAGTCTTTTTAGTTGATAGTAAGAACAGAGGACGCTCTTACGATCAACTTAAAAGATAGCGCTTTAAAATGCCTCCAGAAATTGAAATTGGATTTATTCTAGAAATGTAATCTTTTTAGTTGATAGTAAGAACAGAGGACGCTCTTACGATCAACTTAAAAGATAGCGCTTTAAAATGCCTCCAGAAATTGAAATTGGATTTATTCTAGAAATGTAATCTTTTTAGTTGATAGTAAGAACAGAAGATGTTCTTACTGTCAATTTAAAAGATAACGCTTTAAAATGCCTCCAGAAATTGAAATTGGATTTATTCTAGAAATGTAATCTTTTTAGTTGATAGTAAGAACTCCACTGTTCTTACATTTCTAGAATAAATCCAATTTCAGTTTCTGAAGGCTTTTTAAAGCGCTATCTTTCAAGAAAAAAAGGAACAATTTAGGAGGACGCTGTAATTAACCAGCAAAAAAAAAACTTAAAAAAAATCAACTCAGTTTCAATTAATTGAAGAAATTATATCTTTTACACTAAAATGTTACAAACAGAAATTCTCTACGTTATTGGACTACGAGTGGACGTTCTTACTATCAACAAAAAAGTTATTTTTTTATAAGTTTACAATAAGCTAATAAACATTGATTATGTATATCACACAAAAATTCATTAATTGTTAAATGGCTATCGACCAGAGGTCTTTCTGCCTTTTTTTATAATTAAACCCAATTTCAGTGTTTGGAGGACGTTCTCACTTTTTTAAAATCGCTAACTTTTGAGAAAAAGAAAGATTTATTCATTTCATAAGACAATGGACGACATTAGCGATCAAAACCTTTTTGACACAGCAATTGACAAGGACAGACGCCTACAAAATCAGGCGGAAAGACCAACGGTCGATAGCCAATTGACAGAAGAATTTATTTTTATGTTAGTTATTTATTGTATTTATTTATTATTATTACTTAAGACAGGCTGAAAGACCTCCGGTCGATAGCCGATTCATCTACAGAATATAATTCTAATTTTTGTATATTATTGTACATACATATACACATTTAAATAAAGATGATTAGTTAGTTATTACTTTGTTAAAAAATAATCTGCCAATAAAGATTTATATATATATAGAAAAATTTATTAGAAGAACGCTGTAATTAACTGGCAAAAAAACTACCACTACAAATAATAAAATCTCTGTACTCTATATATATATATATTGTTGGTGGTCGTGAGTTTTTATTGCACCAACAAAAGGTGTTTGTATTTTTATATCACAAACCAACACGTGTCAAACATAAGCCGGCATCATTCCCTCTTGTTTTTTTTTTTATATTCATCTCTTGTTGTTGTCGTGTGTGCGTTCCGTAATTAGACGAGCATTGTGGTACGCGTCTGCGTTTCTAAAAATAAACAATTGTTTCGATGTGGTCCACAAAATTAAAAATGATACCAAGAGAAGCAACCGAGTAGTCGACACTTTAAACTACAGTTGGGCAAAGTCGATCTTTTCGATCTTTTTTATCACTGTAAAATGAAGTTTGTGACATTTTTCTTAATGTTATTTATAATATTAATATTGGAAAGTTTTGCCTATTGATTAATAAACTCGATTTTATTGTTATTTGTTAACTTTAGCTACTTAAAATTGCTTATTCAGAAATACTCGATTACTAAATTCACTCGATTTTGCCCAACACTACTTTAAACTTACTCTACAGGAGTTGTTTAAAATTTGAAATAATTGTTACAAAAATTATACAAAGTGGTTGTTACTGAAAGCACAATTTTGAAATAATTATTAAAAGAAATGGAAATATTAAATAAACATTATCCTTTCTTACTAAATATTACATTCCTCGCAACCCTAATATCCCCCCCAAATATAAAAACTCTTCGGTCATTATCCACCAATTCATTAATTCATGCATACATGACAGTTCAGTCATATTGTATGAATAAAGATGTTTGTACGTATATATACACTAAATAAACAACAGTAATAATAATAATTAATTTTTCGACAAGCAGAGCTTAATTACAGAGAAATATATATGTATAAACTAAACTAAATATAGTTGTACAGTGTCAGTTAATGTCAAACATAAATTATAAAACAAAGAATTTATGTTTGACATTAGCGAATATAAGGAACAGAGTGTAAAAATGTCGACAAAACATTGGATTTCATGATAATTCCGTATCATTTTATATAATGGAGAAAACATGTAGTGAGAAGTACGTGGCGTTGCATAATTAAATGTTTGTTTATATCTAGAGAATAGTCTGGGCACATTAAAATCGGTGTTACATAACAATTTTAGAATTATCAGTAAAATTATGAATTAATTTATATAAATCAAGGATTATTGAATTTGCCACAGCTATTTAAAATACATGAAATAAAACAATTTGAAAATAATTAATTAAATTACTTATGTAACATAAGACATAATCTTCTTTATGTTGGCTGTTGGTTTTATTTCTAATTTAATTCTCCTACTTATTAATAAGTACGAGACAGGACAACTATTTTTATTTAAATAAGTCATGATGTCACAGTAGCTAAAGGGAAAATAATTTATTAATTAATTATTTTCAATTACTTTTTTTTAATTAATTAACATTTATAAAAACATTTTAGTGTAAAAGATGTAATTTCTTCAATTAATTTGCGAGTTTAGGGAGTTATATAAGCGGCTAATAACCAAGGTAGTTGATGCCGGAAAAAAAAATGAATTATTCATTATTCTTTCAAAAATTTAAACAGTAACAAGAGAGATTTTTTTTTCATAAGACTCAGTTTTCTTATATTTTTATTGTTTTTTTGCATAACAAATAAAATCTCTTTGTTATGGTGGCATTGACTTTAAGCAAGGACTCAAATATAAACTATACACTATTGATTATCACTTTTTTTTCTCTCCCCTCTCCCCTTTTTTCTTTTCCTCTTGCCTCCTCCATATCAAAAAAAAAAACACGATCTTGATGTTTTCCGAGACTTTATTGTGATTTTTTTATTTTAATAATATAATTGTAATTTGGAAATGGAGATTCCGTTAATAAAGTAAATTGAAATTGAAATTGAATAAAGGCGGAAAGCCGTTTTCCAAACATGAAATCAAACGTTTAATTAATTTCTCACTTAACCCGTTTTTGAATTAATTCAGGATGATTTAATTGAAATTAAAACACTTGGTTTGTTTCACTTATTTGAATATTTGAATAAGTGAAACAAACCAAGTGTTTTAATTTCAATTAAATCATCCTGAATGAAATCAAACACCTTTAAAAATTGAAATGTATGTATTGTAAATATATATAATGTTTGGAAATAAAGATTATTTATTTATATATAATTTAATAGTAATTTTCAATAATTATGAAATAATAAATTAACAATTCATTGTAAAATCAATACATACAAATTAAAAGAGAAATAATTAAATTATTAATTATTAATCAATGCTTTGCGCAATGGGGAAATCGTGATCAATGTGGCATATCTGAGGTGCGATTATTGCTACTTGAAAATGTATTATTGTAAAGAAATTATTATTTAAATTATTTAAATAAATCAATATTTTTTTATAATAATAAACTTTCAAGTAGCAATAATCGCACCTCAGATTTTATTAAATTATTTAATAGAATTATTTAAATAATTCAATATTTTTTTTATAATAATAAACTTTCAAGTAGCAATAATCGCACCTCAGATTTTATTAAATTATTTAATAGAATTATTTAAATAATTCAATATTTTTTTTTATAATAATAAACTTTCAAGTCGTAATAATCGCACCTCAGATTTTATTAAATTATTTAATAGAATTATTTAAATAATTCAATATTTTTTTTATAATAATAAACTTTCAAGTCGTAATAATCGCACCTCAGATTTTATTAAATTATTTAATAGAATTATTTAAATAATTCAATATTTTTTTTTATAATAATAAACTTTCAAGTAGCAATAATCGCACCTCAGATTTTATTAAATTATTTAATAGAATTATTTAAATAATTCAATATTTTTTTTTTATAATAATAAACTTTCAAGTCGTAATAATCGCACCTCAGATTTTATTAAATTATTTAATAGAATTATTTAAATAATTCAATATTTTTTTTATAATAATAAACTTTCAAGTCGTAATAATCGCACCTCAGATTTTATTAAATTATTTAATAGAATTATTTAAATAATTCAATATTTTTTTTTATAATAATAAACTTTCAAGTAGCAATAATCGCACCTCAGATTTTATTAAATTATTTAATAGAATTATTTAAATAATTCAATATTTTTTTTTTATAATAATAAACTTTCAAGTCGTAATAATCGCACCTCAGATTTTATTAAATTATTTAATAGAATTATTTAAATAATTCAATATTTTTTTTTATAATAATAAACTTTCAAGTCGTAATAATCGCACCTCAGATTTTATTAAATTATTTAATAGAATTATTTAAATAATTCAATATTTTTTTTTATAATAATAAACTTTCAAGTCGTAATAATCGCACCTCAGATTTTATTAAATTATTTAATAGAATTATTTAAATAATTCAATTTTTTTTATAATAATAAACTTTCAAGTAGCAATAATCGCACCTCAGATTTTATTAAATTATTTAATAGAATTATTTAAATAATTCAATATTTTTTTTTATAATAATAAACTTTCAAGTCGTAATAATCGCACCTCAGATTTTATTAAATTATTTAATAGAATTATTTAAATAATTCAATATTTTTTTTTATAATAATAAACTTTCAAGTCGTAATAATCGCACCTCAGATTTTATTAAATTATTTAATAGAATTATTTAAATAATTCAATTTTTTTTATAATAATAAACTTTCAAGTAGCAATAATCGCACCTCAGATTTTATTAAATTATTTAATAGAATTATTTAAATAATTCAATATTTTTTTTTATAATAATAAACTTTCAAGTCGTAATAATCGCACCTCAGATTTTATTAAATTATTTAATAGAATTATTTAAATAATTCAATATTTTTTTTTTTAATAATAAACTTTCAAGTCGTAATAATCGCACCTCAGATTTTATTAAATTATTTAATAGAATTATTTAAATAATTCAATATTTTTTTTATAATAATAAACTTTCAAGTCGTAATAATCGCACCTCAGATTTTATTAAATTATTTAATAGAATTATTTAAATAATTCAATATTTTTTTTTTATAATAATAAACTTTCAAGTAGCAATAATCGCACCTCAGATTTTATTAAATTATTTAATAGAATTATTTAAATAATTCAATAATTTCTTTATAATAAAAACCTTTCAAGTAGTAATAATCGCACTTTGGATTTTATTAAATAATTTAATAGTTTAAATTATTTAATATAATTATTTAAATAATTTAAAAATTTCTTTACAATAATAAATATTCAAGTAGCAATAATCTCACCTCGGATATACATACCACATTGATCACTATATCGCCACAGCGCAAAGCATTGATTAATAATTAATAATTTTATTATTTTTCTTTTAATTTGTATGTATTGATTTTACAATGAATTGTTTATTTATTATTTTATAATTATTTTTAATAATAATTGCGTTATAAGCGTCATCATCATTTCATTTCAATTTCAATTTACTTTATTAACGGAATCTCCATTTCCAAATTACAATTATAATTAAATAAATATAAATATAATTAAATAAATATAATAAAAATTTAATTAAATAAATATAATAGATATTTAAAAATGATTACTTAATTTTTGTTTAAATTAATTTTAATTAACGAATCGTGTCACACCGCTGATTTTTCGACTTGATTTAATTCAATCATTCCTCAAATTAGACACATTTCGTAATAAAAACTCGCACACCAACACGCACACTCTCAAACGCGGACATACAAGATGTTAAATGAAGAAGGAGAGAGAAACCAAAAAAAGGCAGCTCTAATGAGCCGCCATAAAAACGCTCGCTGACAGACTGACAGGTATGGGATAAAACGCATCAATCTTTTGATTATATTATTTTATGCCCTCCCCTCTACTTTTACGACCTCCCGTCTTTTCTAGGCAGCTCTTTGTACTGTTAAGCCGATTGTTTACACTTGACGACCGTAAAATGTATTACTTAACAAATTCGGCATAGAAAAAAAGGACACTTTTTTTTGTATATTACAGTAGCAAAAGGTGACCGTTTTCCAAATTTTCGATTTTTTTTAAATACTTGTCGTTGTAAAATCGCGTCCAAAATGCAACGCGGTCCTAGAACTCAAAAAGTACTATACTCCGACAGTTAAAAAAATGAAAAAAAAAAAAAGAAAAAAGAAAATGTATCCCATGGATTTCTATAAAAACAAACAGAATTTTCCAGTTTATGCGAGTTACGATTATATAATATTTAAGGAATATATATTTTCCATCCCACTCCCGAAAGTTTATAAGGATTATATGATAATGTATATGTATATACATTATATATATATATATATATATATATTATATTATATACAAGGTGTACAGAAAATGAGTGAAAACCTTCAGGTAACTCAATTCATTAATTATTTTTTAATAGAAAATCCAAATAAAAAAATGTTGTATGGTTCTTCATTGAGGCTCACGAGGTCTTCGGAATTTTAAATATGTGACTATAAATTAGTATTGTTTTTTAAATATTTTGTAAATAATCAATAGCATAAACTATCAATTAGACACGTGTATAATTCCATTGATGTAAATGATTAATAAATAGGATATTTTTACAATTTTATAACTTCATCACAAGCATTCTTTTAATGAAAATAGATCTGGCAACGACGCACGCTCGTTTGTAAAAGAAAAGGTGTATGCAACACCTCCAGCGGATGATGTAGCAGTTATAAACAGGATAAATGCACACTTGTTTGATCCAGCGTTGCCAAATGTATAGTTCTTTTAAGTGGCCCGTGAGGCTCAAGGAAGGACCGTGTGACTTATTTTCGTTAATATTTTTATCTAAAAATTAGTCAAAGAGTCACGCTACCTAAAGCTTTTCACTCATTTTCTGTACACCTTGTATATATATACAGAGAGGTTTTTTTATCAGTATACATTTCCTCTATGTATACCTGCAAAATACGCGAGTCAAATGCATTAGTGTATGTGTGTTTAGTTGCCGATAACACGCAACTGAACACACATATGCCAAATAGTCAACTGAACATACACACATTAATCGGTTCAATGCGTTTGACTCGCGTTTTTTTGCATAGAGGAAATGTATACTGATAAAAAAACCTCTCTGTATATATAAGTCAAACGCTAAACTTCATCAAATTGTGTGAAATATTTCATCGAAAATGTATACAAATGAAGAAAAAGTCGAATTTTTCGTGGGGAAATGTTTAATGGCAAAAAAGCTCTCTTTATATATTTAGGGCAGGAAGAATGGTATGGTAGATAACCCATGATAGACTACTAACACAATTGTATATATTGTTATAATAAATTTTGTTGTCATATTGTCTGAGTAAAGATGTTTGGATATATATATATTTTTTTTTGCACGGAAATATAATTATTTTTATATAACACGCCTTCGGTAATCAAGCAAGTTTTATTTAAAAGAAAAATAGTACTGAATTTCTAACGACAAGGGTGACATTTGAAAACGGGAATTTCGGTGGCTCACCCTGTATACAAAACGAAAACTAAATAAATGAGCAAATCGTTCAAAAAAAAAAATATTGCTTATTACATGAATGAATACATGAAACAATAAACAATTTAAATAAATGAAGGAGCCATTGCAAATAGTAATAAACTTAAAATGCGTATGTCATGAATGGATCGCGCTTAAAACAATAAACAATTCCGAACGGCGGCGGCGGCAGCAACAACAACGGCGCAATTTCATTAAATAAAAAGCGCATCGGCAATTTATTCACGGCGACGACGACGACGACACACGCTACCGTTGTTTAGGCAATAGTGTTGACATTATTAACATACTAGACATAACATAAATGTCAACGACGTCTGCACAGGTGTATATATTACATAAGGCGGACTTAATTTAGAAATATTCAATTTTGTTTATTTAACGGAAGATTTGAATTAAATTAAAATTAAATAAATATATTAATGACATATATATATATATATATATATATAGACCTAACCTTCGTGGATTGATCACCGATTGATTGATCTTTCGAGGGATCAATTTAAGCTCGATCAACCTATATATATATATATATATATATATATACAAACATCTTTATTAGAGATGGGCAAAATCGATCTTTTTTAAGCTCGATCAACCTGTGATTGATCCCTCGAAAGATCAATCAATCGGTGATCAATCCACAAAGGTTAGGTCTAAAATATCGAGCTGTACATTTTTTTTCTGATCGTTCAATTCGACACGATCCTTTCGGCTTGAAATATTTAAATTAAATATAAATAACTATTTATCTATAATTATTTAAACAAATATTCTTACTGCAAAATTAAATTTGTACAATAAAATGTACTAATTTAACTAATAAAATTAGTACATTTTATTGTATTATTATTGTTTTGCAGTAAGAATATTTGTTTAAATAATTATATATAAATAGTTATTTATATTTAATTTAAATATATCAAGCTAATAAAGTTAAACGGACAGATCGAACTGCAGCTGAAAGGTGATTAACATCAATTCGAACTAAACAAAAAATCGATTTTGAAAGATTGTTCTGATTGCAAACAAATATCGAGCTGCTCATTTTTGATTGACCTTTCCTAACACTAATTTAAAGCATCAGAATCTGGGGATCCATCACACAAATCATTTATTATTTTAGTCATATCCGATTGAGAAATTAAATATTAAATGAAGAAGCTGGCTGGTATATTAATGAAACACCAAATATTTTAAAACAATATCACACGGCTTTCGAAAAGTGTCAATTTCTTCTTACCTTCTTATAATCAAGCTAAATGAAAAGATCAAATCTTAGTTGCGAGGGAATCAGAGCAAGCTGAAAAGATCAATCCATAAAAATCGATTCAATAGATTCATCTTTAAAATCGATCCGATCAATCATATGTAAAGATCGAGCAACTCGATCATTTTGATCGATCCTTCCCATCACTAATCTTTATTCAAACAACATTACATAAAATGACATTTTGACGATGCCACTTGAAATTAGGCAAAAGGTGGCGCTTGCGTCGTCTTTAACTTATTATGAACATTACATAAGCTTATATATATACACATTTATATTTACTTAACAAGAATAAATATTGTGTGCTATCGACTTGGGGTCTTTCTGCCCTATTGGCAATTATTTATTTAACATTTTTTAAGCTTAATTAATATACAAGGTGTACAGAAAATGAGTGAAAAACTTTATCGTGACTCATTGACTAATTTTTAGATAAAGCCTTACGGGCCACTTAAAAGAACTATACATTTGGCAACGCTGGATCAAACAAGTGTGCATTTATCCTGTTTATAACTGCTACATCATCCGCTGGAGGTGTTGCATACACCTTTTCTTTTACAAACGAGCGTGCGTCGTTGCCAGATCTATTTTCATTAAAAGAATGCTTCTGATGAAGTTATAAAATTGTAAAAATATCCGATTTATTAATCATTTACATCAATGGAATTATACACGTGTCTAATTGATTGTTAATGCTATTGATTTTTTACAAAATATTTAAAAAAACAATACTAATTTATAGTCACATATTTAAAATTCCGAAGACCTCGTGAGCCTCAATGAAGAACCATACAACATTTTTTTATTTGGATTTTCTATTAAAAATTAATTAATGAATTGAGTTACCTGAAGGTTTTCACTCATTTTCTGTACACCTTGTATATCATATAACATTTTGTAGAAAGGAGATTTTCGTAAAGTAAATTAAATTAAAATATATATAAAAATATCTTTATTTATGAATTTACAACAATATATTTACATATTAATTGTACAATACGTTAAAAATGTACAATTCACAAATTAGCCAAGTTTTTTTTTTTTTAATTTACGTTGTTTTCGTATTTTTTTTTTTTGTATTCCACTGTTGTTCTAAGGAAGCCCGCCGTGCTTATTTTAAATATTATTATGGCGCATCGTTTACGTTATTTGTTGTTGTTGTATTTTTTTGTGTGTGTTCTACTGTTGCAGCAATGAACCTGTGACCGCAACAACCTTAACCTTTCGCGATTGGTAATTATGTAAATCGGGCAAAAACGCATAAATTGTTCAACGCGGGATTTAAATATTTTAAGAAATTTGATAATTGTCGAAGAATTAAAAAATAATATTTTTTTATATAAAAAAGAGCGCGTTGAATATGTTTATTCAGTATAAATTATGATAAAAATTAAAAAAAGTGAAGAAAGGAATCAAAATATTATTATATTATAAATAAAAAATATCTTTTTATATAAAAAAACGCGTTGAATATGTTTATTCAGTATAAATTATGATAAAACTAAAAAAAGTGAAGAAAGGAATAAAATATTATTATATTATAAATAAAAAATATCTTTTTATATAAAAAAAAGCGTTGAATATGTTTATTCAGTATAAATTATGATAAAATTAAAAAAAAGTGAAAAAAGGAATAAAATATTATATTATAAATAAAAAATACCTTTTTATATAAAAAAACGCGTTGAATATGTTTATTCAGTATAAATTATGATAAAAATAAAAAAAAGTGAAGAAAGTAATAAAATATTATTATATTATAAATAAAAAATATCTTTTTATATAAAAAAAACGCGTTGAATATGTTTATTCAGTATAAATTATGATAAAATTAAAAAAAATGAAGAAAGTAATAAAATATTATTATATCAAGAAACTTCACGTACTCACCAACAAATATCTTTAGTGTGAATTAAATAAAAATAATTTGAAAATTTTCCACGTTCTATAAATAATTTGTTTTCTGTTTGTATGAGTGGGATTTGGTTAAAGTTATATTTAATATTTAATGAGATGTTCAGCTACAATTCATCTAGCGTATGGATAACTAGGGATGGCCATTTCGGTTTTTCTAACCTAATCAGACCAGTGTGTTCCATGTACAATGTCTTAATGAAGGCGCTTGAACGGTTGTGATTAAATATCCTGATGGCGCTTGCGTTATCTCGCAATTATTATTGAAAATAATTAATGCTTTGCGCAGTGGCAGGAATCAAGATAAGGCAGGAAGACTTCTGGTCGATGGCTTACATATAAAAATGTATTTCGTTCGATTTATTTTAGAACTAAATATTTCCTCCCCTTCAGGTAGAGGAAAGCAGAACGGGTAGGTTAAGCCAGACTCTTACAAGAGCGGGCGAAAATGTAACAACATTTCTCATAATACAATGTAGTAAGGAATAAAATATTACCATAAATAAAAACACTTAAACTTTGTTTGTATACAAACAAAGTTTAAGTGTTTTTATGATAATACAATGTAGTAAGGAATAAAATATTACCATAAATAAAAACAAAAACACTTAAACTTTGTTTGTATACAAACAAAGTTTAAGTGTTTTTATTTATGTTAATAACGATGTATAACGAAGTAGAAGCCTTCACAGTTAACAGTTTAAAATATTACCACATTATATCAAGAAACTTCACGTACTCAGCAACAAATATCTTCTGATAATACAATATGATCAAAAGCTTTTTTAGATCGTTTTACTGTTATAAAAAGCTTAGATGTAAAGTTAGGGTTTAATCTAGAGATGGGCAAAGTCGATCTTTTCGATCTATTTTATCACTGCAAAATGAAGTTTATGACAATTTTCTTAATATTATTTATAATATTAATATTGGAAAGTTTTGCCTATTGATTAATAAACTCGATTTTATTGTTATTTGTTAACTTTAGCTACTTAAAATTGCTTATTCAGAAATATTCGATTACTAAATTCACTCGATTTTGCCTAGTGTTGGGCAAAATCGAGTGAATTTAATTTAAATTAATTTAATTAATTTAATCAATTTACCCGTTTATGCGCTGTCGTGGAAACACTTTGTTTTTCCTTTTTATTTTTGCTAATAGGTTTCTAAAATTTTGCGAAACCAGACAGCAGAATGTGTTTCTGGCATATTAACGCAGAAATTTATACGCCGCTTATATCACGCAACATTAGCGAAGTAAAAACAAACGGAAGTCACACGATTCCAACATTTTTTGGGCATGACCGACGCAAACGTCATTGCCCCTCTTGACACTCGTCCAAATTCTCAAACGAATTGATTCAACTCGAAATAAAAAAAAGTAGAGACAATCTTAAAAAAAAGAACAATAAAAGTAGACAAAAAATTCTACAATTCGTAATAAAAATAAAAAAAGAGGAGATAAAGTAGCAACAAAAGCTAATAAATACAGAAAATGAATTTGAAAATAATTAAATTAAATAAAAAGAATTTGAAAATAAATTGTAATTTATTTACGGAATTCACCTATATTTACAAATGTAAGAAAAACAATTAACTATGCATATAAGTATGTAACTCTCGACACCCAATACAGGTAAAAAGAGGATAAGATTAAGAAAGAAAGATACATATGTAACTCATATCTTATATCAATGGGCGCATTCAGGAAACTGTAGCGCTGCAGCGCTTTACGAAAGCGGTGTCGCTGAACGGTACCGCTTTATGTGTGGCGCTGCAGCGCTTTATCAAGCGGTAAAGCATATATTTTTTCTGCTGAATGGCTTTTCAAGCCATCCAGCTCGAAAACTTGTTCTGGGAACATCAAGCGATTTACGCTGCAGTGTTTTTTAAATATTTTTCCTTTCCACCGTTAGATGTAAGGAGTTTTTGTTTAGTGTCTGTTTCTATATTTTCTCTCCGTGTCTTTCTGTCCTTGGTTAATTGTTTAATGTCCTTCCAGTCTATGTCCTTGACATTTTTATTGCCTACTTTTGACTTTAAAGTCACTCTTATCCCACAACTGTGACTTTAGAGGCATTCTTATTGCCTAATATTGACTTTAAAGTCACTTTTATTGCCTAATTTTTATATTAAATAAAAATGATTTGAAAATAATTAATAAATTATTTTCACATTTAGCTCTGTGACTATTGACTTACCTACGTAAGTACGTTAAACAAATGCACATTAAAACAACTACTTCCCGGGCAAATAGTCACAGAGCTAAATGTGAAAATAATTTATTAATTATTTTCAAATCATTTTTATTTAATATATTTAAATAACTGTGACCAAGTGAATGAATACTGTTTTCTATTTATGCCTAATTTTTATTTTAAAGTCATTCCTACTGCCTATTTTAGATTTTAGAGGAATGTTCCATGCCTAATTTTGACTATGAAGTCATTTCTACTTCTCTAATTATGTCATTCCATGTTTTTCTTGGCCTTCCCCGGTAATTTCTTCCTTGCGCTCTTGTTTCATATATTCTTCTTGCTGTTCTATCGTCTTTCATGCGGCACACATGTCTGAACCATTGCTGCAGAGCTACAAGTCGAAAATTTCCCTGAACGCGCCCAATATCTTCCACTTAAATATGTTACAAAAAAAATAACTACAGAACAAAGTGAACAAAAATGGAAGTAGTTGTTTTAATGTGCGTTTGTTTAACGTACTTACGTAGGTAAGTCAATAGTCACAGAGCTAAATGTGGAAATAATTTATTAATTATTTACAAATCATTTTTATTTAATATATGGAATTTATTATTCATTGAAATATTTCGACAAATTTGCACTTAGCTTCTCAATTACTTTGACTCCTGCTGAATCTATTTTCCATTGTATTACCCAAAGTTTTCATTACCCAATAAAAAAAAGTTTAATAAAGTAATATTACAATCATTTGTTTTTTGTTTGTTGCGTACATTTATAAATCGTCGAGTTGATAATATTAATTTTAATTAATGGTTTTAATATTTAGACATTGAAATAAATATGAATAAATTATTAAAAATTAACCAATAAAACACATTACATTGAATAACTTTAAATTAAAGTTATTTAATCCATTTGAATTGAATTGAATGAATATTGAATAACTTTAACACAGAATATGTTGCCCGAACAAATAAAAATGGTTAAAATAATTATATATTTATGGAAATTTTATCAAGCCATTGTAAGGTAAGAAATAACAAACTAAATTATAATATTCTTACAAATACTCGACTTTAAAGGATAAAAATCCATTTTTTCATTTATTTTTTTCTTTACTGTTAAATGTTCATTCAAAAACGTATTTTACCGAATTGATCGGGGAAAGAATCATGATGTACCAATTATGTTATTAATTCAGACTTTAAATTAAAGTTATTGAATCCAATCTGTGTTTTATTGGTTGATTTTTAATAATTTATTCATATTTATTTCATACAATATTAATTTTAATATATTGTTTAGTTGAGTCTCGTTTTTTTTTTTTTTTTTTTTGTAAAACAAGCCAAGTGATTTTTATTTTTGAGACATTTATTATTAATTTTAATCCACCACGTGCGCGTAACTCAAGAAGATGTTAATAAGACCCACTCGAATCGGCCGCTTCTCGGAAGATACAGCGTTTCAGAGCAACCGGCAAGGACACTTGTGAAATATAATTACTAATGATTGTGGGAACGAAAATGGAATAAAAGGAAATGTATGGAAAGGGAAGTGTGAATAGAGCCGGTTTTCTTCTATATTTCTGGAAGCCAGAAATAAATTAAATGCTTCAAACTCTATTTTTATTATTTGTGTTTTTTTTTAATTAAAAGTGAGGGTATAAGGAAATTGTTTGATCCTTATTGCAAGAAGAAGAAAGTTGTTGGTTAGATGATCTTTCGCCTTTTCTTTGCTGACTGTTTTTTACGCATTCGATGAAGAAATGTATAAAGTTCTTTTTACAAGCGAGAATTTCTTTTGTAGATTGTGTTTTTTTTTTTTGTGGGGGATTTGCGTAGTTGAATATAATGGAAAATAGGGAAATGATTGAATAGTGCAAAAAACACAACAAAATAAAAATGAGCGTCGTTGCCTGTAATAAAATTTACGCTCTCGCGTCTGGGGCAGAGAGGGGTAGCCATGGAAACCGCTGCAGCCGGTTCTGGTGGGGGTTGCAGACGTCACGTGACGCGTCCCGGTGCAGTGCACCCCGTCCCCGCTCCCCCGCCCCCCTGGCCGCCTCGCCCCGTGACCGCTTTCGAGGTCCGCGCCGCGACGCAAACGTCGACCCCCAACACAGTTCAATAAGAGTCATTGCCATCGTCCTCCCCGGCTGGGCCACTTCCTGATCCTGATACTACCCCATCCAGCAGCCCTGCTAACCAGCATACACAGCCACCGCCGCCGCTGCCGCCCCAGTACGCACCGCCTGCCCCCTCCACTCGCCCAGGGCGTGGTGCTTCATTAGGGATTCCCGACTTGAATTTCGCCCTTGCAGAGGAAATATACGTGTGTTGCGAGGGGTGGCGGCGGCGGAGGAGGGAATTTTAGGGTTCAACCTGACGCGCACGCCGCATTACCGATTCCATTATTGAGGGCGACGACCCCCGCACTTGCACGCGTTTACCTAAATTACTGAATACTCGGAGGGTGGTTTCCTTATGTTACAATTTCGCGGCAGTAAAAAGGAAGTGCCCTAAATATTCCACGACATTCAAAAGACCAGCATTTACATATATGCCTTTTTTTATTTATTTATAAATTCCTTATTTAAATTTTTATTTTATTTTACCCACTTTTTACACATTTTTTCATCTCAATAAAAAAAAATCAATCAATAAATAATTATTTTGTTTGTTTTCAATAAAAAATCAATTATGCAGCTCTGGATATTCAATGCTCTTTTCTCTTTAATTCTTTTTTTATTTATTTATAAATTTCTTATTCAAATTTTTATTTTATTTTACCCACTTTTTACACATTTTTTCATCTCAATAAAAGAAATTAAACAATAAATAATTATTTTGTTTGTTTTCAATAAAAAAATCAATTATGCAGCTCTGGATATTTAATGCTCTTTTCTCTTTAATTCCTTTTTTTATTTATTTATAAATTTCTTATTTAAGTTTTTATTTTATTTTACTTACTTTTTATACATTTTTTCATCTCAATAAAAAATTAAACAATAAATAATTATTTTGTTTGTTTCCAATAAAAAAATCAATTATGCAGCTCTGAATATTCAATGATCTTTTCTCTTTAATTCATAATCTGGGCTGTTCTGTAAGGGAAATATTAAGTTTAACGCGTATGTTATTTAAAATCATCACAATGTAAGCAGCTTTTTATTGTATTTATACATAGAATGTAAATTTAATTAATAACGCAAAAGTTAACTTTAACATTTTCCGTATGGTATAGCCCCGAATAATGCCATAACTCCATCACATTTATAACACTGATCATTTTATTAGATATGTTATAAAATTTAGTGTTAGAGTGAAAAAGCAACATTATAACAAAAAAATACATATATTTTTTTTGTTATTAATTCACACAAAAAATGATGATTTCAATGCAACAATTTTTGAATCGAAAATATTTAATGTCTGCTATCTGCAGACATGTCTTTCTGAATTTCGTCCCTCATCAGTACAGCTGTTAAACTCTTAGTGGCCGGTTGGCTATTAAATAAGAAAACTATCTTAGTTCTCACTTAGCGTAGCAATTACAATTAAATAAAGTCAGTACAAAAACTCAGTGTATACGCCGTGTAAGTGAAATAAATTTATTTTTGTAAAACAATGCCAAGTTTTCTGATTTCAAACATTTAAAATAACACAAAAAATATTTGTAATCTTACAAAATTCTTCGCGTTCCTCTTTTTTTTCAATTTAGGAAACAGGCTAATGAATCACTCCGTATGAATAATTTATAGTTTGTCCTGTCTTCTACTTTTTTTTGTGTAAATATTTAGACCTGATTCTATCTGCTGCCTTAATTGACACTAATAGGTTTTACAACACCATTAATTATTTTATATGATTCGTAAAGGAGCATTAAACTCAACATTTAATTACTATTAATAAAGCACTGAACATTTAGTACCATTATTATTTTTATTTTGTGTGGATGAAAATTACGATTAAACCTGAGATGATAATAAACAAGGCTTCCAAAGCAAAACAATAAAAAATTGTAGTATTTTTTGCAGTTGGAAAAAGGGATTGATCGAATTTTATTGATCATTTCCTTGTTTAATTTCATTGTAATTTAAATAGCTGCAAATGTGTGAATCATCTTTGTTTCAATTCATTTTATTTAATAAAAAATTGTGTTTGTTTCAAAATACTCACGAAATATAAATATTCCTTACAAATTAATTTATATCATTGATACCAGATGTACATTTCGATCACAAGATGTAATTTCTCTATCAGCAGGGGCTGGATTCTGAATGAGTCGATCCCGTCTGTTACGGAAAAAAAATCCTACAAAAAATCTATGTAAAGAACAAAAAAGAACGTTACTTAATATAAGTTACATAAGTATAGCTAATTGTGTCTTTTTACATATGTAAAAATAGGTGAATTCCGTAAATAAAGATAATAAAGAATATAAGGCCATCTGCAGACACGTGTTTCAGGATCTATCCCTCGTCAGTACGGCTTTGTCTTATACAATTTGAGGATATTAAATTAAACGTAACGTAAGCTAAATGTGGAAATAATTTATTAATTATTTTCAAATATTGATGAATAAAATTAATTATTTAACACACAAAAAATGTTTTTTTTAAATTAATTTATTTAAATAACTTTGACCAAGTTGATGATAAATATTTTCTACTTATTTAATAGTTAAATTTATACTATTAAATAAGTAGAAAATATTTATATATAATAATATAATATTCCACTAAAAGCCATCGCCAGAAAATATTTTCTACTTAATTTATGTATATATATATACTCAGATGCAAAAAACGAGTCACTGTGATTTTTTTTTCATTTTTAAGTTGTAGTAGCACTTAGATAGTGTGTTTTTTTTTTCATTTTTAAGTTGTGGTAGTACTTAGAAAAAACTCAGTGTTCTACAAATAAATATACAATAAATAGACCATCAGAGTGTAGGAAATATAATGTATGATCATTGTATCAGTTTATTTAATGAACATTAACAAGCGATAATGATAAAGATATATACACTAAAGAAAATGCACGTTAGCAGAGATCAAGAATGAAAATTTCAGTTAAATAGGATTAAAATACTTTGTATTGCTTCCTCTAGCCCTAATGAGCTCACGAATATTATTCAGTGGAATATTCTTCCATTATTCTTGAAGCGCCACACAAAGGTGAATTATTGTGGTTGGTGCAATACGTTGTATTTTTTACACCCTGATGATCTGTAACACTAAAAGCTTTCTTCTAAGTAGTGCCACAACTTAAAAAATAAAAAAAAACGTATTGACCCGTTTTTTTGCATCTGAGTGTATGTTTAGTGGCATTGACATACCTAGTAAAGTATAAATTTAAGCCACAATTAAAAAAAAACGGATCTAAGTGTTAGTTGTATTTCACTAATATAAGCTGTACTATAAAAGTCAATGCTATTAAAGGTATATATATATATATACCTTTAATAGCATATATATATATATATACAGAGAGGTTTTTTTATTAGTATACATTTCTCCTATGTATACCTGCAAACAACGCGAGTCAAATGCATTGAATTGATTAATGTGTGTATGTTTTGTTGACTATTTGGAATATGTGTGTTCAGTTGGGTGTTATAGGCAACTAAACACACATACATTAATGCATTTGACTCGCGTATTTTGCAGGTATACATAGGGGAAATGTATACTAATAAAAAAAGCTTTCTGTATATATATACCTTTACCTTTTATATACCTTTAATAGCATTGACTTTTCTAGTACAGCTTATATTAGTGAAATACAACTATGTATATATACAAACAAGTACAAAATATTTATCGAATGACTTTTAGTGTGCTAATTCTTAACTTTAAATGACTACGTTGACCTTAGCAATCATTGATTCCCACAAAAGGTTACCAACGACATTTTTTTAAAGTTCAGGAGGAGTGCGAGGAAGAGGGTTGTTCCTCGCACCTGAACTTAAAAAAAAACCCTCGCCCCTTCAACCCGCACTAATTGCATTCTCCTCGCGCATCCTCCACGCTCGATCGCCGCGAAAAAATCCAATTTCCAATTGAAAACAATGCGGAAAAACGTAAACGCCGTCAATTAGGCTCTTGCCCGCGTGCTCTCGTTAAAACCAGAAAAAAAAAACGCGTTTTCCTGTTGTGAATGTGAATTAGCATAAAACGTTACGGTTCTCTCTCCTCGTTTTATTCCCCCCTTCCTCTCTCCCGCTTTTTTTTTTGTTAATGTTTTCGAAGGGGTTGGGGCACGTGCCCTCGTTACAACGCACGAGCGGCTGCTTTTCGGTTTCACCCTTTGATTGGCTTGAATTTTTAACGATGTTCGTTATGGGCCCCGGCTTTATTCGCTTTAATCAGGTTAGAGTTATTGTGTTGGGATGCAAACATTTTAATCACACACACGCATAAACTCACACGTGCGATTATCAATTTGTAATTAGTTTGGAATTCTGTACATGGGTTATTACGGTGTTGAAAAATTTATAGCAGCAAATGTAGCAAATAAAGCTGCATTCTCCAAGGGGGAGGCTAAAGCAATACAACAAAGGAAACAAAGGAGAAGTTAACTTTAATATTGTGAAGTAAAATTTAAATTAAAATAAAATACGCAAACTTTTTAAAAAAAATGATAATCCAAATTTATTAATTTTCAATACTATATACAAGGTGTACAGAAAATGAGTGAGAACCTTCAGGTAACTCAATTAATTAATTAATTTTTAATAGAAAGTCCAAATAAAAAAATGTTGTATGGTTCTTCATTGAGGCTCACGAGGTCTTCGGAATTTTAAATATGTGACTATAAATTAGTATTGTTTTTTAAATATTTTGTAAAAAATAGCATTAACAATCAATTAGACGCGTGTATAATTCCATTGATGTAAATGATTAATAAATCGGATATTTTTACAATTTTATAACTTCATCAGAAGCATTCTTTTAATGAAAATAGATCTGGCAACAACGCACGCTCGTTTGTAAAAGAAAAGGTGTATGCAACACCTCCAGCGGATGATGTAGCAGTTATAAACAGGATAAATGCACACTTGTTTGATCCAGCGTTGCCAAATGTATAGTTCTTTTAAATGGCCCGTGAGGCTTAAGGAAGGACCGTGTGACTTATTTTCGTTAATATTTTTATCTAAAAATTAGTCAAAGAGTCACGCTACCTAAAGCTTTTCACTCATTTTCTGTACACCTTGTATATATATTCAATGACCCTTTCTACCCTTCAATACTACAAATCTTTTAAAAGAATAATAAAAAAATAATTAATTACTTAATCAATGTGCTTTGCAATTAAGTACTTATTTCAATTTACTTTATTAACGGAATCTCCATTTCCAAATTACAATTATAATTACATATTAAAAATTTTATAAGAAAAGTGTGACGCTCTAAAAAGATTATAAAACATATGTATAAAAAAAAGGCAAATTACCAATCACAAATTACGACAAAATACAAAATAAAAATAATACGCATGAAAATATTTATTTATCAATCCCAAACAGTTCATTGTGAAAACAAAATGCAACCGGCTTATTCCTATCTTCAAGTGATAATAAAAAATATAGATAATAATATATATAAGTAATAAAAATAGAAACATCGATTGAAACAACTACTTCCCGGGCAAATACCCACGCCGGACATTGGATTATACAACGGATATTTGCCGTTGCATCTCAATGACCAAAGATGTCGAAGCGCCCTATAATTCCCAAGAAAAATCAAATGAAATACAGAGAATCTGCTCGTGGTGGACGCGCCGGGAGTCCCGAGTAAGATTTATTGCTACCTTCAGATACATTCAAATTTCCAAGAAGAGCTAAAGCTATAACAAATATTTGTTAAAAATAAACACTTATTTTTATTTTAGCAATAATTCATAACAATTTACTTTTGATTATCCTGCAACCACGTAAGGGAAGAAACACGACGAGCATTTTTTTTATTAGTAGCACATTGATTCGTTTGTAAAGAAGCGCCGATAGATAAAGTTCGAAGACGAACCCAATAAAATTTTTAATGATTGGTTCTTGGTAGTGGCTTTAGGTATTTGAAGTAGTTAATTACCTGGTAGGACTTATTTAATGTGAGGGTGGGGAAACGTTACGACTGCTTGATGCTTGTTTTACGGCCGTCTGTAAAACAACGCCGCAGCATCCACTGTCGGAAGGAAACGTAATGCGAAATAGAAGGTAATGAACACTTTCAATTTCGCATTGATTTTAGATTAATTTCTTTCACAGTTTTTCATTTATTTACAAACAAAGAAAAAAAAATCCCAAAGAATACATAGACAAAAAAAAACAACCTTTATTGGCATTATCACGTATCCATAATATATACAGGGAGGGGCAGAAAAAGCTATCCGATTTCAAATCCCTTTTTGTCAGAAGAGGGAACAGGTAGAGTAAATAAATCACGCTACGATTAAAGTGTGGGTGTCAAATTTTCGACAGACGGGTTCAGCATTGAAAAAGAAGCATTTATAACATTTTGTAAGAAAAATACAAGTGTTAGTTTTTTGGAAAATTTCAAAGATTATTCAAAAATATTTCACCGCGGGTTAAGTGATGAAAATGATTAAAAATTTACGAAAAAAATGTTTTTCTTTGTTGCAAAATTAATTTATTGTTAAACATAATTTTTGCGATGTGGGCGATTTAAAAGAATAGGAATCGCAAAACAAACTAGCAAATCTGCATTAATGAATTTAGAACTAATGTATACCTACTTTAGTCTTGCGAAAATCGCATTTGTTTATTGCGAAAGTAATTTATTGATAAATGCAATTTTGGAGAATAAATTGATAATAATAATAGGAATCGTAAAATCTGTTTAAAAATAAATTATTAATATTAACATACCTTAATAGAAAAAATAACTTCCAACCCATTCCTGTTGAATCGAAAACCAACTCACCTCCACCACTCACTAATTACCACTTGTTCATAAACAAAAATAAATCGCGTTTTTAATTATTAATAATTTCTAACGTTAAAAATTAAACCGGAATAGTAAACACTGCGCGTTTTCGGACGACTGAATCGAAATACAAGAGCGCAATTATCGCAAATCAAGAAGAAAAAAAAAAACGATCGACGACTCACTCCGAGAACGCATTCCTGAGATAAGAACATTCGTTGTACCTGGATCCTGGCGCACAGCCAAGAACCTATTTAAATTGTTGTATTTTCAATATTATCGTGTATTAAAATAATTACAGCTTAATATTTATTTACTTTTTTTATTAAATTCTCATCCCGTGGTAAAAAAAATATGTATGAATTATGATGTATTTTAATTAATACACTTGATTATTCGTTTCACTAAATTATTTTATATTTGTGTTCGCGTAACTTTCACAACTAAATAAATTAGTTGTTCTGACACGGCCTACTTTGATTGAAAATTCTATACCAAATTTATATTTGAGATTAAATATCTCAAAAACGGTAGCTATTTAATATGTTACATAAAAAATGAAGAGTGATTAATTTTCTATTAAAATAGCATAAAAAATATAGGGTGTCCCATTTAAGTAAAAAAGAGAAAAAAATCATTTTGCGTATTGCTTCACATTGTATATAAAAATTTGTTTTGAGAGAAAAAAAGAGTATTTCTTTTATTATTAAGTATTTTTGCATTTGTATGGCGTTGACAGAATGTTTATTTCATTTTTCATTATTGAAATATTAGGCTCTAAACATCTATCGATTTCAACATTCATGTGTTTATAACTTTTAAACTATGAAAAATTGACCTATTAAATCTTATATAAAAAATGATTATTTTTAAACGTAGAATCGAAAATCTTCATAAAAAATATATCATTCCATTTAAAAAAAAAACATATGTTTGATACGTTACGTGATTGTTAATTTGTTAGTTCGATTTTTTTTTTGTATATTTTTCCCTGTAATAGGATTACTGTATGTCTGTTGGGAAATAAATGAATTATTATTATTATTATTATTATTATTGGATATATGAAACTAATTTTAAAATGTGAATTTTGACAGTAAGTAACATTTTTTTGTATATTTCTTTATAACTGAGATATTGGACTTCATCATAATCTTGCGCCACCCTGTATGTATAAGTTATTGTAGACCTCATGTACCACTTCTACATTGAATAAACGTATTATTATTATAATTATATTAAAAAAAACGTTAGGTTTGGAAGAACAGTGAGGCATAAGCTTAGCTTACTTAACTGAATCCCACCTAATGATTCACTTGTTTTGTTTTGTTTTGTTTTGTATTTCCTCCTCATAATAATATGTATTAAATTTGTAATGAAAACTTGTGTAAATAGAAAACAGTATTCATTCCACTTGGTCACAGTTATTTAAATATATTAAATAAAAATGATTTGAAAATAACGTACTTACGTAGCGTAAGTCAAAAGTCACAGAGCTAAATGTGGAAATAATTTATTAATTATTTTCAAATCATTTTTATTTAATATAGAAAACTTGTGAATAAAGATTATTATATTATTATATAAAGGAGTATAAATTAAACTGCAAAAATTAAACCCGAACCACTTCGAGATTTCCCTCAAGCTATTTAATCGCGCGCAATGTATTTCACAATTTTTTTTTGCATACGCTTTAATAGATTTATATACAAATCGGTTTAATTTAAAGCGAAACCCCAATCGGCTCGCGCAAACACAAAACCCACCGAACCCCCAGTATTATTAACATTTCGAACAATCCAAATCCGATTCATGCAATAATTGATGAAATCCCCGGCTAATGCTGCTAATAATAAAAAAAAATCGCCCCGATAAAGCCCGCCGATTTACATTAATTCGCTACCCGTTGACATTCCATCTGATGCCCGTTTTAATCACGTATTAATATTGTTAGTAATCAGCATCGCGTTTATTAACTTAATTGATTGTCAAACGGCGGAGTGTGTCTTTCGGGGTTATCGAATCGCGTGAACCGCCTAACGGCGCTAATTAATCAAACCTGCGAGCTGAAATTCATTGACGCAATCGTTCTTTCGCGTTAACTTTTTTTTTTTGGTTGGTTCAGTTACGATTCGAATTATTGTTTGCTGATTATTATGTAAATTGTTTTGTTTATTATCGAAATTAATTGTTGGGTAATTTGGAATTCACTTTATCTTATACATAAATTAAAAAAAAAAATGGAGAGTGATAAAATAAATTTAAATGCGCATTATTTCAGTTCGTTTTCTTTTACTGGCAACAAAAATTGAAATTATTCTTGAAAACTTTATGCAATTAAAGCAAATTTAATAATGGAAAAGAGTTTTCATTCGCTTGATCACGGTTAATCTAAATAAACTACTTCTCAGGCAGATACAAACCCTAATATCTGTCTGAGAAGTAGTTGTTTTAATGTGCATTTCTTTTAAAGTACTTACGTAGCGTAAGTCAAAATGATACAGTAGCTAAAGAGAAGTTGGTTGTTAATGGTTTTAATATTTAGACATTGGTAGTTCATATTGTATGAAATAAATATGAATAGATTATTAAAAAATGAACCAATAAAACACAGATTAAATTGAATAACTTTAAATAATTAATAAATTATTAAAAATCAACGAATAAAACACAGATTAGATTGAATAACTTTAAATTTAAAATTAAATTTAAAGTTATTACTGTCTTTTATTGGTTGATTTTTAATAATTTTCATATTTATTTCATAGAAGTTGATTGATTGATAATTAATTATTTTCAAATAATTTAAAGCAAATTTAAGTACAAACCCGCAGTTTACAACCAATTAGAGAACTTGTTTATCTCGAGGTTCTCGTAATTCATCTAACCTAAGGCCGCGTTTATAGTCGGGTAACTGCTGCATCATACCTTGAAAGAGGCTAATTGTTGTTACGCGCGCATACGTGATTCTAAAAACACATATAAGCAAGCGTATGCGCGTTTATAGTAGGAAGCAGGCTGCACCATACCTGGAAAGAGGATAATTTTTGTTGCGCGCGCATACGTAATTCTAAAAACATACATAAGCGTATGCGCATTTATAGTAGGACAGCAGGCCTTAAAAGAGGTTAATTTTTTTACGCGCGCATACGTGATTTAAAAAACCCACATAAGCGTATGCGCGCACACAAAAATAGCATATTTCAAAAAATGATGCAGCCAGCTACATCTTGCATCGTCTTGCCTTACTATAAATGCGGCCTAAGTTGTTAACCAAAAAAGAAAGATCTCGTGTATTTTTTTTAATCCAGTCAATCAAATTGTGGATTGACTGGATTAAAAAAAAAAAAAACACGAGATCTTACCCTTTCTTTTTTGGTTAACAACTTAGGCCGCATTTATAGTAAGGCAAGACGATGCAGCATCTTGCATCTGGCTGCATCATATTTTTTTTGACACTACGGAATGAGCGAGAAATTAATTTCTCTTTCTCTGATAAAATAAATAATTTATTCATTTATAATTTTAATTTGGTTCAACTTCAGATGTTTCACCATTGAGAACCAAATTAAAATTATAAATGAATAAATTATTTATTTTATCAAAGAATTCTTAAAAATTTTCAATAGTGTAGTTTGTAAGGTTTTAAAAATTATTCATTTATATACCTGACAAATCAAAATAATTCGCATTGTATGAAAAAACGCTACGAGACAAAAATATATTTCCTAACCTACTGAGGGTGCGGAAGGGGTTGAATTTAAAAGAAAACCTCTTAAGAATCATTAATAATTTTTGATCTCGTAACGTATTTTTCGCGTATTTTCCGAATAATTTTGATTTATCAGGTTAAATGGTACAAGAAAATTATTGCAACAATTCAGCTACAATTACAATAAAATTTAAGAACAAAACATTTCTTTACAAAAAAATTCTTTTCTGCGCAGCAAACGTCTTCTCCCCCAATTGATACATTTTAAAATTCCAACCACGCTATCCCAACAAGCGAAACGTTCCTCACCAATTAACCTGCTAAACACGCCGAATAATTGAAAAGCCTCTCGCAAATTACCCAGCCCCGATCGCGCCGTTTTGCTTTTCGTCTGTTTGCCTTAGGTTCAAGGCGATCGCATACCAGTTTCTCTCACACACACACACTTGCATGTAATTACGCAGACAACGAAAAAAAAAATCGTAATATTACGATTCAGGCTGTAAAATAACACCTATAAGACCGATAATGCGCAGTAAATAACGTTTAATTGAAGTTTAATTTCCCCCGCGAGAAACGGCGCGATTGATTTTACTCATCGGTTGCGATTTTTCAACACTTTCGATTCTGCCTACGCCCCTGTCCGGCCCGGCTGAATGATTATTCATCGTCGTTAAAGGTAAAAGTGCACAGCAGAAGCTTGCTGTAATTTGTGGTTAATTGTCAATTACGTCAAGATTAACGTGAATTGGAAATTGCTTTTTCTTGTGCTTATTTTGTTTTCTCATTTATTTAAACAATCGAAATAATCATACTACTAAAATTTTATTATCTGAGAAAATAGTACATTAGATATAATCTTCTTTCTTTCTTAATTAAAGCAGAAAGACCTATGGTCGATAACCCATGACAGACTACTAACACAATTGTACATATTGTTATAATAAATTTTGTTAATTTTTATTGTCATATTGTCTGAATGAAGATGTTTGTATATGTTTAATTAATTTCTCACTTAACCCGTGGTGAAACATTTTTGAATTAATTGAGGATGATTTAATTGAAATTAAAACACTTGGTTTGTTTCACTTATTTATATTTTCTCCAACAAAGTGTTTTAATTTCAATTAAATCATCCTGAATTAATAAAGAATTAATTGATCATTGAAAATTAATAGTTGAAAATGGAGAAACAAAAAAATAAATTGCGAAATTTTTTTAAGGATGGGAGATGAAAGGAATAGAATGTTAAGGAAATGAATTAAGGATAAATGGTCTTTTGGTTACCAAACCCTTTCGACCAATCTATTTTTAATATCGATTTAAGACGTCACAGTACACTCATGTGCCCTAAATGAATTTTGTCTTTTCTTTTTTAATTCCATCTCGAACCCGCAGTCTTCTGCCTCATGAGCAATCCCTTTGCCCACTCGGCTATCCCAACCACAAATTGCGAGATTTATCGCAAAATTTAAAAATAGATCCACATTTTTTGAAATGCGTTCCTAATTTTCGAATGATAACCAAAATGTAATGGACGCCGTCGAAAATTCGTTGCGTCCACGATCCGCATATTAATTAAACCACCCCGTTTCGGCAGTACATCACCTAGGGCGCACAATGGCACCATCCCCCTTTTTCAGTTAGATTGCGGCGGGTCCGACCCCTCCCCTAGGGCATTCATCATTGCCTCCTTATCTGCACAGAAGGTTTACGCTAGTGCAGATAACGAACCAACCCTAATTGCCGTTGTAACGATTTCTTGGATGCTAATACTCACAACCAAGAAGAACTATATATTCGACCGTTGAAATCTTTACAAAATAAAATTAAATAAAAATGATTTCCTTTCATCTCCCATCGTTTAAAAAAAATCTCGCAATTTCTAGAAATTACAAATAATGAATGGCCAGCTCAGAAGAGGGGTAATCTTTACACGGAATATTTTTATATACACTGTATTTTTTTATGCAAATAGTTTTCCTCGAGATTTTGAAGAATAACCAAAAAAAATGTATTGTTTTGATTCAAAACCATTACAAATTGTCATTATTTGTAAAAAGGTGATTTTCCGTTAATTAAGAATTAAAATGAAAAAAAAACCTAACGAGGCTTATGCAACCAAACACGAATTGAATTTAATTGAATTTAAGTTTTAGGGCGCTTCGACAACATTGATCATTTGCGCTTGAATTTTATTGATATTTTATAAAATGTCTAATCTGGTTTTTGTAAATCTAAAAACCATCGATGTAATTTTAATCGTAATACTCGAGACTACTAACAAAATCGATAATTTAATAGTTTATATTAGTGATGGGCAAAATCGATTAATATTAGTAATCGAGTATTACTAAATGTGTCATTTTAAGTATTTAAAACAAAAAAAGTGACTTCAAATTTATGTTTATTAATAAATGATAAGTTATTCTTGATATTTTTATAACAAGTACCATTAATAAAACTGTAATATACTTAATTTAGCAATAATAAAAAGATCGACTTTGCCCATCACAGTTGATGGTTTCAGAAAAAAATTAAAACATGTATATAAATTGAATTAATTTCTCACTAAATGAAACATTTAATACATTATTTTATTGGAGGCATCGCTTTATAACATTCACATATATATTTATATCATCAAATATTGTGGGAAATATTGTAATCTTACATAAAAAAGAACACTTCGAATTAAAAACGAATCTCCGCCTGTGAAAGTACGACTTATGCTGTAAACACGGTCGGTTGGTTGTTTTTTTGCAAAATTTGTTTCACCCGAATATGAAAATCTTAAGTGCTCATGTTTATGTATAAATAGAAAAGAGTATTCATTCATTTGGTCAGAGTTATTTAAATAAATTAAATAATTATTTGAAAATAATTAATAAATTATTCTCACATTTAGCTCTGAGACTTTTGTCTGACGTTATGTAATTTAATAATTTATGCTGCCTCATGAAATTAGGCGAAAGATGGCGCTTGCGTCGTTTTTCATTTATTATGATTAACATTTCAATGTATTAAATATATTTTTATATTTAAAAAAAAAATCAAGACTTACCAGCTTTTATAAAAAAAAAAAATATTTTCAAGGTTGAATTAATTAATTACTGAATAAAACACGTTAATGTAATAAAAACCATTAAAAAAAACTCTAGGTTACTTTCATAATTTTATTCTGAGAAAAACTGTAATAAATGTATTATTATTATTACTAAAAATAAAATTGTGAAACTAATCAAATTGTTTTACTTTTATATATCTATTTGAAAAAAACAAAACATTTGTTCTAATGTAAATTTTCTTTTTGTTTTCAGGTAATTTCCAAACCCACGGATGCTTGGTGTTCATTTTAAGTGGATAGCCTCCGGATTTTGGTTTGTTTTTGATTCATGGATATTGGTGTTGCTATTAGAGATGTAAAATTCGTCTACTCTTCAATACTCGATAGTAATCGTCACTTTCGTGGCAAATAATTGTTATTTTAGACTCCATACTAATTACTAGTACAAGTATATGTGATATATGGAAATTAAAAAACACAAGGAATTAATAAACCAGTCTAAAAAAAACATATTTCCGGGCATTTTTCCCGTATTTATAAACCATAAAATATGATTTATTATGATTTTTGTAGCATTTTGCCCGTATTTATAGTGTTGGGCAAAATCGAATAATATTAGTAATCGAATATTACTAAATGTGTCATTTTAAGTATTTAAAACGAAAAAGTAACTTCAAATTTATGTTTATTAATAAATGGGAAGTTATTTCTGATATTTTTATAATAAGTAACATTCATAAAATTATAATACACTTAATTTAGAAATTATAAAATATCGAGTTTGCCCATCACTATTTATAAATCATAAAATATGATTTCAAATGATTTATTATGAATTTTGTAGCATTTTGCCCGTATTTATAAACCATAAATATGATTTCAAATGATTTATTTAAATTTTCAAATTACGGAAAACACAAATAATCGAAGCATTGGTGAGTTAAAAAACAAATCATGAATCTGTTTAACCCCTTCCAAACAAATTTTGCCAATTGTTATCATATCTGCCCACTGAGCGAAATGGACATATAATTGTTACATCAATATTACATTAATCTTTAATCTTGTATTGATGCAACGTTATTTGTGAACATTTTATACAGTGATCCTTTCAGCCTATTATATTTTATAATTTCAGTAAATTTGTTATATGCATCGGATATTTTAGTTGAGTTCTTCATAAGTAATGTTTACTTAAATAACAGCTTGTTACTTTATTTACATCTCTAGTAACTATTAATAATTGTGAAATGTTTTCTTTATATTATGAATTGGTCTTAAAAAAAGAAACAAAAAATGTTACTGCAAAATCAAACATCCCATCTTCTTCTTTAGTCTTTAGATATCATTTCATCTCTTCATTTATTGATTTAAAAGATGAGATGGGTCAATAGTCATCTTTTGAAGTAATTGCACAAGGATATAAATTTTCAATTGCACACAGCACACACAATCATGGCATTATTGGGATTTAAATACAACTCACGTCAAGTTTGCTTTATGAGTTTTGTGAAGTGTATTTGATAAAATTAAAAAAAATGATTCATTCATTACTTTACTATTTATTTATAATAGCTAAACTTACATTTAGAGTAGCATTCGCTATTGATAATGAGTACACGGTACTCGAAATGTACATTTAGCTATTATAAATAAAAATTCAAGTAAGGAACGAATCAACTCACAAATTATTTTAATTCTTTCCAGACAAATGATCCTATTTCTTATCATATGTATTGTCTATTTATTACTTAGTTATTTTGATTAAAACATATTTAATATATTGATAAACCAACATCATATATCGTTTGAATAACTAGCGATAGTATGTTCATATACAATTTTTTTAGCCATATATTACTTTATTGAATTAAAAAAATGTGTATAATGTGTTCTGAAAAAGTTATTTTAATATATATATATATATATAATCGATGTCCCCTTTTACCAATTGGTGTCGGGGTTGTTATTTTAATTTATTTTATAATTTATTTAATTTAATTTATTTTAATAAAAACTGGTGATTTTGACAACTAGCCCCGTCTTATTGAAACAACTTCGCAATAGTTTCAAAGGGACTTTACTTTTGAAAATCCTTGATAATTTAAAAAGGAAAACACATTTTTGCTTTTTTTAATTATTTATTGTAATTTATCGCAATTGAAAATCCGTGATAATTTAAAAAGAAAAACACTTTTTTGCTTTTCTTAATTATTTATTGTAATTCATTGCAATTGTTTAGCACGTTGTAACTTGTTCAGGTAATATTCTTCATCGCTACAACGTAGCCAAACAATTGTAATGAATTACAATAAATAGTAAAAAAAAGCAAAAAAGTGTTTTTTTTTAATTAATTACAAAAAATAGTAAAAAAAGCAAAACAGTGTTTTTTTTTAATTAATTACAATAAATAGTAAAAAAAGCAAAAAAGTGTTTTTTTAATTAATTACAATAAATAGTAAAAAAAAACAAAAAACTGTTTTTTTAATTACCACGGATTTTCAAAAGTAAAGTCCCTCTGAAACGGTATGATATAAACAAAATGTTAATAAATATCACTAAACATTGAAAACCACATTGAACGTTAATGTAAAAATATTTAGTTCTAATTGCTAATTATATAGCTACAAATTAAAATTAACTTAATGTAAAATTTAAGCAGAAATAACCTACTTGCTCAGTGGGTTATTGAACGAAGATTTTCCAATCTTCAGATTGAAATTCATAAGCATTATTTAATATAGATTTAAAATAAATCCTCGCGAAATTTTGTATTAGCTTAATTTCAATTTGTATACATCTACAAATTGAAATTAAGCTAATACAAAATTACAAATTGAAATTAAGCTTAAGCTTTGCAATTAGCAAGTCCGACGTTGTTCGGGTATAAACCCCAGGAATTGATCGAATTTTATTGATCATTGCCAGAAATGTTCCTAGTTTAATTTCATTGCAATAAACCCCAGTGTTGGCGAGCGGTTGTTTTATCCCATGTCGGGAGAACTGTCATACATTTCGTAATTTTATATTTATTTACCCGATTTAATACATTTCCATCGAAAATGTTCATAAAAAAGCTGCAATAATGTTATTGTAAACACATTTATTGTCCAATATATAAAATCAAATACATATCGGAGCCTGACGATAGTTTAATCCTCCTTTTCTTCGGCTGCAACTCCACCGCCAGTTCCTTTGTGGAGGTTCTTCTTCTTGATATATTAGCTTTTGATTTTGATTCAATGTTATTTGTGAACGTTTTATTTAGTAAATGGAATTAATAAAAAAAAATAGTCTGAAAAGGTTAAAACGTCAATTTGTTTTCGGTAATTTTTGACAAGTAGCTGAAACAACATCGCAGTGGAATTAATAAAAAAAATAGTCTGTAAAGGTTAAAACGTGAATTTGTTTTGGGTAATTTTTGACAAGTAGCCCCGTCCTGCTGAAACAACATCGCAGTGGAATTAATAAAAAAAAAATAGTCTGTAAAGGTTAAAACGTCAATTTGTTTTGGGTAATTTTTGACAAGTAGCCCCGTCCTGCTGAAACAACATCGCAGTGGAATTAATAAAAAAAATAGTCTGTAAAGATTAAGACGTCAATTTGTTTTGGGTAATTTTTGACAAGTAGCCCCGTCCTGCTGAAACAACATCGCAGTGGAATTAATAAAAAAAAAATAGTCTGTAAAGGTTAAAACGTCAATTTGTTTTGGGTGATTTTTGACAAGTAGCCCCGTCCTGCTGAAACGACATCGCAGTTGTTCAATCCCATGCGCAGCAAACCCACTAGCATGGCATATAACTTATAAATAAGAATTTGAGCAATAGTTAATTTAATCCTATGTTGTTAGAATAGATATTTAAATAAGCACCCACACGCGTTCATCCACCTCACTGACACGAATGCGCCGCTCGCCTTCCGGGACTCTATTTTCATCCTCAACACGCCGAAACCGCTTGTTGTGTGCGTGTGTAGTCATTTTTTTTTGCTCCTAATTTTCACTCCATCCTGATTTTTCCGGGAAATATTTATCCCCCGTTGCTGCGAAGCTCGCGAAACCCGAAGGGCGAAGGGTAGGAAGCGCCCCGGTATTGATCGCCCTTCCCTTCCTCCACCCTCCCCCATCGTGTGATCATGTGAATGCCTGCCGACGACGACGCTATTTGTTTTGGCACGGAGCGCCATTGTGGCGCGAAAACGGAACGAACTCGGGGAAAATTACGCAACGGAATATGAAAAAATGAAAATTCAAAAAAAAAAAGAGAATAATTAAGCGAAAGTAAAAAAAGGCAATTGATCGATAGATATTTTATAAGTAATGGATGTTTTTTTTTTTATTGTTATATAAATATACAATACGGGCAGAAAGAGGTGTGTCTTTCTTTTTCATTTGTCGATAGCCCAGACAGATTAACCTAAATATTGCTGCCCAAAAACCGTGCTGCTCAAAACACAAATACTCAAACGGCTGCAGAATGAACGCGCGAAAAATATTAATTTAATTATTAAATTATTATATGAAATAAATATGAATAGATTATTAAAAATCAACCAATAAAACACAGATTAGATTGAACAACTTTAAATTCTCGACTAGTTTCGGGTTAGTCGATAATTTAAAGTTATTCAACTTAACCTGTGTTTTATTGGTTGATTTTTAATATTTTGTTCATATTTATTTCATACAATATGAACTACCAATATCTAAATATTAAAACCATTAATTATAACAATTATTAATTTAATAAAATTTAAAGTTTACGTTATAATAATGTTAAAGATAGCGCAAGCGCCATCTATTGCCAATTATGTTATATACAAATAAAAAATGTTTCACTAAGTTTTCAATGATCAAATTATTCAAGATATATTAAAGTTGAACATATAATTTAAAAAAGAACAGGAAATTTTTAACGATACTTTGTTTATTTCTTTCCATGAGCAAATATTTTTGCTTCCTTTTCATTTTCCCGATGTTTCAGTAAAAAATAAACAAAACTCAAACCGCCTGGATGTAAATAAAACAAATAAAAGAAGCGCTCTTGCCGTAATCAGGCAGTCGCGCGATATTTATCACCGGCCGAGATTGATAATTACGGAATGCACAATTACTATCGATAAAACAATTTGATTCAATTGGGGATCGCATCCGTTTCCTCATAATAACTTATGTAATTACGCCGCGCGGCGATAAATTCTCATTCGGGCGAGGATGTGACAAACCGGGTTGACCACACCAGAGATGTCTTACTGGCGGGGTGCACCCGGCGTGACGTCTCTTTTCATCTCGCTGCCCGGACCAACGGGAAGGTATCTCTCACTTACTTGCGCGCCTAACGTAATTCCTAGTATTTCTGTTCTACTTAATTAACACTCTCGGAGATCATAAGGGAGATAGGATGAGGAGGAGATGGATTATACGAGCAAGCAGACCGTTCTGGATGCTTTTTTTTTCGTTGTTTATTTTCGGCCTTCACGCCATGAATTACTGGTTTTATTGGGGAAATTACAGAACAATTAATATTTTAATTAATCCACTTTATTGAAGCATTTTTTTCTAGAAATTATATTTTCTAAAACTTTTTTTTAAATAATGTGTAAAATAATTTACTATTGAAGATATTTATTGGTGAGTACGTGAAGTTTCTTAATATAATATAATATAATATAATATAATATAATATAATATAATATAATATAATATAATATAATATAATATAATATAATATAATATAATATAATATAATATAATATAATATAATATAATATAATATAATATAATATAATATAATATAATATAATATAATATAATATAATATAATAATACAGGAGTCCGACGTGGTCTAGGAAATCTTCTAAGAAATCCAATAAAGAAAGGAATAAAATATTTTATTAACTATTATTTGACAATGACTATAAAGACATATTAAATAAATTAAATAACTGTGACCAAGTGGAATGAATACTGTTTTTTATTTAGACTGTAAAGACTATTAAAGACGACGCAAGCGTCACCTTTTGCCTAATTTCAAGTCAACGATTTGGGTCTACAAGGTAGGTAGACGTAACTAGTCGTCGCTAGATGAATGGTGGCTGAACATTTCATTAAAAGTAGATTGTTTCTAAAAATGAACTCTACCATCCATTCTTTTTAGATCATTCAGGGTGTTTACTTTTTTATTATTAGATATTTACAAAAATCAGTTAAATTATGGAAGAATAATCCAAAAATTATTTCAACAAACGCATTGTTTCCGTCTTGTTTATACGACCCCTAGGTAGTGTGCATGCGAGGCTAATAAACCATTAGAATGGCATCCACCGGCCAGCCAGGTGGAAATTGAAACGGACAGCTGCACCTCAATAACGATCTAACGGTTGTTTCCGTTTGCTCGAAAATAATCCAAACTCAAATTCGACGCCGTTCACCGCGGGGTCCTTCTTATTATCACCACCGCCACTCGGCCCGGACCGGCTGGCATTTGCCCGTCCGCGTTGCCAAATTCGTCCTTTGGAATTAACGAAACGACATTAGAATTTTGATCACATAAATTTATCCTTGGGCGTGTTATATAATGAATGGGTTTTTGCTCAACGCCGCTCTTTCGGTGTCGCAACCGGCGTCGGTAAATTCTAATTGCTCGTCAAATATCCGTCCCTGCACCTCGCGCTTGTTTAGTTTTGTTACATATATTTGAAAAGTGGATTTTGTTAGAAAAAAAAAATAAGAGAGGAACAAATATTGCGTATTTAATCGTTTGCTTTCAAAAAAACAAACCTAAAATACATTGAAACTATTTTTAAATTAAATAAGAAAAATTATTCACTTGATCAGTTATTTAAATAAATTAAATAAAAAGAATTTCAAAACAATTAATAAATTGTTCTCTCTTTAGCTACTGCGATTTTTTTACTTACGTAATGTAAGTATTTTAAAACATTATGTGTTTTCCGTGTAAAATAATTATTTATAAATAAGTAATTAATATATATATATATATGTGGCAGAAAGACCGCTGGTCGATAGCCAGTTCGGGACTGGTATGTACTGTATGATAATAATAATAATAATCTTTATTGTCCAACCATAAAAGGACAAATATCAGAAAAAAAATACAAATCAATTAATTAATAACTAAAAATTGTTCAATAACTACTGTAAGTATAATATGATATTTTATAATAGTTTTGTATTGTATTGTATATATATTATCGGATTTATAAATAAATTAAATTAAATAAAAAGAATATCAAATAATCGAATCAAACGCAATTCCACGTCAAACCCCGGGCAGAAAGACTTATGGTGATAGCCCTTGAGAAAAGGAGACATTTATATTTTTCTTTACAGAATGTATTAAGTTTTTTTATTGTATTCCTTTTTTTTTTTTTCAATAAGATATCATATTTATTGTACATTGTAATTGGGAACTTGCTTCCTGTTGGGTAATAAATACTTATTATTATTATTAAGATAATGTAGTAATAGTAAAAAGATTTTGAATATAAATAAGTACTTACGTAACGTAAATCAAAAAAGTCGCAGCAGCTAAAGAATAAATAATGTAAACACTTAATTAAATGTGAGTTTCGTGAAGATTTGAAAGAAATATGAAAACACTTTGTACACTTTTCTTCACTTATTTTTTTATTAACATATTTATTGTTTGTAAAACATTGATAATGATCACATGGTGATCGAAATGTACATCTGTTAATAAATAAATAAGTGAAGAAAAGTGTACAAAGTGTTTTCATAATAAATAATATATTACGTATTTCCGTTCTTTTTAATTTAATTTATTTTAGAAAACTGATATTATGAGTGAATCCTTTTTTTTCTATAATAATTAATAAATTATTTTCCCTTTAGCTAATAATTTTTGTTTCGCTTGTTAGCGGAATATTTTACTAATAATTAATAACAAGTTTTGATTATTTATCCTTCACATATTATTTATAAATCCAACTACTTCTACATAATATCTTATAAATTATAATTTCATTAACAAATAATTAACACCTGTGCCAAATGTGGAAATAATTCTAAACATACAAACCTCACTAATTAATTTGTTAGTAATCGTAACTTTTACATACTAAATGTCATGAACACTAGTGAGAAATTCCACAGAAAGTAAATATTTGCAATAAAGTTATTCTTCAATATGGCTTCCATAACGATAACAAATCTCATCAGGCTTACGTGGTAATCTTATTTCACGCTAAATCTCTGAAATTGTTGTCTGGTTTTTATCATTAATTTGTTAGTAGTCGTAACTTTTATATACCAAATGTCATGAACTTGCGTGAAATTTTCAAAATCTATATGACTTAACTCTGGTAATAAATCTCTCAAAAATTAGAAATTTTACAATAAATTTACTCAAACTGTACAATTTCGCATTAAAGACAAATCTCACAAAAAGTAGACGTTTTTGTGTGATATGATTTCACACTAGTGAAAAATTCTACAAAAGATAGATATTTCGCATGGAATTTTGTAATTTTGTAACCCGACACCCAAAAGGGGATTTTGATAATATATATATATATATAAGGATGCAGTCGAGCGATGAAACACTTGAAATCGCCACAAATTTGCAATAAAGTTATTCTTCAAACCTGTGGCTTTCATAACGATAACAAATCTCATTAGGATTACGTCGTAATCTCATTTCACGTCTGAAATTGTTGTCTTTTAAACGGCTGGTATTTTTCATTGGTGCGAAATCTCACCGATATTAGGAATATATATATGTATAATTTTGCACTAATGACAAAAGTAGACATTTTGCGTGATATTTTCCAAATCTATATGATTTCATACTAGTGAGAAATTGCACAAAAAATAGATAATTCGCATGGAATTTGACATACATTAATTCTTCAAACCTGTGGCTTTCATAACAAATTTCATCAGGATTACGTCAGAATATCATCTTTTTATATTTTCCACTTTATTACATCACTTATATTATTAACAGAAAAATAATAATTTATGGAAAAATTAGGGTGTCCGTAAACAATTTTACAAAAATTGTAGCATGGTGTTTTTATTGCGCACAATATCTACATAAACTTAACCTAATAAAGTATAAAAGAACACGATGCACACGCTAAATGTCTGAAATTGTTGTCTTTTAAACGGCTGGTATTTACCATTGATGTGAAATCCGAAAACCGAATTGATCTCGATATCATATCTGCATAATTTTGCACTAATGATAAATCTCGCACGTTTTGCGTGATATGTGTTAAATCTGTATGATTTCGCATCAGTGAGAAATGCCACACAAATTATATATTTTACATAAAATTTACAATAGACTTGACTTATTCTTCAAATATGTGGCCTTCATGCCGATAACATATCTCATCGGGTTTACCTCGTAATCTCTCATTTCACGCTAAATATCCGAAATTGGTGTATTTTAAATGGCTGGTATTTGCCAATGATGTGAAATCTCACCGATATTAGGAATTGACCTCAATAATACATCTCACATAAAAACAGCCTACGTGCCGCTGTATCTTTAAAAAGCGTATCATTTTTCTCTGGTGTGAAATCGCACACAATTTCAGACTCTAGATCATGATTCTGAAAAAATATATCTTTAAAATGCGTAAGCAATAAAAACTGTATCTTTGAAATGCGTCTAATTTGCCACTGGTGAAAAATCATACCGATTTCAATAATACACCCCACAAATCGCGATTATAAATAATGAACCTTTTAAATGTGTAAATAATAAAAAAAAAACGTTATCCTTCAAATGCGTGCCATTTGACACTGTTGTTGTAAAATCTCACCGATTTCAATTATGGACCCTCTAAAAAAATGTATCTTTCAAAAGTGTAAACAATAAAAACTGTATCTTTGAAATGCGTGTTATTTGCCACCGGTGAAAAATCACAGCAATTCAATAATACAATTCTAAAAAAAATGTATATATTAAATGCGTACATAACAAAAAAAAAAACCTTATCATTGAAATGCGTGCCATTTGTCACTGGTGTAAAATGTCAGTGATTTCAATAATAGACTCGCTAGATCATGTTTCTAAAAAAATGTATCTTTTAAATGCTTAAATAACAAAAACTGTTTCTTTCGAATGCATGTCATTTATCGCTGGTGTAAAATCACACCGATTTCAATAAGAGATGACGATTCTAAAATTAATATAAATTATTTTTTAACGAAGGATTGTGATGATGGGATCCTCTAGGAATCACAAAAAAATCAATAATTGAGGCTTTTATTTGCCGAAACTGAATTCTTGTTGGAGACAATAATAATAAAACTAATTTTAAAACTCTAAACAATAAATTAGAAGAAGATAACTGTTGATAGATAATGCATAAACTATGAAACATTCAGGGTAGTACGAATTATATATATATATATATATATATATATATATATAGAAAATCTTTATATCTGAGAGATACATTAAACTACATTACAATCATAAACATCTAGTTAAGCCTCAAAAAATGGCTATCGATCATCGATTTTTCTGCCCGTGCGAATTATTAAATTATAAAAATATAAATAAAGCAGATTAAAAATTTAGAATTTTTAATTTGCGTTATTTATATTTAGATTAAAAATTTAGAATTTTCAATCTGCGTTATTTATATTTTGAAATTATGTTTAGATAAAAGTATCTAAACACAATTAGAAAATTAAATTAAATGAAACAAATTTTGCAGTTGGAAAAAGAGATTGATCGAATTTTATTGATCATTGCCAGAAATTTCCATTGTAATAATAATTACAAAATATAAATAACGCCGATTAATTTTCGAATAATTTAAGTGGTGAGGACTATCAAGCAAATGATTTCAATGATTGAAAATATTCACTTTTCAACGATCCATCAATTCATCTCATCTAATCACAGTGACTCAGACAACGATATTAGCAATCATGACGATTAAGAAACTGATATGAACAGGACAAAGACAGGCTGAAAGACCTCTGGTCGATAGCAAGTTTGTGAATTTTGCTTTATTGTAACAGACAGTATTATAATATATATTAAAATGTAAACACACACCTCATTGTACAAAATTTATAAATAAAGATATTTATATATATATATATATATATACAGAGAGGTTTTTTTATGAGTATACATTAGGGGAAGTGTATACCTGCAAAAACGCGAGTCAAACGCATTGAACCGATTAATGTGTGTATGTTTAGTTGACTATTTGGCATATGCGTGTACAGTTGCGTGTTATAGGCAACTAAACACACATACACTAATGCATTTGACTCGCGTATTTTGCAGGTATATATAGGGGAAATGTATACTGATAAAAAAAGCTCTCTGTATATATTCACTTTTTATCGATTGAAATCATCGTTGCCTTCTGTGGAACATTTAAGACTAAACATTAAGGATCCAAGGAAATATTTCACTTTTTTTTTCTTCAATATTTCCATTATCCAAATCGTCTGGGTACGTATTTTCCTCCCTTTTTATTAGTATTTCTTTTTACTTAACGAACAGAGAAGAAAAGTTCTTGACCGAAAGCCGCTAATTAATTCACGGCCCGCCGAACGCAATGTTGACACAGTCCGATCGAGCCTGTGACCCTCTTTCCATCCTTATTTACATGCTCCACTCGGACGAGAAGCGAAAAAGAGTCGCGAGAAAATAAGCAAAAAAAAAAATTATATATGAGCAGCGTATTTCGCCACTCGTTGTCGCCGTTTTGCTTGTGATGCAACGCGCGCACACATCGAACTTCAATAATATTATCATACACCGGCGGATTCGGGTTATGTCATAACAAACACCACGTATAACCTGGTTTTTATGGAATCTTGGTCGAGGTTCGTGTGCGCCGGTTTTCTTTTGATTTTCAAGTGCGGATTTTTGTTTGCCAGCCAATTCGCTTTGAGTGTGTTTGTTGTTTTTAAGTGGTGAGCTCTTTTGCCGCGAAAGGTAGTGTATTTGTATGGGGTTGAAGTGATTTGATGGAATGTCTAAAAATATTTACAAAAATTTCTACCAAATATTTCGGCTTTTAAAAAAATCTTCCTGCTGTTTAAATGTTTTATGATTGATCCTCAGGCAAATCGCTTTGAGTGTGCTCTTTAAAAAATTACTCACCGTTCTAAATGATTCACATATCTTAGAATCCTAAACCCATATTTTTAATCCAGGTTTCAGAGTTAGAACACTTAATCGCTTGAATGGAACCACATTACAAAATCAGAACGATTCTAAAAAATGTATCTTTTAAATGCGTACAAAAAACGTTATCATTAAAATGCGTGCTATTTGTCACTTGTGTAAAATGATTTCAATAATATACTCGTCGCTAGATCACGATTCATTGATATAAAAATAATTTAAAAAGGATTTAATTTAAGCAACAAAATAAGCTTGAGCTTACGTCTCAAGTCGCTGCATCAGATCTAGATAAGTCTTGTTTGGATTTGGAGCAACATCTAATCCTAATTTTCATTGATCAATTTTTGTTGTATTTCAAAGATTCCTCTTCCTCTCTTAATGTTTCGCAGATTATATCGTATCAATCAACATTTAATCTCTTCTACTTTATTAGGCAACCAATGAACTATTTGGTTTTATATATAAATATCTAAATATATTTAAAAAATGTTGTCTTTTCTTAATTCGTACAATCCTGAATGTTTCATCCTTTATGCATTATCTATCAACCGTCATCATCTTCTAATTTATTGCACGACCAATCAACTATTTAATTTTTTATATTATAAAGAAGAACGCTTTTTAACGTTGTGTATTTAAGTGATTATAATTTTGAAGCATAGAGCATAATTAAAAAAACTGAACGTTTTTATATTAGGGTCTAAAACCTATCCCATTTTTGTATATAATTTTCAATCATTTTGGGTTTTTGAAGTAAGTATTGTGAGTTTTACTAGCTATATGAATCCTCCAATTTAGTAATTGGTGCAAATCTTAATTAGGACTATATAGTTATAGTCCTAATTAAGATTAGCATCTTTAATACCGATTAACATTTTCAAAAAGAAATGGATTCCAGTACGAAACAATTTTCGAATTTCTGAGAACACCACATAATCCTCGCCCGCGAACCGTACATCTCCCGCTCGGTGGTAATTTGCGGGCGCAAACAAGTTCACACTTTAATTACCGAGCGTCCAATGTGGCGTGGTGCGTTCTCCTCTCTTCGCCGGCTTCGCGTGTCGTTTTCCTCTCTATCCGGGAGTAATGATAAGCGACGTTACGTTCGGCGTCTTGCTGGGAAAACTTATTATGCCCGTACGGGTTACAAGACTCGCCACATTATTTCCCCGCGAGGGATTCTTTACGAGCGACGACTCTCTTTTTATTTTCCTTCTACTCGTTCTCGGGCCTCCCGCCGGATTAATCGAAAATTACATATTTCGGGGGCCCCCGACGTTCGAATACAGTCCGATTGTGATAATTAGGAATCGGGATTTTTTTGAAACTGATCCCCAGCTTCAGATTAGCTACAGATGGATTGCTTCATAAAATTTCTAATTTGAATCAATACAGAATCTATAAAAAAATAACATCCTTTTTTACCCTTCAGAATTTGTCAAAGATATCTTTGACAAATTCTGGAGGAAAAATCAATTGTTTATTTTGCTTCAATAAGAAACAATTGATTTTATTGGATAAAGTATTTACCTCAACAATAATCAATTCATTTTATTGGAGAAAATATTTACCGCAACAATAATCCATTGATTTTATTGGAGACAGTACTTTGACCAATGAAATAAATTGTTTTTTATTGAGTCGAAAACTTTCTTCAATAAAATCAATTGTTTATTATTGAGGCAAAAATGTTCACCAATAAAATCAATTGTTTATTATTGAGGCAAATATTATCTCCAAAAACGTTCACCAATAAAATCAAGTGTTTATTGTTGAAGTAAATATTTTCTTCAAAATTGTTCACTAATTAAAGCAATTGTTTATCGTTGAAGCAAAAACGTTCACCAATAAAAGCAAATATTTATTGTTGAGACAAATACTTTCTCCAATTACATCAATTGTTTATTATTGAGGTAAATATAATCTCCAAAACGTGTTTATTGTTGAAGCAAATATTTTCTTCAAAATCTTTCATTAATAATAGCAATTGTTTATTGTTGAGGCAAATACTTTCTCCAGTAAAATCAATTGTTTATTGTTGAGGCAAACACGTTCATCAATAAAATCAATTGTTTATTGTTGAGGCAAAAACTTTCATCAATAAAACCAATTGTTTATTATTGAGGCAAAAAAATTCACTGATAAAATCAATTGTTTATTGTTGAGGCAAAAACGTTTATCAATAAAAACAATTGTTTATTGTCGAGGCAAAAAATGTCACTAATAAAATCAATTGTTTATTGTTGAGGCAAAAACGTTCACCAATAGAATCAATTGTTTATTGTTGAGGCAAAAACGTTCACCAATAAAATCAATTGTTTATTATCGAGGTAAGTACTTTATCGAATTAAATCACTTGTTGTTGTTGCAAAATCTGTCCCTATCAATCAATCAATTGATGAGTAAAAAAAAAATACTTCTTTGCCAAAAAAAGTAAACTTTTAATTTGTGTAATTCTAAATCATTCCCTTAATCAAAACAACAAATCTTGAACCACACCTTACAAACATTATTCACGTCTTCCTTTTTTTTGTTTCGAAATACTTCTTCCGAACTCGATTTCTATTTTTTTTTTGTATCTAAGATTTATCTCTTATTTTCGGTTGTTTCGGTTGAAATGGAATGGGTGAAAAGCCGGGCCCGGCGTAGCGCGCGTATATAAAAACACTTAGCGAGATGGTCTATTATTACGTGGTGGCATTTACCCGAGGATATTTCTAGACACAGATGCTAGACTTTAGAGCGAGTGCAATGCTGTCGCCTGGAGCGCGGCCAGCTCGTTGACATTTCCACGCGGGTGCATTCCCTCTTGCTGAGACGGACGCGCGGCCCCAACTTTTTCGCCGCTTTCTAGAAAATTTACTCCCAACAATAATCGTACATTAAAAACAAGAAATGAAAAAAAAAAAAGACAATATACACTTGGGATACTAAAACACATTTAGTATCTCAAGTGTATATTGTTGATCACCATCAAATCGACGAGAAAAAAAAAAACAATATACACTTAGGATACTAAGTGTGTTTATTTGTAGTTAGTACACTATATGTTTTCATTTTGGCTAATACACTATACAAGATGTGAATTGTATATTAAAAATAATGTTTTCAGTTTTAGCTAATACAATATACAAGATGTGAATTGTATACTAAAAAGAATGTTTTCATTTTGTTTAATACAATATACAAGATGTGAATTGTATACTAAAAAGAATGTTTTCATTTTGTTTAATACAATATACAAGATGTGAATTGTATACTAAAAAGAATGTTTTCATTTAGTTTAATACAATATACAAGATGTGAATTGTATACTAAAAATAATGTTTTCATTTTGTTTAATACAATATACAAGATGTGAATTGTATACTAAAAATAATGTTTTCATTTTGTCTAATACAATATACAAGATGTGAATTGTATACTAAAAATAATGTTTTCATTTTGACTAATACAATATACAAGATGTGATTTATATATTGTTTTAGCCAATATGAAAACATTCTTTTAGTATACTACAAATAAACACACTTAGTATCCTAAGTGTATATTGTTTTTTTTCTCGTCGATTTGATGGTGATTCTTTTATTTATTCGTTTCCATCATACTACCATCCATTCGGAAATTGAATGCAATTACCAACATATAATAAATATACCTAAATAATATCAAAAAACATATTTCGCAAAGTGTTCCTGGAATCGAATTTATTTAACATAAGTCAAAAGTCACAGTAGCTAAAGAGGAAGTAATTTATTAATTATTTACAAATTCTTTTTATTTAATTTATTTGAATAACTGTGACCAAGTCATTGAATTCTCTTTTCTATTGATCCTTTTCAATTTTGTTTCGTATATCAATCATCTGTAAAACCTTGCATGAATTTGCTTTTTTTCTGTTTAGAATAGCAACAGAATTCAGACTCAGAAAAAAGAAAAAAAACGGAATTCAAATTATTCAATCGAAATACCATCAAAAATATGCTACTAATTGATTTATTAAATCACCTTTTAAAACAACAATTTTCTTTGAGGTCTATGAACCAGCGCGCGCTTACGTCAGTCATCAAGGTAATTTTTTTCTCTCTTGGCGCGCTGAAACCTTCCCAAAACCCACCTGCGAAAACACAATTTCGCGGCACACAAAACAAACCATTACAGAAATGAATCGAATTAAGAAAAAAAAAATAAAAAATTGCGCGAAGTCAATTTTTGTCACAGAACCGTGCCGTCATTAATTTGTTTGTGGGTGGGACACGTTCGGAAAGTGAACCCGATTTCGGTTTCAAATGTCATTGAGGCAGGTTTTCGGTCAATGCTGAAGAACGTACGTGCGCGTAAGAGTCGGCAAAAAAAAATAAATGAGAGTAAAAGACGAAAATAAGATCGGTGCTAGTGGGTGGGCTCGGTTCGAATCGCGTTGTTGGATAAGGTTTGCTGCATTATGCAAAAAAAAAAATGCGAAATTGGGTACGGTTAGTTGCCGCAACCTGATTGAGATGTTGTTTTTAATGCGTGAGGAATTTATTTGGCTGTTTCAAAATTGCAAATTATTGATTCGGGTTACATACAGCGAGAGGTTTTTTCAAAATTTGGTGTGGAACAACATCTAATCGTTATTCATTTAATTTTTTTATTGTACACAAAATAATCTTCTACCTAAAAGTGCCATATATTTAAATAGAAAAGAGTAATTTATTAATTATTCTCAAATCATTTTTATTTAATATGTTATATATTTATTTCAATTTAGTATTCGAACAAAAATCAGAGGAAGCTTGCTAGGAACTAACTTCAAAAAACTTGCAGGGATTCCTCGTGAAAATATTAATACCGTCGCTTAGGACGTTTTAGGAAGTCTGAAAATATATTCAATCTTTATACTTCCAAGAACATTCCTATTTAGAAGAGTGCCATATACTGTTTCAATTTAGAATACAAATAAAAATTAGAAGAAGAATGATACAGGAAGTCTGAAGATATCCTCAATCTTTAGACTTATAGAAACATGGAAGTGTCATATTTTTTGTTTGGTATACGAACAAAAATCAAAAGGATCAGAAAAAAAAAAAAAACAGAATGTACCTGGAAGTCAGAAGATATTTTCAGATTAATACTTCAGAAAGATATCTTCAGACTTACAGAAACAGCAATCAGAAAATGTGTATCCTGCTCAATTCCATTTAGTGTAGCAATCACCTGTAAAACCTTACTTGAACATCAATTTTTTTGGATCAAACTGCTCCATTAATAAATTGTTGTGTTGAATAGAATTGTTAAAATTAAACGAGATTAATTTCTGTTTTTATTATTAGTGTGAAATATGTATATAAATACATAACTTATTGACACGGTCTAAGTAACGAGACAAAGCACCTGAGAAAAGGAGAAGAAGAAATCCGCCCTTCAACCTGTTCGCAGGTCAGTCGCATTCACCTTGTGCGCGGGCGCTGACTGCGTGCGAATGCACATTTTCTGCGCTCTGTGTGCCTGCATGTTTCTGTGTGTGTGTGTGTGCAATGTGCACCCGGACAACCTTCAGCAGCGGCAGCGACAACCCGAGACTCTTTTTTACACGGGCGCGACCACGGCTAAAAACGACCAAAACCTTTAAAACCCTTTGTGTCCGGCTATCTTTAAATCGTAACGTTAACCTCAACTCATTTACCAATGCAAAAAGAGGAAACGGTCCCGACAATTGTCCGTCTTATTTATCCCCCTTTTCGAGCGCCGACCAAAAAAGAATCTCCCACTGACCTCAGCCCCAGCCCAGTCGGTGGTTTATTATTCATATTGTAAACTCGGGTGAGCGTATTATCGACTCGGCCTGTGTTTTCTCGTAATTTATTGGTATCGCCCAGGGACTGCGACTTTTGCTTTTCGTTCTACTCGCCGCGATTGTCATCAATCAAGAATTTGTACAACAAACCACGGGTTATCTAAAAAAAATGGCCTAGCTGCAAAAGAGAAACAACTTACCTAAAACACTTTTTTTATATTGTTCTTGTTCCTGAATCAATCAAAATCTGTACCACAAACCACGGATCATCTAAAAAAAATGACCTAGCTGCAAAAGAGAAACAACTTACCTAAAACACTTTTTTTATATTGTTCCTGAATCAATCAAGAATTTGTACCACAAACCACGGATCATCTAAAAAAAATGACCTAGCTGCAAAAGAGAAACAACTTACCTAAAATACTTTTTTTTATATTGTTCCTGAATCCTTTTTATTTCATTGTTCGTATTAAAAAGTTTCTTAAGCAAAACCACCTAAAATTAACACCAAGATACCCATGAATCATTAAATATTTTCGACTCAAACAGTTGCAATGCGCAGTAGTACTGGTATGCAACAAATAAATATCTACTGTGTAAGGATGTTTGTTAAAAACGTACAGTGTAAGGAATTTTTGCAGTTGGAAAAAGGGAATGATATTGATCATTGCCAAATTTCTTGTACTTTAAATAACTAGAAATATATGAATCATCTCTGTTTTATATATAAAAACATCTTTATTCCCAAAAGTAACAAACATATTTATAATTTTATACAGAATATATATAATAAACTTCAAGGAAATAGCTATCGACCAGAGGTCTTTCAGCCTAAATCTGTTTTACAATAACGTAACAAACATTGATTATGCATTAAATAAAAATGATTTGAAAATAATTAATAAATTATTTCCACATTTATATTTATTGATTATGTATCTCACACAAAAATTAATTAATTTTTAAATGGCTATCGATCTTATAGTTAGATAGCAACAATTAATTAATTTTTGTGTGATATATATAATCAATAAATATAAATGTGGAAACAGAAAGAACTATCGATCTTATAGTTAGATAGTTCTTTATATTTTATTTTATAACAAAATTAACTTTTTATAAAAAACTTCTTGATTGATGACAATCGCGGCGAGTAGAACGAAAAGCAAAAGTGAACTTTAAAAATGTAACTTCATTCTTTCCATAAATCTTGAAGCATTCCAATGAACCTCAAAATATTTTTATTTGAGAATTCCTACCTAAGGTTAACTACCAGAGCTACAAAAGCTACACCGAATCAAAAATCACCAATTACAATACAAAAGTATGGTTAAAAATTGTGGACGAATTGTAATTGACATAGAATGCCTAATTTCGTGCTATCTTCAGACTTATGGAAATGTCTTTTTTTAGTATACGAACAAAAATTAGAAGGATCAGAATGTTTATAGAAATCTCAAGAAATCTTCAAACTAGCAAAAACATTTAGAATGTTTTATGGAAATCCGAAGACATTTTCCAAAAACATTTTGATTGTTCTGATTTTTCTGGTAGATTAAATTTACAAAAATTATACTTCACGTAAGGGTTTACAGAAGATTGCTACACGAAACAAAATTGAGCAGAATAATTCAAACAAGCAAAAACAAAATTTTTTTCTCAACAATTTTTACCTAAATGATGGTAGCTAAAAGATTTTTGATTCGGTTATTGATGCTACAAGACCAGAAGCAGTTTATTTGGGTAATTACAAAAATACTTGTAATTTTTATATTGGAAATTGATATTTCTGATCAAATTATTTTATTAATTAAAAAAATGTAATCCAGCTTCTAAACGCGAGTAAGGAGTCAGGCAAGAGATAGAATTAACCAGTAGCAATTGCAATGAAATTAAACAAGGAAAATTTCTGGCAATGATCAATAAAATTCGAGCAATCCCTTTTTCTAACTGCAATTGAATAATCTAAATTTTCCATCAAAATTAATAAAAAAATAATGAATTTTAAGACCTGTGACTTGACTATTTCAATTTACTTTATTAACGGAATCTCCATTTCCAAATTACAATTATAATTACATATTAAAAATTTTATAAGAAAAGTGTGACGCTCTAAAAAGATTATAAAACATATGTATAAAAAAAAGGCAAATTACCAATCACAAATTACGACAAAATACAAAATATTGGGATATTTTTTTTGCATGGGAGGGAAAAATCCATCTACGGACTTAATGTTGGATTCCTCTCGATCTATACCGAAAGACTGCCGACCAAAAACCCCTCCCACTTACCGGCGTCGACTGCCAGGGTCATTGGCCACACTCATTATTAATTTCCACTTATTGTTTCATCTACCTACTGATTAGTACACTTAAATTAGGAACAGTTACAATAATCAAACTAAATTAATTAATAAGTTAAAGTACATATTAAACAATTACACTTAAATCACTTAAATATCACAGAAGCAGCTATGGAATTATAAAGAGACTCCAAGCTAGAACAGTACAAATATTTCGTTCGGAAATATTGGTCATAAAACCTGAAAATTTTAGTACATAGCTTTTTAATGGAGTGGCTAACTTTTTGTTGGTTTGGTCGACCCAGTTTGTGAATCTATTTTTTTTTTGTTCTGAAAATTTGAATATAATGTCTAAAGATTTTAGAGAAAAGTTTTCTGACAGAGTGGCTAACTTTTTCTTGTTGGTTCTCATTTCATGGATTTAAGACGTGAGGATTTTAGAGAAACAGCTCCATTCCAAAATGGTTTGTTGGTTTGTGGTTCAATTTTTTCTTCTGAAAATTTGAATATAATGCTTAAAGATTAAAAAAACATTTTTTTGCAGAGTGGATAACTTGTTCCTTTTCGTTCTGAAGTATTGGTCATAAAACCTGAAGTTTTTAGTATATAGCTTTTTAATGGAGTGGCTAACTTCTTATTGCTTTGGTCCAACCAGTTTGTGGTTCAATTTTTTGTTCTGAAACTTTGAACTTTGGCTACAAAATTCTTGAATCCGTTTTCGATGCTGCCTCTAGCAGAAGCAATATATAGGAAATTGCTTCTGCCAGAAGCAATATATGGGAAATTGTTTCTGCCAGAAGTAGCATCGAAAACGGATTCAAGAATTTTGTAGCTACTACTGCTATTAGATGATAGTAGTAGTAGCTACAAAAAGTTGAAAAGTTTGCTTATTTGTAAGTAAAAAAAAATGTTGTTTATTGTTAAAATATATAAATCAATGAAAAAATATTACAGATAATCGTATGGAAAACCGTTTCTAGAATTTATATCCGAAGTAGCTGAAATTGTGAATATTTGAATAAGCAACAAACGGTTTTGACTCCTAACCAGATATCCCATACAATCCACTTAATACGTGGATGGTAATTCGAGGAAAGTGGCAATTATTTAATATGCATTCGCGCGCATCAGTTCCGAATTCTTCGCCGCTCTCCCGTCCGCGGTTCCGCCGCGCCAGCGCTCCCAGTGCGTAGCCTGGCCGAACCAGGAAATCAGGCGCATCCTGTGCAATTGGCAATTAACACAATCAGAAACGAAGAGGTCCCGTCGCGCTTCCGTCCCTCAGGTGCGAATGAAGTTGTAAATTCGCGCGAGGTAATTTATGCAGGCGATCTCCCCGCCCGTATAAAACGCCATGCGAATGATGTGAAAATGCACCAAACGAGCGGAGGAGCACTCGCTCGGCCGCGCGAAGAATGCATTGCCCCGCGAGCTTAATATAGCCGCACTGACCTCCGCTGAGTATCTATTTGAAGATTCTTGCCCTAGCGAAATGATGCTGGTGATGAATTTACTGGATTGGTCAATAATATTCTATAGGGAAAATTCTCTACTCATCTCCACACTTTTATATATATATTTTTTGACAAACACTTAAATGTAAGGATATTGAAAACAAAAATCATTACAGGAATCATAAAATAATATACAAAATTATAATAAAATAATACAGATGGTGATTCATATCTGATTTATTTTATTATTACTTTTGCAGTTATTTAAATTGAAATAAAATTAATCTAGGAAAAATTACTGACAATGATGGATTACAAAACACAATATATTAGTAAAATAAATAAAAATGATTTGAAAATAATTATTAAATTATTTTCACATACTCTTTTCTATTTACAATATATTAGTTCGACTAATATCCTTTCTTCACACTTTTATTTGAATTACCAAGTGTTTATTTCGTGCACAAAGTTATCGTTATCAATGTGATAATGGTCACTTTGTGTCCGAAATATACATTTGCTTTGACATCATCATCACCAATTAAATCTGACGCGTATCATTTAATCTCAAAAATATTGAATAATCCTGAAGGTGCAAACCAGCTTTTCGTACTGGAATCACGATTAAACAGTCGTGCATTCAACCATTTACTCAACAATCTTTGCGAAGGTTATTTTTTCCTCCATTTCAATTACCAATCGCATTTATTCACTTACCACCAATCCATTTTGACCCGAACAATGCACACACCATCACCTCCACGTATAAATACTCGAGCCTATTGAGTTGTGTGTGTGTGTGTGTGAGTATGTGGAAGAAGTCTTTAAATGAAACCTGTCTTCTATGGGCACCGGCGAGAAGAAGGAGCGAAGGAGAAGGAGCGAGCGAGCCGGCAATAAATCCCGACCTTACCTGGTCTGCTATTCCATTCTTGCAATTCAAGGTTACCGGAGTGGTTAAGGAGGTTTTGATTTGTGTTCGAAATTATTCGAGGGTGTCAGGAAATCGCCGCGCGCATTGTTTTTACGGTTGTATGCGCCGAAGAGGTCGGCCAACCATAAGGAAACCGCAGGATCATGAATATTTTATGATGCGCACATTAAACAAAAAAAAAATATGTCTATATGGTGTATATTGTAATGTGGATCACAAAAGATGTTGACCACAAGGAGGTTAATTAGGGTTTGTGTTGTAACTTCCTTAATTAGTATGAATGGATGGATTCTAAAAAAAAATATTAATGGGTGTTTCATTACAAAATTATAATAAGAATAATTTTATTATCTCAATGGTGTTGATTCCTACTTTGAGGTAATCCATCATAAATATTATTTGTAAATAAAACAACAGTTTTTTCAAGTTTCACAAAATTTATTTTTTTATATAAAAAAATAGTTTCATAATTATTGGTGCAATTCCATCGAATTGAAACTGCCCTCACTGCTTTTCCAAAAAAAAACTGATATTCACGAAACCGGAAGTGATTCCAAACGCGCCCGCATCGCATCCGTTGACATCCGTGCAATTTTCGGACGGTTATCCCTATCGATTCCGGACAGATTATAATTAAGGGCTGAAATGCCAACTGACACCCCGCACCGACAGCTGCCGCGTATAATTGCTAATTGAGATTTGTTTTTGGCAAATCGCGCGCACATTAATCCGATTAACTTCGCATTAGCGCGAGGGAAATTTGTAACAATACCGTGCTGGTGTAACGTTTGCATTGCTGTTTGATAACGTTGGTCGGATCGGTGAATTATGATAATCTAGACAACAGATGATGTAGGATAAACGTTTGATCAGTAGAATATCCAGCCAGTTGTTTGGAAGGACGGAGAGAGTTAAATAAAAAAAGAGTGAAGCTATGAAAGTTATTAATGCAAATTACAAAGACCACACCTTTCTAATTCAATGAATTTTCGAACTCGTTAGGCAGGTTGTTTTTCTAGTAGAATAGTAAATTTTTAGCAATCACAAAAAAAAATCGTAATATTAATGAATTTGAGGATTCGTGGAGTTCTAAGCCGGGGAAATTAATCCCTTTAATATATACTGCGTTAGAAGAGAAATTGGGAATGGGGGAAATAGAAGTGGAAGTGGGAGAAAGGTTTTAAGATATAGAGCTGCAGATAAGGCAAGGGAGCAATTACAATCTCAGTTATAAGGACATGCAAGTTTTCGGAAGCCATCCCCGGTATTTCACGATTTTAGTGGGAATAAAGAGAGAGGAAGGAAAGTATGGATGGGGGAAATTTTTACAGGGTGTGTGTTTTGTGGAATGGATAGTGACGTGTGGGAGCACTGGATGAATGGCTGCAAAATGTATTTATAGAAGGGAGTAGGAAGGGTAAGAAGCGTGTGGAAATTTTAGATAAGAGCGGAAAAAAGATAGAGGTGGTGAAAGGGTTGGTAAGGTAGAAGGCAGGGAGGGGTAGCTAGATGCCAAACAGTGGCGGATATCAGAGGAGCTCGCATTGGAAGTAGATTATATAATTTGTAGAAGTTTATGCCAAATAAAGGTTTATGATATATATATCTCGTTTTTGTGGATGGAGCCCTCAGAATTTGTGCAGTTTGCGTCATTGCTCCATTCTGTTGGAACCACATGTTCTCTAGTCTCGTTTCATCCATTTGAGGAAGAAGAAAGTAATTGAGCATGATTTTGTAGAGCTTGTCAATATTCAGGATGGAAACCACACGCTCCCTTGTCTTATTTCGTCCATTTGAGGAAGAAGAAAGTAATTGAGCATGATTTTGTAGAGTTTGTCAATATTCAGGATGGAAACCATACGCTCCCTAGTCTCATTTCGTCTATTTGAGGAAGAAGAAAGTAATTGAGCATGATTTTGTAGAGTTTGTCAATATTCAGGATGGGAACTACATGCTGCCAATCTTATTTCATCCATTTGAGGAAGAAGAAAGTAATTGAGCATGATTTTGTAGAGCTTGTCAATATTCAGGATGGAAACCATACGCTCTCTAGTCTCATTTCGTCCATTTCAGGAAGAAGAAAGTAATTGAGCATGATTTTGTAGAGCTTGTCAATATTCAGGACGGGAACCACATGCTCCCTAGTCCTATTTCATCCATGTTAGGAAGAAGAAAGTAATTGAGCATGATTTTGTAGAGCTTGCCAATATTTCTTTCTTATTTCATACATTTGAAGAAGAAGAAAGTAATTGAGCATGATTTTGTAGAGCTTGTCAATATTCAGGATTTGTGCAGTCTGTGTCATTGCTCCATCCTGTTGGAACCACACGTTCTTTAGTATCGTTTCATCCATTTGAGGAACAATAAAGTAATTGAGCATGATTTTGTAGAGATTATCAATATTCAGGATGGAAACCATACGCTCCCTAGTCTCATTTCGTCCATTTGAGGAAGAAGAAAGTAATTGATCATGATTTTGTAGAGATTATCAATATTCCGGACGGGAACCACATGCTCTCTAGTCTTATTTCATCCATGTGAGGAAGAAGAAAGTAATTGAGCATGATTTATTAGAGTTTGTTAATATTCAAGAGGGCTTGAGAGTAGGATACAAGATATTTTCAGTCACAGCCTCAATATTCTCAGCAAAACGATTGCTCTGGGGCTTGATGGACCTGTCATCCCATACTCATCTAGGCGAGCGATTAAACGCCGTAGTATTTGTCTAGTTAGTCTTGAACCGACATCTGCCCTTAAATTCACGATGCAAATTTCGAAGGAAAAAAATCGAGTCAATTCCGTGTTTTTTTAGGAGCAAAAATTTTCTTTGATATAAAAAAAAAACGTCAAAAAGAGAGAATCGTTTTCTTGGCGTGTATTTTGTGTCTATTTTTTTTAATGTCAAAAAAATAGCTGCTATTAGCAATTTTTTTTGTGGAATCTAATCCGATGTAGGTAGTATGTCTTATTTCGATGACATGGCATTTTTCTTATCAAGCCGAACTGGGCATTATGTATATGTATGTTCCTAGGCTTGCGAATAGGACATGTTACACTTTTTCTTACAGCACTCCCCATACTTCTCATCACAGCAACTCTTCTTTATATAAATTATATAAGTGATATCATAGCGTGCAACACAATGCCGATGTTTTTAGTGATTCTCTCAGCGCATTTACCAGACAAACGAATGTTTTATTGAATAACTGCGGCTACTTTATTTTTGTTTGTGTTATTATTTTGTTTATCTAATATATACCAATGTTGTGTTATTGTTAAACTGATGTTACCCTTTTATTGGATGTACTGTATCTGTTGGGTAATAAATAAATAAATAAACCACTAAATGATGAGGCAAGGCTTACCATTTTTGCTGGACGCTAGTGGTAATTAACCATCACCAGATATCCATACGCTGGATGAATGAATGAAATTTAATTTCCTGTTTCCATAAACAGGAGAAGCATTCCTTTAGTGGACGTAACGATTCTCGATGGTCTATCTTGTAGACCAAAATTGTTAACGATATAAATAGGAGAAGTATACTTTTAGTGGATGAAACAGCGATTCTCGATGGACCCAAATTGTTGACGATGAAATCAAGCAATAGATGGCGTTCGTGTTATCTTTCCAATTAGTAGTATTTATTGTTTATAATTTTATTAGTTTGTTAATGAGATTTTTTTCTTTGTTTCAGGATGCAAAATCAAGGCGTTGAGAGCTAAGACAAACACATACATCAAGACGCCGGTGCGGGGCGAGGAGCCGGTGTTCGTGGTGACCGGACGCAAGGAAGACGTCGCCAAGGCCAAGCGCGAGATCCTTTCCGCTGCTGAGCATTTCTCACAGATCCGCGCGTCGCGTAAGAACAACCTCGCCGGACTGAGTTCTGGGGCCAGCACCCCGCCGGGTCCGCCGGCCAACATCCCCGGGCACGTCACCATCCAGGTCCGCGTGCCGTACCGCGTAGTAGGTCTGGTGGTCGGCCCCAAGGGCGCTACCATCAAGCGCATTCAGCACCAGACGCATACTTACATTGTCACGCCCAGCCGTGACAAGGAGCCGGTGTTCGAGGTGACGGGATTGCCAGAGAGTGTCGAGACCGCGAGGAGGGAGATTGAAGCGCATATCGCGATGCGTACGGGGAACGGTACTTCCATCAACGGGTTGAATGGTTTGGGAAACATGGAGGACACAAATGATTTGCTGACTAATTTGTACAAGACGGGGTTCACTTCGCTTTTTAACTACATGGAACCGGCCAGCGATACGTTTCCCAACATGACTTCTTCTACTGGTAGTACTGGGGCTTTTTCTAGTTCCGGTTCCTGCTCGAGCAGCTCGTCGAGTTCGGGAGGTCGCGGTGATTTGGGTGCTATTTGGAGCTCGAATGACAGGGATGAAGGATTGGGAGATTCGCCGAGTTTCGATAGTTCCACAGCGCTGTCGAGCATCTGGTCGTACCCGAGCGTCGCCGTTCCAGCAAGGCCCTCGCCAGCGAACAGCACGAGCCCCGCGGATTCCCTCCTCAGCTCCGCCAAGTGTTTAGTCTGCGGGGACGCGAAAGTCACCCACGCTTTAGTACCCTGCGGCCACAACTTCTTCTGCATGGAGTGTGCCAACCGCGTTTGCGACGGTAGCGAGCCCCAGTGTCCTGTCTGTTCCTTACCCGCTATCCAGGCCATCCGCATATATTCGCCCAACCCTTAAGCTGCCGATCGATCCTCACCGCGCCCATCCACATTCCCCGGGCCGAAGCCCCGTGTTCAGCCCGGCTTGCCTCGCGCAGCCTAGGCCACATGGCTCACAACGAAACTTACATTATCACTTTAGTTCTCTATTTTTTATTAATTCTTTATATATATAAATATATATCGCTACAACAATGCAGCCTAGGCGGCGCGAAACCGGCCGGAGCGTAGTCATCGTGTATGCCAGTTATTTAAAAAAAAAAACAGATTTAATTTTTTATATATACTAATTCCCTCTTTAATCACAAATTTTTATAGTATTAGAGTCAAATCGGTATATTTTTTATCCATTCGCTAAAATCACACACGAGTGAGAAAAAAAATGAAGAAATAAGGACATTTATATATATATAAAATAAAATTAAAAAAAATCGTGCGCCCCACAGCGAAACGGTAAAACCTATACAACTAAATGTTTCGTTATTTAATTTAAATATATTTTTTTAATTTTTGCCATGTGACGTGTCACATAATTAAAGTCTGATTCAGCAATTCTCAATATTGTTTAAGTATATAATAATAATAATTGAAGTTTAATATATTGTATAAAAAACAAAAATATCGTAAAAAATGCAAAAAAATTTTATAAAAAAAAGCAAACATAAATATTATGATAAACGTGAATTTAAGCAAAAGCGATTTGTGCGGTGAGAGAGCGGGGTTAGGGGGCCTGGCTGTGATCCGAACTGCCACAGGCCACAACGGTCCCAAACAAGCAACAAACAAACAAAACAAAAAAAAACACGTAATTTAAAGATTAAGAAAAAAATAATAAAAATTACAGAGGCTCGCACTCCTAATAAACGACATACATATCCCTTATATTGTTAGTTAATCACTCATTGTTACTATTGTTCTGTTATGTCATGTGATGTGTGATAAACATATAAGTATATTTCTTATAGCCTATAAGTTATTGAAGAGTATTTTATGAGATGAAAAATTATTTATTAAAGTGAATAAGAGAAAAAAATAATAAGAATAAATACAAGAATAGAGAAAGAAAGAGAGAGAGAAACTACTACTTGTGTGCGCAGCTTCCGAAATTAATATGGCGAGACCGCTGCGGTCGCGTGTTGCGCGATTCCGCCTGTATTTTTTTTCTTACCGGGAAAGGTATTTTTCTTCGGGTGAAAAAAAAAATCGGTCGGTCCGCAACCTTAGTCGTAGCTTTGCGCGGCCCCCGCCCTTGTGAAAATAACAAAAAAAAAAAAACTAAAAAAAGAAAACTAAATATGTTCGTGCCTCTAAAACTCCAGTATTCACTGTTCTACTTAAATTTAATACCCTTACTCCTCCCCCACCCCCCTCCAACAACAACCCTTTTAAAATTTAAATTTAAGGCACGTTCACGGTTTTTGTACGTTTCTTCTTTTTAAAAAAATGCTTTCGTATTTATTTTTTTAAATATAATCCCGATTAAAAGCAGGTTGGAGCTTATTTAAAATGGTTATCACGCATTGTTGTGTTTTTTTTTTTACTTTCTCTAAACTTCTATTCAAATAAAACTATTGTTTTTTTATAAATTAAAAAAAAATAAATTTATTAAGATGGTGTTTAAAATTAACATAATCGTTATTATATTTAATTAATAATTAGTTAAAATTCCATCGTTCTTCTTCGTTATTTCAATGATGTCTGTTTTAAAGAAATAAATAAGCAAAACATCACGAAAAAAATGATGTTAAGTTTTTATTGTTTCAATAAAGTGTTCTCGTATTAGTTTATTAATTATTAAGACATAATTTTGTTCTGTTTTCTTTATAATAATATAATATTTCTCTTTATAATAAGATAACAATAAAATATGTTTCAGATTATATTACATTTTTTTATATAATATTATTATAATTTGTTTTTTTATGTGTATCACAATATATTTTGAAATTACATGACGCGGTAGTATTTTTTTACCATGAAGATATAATTACATCAATACTTCCTTAAATCACAATATATATCTACTGAAAATAACTATAAAAAAAAAAGAAACATATTTTCCCCCAATCAGGTATTTTTGTGATATCACAAAATATAAAGGTGTTATTGACAGAAGTTGTATAAAAAAATGTTGTAATAAATAAATAAGTACATAATGTACCTACGGTTTTTCTGTCTTATAAAATCATTTTGTAGTACCTTAATTTTTTTCAACAGACATCAGAATAATAACGCAACGGTGTTAAGTAAATTTAATTGAATCGAGTTGAAAGCTTCTAAAATATATTTTGTTACCCTCAATTCACAAAAAAATAACACGAAGCGATTGCAAGTTGAGAAACGCCGTAATAATTCCAGAAAATATACAACACGTGATAATGACTTTAATAAGCTTGAAATTTATATTTTTCTCAAAAAACGCAAATGGGAAAGAAAATTAAATAAAAGAAAACAAATCTCCGACTAACGCACAAAGATCTCTGAAGCAAGAACGCCCGGAAGCTGAAATAATCCGGGAACGCCGCCGATTTTAATTTGAATCTAAAGATGAGGTCTAGTCAATTGATCACTTTTTTAAAAAAATGCTTCGTAAAGAAGAGAAGGATTCCTAAACTGTTTTTGATCATGCCAAATTAGATGTAAGCTCGGAATTCGGAATGGTCTCGCTCGCTTTCCATTTTCAGCTTCCCGGCACCAAAAAAAAAAAAAAAAAAACTCGAATCTAAATAAGAAAGAAAATGAAAAGAATTATAGACTTGTTTTTAAATAATAATTAAACCAAGACTGTATAAAACATGCTCAGTTTGTTATTTCAAAAGAAGTAAATAATATTGAATTATTATTTTCTACTTGTTTATAAACAACTAATCTATGTCTAATTAAAACATTAGTTTTCGTTTTTAAACAACGAATCTGAGTCTGAATACAATATAAAACTTAGTTTTTAAACAGTAATTAAACTAAGTTTAAATAAAATATCAGTCTTAGTTTTAAACAGCAATTAAACTAAGTCTAAATAAAACATCAATCTTAGTTTTAAACTGCAATTAAACAAAGTTTAAATAAAACATCAATCTTAGTTTTAAACAGCAATTAAACTAAGGTTAAATAAAACATCAGTCTTAGTTTTAAACTGCAATTAAGCTAAGTCTAAATGAAACATCAGTCTTAGTTTTAAACTGCAATTAAACAAAGTTTAAATAAAACATCAGTCTTAGTTTTGAACAGCAATTAAACTAAGGTTAAATAAAACATCAGTCTTAGTTTTAAACTGCAATTAAACTAAGTTAAAATAAAACATCAGTCTTAGTTTTAAACAACAATTAAGCTAAGTTTAAATAAAACATCAGTCTTAGTTTTGAACTGCAATTAAACTAAGTCTAAATGAAACATCAGTCTTAGTTTTAAACTGCAATTAAGCTAAATTTAAATAAAACATCAGTCTTAGTTTTAAACTGCAATTAAACTAAGTTTAAATAAAACATCAGTCTTAGTTTTAAACAACAATTAAGCTAAACAAAGTTTAAATAAAAATCAGTCTTAGTTGTAAACTGCAATTAAACTAAGTCTAAATAAAATATTAGCCTCAGTTTACAAACAAGTATTGAACTGAGACTAAATAATAATATTTTAACTTTAAATGAATCAAATATGTTTTTGATTTTTACTTTAAAATAGTTTTAATATGAAATTAAAAAACCAAATAGTTTCATTTAAAGTTATCATGAAATTTCAAACAATTAATGCCATCACAATCAACAAGAATATTTTATTTAGTCTTAGTTTCATTGTTGTTAAAAAAAAAACAAGTAGATAATGACAATTTAATGTTTTTTTTTACTTATTTTTAAACTATATTTAGTCTAAGAAGTAAATTACAATAAATTGAAATTTAAACGAAAGTAAAATAAATGTTTAGAAATGGAGACTATTAAAATGGAATTGAATTTAATTAACTACAACGAACATTGACTTAATGTTAAAGCATGATAAAAAATAAATAACAACCATTTTTAAACATCTCTCTCATTAGTAAGCTGTTCGAAAAGGTTCTCAAATAAATTGAAACAAAAATTAACACAAAAAATCAATTTATTTTATTACTGTTGTTAATTTTTGCGTACGCCATTTAAATATTAAAATTATTGATAACAACGAATTAAATAACCAAAATGTATTATGAAAAAAATTCCAATAATTTTTAAAAATAATATTTAAGGAAGAAGTTAATGACCTTAATTAATATTAATAGTTTGAAAAATACACTTGATTTGTTGTATTTTTCAAACTATTAATATTGTGCTCATGTTTCATCAAGTGATTAATGAGAACCAAATCAAAGACCTTAATTAATTTGTTCTTTTTGTGAAACTGTTCTCAGTTAAGTCTTGGATGAAATAAAAACTATGGGAGGGCTCTTTTTTTTAAATTTCAAATAAGGATATATAGAAAAATTGTAACTGGTGAAGTTACAAGGATATATAGAAAAATTGTAACTGGTGAAGTTACAATTTTTCTATATATCCTTATTTGAAATTAAAAAAAAAGAGCCCTCTCATAGTTTTTTTGTGTTGAAGGGAAAGAAAATCGTTAGGAATTTTATATGTATATATATATATATATATATATATATATATATATATATATTCAATGACCCTTTCTACCTATATGGGTGTAGGGTTTATTTTACGTGGAAATAAAAATAAATACGTTTTTCCTTTTTGTGCATCGCAATAATTTTCAATAAATACTTATTTTAAAAATATATATATAAATATTTAAAAAATAAGAATCATTTTTACGAAAACAAGTTGCAGTAATTGATTTAATTTTCAAATTATTCAGCTTTATATAGACTTAAGTTAATACGGGTATCCATAAGAAATAATTTTTAGATTTAAATCGCAACATAAAAAAAATAAGGCAAAAAAATATTACATTAATAATAATTCACTCATTATTTTTCCTACGAATAAAGACTGAATATCACCACCAGAACACCATTTCCTATTAATATTATAATCATCATCATCCATTTGAAGGAAAAACAAAAGCATCCCCATCGAACTGCAAGCTTGACGTAAACACGTATTTGAGGTGTAAATTAACTGCGAGGTTCAAAAATCTTTGGAGTCGATTGAAATAAGAAGGAATTAATTATGAAAGAAAAGGAATCTTCAATTCTAAAAATTCTTGTTTTAAAATTGAAGATTTATTTTGTATAACAAAAACAATGCAAAAGATAATATTATTGATAATAATTGAAAAAGCCTCGACTAGCTTTTATTTGTTGAAACTGCGTCCTTGTTTAGATGAAGTAAAATACTAAGGTGTATAGTTTCAAAATTATATTTTGTCTAAGTTTTATAAAAGTAAAATAAAAGTAAAATTATACACCTATTTTACTTTTTTTAAGGTGTGTAGTTTCAGAATTAGACAAAAGATAATTTTTAGTTTCAAAATTATATTTTGTCTAATTTTTATAAAAGTAAAATAAAAAAAAATAAAAGTAAAATTATACACCTATTTTACTTTTATTTTTTTATTTTACTTTTATAAAAATTAGACAAAATATAATTTTGAAACTAAAAATTATCTTTTGTCTAATTCTGAAACTACACACCTTAGTATTTTACTTTATCTAAACAAGGACGCAGTTTCAAAAAATAAAAGCTAGTGTTTTACTTTATCTAAACGATAATAATAAACAATTTATTAGCGTATTGAAGTTGATGAATTTGACAGCACGTAAAATAAAAACAATTTTAATGGCATTTTAAAATATCAGCTGTTTATAACTTGACAGCCTTCGTAATAAAAACAAACAACTTCAATTTAATTTAAAATATAATTTTAAATTAAAGAAAACGCTTTTTTGTTCAAATAAAACACAACTTTTATGCAAATGAACACAATTTTTATTCAAATAAAATAAAACTTTTATTCAAATTAAACACAACTTTTCTTCAAGTAAAAAACAGTTTTTGTTCAAATAAAACACAACTTTTGTTCAAATAAAACACAATTTTTGTTCGAATTAAACACAGCTTTTGTTAAAATAAAACACAACTTTTGTTCAAATAAAACACAATTTTTATTCAAACAAACACAGATTTTGCTCAAAGAAAACACAACTTTTGTTCAAATAAACACAAATTTTATTTAAATAAAATAAAAGTTTTATTCAAATTAAACACAACTTTTCTTTAAATAAAACACAATTTTTGTTCGAATAAAACAGCTTTTGTTCAAATAAAACACAATTTTTGTTCAAATAAAACACAACTTTTGTTCAAATAAAACACAACTTTTACTCAAATAAAACACATTTGTTCAAATGAAACGCAATTTTTATTCAAATAAAATAAAACTTATTCAAATTAAACACAACTTTTCTTCAAATAAAAGACAGTTTTTGTTCAAATAAAACACAACTTTTTTTTCAAATAAAACACAGCTTTTATTCAAATAAAACACAATTTTTGTTCAAATAAAACACAGCTTTTGTTCAAATAAAACACAACTTTTGTTCAAATAAAACACAATTTTTGTTCGAATAAAACACAACTTTTATTCAAATAAAACGTTGTGTTTTATTTGAATAAAAGTTGTGTTTTTTGTTCAAATGAAACACAATTTTTAATCAAATAAAATTAAACACAACTTTTCTTCAAATAAAAGACCGTTTTTGTTCAAATAAAACACAGCTTTTGTTCTAATAAAACACAACTTTTATTTAAATAAAACAAAACATTTTTTTAAATAAAACACAATTTTTATTCAAATCAAATAAAATTAAAAACAACTTTTGTTCAAATAAAACACAGTTTTTATAAAAATAAAAGTTGTGATTGAAATTGAAGAGAAATTGATTGTTTTTTAGCGATGAACAAAATCTTTGTAAAATTACCTCAATTCAATATTCAAAGTGTTGAGAAGATTTATCTCTTATGGGCTTGAAGTGAAAAAAAAAAGTGTTAAAAATTAAAAAAATAAAATAAAAACGTTTATTATTGAGCAAAATATATTGGTTTAAAATAAAAAAAGAGTGCTGTTTATTGTTAAAGAAAATTGTTTCGTTTGAAATAAAATATTGTGTTAAAAATTATGAAACACCATTTTATTAATAATAATAATAATAAAAAGGTTGAATAAAAACCCATTTGGTTATTAACATTACATTAGTATTTATTAGATTTAAGCTGCAAACTTTATGTAAACATTTGTTAAAAGGTGTATACCGTAAATAAATAAATAAACAGCTATATACAGAACAATATACAAAATTAATAAGTAAACAATAAGCATTACAAACTATAATTTATATCTGGTAATTGACCATCGACCAGTGGTCTTTCAGCCTCCCTTTTATTATTAAACAAAATAGTTTGGTTTTGAATAAAAGATTGAGTTAAAAATTTAAAGAAACTGTTTATTATTAAGCAATGCAGAGGGGCTTTAAATAAAAGATTTTGTTAGAAATTAAATAAATTGTTTATTATTAAGCAATGCAGAGAGGCTTTAAATAAAATATTGTGTTAGAAGATAAATAAAAACGATAAATTAAGTGATCAATTTTTTTGTTGTAAAAATAACATCCTTTCGACTTTGAAGATTTAATCTTTTCTGAAAAAATTGGTTTTGAAATAAGAAAAGCGATCTTGCCGCGAGAAACGGTTTTTACATTCTAAAACCGCTAAAATCTCGCGCGTCCAACTTTTAAGTAATGCATTAAGATAAAGAAAGAGTAATTAAAACGACCAATTACAATAATTTAAAACCGGCTCAACCCCGAACACCATTTTTGACGCTCGTTTTCGAGCGAGTAGAGTTCTTAGAATTATTTTAGGCGTGTTACTCTCTGAGGGTTATTGCGATGTAAACAAAGAGGAAAAATAGCAAACGAATAAGTAAGAGCAAAGTTGATTGATTAAGCCAGGTTTAAATTGGGTTTGAAACGAAAGAAAAAACAAAAAAAATGTTTTTGAAGTGAAGTATTTAAATAGACTCAAAGATTTTCAATTTATCGATGATTTTAATAAACTTTGTTTCTAGTTTTGAGTGAGGAAGCTATTCTAAATTGTAACCAATCTTAATTTAGAATTTTTAATTTCTAAAATCGTCGAAAAATTAAAGTCTGAATTGAGATGTTAAGAAAATAAACTCCTGAACTTTTATAAACTTTTTTTCGAATGTTGAATGAAGAAGATATTCTAAATGACCAACCTTAATTCATAATTTTCAATTTCTCGACGATTTTAATAATACAAAATTAAAATTAATTACAAAAATAATACAAACAAAAAATTTATATATACAATAAATCAATGTATATTCAAATAATTAAATCACAATTAAGAAATAGTGTAAAGCGAAAATAAAACAAAAATAATAAACTCTTGAACTTTTATAAACTTTGTTTCCAGTGTTGAGTGAGAAAGCTATTCTAAATTGTCACCAATTTGTAATTTCTAAAATCGTCGAGAAATTAAAAATTCTTAATTTAGATATTAAGAAAATAAACTCTTGAACTTCTATAAACTTTGTTTCCAATGTTGAGTGAGGAAGCTATTCAAAAATGTGTTAGAGGTTTTTCTGCCCTGTTTTAATTTGTTTTATTTACTTAACCGAAGAAATTTCATACAGTAACATACATACATAATAAAACGATAATAGTTAGAATAAAAAAATAATACACTTAACAATTGGTTAAAACTGCTTAATTTTGACCAACCGCAAATCATATTCAAATATATTTTACAATTCAATTGTTAAATTTTTAACAACCACAATTTCGTTTTAAGCCTTTTAATTTTGACCAACCACAAATTATATTCAAAATAATTATACAGTTCAACAGTTTAATTTTAAACAACCATAATTTAGTTTAAAAAAGTTTAATTTCAACCAACCACAAATCATATTCGAAATAATTTTACAATTCATCTGTTTAATTTTTAACAGCCATAATTTAATTCAATATTTTCATATTCTCAACAATTTTAGTAAGTGGAAAATAAATAATTTGTATTTATTTTTTATACTTACCAAAAATTATAGAAGAGATAAATTAGTGATAATAATAAAACCAAATTTGCATAACTCAAAACCAAATTGTGAATAATTACATAAACAAATAAATTTCATTAATTACTGGCAGCTGTTGATAGGTATAAATATCTGATTTTTGACTCGATAAATTAAAGATTAAAATATTTTTAATAATATTGAAAACAATTTGAATTTTAAAATATATATATTTTTCAATAACTAGAAATTCAACTATAAATCTATATTCCGTAAAGCATAATCATATTAATGACTATTGCTATATTAAAACTTTTAAATAAAAACTTGCATGAAACTAAGCAAGTTTTTAAATAAACAATTGCAAGAAACTAAACAAGTGTTTATTTAAAGGTTTTAATTTTTAATATTATTGTATTTTACGAAAAATGGATTATATTTTTTTTAAAATGTATTTTTATTGAGAAACAAATGAAACTAAACAAGTGTTTATTTAAAAGTTTTGATCTTTAATATGATTGTGTTTTATGTAAAATGGATTATTGTTTAAAAAAAATGTATTTTTATTGAGAAACAAATTTTAAAGTTCACAATTTTTTATTTAAATTTCAATAAATACATTTTTTTATAATTGCAAAACATTTTTTTTAAATAGGAATTTTTGAAAAGTATTTCATCATTTTAAAATGTGCTCTTTTTTTCAATTATGATACAATTTTTTAAATTACAAACCTTAATAATTGTTTCATAATTTAAAAAAAAGAGCAAATTTTAAAATGATGAAATACTTTTCATCAATTCATATTAAAAAAAAAAATATTTTGCAATTATAAAAATAAATGTATTTATTGAAATTATGAAATTTCTGAAAAATGTGTTAATTTATATTGTGGAAAAAAAACAAGAGTTTATTTAAAAGTGTTAATCCGTAAACATGTTTCACCATGGATTAAATAAGAAATTAATTCAACATAAAATTATAGCAGTTTTTAATTGTTTAGAATTGTGTTTTAATAAAAGATTTAAAACACAATTCTAAACAATTAAAAACTTTTTGAAATATAGAATGATTGTGTATATTTCAAAAAGTTACAGGATTCAATAAAATTCTAACTAAATATATTGATTCAAATATGTATATGTATGTACAATATAATTAAAATTATATTCTGCAGGACACAATTTTAATTTCGTAAAAACAGCAATAATTTAATGTTACTTCAAATTTAAAACTGGTTTTAAAAATCAACTGATTTAAATGGCGTATTTACAATACTAATAAAACTTAAGTCAATGTTGCCGGTAAAGCTCTAAATAAATGAAAATCTTTCTCATTAGCGGGATTATTCCTTAAAGAAATAAAATCGAAAGCAATGAAAGAGAAAATGCCAAAACCAGACGATCATTCATTTCGCATTTCACCCAGCACTCTTAGTGAATATATATTTTTTTTCGTGTATGAAAAGAAAAATGAAAAAAAAAAAGAAAACGAAACGGGTGGCGCAGACCCCACCATCCCCCACACCCACCTACACATATAAATATATATAAATATCTATTATTGCTTATTACTCTTAAGATTAATATATTCATTATTATATATATATATTACTAGAAGAAGGAATATTCTGTTTATTTATTTTTTTATTTTAAGAGTTCGGATATAAGTGAATCGTTATTAAATGAAATATATATATTTTATTATTAATAATGTAGATTTTTGATGGATGATAATGACGGAAGGAAGTGAAGGAGAGAAGAAAAAAACACAAAAGTAGGCGTGGTCTGCGCCAGCCGGCAGCGCGCGGGTTTCATTTGGATTATTTTATTTTATTAAGTCTTATTCGGATTAGATTAAGCCCGCGGTTATTTTTTATTTTGTATCCCCCACACACCCCCCCCCCCTAAACTATATATATTTTTTTGTTTATACGTACACTGTATATAAGTTGTTGTTTTATAGCTATTAATACCATATTATTATTATTACTTATTATTTTATTTTTTTACATATTTTTGTGAAGATATTTAATTATGAATGTTAGTACAAGTACATGTCCACAAAAACGAGTTTGTGTGCAGCGTGACTGTTTTTTGAAATAGTTTAATTAGAATTTTGATTATATATATTATATATTTATATTTGATGATATTTTTAATTTTATAAATCAGCCTGTGGTGATTTTTTTTTATTGTAATTTTGTATTTCTTTTTTTATTGATTATTATTTTTTATTTTGAATATTAAATGTATAAGTGTGTTTTCAGTTTGGAAATTTTAGAGGCGAACGCGCGCGCGCATGGCCCGACGCTTGATGAAACTTATTATTTTTTAATTTTTATTAATTAACGAAGCGGTTGTTTTCCTTTTTTATTATTATTATTTGTATTATTATTTTCCCCTCTCGAGAGGCCATCGCCCGCACACGGATTTGCCCCAGGCTGCCGGGGGTATATTTATTATAAATCTATATTATATATTATATATACACACAAGACTAAACCCATTTGGCTCGGCTGGGGCAACTCTATGGAATTTAAGAAATTAGCAGAATATTTTTAAGATTGACTTTTTTATAAATTTAATTGCTACCAAATATTGTCATAAATAAATTTCGTGATTTATATTTATTTCTTTTGATTTTATTTATTTTATTTTGCATGCTCTTTTCCTTTATATTTTACAAATTATCACTATTTATTCTACACACAACAAAGTGTTTAAAATTATTAATAAAAACATCTTTATATGAACAAATTATTACAATATTATTAATATTGTATCTTTGTAAATTGGAGATTTCCATAAATAAATCGGATAATGACAATTTCTAATTATAACTCACTCATAATGTCAGAAATTATAGAAACAATATTTACAAGTGAAAATTTAAAAAATAAATGATACATTAAACAAAGTTTAAAATTATTAATAAAAAAAACCTCTATGTGAACAAATTATTACAATATTATTAATATTGTACCTTTGTAAATTGGAGATTTCCATAAATATATCGGACAATGACAATTTTTAATAATAACTCACTCAAAATGCCAGAAATTATATAAAAAAATATTTTCAAGTGAAAATTAATAAAATAAATGATACATTAAACAAAGTTTAAAATTGTCTACAAGTATATTTAAAATTACTTGTTGCTTAATTTGAGTTATGTGAAGAGATTTTAATCACAATTAAAAACACATGTTATTGGTCTGTAGCGCTGCAGCGCTTTACGAAAGCGGTGTCGCTTTTTGTGGCGCTGCAGCGCTTTATCAAGCGGTGTCGCTTTTTGTGGCGCTGCAGCGCTATATCAAGCGGTAAAGCATATATATTTTCCGCTCGATCGCTTTTCAAACCGCGCAGCTGTAAACAAAACCGCCATATTTTCAGTACAGACAACTAAAATTTGTCCGTTCAGGGAACATCAAGCGCTGCAGCTACTTGTCTAACATTTCTCTGAACGTATGTTTCGATCAATTACGACCATTCTCAAAGGGATTACAAAAATAACTAATTAACAAGTGTTTTAATTTGAAAATACCTAATATTATAATTTCGTTTCATCAAGAAAAGATGAAAGAAAAACAGCGGAGTTTTAATTTGAAAAAAAAAACATAATATTATATATATTATAATTTCGTCTCGTCAAGAGTGCAGTGAACAAAGTATTTACCGTAAAAAGAAAAAAACAGCGGTGTTTTATTTTGAAAAAAAAAAAAACATAATATTATATATATTATAATTTCGTTTCATCAAGAATGTAGTGAAAAAAATAGTTACCGTAAAAAGAAAATAAAACAGCGCTTCTGAGTAAAATCATCCCTTTGGAAAGACGAAACTGAAATAAATTCCTTGAGGATTCTTACTTATCGGTTGTTCCAAGTTCCAATTTTAAAGTTATGTGCTCGTGACGTTTGGCTCCCTTCGGGACGAGGGACGCCGTAGTTGTGGCTACTTTAGGACAGTAAAGTGATTTATTATCAATATTTAATAGAGAAAATATGGGTTGTGGAAAAGAATACAAAAAATAATTTTCGTATTAATTTTGATTAAAAGAATAACAGTCTTTTTTATTTTGTAACGGAATACAAAAAATAATTTTCGTAATAATTTTCCTGTCTTTTTTTTCCTCTAAAACTAAGTAACATTTGTAGAGGAAAAAAAAAGATAGAAAATAACAGTCTTTTTATTTTGTAACGGAATACAAAAAATAACTTTAGTAATAATTTTCCTGTTTGTTTTTTTTTTCGTCTAAAACCAAGTAACATTTTTAGAGGAAAAAAAAAAGACAGAAAATAACAGTCTTTTTATTTTGTAACGGAATACAAAAAATAATTTTCGTAATAATTTTCCTGTCTTTTTTTTCCTCTAAAACCAAGAAACATTTTTAGAGGAAAAAAAAAAGACAGAAAATAACAGTCTTTTTATTTTGTAACGGAATACAAAAAATAATTTTCGTAATAATTTTCCTGTTTTTTTTTCCCTCTAAAACCAAGTAACATTTTTAGAGAAAAAAAAAGATAGAAAAATGATTGCGAAAATTATTTTTTTCAACTATTTAAATAAAAACTAAATAAATTAACAATAATAATTAATGAAACGGATTAACACCAAATTATGATGGAATCACTTGTAACACAAAAAAAAAATGATTAGAATTTATAAAAATTCTAATCATTTTTTTTATAATAGAATCCAAATCCAAATATTACGATTTCTGTCGTGTGAATAGCACGAATTCTTTTAATAGAGCTGGCAGATAATAATGAAAATTGTTGAAAATTATTTTTTTTTATTAAAAATTGAATTACACGATAAATATTTGCCGTTGCAAAAAGCTCATCCGTCAATAAAGAATTATTACTATAATCTCAGCAATGCTGACAAAGCAACGTTTTTTTTAATAAAAAAATATTTCACACAAATAAAATTAACTATGTATAAAAGGCCATCTGTATACATTTGTTTCGAGATTCATTTCTCTAAGTAAAAAATTGCAACTTTCCTTATTTTATAAAATTATTTAAATTATTATTGATAATAATTTCAGGCTGAAAGATCTCCGATCATCTACAGAATATAATTTTATTTTTATATATTATTATACATACATCACTTTTGAATAAAGATGTTTAGTTATTTACTAATTTTATTTGTGGATATTTAAACTCACCCCCAAAGAAAAACCTAATAATAATAATAATTAGCCTGACATTTAATCGAAAGTCCCGACTTATTCGCCGAAAATACAAAAAACGCGCATAACCACAAAATTGGAACTTTTAATGCGATTTGCGACTAAGCGGCAAGTTTCCTCAAGGAACAAACTTGGGATCCGTGCGTATCGCATGCGTTTACGACCGCAACCATTTAGGGAACCTTCGAAACTCTGACAAGCTCATTTGCAGTGAAGCCATTATTAATATCCAGAAGATTCCACTTCTGGATATTAATAATGGGAGTTTTTATTAATTTAGTTTGGATTATTTATTAATAAGCAAATTTATTTTTATTATTTAAAATTGAATTAAAAAAAACAATACATTTAAAAAGAGGAATAATTAGGAAGTAATATGTAAAACGAAATAAAAATTAGAATGAATATTCATTAGTTAATAAAGAAATTCAAGAAGATTTGTTATAAACACATTTTTTGATTGTTTTCAAGTATCATTGACTTATTGTAGTAAATTGAATTAAAAAAAAATACATTTAAAAAGAGGAATAATAAGGAAATAATATGTGAAACGAAATAAAAAATAGAACGAATATTTATTAGTTAATAAAGAAATTCAAGAAGATTGATAATAAAAACATTTTGTTGATTGTTTTCAAGTTTCATTAATTTATTGTAGTAAAAACTGCTTCTAAATAACTGCTTGAAAAAAAAAACAGTTTGAACAACAAACTGTAAATTCTCCTAACTTCAAATGTAAAAGGTGTAATTACAAAAAGCAGGATTTAGTAGTAATAACTCGATTAAACAAAAATGTTTTACTCAACAGAAGTAAAAATGAAGAAAACGATAATTTATTCCAGTTTTATTTGTATAAATAAAGAAGAGATTCCTGATTTTAAATAATTATTTTATTAATTTGTGTAAATGAAATATGGATTAACATAAACAAATTGTTTCTATAATTTTATTAAAAAAAAAACATGTTCTTAATAATTCGAGATGCTCCTTTAATTAATTCTTGTATTTAATAATTAAAAATTATTTTGATTTAACAGAAACTCCATTTACAATGACACGAACAAATAAAATGCATTATTAATAATATTAGTGAGTAATTGCATGGATTATCCTAAGTTAATTCCTAAACAAACAAAAAATCATTTGGTTATTGAAAGTGTTTTATTTGCAACTGTATTTATTTATTTATTTATTCAATATACGGCAGATCATTTACAATTTAGCTTAAAACTAAGAAAACAGACATTTTACTTAAATATATACATTATCAATAACAAAAAGTTAATTTAATTTAATTGCTCAAAAGATACATGTATCAATTACAGAGAAAAAAATCTATATAAAAATAAATCTTAGATTACGGTGTATTTAAAAAGTACCACAAATTGAACGCAATATACTGAATAGTAATAATTTTATAATTTATACGAAATGAATTAACATTTTTTTTATAAACTGGTAAATTATATTTATTTTAATTAAAATGAGTATTATTTAGTTGAAATAACTCTATATTAATAAGAATTAATATATTTATTTGCTAGCTTATAAAAATGTCCAAAATATCCTTAATTTATTACTAATAAATTATTAAGTTATTTATATATTGTCATTTCAATTGGCTCTCGATCAATTTCAATTTAAATTTAGTTTATTAACGGAATCTCCATTTCCAAATTACAATTATAATTACATATTAAAAATTTTATAAGAAAAGTGTGACGCTCTAAAAAGATTACAAAACATATGTATAAAAAAAAGGTAAATTAATTTGTTATTATTTTCCGAAGGTAAAAAGTGATAATTTGTAAAATAAATCTCTAACCTTAGTTAAGTAAGCAAGTAATTATTAATTAAAGCATGTTTACTTTATTATTTAGTGGGTACTGTAGAGATTAGACTTAAACAAAAAAAAACTGAATAAATAAAGGAAATAATAACCAAGCAAGGAAAAGAAGAAGAAACTAAAGCAGCAAACAGCATCACGAGGCACAATTTCATAAACAAGAGGAATCGCGTTTTATATATTTTAATATATATTCCTATAATCGCATATAAAATATTTTAGTACGCGTGAACGTAGTTTAGCGTCTCAATAGACACATATATAAATATATTTAATTAATGATGTTATATATAAATATATTATATATATAAAATATATTTAAAAAAGAAGTGAAAAAAACCTATCGCGTGGAAATGTAAAAAAAATCTGCTCAAAAAATAATTAACAAAAAAAAATTACACATAATTTAATTAATGGTTGGTGGCGAATTGAATATTGAATTTTTCGGGGTAAGGAACGGTGTGTACTTAGGTAAAATGATGAATGCGAAAGGGAATACAATTTTAAAGTAATAAATAGGTTTAGGGAATTACGGAGGTGAGAGGATTACGCGCACCGTTCGATTGGGCACGACTTTTTTTTAGGGGTGCTTGATGCGACCGTTGGTTTTTTACAAAGTCTTCCCGCCCGAAAAAACAAAAAAAAAAACATAAATATAATGAAATTTAAAAACAAAATCATCCCCATTTATTAGGATTCAGCAATTGTTTACTCTCGGATCAAATTTTCAACGTCGAGGCATTTTTTCGTATGTGTTTAGATTCGTGAATATGTAGCGCGGGTTTGAGGATTGACCTTTTTGGAAATATTTAGGTATTCAAGTATAATCGATTGTTTTTAACATAAATGTATATAGTAAGTATTTATTTAAACAAATATATATCTATTGATTACGACAAATTTATTGGAAATATTTATTTATAAAAAAAATTATATATATATATATAAATAATCAACTTTATTGTGTATTATCATGTCATTTATCATTAGTTTTACTATAATTATGAATAAATTATAGACTATTAACCATTGGTTTTTTTAATCGTATAAAATATATTTATTTAGAATAATCATTTTAATTGTTATCAAAAATATTTTTTGAATTAAAAAAAATATATATATATTTAAAATATTTTATTTTGAATTTATTAACAGATTTATTCAAACCAAGAACAATGAAAATTGAAATAATTCTTATATAAAAACAAGATTCTTATTGGAAATAATTATTAAGTATAAACAATAATATAATTTAATGACGATGAATTAAAGCGACAAGAACAGGAAAAAGACAAGCAGAAAGAACGACGGTCGTAAGACATTTTCTGAGGTTTTGCAATTTTTAAATGACGATGAATTAAAGCGATAAGAACTGGAAAAAGACAAGCAGAAAGAACGACGGCCGTAAGACATTTTCTGAGGTTTTGCAATTTCTAAATGACGATGAATTAAAGCGATAAGAACTGGAAAAAGACAGACAGAAAGTACGACGGCCGTAAGACATTTTCTGAGGTTTTGCAATTTTTAAATGACGATGAATTAAAGTGATAAGAACTGGAAAAAGACAGACAGAAAGTATGACGGCCGTAAGAAATTTTCTGAGGTTTTGCAATTTTTAAATGACGATGAATTAAAGCGATAAGAACTGGAAAAAGACAGGCAGAAAGACCGACGGCCGTAAGTCATTTTCACTTAACACAGGGTTGAAACAATTTTAGTATAAACTATTGATTAAAATATACTTGGTATATCAATAACAAGTGCAATTAAAAAAAAAAAAACACTTCTTTACCAATAATAAGTATGATTAAGAAACACTTGATTTTGACATACAAAGAGTTTTTTTTTTTTAATCAATAGTTTATAGTCCGAAATGTTTTAACTCTGTGTTAAGTGAAAAATTAATTAATAATAATTAATTAACCAAATTAATTAATAATAATTAATTTTTATCTTTATTTACGGAATTCACCTATTTTTACAAATGCAAGAAATACAATTAGCTATACATATGTAACTCATGCTCATTAAATTACTAAATAGAAGACGTATAGAAGGCATTAAACAACATGAGAATGGGATAATCTGAATCTGAAACATTAAAGATTTAATTATAGTAATTTCGAGTTGAATTATTTCGGTTATGTTTCAATTCCAATTTTCCCATTATCTTTGAATAAATCAATTGAATTCAATGTGACATTCTTTGTCTAAAAAATATGAAGAATTGCTTAAATTAAACGGACAATTAAATAAAAACCTAATCGGTTTTTGTGCATTATTAAAAAAAAATAATTCAAATGCAACTAAAACAAACAAAAAATAACGACAAAGAGTTTTATGTTAAATAATATAAAAAAGATAGTAATGCTGATTATTTTTTAAATTTTTATCAGAAACGCAATTTAAAATTGATCAAAATACAGATATATTCTTTTAATTAATATTTATATGAAATTAATTTATATTTACCTTTAAACAATCGAAATTAATTTAGAAAAAAAAATCAGTAATAACTACTACAATATTTGTATTCAAAGTTGTTTGTTTTACATATATTTACAATAAATAATGGTATATTTGTTTCTTTCTTGCTTGCTTGAACAGGCTATCGACCTATGGTCTTTCCGGCAGTTCATTTATAATTCTTGTCCAAATAATACAAATATTAACAGTAAGAAGTCAAGCAAAATTATATCTATCTACGTGCCTGAATGAGAGAAAACAATATTCGAAATAAATGAAAGACAACGCAAGCGCCATCTTTCGCCTAATTTCATGTGGCATCGTCAACGATTCGAGTCTGCAAGGTATTCGAAAGCGCACAAAAACTTCAGCATAAAAAATGTTTCCTCAAAGAAACGAATATCTTTATTCAAACAAAATTGTTTGCATTCTGTCTTTTGGTTTTTAAGGGACATTTTTATTCTTCGTATAGGGATATTGACCATATGTCTCTCTACCAATGAAGTTATGGTTATTAATAATAAGTTTGAATCATGTTTTCATTAAAATATACGTATTTTTGTATCAGAAATAAATTCACTTGATTTGATAGACTTTGATTAAAACACTGAGTGAAACAAACCAAGTATTTTAATCAAAGTCTATTAATTAAATATGTTTCACCACAGGTTAAGTGAGAAATTAATTCAAAATATCATTTCATTTGTTTTACGATAAAGTTTTTTCTTTATTACTTAAACCAGCTGCCAGTAACAGTTTTCCTAAACAAAATTTCGATTTTTTTTTAAAAATACTCATCTTTGCCAAATCGCGATCAGAATGCGACGCGTCTGTAATCCTCAAAAAAGTACTATACTCTGGCAGTTGTAACCCGTGGATGTTTATAAAAACAGACAGAATTTTTATCTATGGTATGGATAACTTTGCTTGTACTCTTCTTATATTATGATTTTGATTGTATATTTTCCCTTGTTGGATTCTTCCGTTGTAAATAAAATTATTATTATTATTATTATAACTGGTGATGGCCATTTCGGTTTTTCTAACCTTATAGGACCAGTGTGTTCCATGTGCAATGCCTTGATAAAGGCAAAAGATGGCGCTTGCGTTGTCTCCCAATTATTATGGTAAATATACTCAATATAAAAATTGAATAATATAATTACATCTTTCAATAGTTTTCTTTTTTTAATCTTGATGCCTTTCCTCATCACCCTTTCAGGTGTATGGCTACATCTTTCAATAGTAATAATTTATTTACCGAATTGATTTGTACTGAATAAATTGTAATATTAAAATTAATGTGATAATTCATTTATATATTGTATTTTTTACAATATATAAATGATTTATCACTACCCTTGCCAAATATACATAATATATAAATATATAATTTATATATTGTATTTTTTACAATATATAAATAAATTAGCACATTATTTGTCATCGTATGAAATACGATTCACTATATCTCAAACATAATTCACATTGTCAAATAAATGTCAATGGATATAAATGGGAAATGCGTTTTAGATAAAAGGAAATGTATTTTATATAAAGTGGAATGCAATTGAAAAACTTTGTGCATCAATATTGTAAAGATATACTAAAAAAATGATTTAAAGGAAAACATCTGTATTTTGATGAATTAAACCAGTAATAACAATAAACGCGAATGAATTGTACAATTTATATTTGATTTATAGAAATTTCAATGCACAACATTGAGATAGAATTTAAAAACTTTGTGCATCAATATTGTAAGGATATACTAAAAATATAAATAAAGGAAAACATCTGAATTTTTGTGAATTAAACCAGTAATCACAATAAACGCAAATGAATTGTACGATTTATATTTGATTTATAGAAATTTCAATGCACAACATTGAGATAGAATTTAAATTAATTAAATATAAGCGGAAAATAAACACCTCTGATGGGATTCGAACCCATGTCCTCAGATTTCTAGTCGAGTGTGCTACCAAATACACCACAGAAACCTGTGATATCAGTGCTCCAAGTTCACTTATATTGAATTAATACAGATATTCGTAATTTATATTTAATTGCTATTAATCAATTCCACGTAATCCGAATTAAGAAAGATATTCGTAATTTATATTTAATAATTATTAATCAATTCCACGTAATCGGAATATTAATTCTAGATATATCCATCCCTTATTAAAAATTCATCAATTCATTTCACTAAATTCTGAGATCTTAGACAATGGAGCTAGCAATGTGTCGATTAATTAAAACGACAAGAACTGGACAGACAGGCAGAAAGACCGACGGTCGATAGCTGTTTTTCGAAGTCTAATAATTTGTAAATGATTGTATTTATTTATGTATTATAAAATTATATAATTTAATATTCAGAACTAAAGATTTTCAATATATATTAATCAATTTTTCGTTAAGATTGTATTTTATATAAAGTGAAAATTAATTCATTAAACTCTACATCAATATCGAAAAAAAAAAATCCTATAATATTTGTTTTTAATGAATAAATCTGAATTTTTTATAAATTAAACCAGTATATTATATATATTATTTATATATATATCACATCTTTATTTCTGCTGAAGACAATTTTATATATATATATATATTAATCAATTTTTTTAAAGATTGTATTTTATATAAAGTGAAAATTAATTCATAAAACTCTACATCAATATCGAAAAAAAGAAAATTCTTATAATATATACAAATATCTTTATTCAAGGGACTTTTACATTATATTAAGTACAGTATTGTATAATATATATTTTTTTAAAATCTTTTTCCTTTCTACCGTTAGGTGTAAGGAGTTTTTGTTTAGTGTCTGTTTCTATATTTTTCTCTCCATGTCTTTCTGTCCTTGGTTAATTGTTTAATGTCCTTCCAATCTATGTCTGTATTATAGTATAATACGGTATATAATTTGAGGTTGTCCTTTCATATGCTATCGACCCGAGGTCTTTCTGCCAATTCCTATAATATTTGTTTTTAATGAATAAATCTGAATTTTGATAAATTAAACCATCTTTATTTCTGCCGAAGACAATTTTATACACAATAAATAACATCCTAAATCCACAATATATTCATACATCTCATCACTCATCAACGACTGACAGACTGACATAACATAAAGACAAGGACTTCCGGCTGAAAGACCAATGGTTGATAGCCATTTAGTTCGTATTAAATCAAATATTGTGTTATAGCTAATTGTATCAAAGCCTCAATAAAGATGTTATATATATATATATATATATATAGAGAGAGAGAGAGCTTTTTTAACAGTATACTTTTCCCCTATATATACCTGTAAAATACGCGAGTCAAGCGCATTGATGTGTTTGTGTTTAGTTGCCTATAACACGCAATTGAACACATATGTGCAAAATAAGCAACTAAACATACACACATTGTGTTTGACTCGCGTTTTTTTTTTTTTGAAGTTATACACTTCCCATAATGTATACTGATAAAAAAACCTCTCTGTATATATACAATAAATTAACAATATAATTCTTATACTATATTATACGTTGTCCTTAGTAAACGGCAATCGACCATCGGTCTTCCTGCCTACCAGTATATTATTTGTGATGATTTATGTAAATGCTTATCATTTTGTAGAAAGGCGATTTCCTTAAATTAAATTAAATAATAAGCTTTTCCAATAAGATACTTATAATAACCATATTTTCTTTTAGATTTCTTTAAGAATTGTATTTATCAATATTTTATATTTGTAATAAGAATAAAGTAATAAATTACGGGTTATTTCAGGTTATACAAACTATATTTGATATTTAAGAATTAGTATAAAAAGAATTTTAAATGTGGAAATAATTTATTAATTATTTTCAAATCATTTTTATTTAATATATTTAAGAATTAGTATTAAAATGGAAATATAAACGTAAAGGACTGCAAAACTGGGAATGAAAGCAATCAATTTAAAGACTTTCTTTAAGTATTAAGTAATATTTTAAATAAAATATATGTCGTGTGTTCAGTTTACTACTTTTAATTCGTTTTATTTATAAAATAATTTACAAAAATATGAACTTGATTAAGAAAATTTTAAGGTTTCATATTTTGATATATATTAATAATAATAATAATAATAATCAGTTTATTGTCCAACAGGAAACATTTCCCAATATATTAAGGATGCAATATTAGAAATAAATGAATACGTTTATTAAGTATGTTTAAATATATATATATATGAATTTAATGTAATAATCTTCAAAATATAATTCGAAACAAAATAAAATAAGCAATGCAATTTTGAATAATAAAATATTATTTCGGACACTTTTTTCTCATTAATCACATTATTTAAAAAAATATTAATTTGTAGATTAAATTCACGTGGTTTTGTTTCACTTATTTGTATTTTATTTTCTACTGATTATTTATTTATTTAGTCTTATATAACATCGTTATATGTTCCTCTCTACTTCTCAGTGTGAGGTGAATAATAAAATAAAAATATAAAATAACGCAAATGAAAATACTGCTTTTAAATTAGATTAAATATTCATAGAGACAAAGCTACTCTTATTTATTTACTAATACAATATCTTTATTCAAAGATATTTGTTTTACATATATTTACAATATATTATGGTATATTGGATTCTTTCTTGCTTGCTTGAACAGGCTATCGCTTATTTATTTATTTATTTATTTTGATTAAATTAAAAAGTCAGGGAAACAAAGCTGTTTATTTTAAATTAAATAATCACAGAAAGAAAATTAATTTAAATATAATTAAATTTAAATAAATTTAAATTAAATTAATTTAAATATTCATCGAAAAAAAAAAACTACTTTTTAATAAAATTAAATCGATTCGTGTAACGATTTTTCTTATCACTAAAGCATTTTACTCACAATAATAAGCCTCAGAAAATAAATCGAAATACAATAAGCAATTCAATATTGAATAAATATACAAACTAAACTGCTTTTAAATTAAATTAATTTATATTTAGTGACCCTTTCTACCTTTTCAGGTGTGATGTTAAATTAAATTGAATTAAATAATAACAGGAACAAAGCATCCGTAAAGAATTTTAGTTAATAATAACAGGAACAAAGCATCCGTAAAGCATTTTAGAGTAAAATCGCTTTTAATTTATGAATTTTCGTTTCATTTAAACTGAATGTACAGGCTTAAGGATCAAACAAGTGCAATAATATCATAAGGAATGGGGATTAAAATAATTGTGTGCAGAATGAATAACTTAAAAAAAAGCTGCAGAAATTGATTCTAATGATTGAATTAATTTAAAAAAAAAATCGAGGGGAGACCGATGTGGTCCAGGAAACCTTCCATAAAATCCAATTGTCGTATAATACGAAAATTGAAACATCGACAGAAGAAGAACATTCTTCAAATAATTATAAAATATATATTGATCTATTTAAATTCAACATAAAATACTAGAGGAAGTATGAACAAAAAATGTATATTGATCTATTTAAATTCAAAATAAAATACTGGAGGAAGTATGATCAAAATATTTCTTAATCGAAAATTTACAATTAATTTAAAATATTAATATTGTAAAGTGAAGAAACCGGCGATGCTAAGAATATCTCGATGAATAAATTTCCACAAATAATTCTATTTAATAACTTAAAATGAAAGATAAATAACAATGAATTATTTTTAATTAATTATTTTAATAATTAAATTTTACAAATAATTCTATTTAATTACTTAGGATTAAAGATAAATAACAATGAATTATTTTTAATTAATTATTTTAATAATTAAATTTTACAAATAATTCTATTTAATTACTTATAATTAAAGGCAAATAACAATGAAGGAAATTATCTTAATTCAGATGAAATAAGATGATGTAATAACATTATCATTATTTGACAATTTTTATAATAATAGTAATAATGAGGCAGAAAGACTGATGGTCGATAGCCGTCTTCTAAGGACAACGTATAATATAGTATAAGAATTATATTATTAATTTATTGTCTGCAGAAAAAAATAGATGTTATATACATATATTAATAATTAAGTAATTGATTGATGAGGCTGATAATTGTTGAAAGTTCATAATTACTTTCATTAAATAACACTATTTAGTCTTACAAAATCTATTGTAATATCGCCTGAAGAAGCCACAGTGTGGTGAAACAATTGTAGCGATATTACAATAGACTTTGAAAGACTAAATAGTGTTATTTAATATAAGTAATAATTAAGTTATAATAATATTTATTTCCTCAGCAGACACAGTATAATTAGAAAGGAAACCTGGGTTATCGACTTTCTTTCTGTCCACATATTTATTATTATTGTAAGTCGATTTATTTATTTGCAGAATTTCACCATTAAACAAAATTTAATAAATTATATAAAGGAAAGTTTATAAAAATTATCAAGACAAAGTAAATTATTTCATTCTAATAGAGGAAATAAAATGTATTTCATTTCATTTTATTTCCACCATCAAATAAAATAAGATTAGTCTTACAGGATTGAATGAAATAACTACAATTGCAAAATATCTTTGATGTTTCGCAAAAATAAATTGTGAAATTTTATTTGACAAAAAAATATTTAAATTGAATTAGATGTTTCGCAAAAATGAATTTATGAGTTTATTTATTTCACAAAAAAAAAAAATATTTTAATTGAATTAAAACTTTTATTATTTAAATAGAAATATATAAATAGAAAACAGCTAAATATGGAAATAATTTATTAATTATTTTCAAATCATTTTTATTTAATATAAAAATATATATATTTATATATTTTTATTTAAATAATTAAAGTCTCCACAGCCAACAACCAACATAAAGAAGATTAAAACTTTTATATTCAATATTTGAAAAAAAATGGTTATTACTTGACGAAACAACCATTCCATATTAAGGAGATAAAATAAAACAAACGTTACGGATTTTACGAGACTAACATTTCTATTATAGAAAACAAGAGTGTTCTCAAATTTATTGCACTTTAAACAAAATTTGAATTACTTCTTGAATTGGCTGTTGATTACATTCCACTATATATATTTTTTATTCAAAAACTATATTTATTTAATTAATAATTTTTGTCGTAATCCACGATTAGTAAAACAATTGCAGCTCGAGAGTTTTTCTGCTTCGTTCAAGAAACCCGAGTGAAACAATTACGGTGATGCTGTGCATCGAACGAAATCGAAAAATATAGAGTGATGAATATTGAAATATTGAAAAGTCTGCACGAGTAAATAGTTTAAAGAAATGAGAAACGTTCAACGGAATGTTGGATGTATTAGAGTGAGCAATTTAGGGAAATTTTTCTTAGTGATAAGCGAACAGAATAGGTAAATTTTTGAAAAGAGTTGGTCGATTCGACTTAGGAGGAATTGAATTGAATTCAGCAAGATTTGAAGTGAGATTTTTTTTATTTTATTTAATAGAAATGTGAACATACATAGAAATGTGAACATAACAGTTAACATTTAGTGGGTTCGTCACTAAATGTTAACTTCGTACAAGCGAAAAGAAAAAAAATAGAAAACGCACAATTTATGTTAAGTATAAAATTTTACAAAATTACAACAATTTTTAATAAAATAAAAGTAGTAGATAAATGATGAATCTATTACAATAAATATTTAATTACACTCAGTCGAAACTGCACTAACATAAAATAACATTTTGTTATTAAATAATTTTTTAAATTCACCCAAAAATCGATCAAAGATTGCTTCGATTTTTTGGTAATTTTCAAGGACTAGTAATGTCGAGTATCATGTGAGAAGAGTTTAATTTCGGAAAGTATTTATTAGAAAAAAGAAAGAGAAAATATTTAGGGAATGTATTTGCGGAAATGCATGGATAAGTAGGAAAATTTTGCGAAATAATCGGCGAATAATGAATGGAATAAAACGCGCAATTTATTGATGTTTTGTTGTTTAACACAAAAAAAGAGCGCAATGAAATTGGATTTAATTAAATAAATGAAATTATACGACGCGAGCAATTGAAAACAATCGAAAATATTTCCAAAAAAGGTTAATAATCCCCGCCGAAAATAAAATAAAAAAATTGAAAAAAAAATCAATTTTTTTCTAGATAGTCTAATTGGCATTTTTCATCATCGCTGTGTTTTGATGTGTTTAGTGTCCGTTTTTTATGAACATAATAAAATTATATAAGAATAAAAAAAAATACTATATATAATAATAATAAAGTACTATTTATATGATATTTCGAGGTGGATATTTGTTACATGTTCGTTTCGTCGGTGTTTCTGAAACTAGCATAATAACAAACCACGTCGTGGCGCTGCAATAAAGTAAAAAAAAAATTAACAAGAGAGATATTTTCATCAAAAAAGATTAAAATTAAAAACAAATCATTTTCAAATAAAAAAAAATACACACTTGACATTTCAAGGATGATTCATCGTTTCACAAATTGACTGCGACACATAGCAAATCACACTGTATATTAGCATATTTTTAACACTTAATATACAGGCCTAACTATGATATTTAAGTAATAATATCTATATTTCATAATTATTATATATGAAAGTAATTTTTCAGATAGTGTTTAAGGATATTAAAAAAAAATGAATAACATATAGATGTTTCTAGAAAAAATAAATAAACTGTATTTATATTATGATGAAGTAAACAAGATAAAAAAAAGAAAATATTTATATTAAAATATATCTTTTTGTAGCCTCCTGTATGAGACGTACGCCTATGGCTCGCAGGTCTAACTGTTACGGGATTTCAATGGGTTGATTGAAGAAACAAACAAAAAAAGAAGAATATATTGAATGTAATGAAAAGTGGAGAAATTTGAGTGAGAGGAAAAAAAAGAACGGTAAAAACGAAACATTAACGTTCCCGGGGTATTTGACGGGAAAGGATGGGATTAAAAGAAGACAATGAAACGCGTTCCTTTTTGTGACGAATAGGGATTTTAAAAATGTTGCATTCCCTGTTTTTTTGCGAAGAATTGGATTTTGGAAAAATGTAAGTCGTTCATTAACGAAAAGTGAAAAATCACAAAAAGTTATTTGAAAATGTAAATGGTAAGACAAAAAAATTCGAAAAAAGGAAACATTCTTTGTTTCGCACAAAGAGAAAATAATGTTATTTTTGTGAACCATAAAAAAATTAATATTTTCATTCAAAGAAAATTATATATATTTTGTTCTTGATTGCATATTAAGGAACTTTTCTTTAAATTATTTACAAAGAGCTATCAACCATATTTCCTTGAATATATTTTAATTTTTAAAATTACAGTTTTTAACGTAAAAAAAAATACTTGGCAATGTTTTGCAGTTTAAATTTTTCTTCTTTAAGATTTCTTAAGAAGTCTTGAAATCAGTAAATCAGTGTATCTTACTTAAACTATTTTAAATGGCGACATACGGAACTTCATCAGCTAAATCAGTGGATCTTAAGCTGTTTTTAATGGCGACGCACTGAATCTCATCAGTTAAATCAGTGGATCTTAAACTATTTTGAATGGCGACTCACTGAACGGTTCTCAAAATGTTTTGAATGGCGACACGCTGAATCTCATCATCTATTTCAGTGGATATTAAACTGTTCTGTATGGCGACAACCTCTGAATCTCATCTGTTAGAGCAGTGGTTCTCAAACTGTTTTGAATGGCGATACAGTAAATTTTATCAGATAGAACAGTGGTTCTAAAAATATTTTGTATAACAACAGGATGAAATTATTAAACAAAACCCACAGCATTTTAGTCAGGAAAAAAACTAACATAAATGAACGAATTGAAAGTGTTTTGCCACTATTTAGCAATTTTATTATGACTCGAGTTTTTAAAGTAAATTTGAACTCGAAGAGATATTCTCATCCTTTTTTTAATAGTATCCATTCTTAATCTCTCCTTTGTTTTAATAATAAATTTCTACGTGAGCAGAAAATTATATTAAACATAACTGCAATTGTAGAACGAGTTGAGTGGTTCTCGAAAAGTGCAATTTTATTACTTAAAATTAGTGATGGGCAAAATCGATTATCTAAATAATCGATTTATTTCAGAACTACGAAGAATAAAGAACATTTAATTTGAAAATGTCTCAAATAATTATGGCAATATTAATGATAACAACTCCATTGAAGTTTTTAATCACACATCTTATAGAACTGATTTAACTGTCATTTGATTATCTAAAATAATCGATTATTTCGTATTACCGAAATAATCGATTTTGTCCAACACTACTTAAAATTGTGCAGATTTCCATTATACATAAATTCGATCTAGAAAATGTAATAAATTATTATGTGTACAAAATTTCACTGGAGTTTTTTTTTTACTTCGTATTTATGTGTAATGGAAATCTCTACACAAGCAAGAATTTAATATTAAAATCACCCTCTTTAGGAACAGCTCAATTAGACTAACAATTCTAGTGGATAACAAATAAGATTTGATAAAATGTTCAACCGATAACTGGTGATGGCTATTTTGGTCTTTCGAACCTCGTCAGACCTTGTAGACACAAATTATTCACGATGCCTCTTGAAATTGGGCAATAGATGGCGCTTGCGCTGTCTTTCCTACAAATAAGATACTGGGTGTCAATAGTATCTTTAAAAATTGAACAATTTTCTTCACGTAACTTACAACAACACATCGAATTACTCATAATAAATTAAAGACGACGCAAGCGCCACCTTTTGCATAATTTGAATGGTGACTGAACGTTTCATTAAATGTGAACACATCGAATAATATCTTATAATAATAATAATATATTTATTTACGGTATCTCCTTTTTACAAAACATTAAAAACATTCTTTATTTCGTAATTGAAATAATTAGTCTCATTTTTGGTAATTTCAATCAAAAAGCGCCATCTGTGTGTTAGGTCTGGTAATTTTATGACAGCAATCATATCTGAATCAACAAATAATAAACATAAATATAATTTTTCAATAAGTGAAGTATGATAACTTCTCTTTCTTTACATTTATTTATGACGAAAGCAATAATTTAAGTAATAAAAAAACTTCGCAATCTAGAAAAGAATTCTTCACTTCACAACAAGTGAAGAAAAGTGCTGTTTACTTCATAACAGGTGAAGAAAAGTATGCAAGTTTGTTTGAATAATTTAAATCAAGCTTCATGTTGAATTAATCGTTTCATTTTCGAAATATATCTAGTTTAATAATAATAAAAAAAAATAAGTGGAAGAAAAGAGAAGCGTTTCCGAAATATATCTTGTTCAATAAAAAAATAATAATAAGTGGAAGAAAGAAGAAGCATTTTTATTTAAATAATTAAAGATTCCACAACCAACATAAAGAAGATTTGAATTAATTGATTAATTTTTGTTTGTGTTATTATTTTGTTTATCTCTAAGCATATTTTATGTTACTCTTAAACTGATGTTACCCTTTTATTCTATATACTGTATCTATTGGGTAATAAATGAATGAATAAATAAATAAATTTAATCACATTTCACGTAACTCAACTTTTAACTGAAGCTTGATTTAAAAAAATACAAAGAAAACTTATACACTTTTCTTCACTTCAATAAATTACGGGTTATTTCAGGTTTTTCTAAACTAAATCGGATATTTTAGGGTTAGGATTAACATGAAGAAGTATTAAAAAAATAATAGCGATCGACTGTAAAGTTGAGAAAGAAAGCAATGCATTTAAAAATTTAAAGTACTTACCTAACGTAAGTCAAAAAGTCACAGCAGCGAAAGAGAAAATGATTGATTGATTATTAATTATTTTTAAAATCTTTTTATTCAATTTATTTTATAGATTTTCTATTAAAATGCAAACTAAATTTTTATATGCATACAAATTTATTCAGACTATCCAGATAATACAAAACAATAAAAGGAAAATAACTGCAATATATCTAGGCGTTAATCTGTCTGGGCTACTATTTTTTTTTATTTTTGAGTCTTTCTTCCTGTAATCAGGTTCAAGTTATGCCTTTTCTGCAAGGGGCGGAAGCAGTGTGTTTAGATCCAGTGATTTTAATAAAATCTGAAAGTTACAAATGTCGCCCTCTATATGTGAGATCTGGTAATAACATCTGAAAGTTACAACTGTCGTCCTCTATATGTGAGATCTGGTAATAAAATCTGAAAGTTACAAATGTCGCCCTCTATGTGTGAGATCTGATCCTATGCCTTATTTGCATGGGACGGATATAGTGTGTTCAGATCCAGTGATTTTAGTTAAATCTATGAGTCAGATCGGGTAATAAAATCTGAAAGTTACGAATGTCGCCCTCTATATGTGAGATCTGGTAATAATATCTGAAAGTTACAACTGTCGCCCGCTATATGTGAGATCTGATCCTATGCCTTATTTGCATGGGGTGGATATAGTGTGCTCAGATCCAGAGATTTTAATTAAATCTGAAAGTTACAACTTTCGCCCTCTATGTGTGAGATCTGGTAATAAAATCTGAAAGTTATAACTGTCGCCCTCTATGTGTCAGATTGGGTAATAAAATCTGAAAATTACAAATGTCGCCCTCTATGTGTGAGATCTGGTAATAAAATCTGAAAATTAGAACTGTCGCCCTCTATGTGTGAGATCTGGTAATAGAATCTGAAAGTTATAAATGTCGCCCTCTATGTGTCAGATCAGGTAATTCCTACACGATTAGCTTGAGGCGGATCCAGTGTGTTTAGATCTTTTAATAAAATATAAATGTTATAATTGTCGCCATCCATTTGTGAGATCCAGACTAAGCAAAAAAGAATCGCAATTTTCATTAACATTTTTATGATTGGTATGATTTTGTGAAGTTTCCACAACTTTACAGAACTGCGAATAAAAAAATAGTGATTACTACATGTGTTAATGATATTCATGTGTCTCCTGAGAGATGCGATTTTTATCATTCGTAAATACGTTAGGGAGATAGAATTGAACTAAGGTTTACATTTAAGAGCATCACAATCTTATTATATATCATTTCTACAAAGCAGAAGTTGTATATTTGGTTTGAGTATAACGTGAAGTGATGTAACTTGAATAAAAACACTTGGTTAATTCCTTACTTCACAGTTTTTATTTTTTCGTTAGAGCATCGAAATTTGTAGCATTTTTCGATACACAGTAACTTCTGCTCAACAGAAATATTTGATTAAATAGTCGGTAATAACATTGAACATTTAGCCGAAGCTCTTGAAAATATATGCATTTTCAATAAAAATCATGACTTTTATCAATTTCTAAATTCCAATTCCTTGCAAATAAACAATAAAACCAAATTCCAAATCGATTACTTCCAAAACGTGATAACTAGCAACGTTAACCGCACGCTGGAATTTAAACCAAAAAAACGACTTCCTTCTCACGGAAGCCAAAATCGATACCCCCTTTTCATTTTTTTTAGTTACTATTATTCAACAATGGAAAAAAGTAATACTCATTAAAAAAAAAAGGACGAACGACCGATTGCCTCAGATTCACGACCCTTTGATTCCGCACTGTTTAATATATATATATATATAAATATAAATATGAAAATATCAAAATTTCGTCTTCTAATCGTAACTAAAAGCAATAAGGTAACGAAATAACTTTTAAAATGCTAATCTATTTATCTACTTTTTAATAAATGAATAAAAAAATAAAATACGTAGAGTAGATCGTTGATCGTAACAGCATAAACTTGCGATCCAGGCTAGTCGACCCGCTCAGCATTATAATATAATAAATAAATATATATATATGATATTATATGATATATACTAAAAATATAAGAAAATGAAAAAAAAAAAAAATAATATTTAGCTGCAAATGTTAAAGTATTTCTATATAAAGATAAATGTGTGCGAGTTGTTTGAACGTACTATAATGGTTAGATTTTGTCTTTTTCTATAAATTTATGTTATATAAAAAAATGTGTGAATCCCGAGAGGGGGCGCGCGCTTTATTGCTGTTGGGCACGTTTTCTTTCTATTTTTTTTTTTTTTCGGATCATCGAAGAGCACGAAAAATAGCTTGGGCGATCGTTAATTATTAATTGTACTGATTAAATGTAGGAAGGGTTTTTATTTCTTAACGCAACCACTCGATACAAAGCAAGAATTATAATTAATTATGAGGATTTGTTAAAATTTCATTATCGTGAAACGAATTAAAATAATTTTCGAAATTAATGAAAATTTGAACTTTAAAGCCGTAATTCGATAAATTTCATAAATTTTGTAATGGACTAAAATGTTTAAACAAAATATTCGTTGATAATAAAGATTAAATTTGATTGAATTTTCATTATTAATTGAAATAATTAAAGAAAATATACTTAAATTTTAATATTTAATTGTTAACAAAATCTTAATATTTCGTTTGTTAACAAATTTTAAAAATTGAATATTTTTTATTACAATATTTCAGTTAGTATAAATTTAATCTTGATTAACTAAACATAATTATTCAAATGTGTATATGTATGTACAATAATATATAGAATTAGAATTATATTATGTCTTTTAGCCTGTCTATGTCTCGTTCTTGTCATTGTCTATCTACTCGTCATGAACGTTAACTTTATTGTCAATGTCCGCATTGTTGAATGAGATGAAATGATAAATGGTAGATGAGGAGAACTTGTATTTTGGGGATATCAACAAATATTTTTTTAAATTATTAAATTCCATTCGTAAATTTATGAAATTTATTGTTGTTATTATTGATTTTAACGAATACAAAATTATGGAAATATTTTAAAGACATTTTACTTATTCTATTAAGGCCCAATTTTACAATTCGCAAATAAGGCGTAAGTAACGTATTCGTGGAATAAAAGTTAATGTCTATAATAATCTCCATTTGATTATCAATACGACAGTGCTGCCATCCGAATGAAAAAAAAATCAAGAGTAACGATACTTGAGGTTTGTAAAATTCTGCCTAATATGAATAATCATTGTTCTTATTTGTTTATAGATGGAGAAATGAAGTTCATTAGAATAACGTTCCATCTATAAGTAAAAAAAATAATTAATTTGTTAATTGTTAAGGCTTTCACTTGGTTAAACATTTTGGGTTTAGCATAGAGCTTCATTATCAAACTAAAAGTTTTAGTTAGTGTAACTTGTCATTTTATTTTAGTGACTATGATTTCGAAGCATAGAGCTTCATTATTAAGAAGCTCTATGCTTCGAAACCATAGTCACTAAAATAAAATGAGAAGTTATACAAACAAAGTTAAAAAGTATTTAAAATAATTAATTACACAAATTAATTAAATTTTGTATTTAACCATCTAAAAGCTAAGGTTTAATGATTTCGGAGTGGGGGGACAGCTCATACGTCGCACCCACATAAGCCAAACTTTAGGCCCATTGTGGTACCTCCCTCCCAGTGGCTAGATCCACTCTGCAGATCTGGCGATATCCAGTATCTCAAAGGTAATTACAATTTTTCAGATAAATTTTTCAACTTGAAATTTAAAACTGGAAATAAAGGCAGAAATCATAAAATTTGTTTCAACTCGCTCATTATTTGGCACCCCCTCAATTGTAATTAGGGGGTTGTTTTGTTACTTTAATTAATAATTTCAACTTCCAAACTCGTTTCACGATTATAATAATGCAAAAATTGTTTATCATGTTTTAATTAACTCAATTATTAACTAATTAAGAAAAAGTATCCAATAAATAATAACATTTCAGGTTAGTTTCATAAAATAAATGCTTGTTGGGTCAATACCACCATCTTATTTTTGAATCACTAAGAAATAATTTTCGATAAAGACAATTACATTTAAGAAGACTTCGTGGATTTAACTTAAATGATTAAGTTAAATTTTCGTCACGTGGTCATGAATAAATGTTAGTTATTTAAATATTACTTAAATAAATATTTCTTTGGTTTAAAATCCTACACTAATTCTGGTTAATTATAAATCTAGTTTCTGCTAAGTTAAGTCAAATCCATTAAGTACAGATTCATAACTTATATCTACAACTTTTGATTGATTATGAATCAAGTTTCTGTAAAAGAAAATGTTTTCTGTATAATTCAATTCACAGACTAATTTCTTAACTTTTTAAATTATCCTAATAAATTCGTCTCAATTGTTGGGCATCAAGAACTTTGAAAGTATATGCATTTAAAATGTTTCATCAAAAAACATAAAATAATTTATTAAATGAAACACTTTTTTAACTTTGTATAACTTGTTAACAAGTTATACAAAAAAAGTTAAAAAAAAGCTTTGTATAACTTGTTAACAAGTTATACAAAAAAAGTTAAAAAAAAAACTTTGTATAACTTGTTAACAAGTTATACAAAAAAAGTTAAAAACGTGTTTCATTTAATAAACTCAAAATGTATAACCAAGTGAAAGCCTTAACAATCAACAAAACAAAACAATTTACTTATTGCTAAGTTTTCTAAGCCAAACAATGGCTTAGTACTGAAATATTTTTATAATAAAATATATTATTTTCTTGAAGGACGAAGAGGAATTTCTTTCTATAATACTCTGGAAATGCATTAATATTTCTACCTCGATACAGTCGTAAGATTATTTGATAGATTAACACTGCGATTTTTATTGATTAAATAAAATCAACTGCTATCAGTTCGATTGATTCAAATCAAAATATAAGAATTAACAGCATGAAATTAATTCGAAATCACGCTTCCAACTAATTTAGCCAGAAACCTACTGCAGAACCAATTATGAGCGATGGATATTTTGGAAATCAGATTGTGAATTTTTTAAATAAATTATCAAGAATCTGTCTTATTACATAAAATCCATCATTTTGATTCACCCAAATCAAAATCTACTGCAGAGCCAATTATAAGCGATGGATATTCTGGAAATCAGATTGCCTTCCGCTTTTGATTTGGTAGGTTCAAATCAGTATATCAGATTTGACGGCATGGGAATATTCTGAAACTTCACGCTACCAGCCAATTCAACCAGAAACGTACTAAATAACCAATTATAAACGGTGGATATTCTGTAAATCCAATTGCTTTTCGCTTTTAATTTGATTGGTTCAAAATATTAGATTTGATCACATGAAATTAATCTGAAACTACACGCTATCAATCAATACAACCAAAAACCTACTACACAGGCAATTATAAGCGGTAGATATTCTAGAAATCAGATTGCTTTTCGCTTTTGATTGGCTGTGTATAAAAATTGTAATTGGGTCAATAAAATAAGTTAGAATTTTATATCAATATAACTCCTTTTTCAATTGGCTACAAGTCATTATTCTAATAGATTAATCAAATCGACTTCATATAAATAGAAAAGAGTAGTAAATGTGGAAATAATTTATTAATTATTTTCAAAACATTTTTTATTTAATATTGACTTCATATCGTTTGATAAATCAATTTTAATTGAACAACTAAATTCCTTCTGATTCTAATTGGTTTCGTGAAAGAAAGAAAAAACTTAAACAAGGTGGTTACATTTCTGATTGGTTAAATGAAATACACATTTGTTACTTTAATATCACTTCATTTACGAGTGTCTACCTAATATCTGTTAGGATCAATTAAATCCAATATATATAGATTATTACCTATCGATTGGCTTTTATAATTTTGATCTAAACTTTTCCGAATGAGTTCTAATAAAATCCATAAGAAGTTTTAGTGAAGTCCATTCCTTCAAATTGGTTGATTTAATAATCAACAAGAAATGTTTGTTGGCACAATATTTTTTAAATAGTTCTGATTACTAAATAGTTCTGATTACTATTTAAAAAATATTGTGCCAACAAATGATGATTTTTCGAATTCATAGTTTTAATTTGATTTAACTACTCAGAACAGTGATAATATATCTAATTAGAAACGAAAGAAATTGTAAAGCAGAGATTCATAAAAATGTTAACCCGTTCTTGCTGAATTACATCAAATCTATTAAGTATAGATTGTACCTACAAATTGTAATTTAAAAAAATAAAATAAAAAAAGGAAATTCTGAAAATGATTAATAAAAAAAATGATCGAATCATTCCCATTTTATTTTAATTTTTACAAGCCTTGTTCTTGTGATTCAAATTAATTCTCTACAAAACTTTCAATGAAACTAATTAATTAGAAGAGGTATAGCATTAATTTTAACGAATCAAATCCATACGAAACTTTCAATGAAACTATTACTTACTAGTAAGTAGTTCAATTTGATTTACGACGTAGTAACGGTCAAAACCACCGTATATTTTAAATCTATACATTACGCAAATTTCTAATTTTAAAATGGCTACAATTCTGAAATAAATGTTCATTCGGTTATTTTCACTCTCATTTTTGATTTACGATGAAATAAATTTTGTTATATTAAATAAAATATATTAAGTATAGATTAATAATTTATACCTACAACTTTTGATTGGTTGTCATTCAATTTTCTGACTGGTTTAATCAAATCAATGATTGATAGTTAATAATGCCATCCGGTTTTAGAATGACTACGCATTTAGCTTCTGTTAGGTTAAATACATTTATATTTACAACTTTTAATTTGTAATAGATTGAACTAAATGCATGATTTGTAGTTGTTTCATATAAATCATGCATTTAGTTCAATCTATTACAAATTTTATTTATAACAAATTAAAAGTTGTAGATATAAATATATTTAATAATATGTTTTTTTAACCTAACAGAAACTAAATGCGTAGTCATTATATTACGAGGAATATTGGAAGTAACTGTATAGTTTCGAGTATACGTGAAGTGATTAATCACAAAATAGAAAGACTGTTATTCCTTACTTCACTTCTTTTTTAACATTGTGTCTCGAAATGACATCTAACATAAAAATAAAAAGTGAAGGAATAACAGTCTTTATATTGTGTCTCGAAATGTTAAAAATAAAAAGTGAAGGAATAACAGTCTTTATATTGTGTTTCGAAATGTATATCTAACATAAAAATAAAAAAGTGAAGGAATAACAGTCTTTATATTTTGTAAATATTGGAAGATTTTTTTTTAAAATTATTTTTAAGTATTAAAAAGTGGTTGCGTTTACAGAAAGAAATGAACCCTCATAGAGAAAAGATAACATTTCGTTCAAATATTCCAAAGAGAAAAAAATATATAATAAAAAAAAAACTACATTCCACAATTTGATCTGCCAAAGTCTTTTTCAAAAAAAAAAGAAAAAAGTTTTCCAACAAATGGCGGAGTACAAGACACAGAAACCGAGCACAATAATTTGATCATATCAAAGCTTCACTGTGATTCGTAAGACTGACTTAAATGTTATTTCGGAATAGAAAATAAAAATGAAAAAAAAAATGTTAAGTGAACAACCCCCGACCCGAACACCCCACATAACCCCCACGCATCCCCAGTTCTTTCGGCATGATTTCGATTTCGAGGCTTAATTACTTTCTAAGGTGCGCGCCAACAGCATTAAAGCGGGGAAAAAAATTGACAAAAAAAAAAAATAATAACAAACGAACAAATAAATTTAAAAAAAAAACGAGACAAAAAATAATTTAGGTGTGCAGTGTGTATATTTTTCCAGTTATACTAAATTATAGAAAGAAAATATTTAGATACGGTTTCTATCACGATATATTAATACGTATACTGATGTATATATATTGAGTATATATTCAGTAGGTGAAAGGTTGCAACATGAAGAAAACAAAACACGCAAGAAAATTTGTAATAATTAAAACTAAATAATAAAAAAAATAGCCAACAGCTGAGTATATGCTTTCTGTCGATTGTATTATCATTGTTGCTTTTGAGAGAGAAGGAAGGGAAGAATGAAAGGGAAAAAATTGTTAGTTAGGTTTTTCTTGCCTAATAAGGGATTGTAAAAAAAAATATTGTTTCTGCTTTAAATCGAAAATTATAAATTACAAACCAGAAATAGAATTTTTTAAATTCCAAGTATAAAAAATATTCAAATAGAAAAGAGTATTCATTCACTTCATCACAGTTATTTAAATATACTAAATAAAAATGATTAGAAAATAATTAATAAATTATTTATTAATTATTTTCAAATAATTAAAATAATTAATAAATTATAACTTTTTCTATTTAAAATAAATAATTATTTTTTCTGGATTTAATGAATATTTTTTATTAATTAAAAATGATTTGAAAATAATTAATAAATTATTTATTAATTATTTTCAAATAATTAAAATTAATTGTTTTCAAATAATTAAAATAATTAATAAATTATTTATTAATTATTTTCAAATCATTTTTATTTAATAAAAAATATTCATTAAATCCAGAAAAAATAATTATTTATTCTAAATAGAAAAGGTTATAATTCTTAAAGCATTGATATTATTGAATAAAAAAAACTAAAAAAAATAAATATTTATTTTGAGTAGAAAAGTATTAATTTTCATGTTTAAAAAAATACAAAGCTATCTTCTTTTCAATATATTCTTATAAAAAATACAATTTCCGTGTTACATCAAGGACATTTTGTTTGATTCTTGAATAAAAATGTAACCATTAACAAAAACGACTAAATTTGAAATGGATAATAATAAATGGAAAACGACGAAAGCGCCATCTTTTGCCTAATTTCATGTGGCATCGTCAATTATTAATTGAAATGGATACTTTATTCTGTCTAACCTCGTATAATTAAATTTGATTAATTCAATAATAACAACAATAAATTTGATTGGTTTGATTGGTTTTATCAAGTAAGTTGGAATGTAATATAATAATATTTTATTCCTTTTTTTAAATTTTTTTTTTATTTTTTATTACTAAATGTACATTTTGAGCACCATGTGCTCTTTATCAATAGCTTTTATGTAAAATTGAAAAGTAAATAAATAGCATGTAAACAAAATTAAATATGTGATGTGTTATTAAAAAATAAGATAAAGGTAATTTATTGAATTAAATCAATTAATTTTAATAAATTGTTATTTAACGGAGTAAGTCGTAATTCAAAAGTTTACTAGAATTTTTGTACATCTCAATTGCTTCTAACATAATTAGTTTTGGAGAATTTAACATTTTTATTTTTTTTTTAATTGTTTAAAGAAAATTTATCTCTACATATTATTATGTGGAATTTTTAATTTGATAAATCCAATCAATCAATTTATTGTTGTTATTATTATTATGTTATATCAATAAGTATTTCCTATTTATTATTGAACATAAATTTAATATTATGTTTTTATTCCTTTTTTTATTTATTTTTTTTTATTTATATTAAGTGGAGGCTTCCACTTCGTTATAGATTTAAAGTTAACATTGAAAAAGCTTTCCAAACGTTGTTTTGTATAATATTTTAAGTGGTATGAAAATCAAAATTTAGAAATGTTTCTTTATTATTATTTATTCACTTTAGCAGCTTAAAAAGGTTGATTAATTGCTGATCCATTAGTATAATTACTCCATTATTTAATAAATTGGTTGTATATTGCTAAGCACATTAATTATTCCAAATAAATTGATTTTATATCGGTAAGAATATAGCTTCGTATTTTCTTTATTATACTCCTTACACCTAAAGAAAGAAAGATTATTTTTTTATAATCCCTTATGACGAAGAAAATAACTAAATAAAAAAAAATACATTAAAATTAAAAAGTCTGTGTGGAAACAGTTTAGTCGAACATCGAGCTAGATTTTTACAGGTGAGAAAATAATTAAGGAAAAGAAGCAAATAAATAGTCGCACGTTATTTAAATTCTTTTTTCTAAAGAAGTATAAACAATAATAATTATATATTGGGGAACAGTCGTCAACAAAAACATCGATAAATTAATAATGCATTCTAAACTAAACAAAAAAAAAAATAAATTTTATATTATTATTAATTAATTACTTAATATTCTGGTGCCAAAAAGTGAAAACAAAATCATAAAGTTACTAAACAAACAAACAAAAAAACTCACACACACACACAAATTCCGGCGTGAATTGCGTTTCCTAAACGGAACGGATTCTGCGCTGGGGATTGGAAAATGTAATTAAGGCGATTTTCAGGATGGAAGAAAATTGCGTTAATGTTTACCGACTAATCACACGAGAGAAGACTACGAATGACGGTGACGCGCGTTTCGCGCTATTCGACTCGCTTAAGTGGTTTGTGCGGAAACGCCCCGCACAGACGCGGGCGGATTCGTTTATTGCGCAGCTCGAAATATTTCGCAACATATAAAATAACGCCGAAATATATGCTGAATTCATGCGGTTTTTTTTGTAAAGCCTAAATATTTCGTGCTTTTTAACTCTTCTAAGAGATTGAGTACGAAAAATATACGAACAGTTGTTTATTCGCGTTATTTAAGTCATTTCTTATTAGAGTGTGAAGTAATTACGTATTAAAACATTCTAAACAGACGTTATGAACAGAAGTTTCGTACTGGAAATGTTGATTATTTTAAGAGCTTTCGTATAAAACGCTCTAAATTGAAGTGATGAATACTTTGAAAGAGTATAGTACGGAAATCCTGAACATTAACGAATTTCGTGCAATTCTTTTGGAGGAATTTATGCGGAAATTAATTTAAAAATCATGATTCTTGCTCTGCGCAAAAGCGTTTCACGCTCTTCCAAGAGGATTTAAACAAAGCAAAAGCGTTTCACGCTCTTCTAAGAGGATTTAAACAAAGCAAAAGCGTTTCACATCATAACATTTAAACATCATAACACTTAAGGATATTTACACAGAAATACCTTACTCTAACATGTGTCGCGCCGTTTATGTCCTTTGCGGAAACGTCCTGCACAGACGCGTTTCGCACCGTTCAACTCACTTAAGGGGTTTAGTACGCAAAAATCCTGCACAACCCTGATTAGGGTTTTAGTGCAAAAAAAAGGAGAAACTAATAAGCGTCATCGTTAATTAAAGTAAATAAAAAAAATAAAATGGTGACCAATCATCGTAAAATAAATAAAAAACAAACTTCTTTATCTTATGTCATCCTCGAGCAATACTGCATGGGAATAAAAATGGGTTACATTTCACAAACATTGGCAAATGAAACATTCAAAAAGACTTAACGGACGAGTGACGTGGAATGATTACCTGAAACTAAAAAAAAAAAGAAAATCAAGTACAAACTAAGTCTAAACGTCGTGCGTGGGATTTATAATGATGTCCAAAAATTATATTTATATCGTTTGATTCAAATTGAAATTTTTTAAGAAATTAAATAAGATTGTTGTGAGAGATATATTTAAAAGAAGAAATAAATGAGAAGAAAATTAATTAAATTTTTATCTAAATAGTAGGTTTAGGTACGAGGAGAGCCTTATTGTAAAAAAATATATATTCATTTACTAGTAATTAAGCATTTACCAGTGGATTTGTGAAATGTAGTCGTGTTTGAAAGTGTCATTAATCACTCACACACACACAAAATGAGTAAATAAAAAAATAACTAGCTAGTAGTTGTAGTTTGTTTCATTCAGGGTTTTCATTGAGAGAAAGAGAGGGAAAGGAAATTAAAAATAAATAAGAAGAAAACGTAAATTTTATCTCCAACAAGCGAACAAAAAAAAACTGATAGGTTGTTGTACCTTAAGATTACAAAAAAAAAGAAATTAATAATAAAGCGCACCATGTATTCACACCAAAAAATAAAAAAAATAATAATAACTTTTGTAAAACCCTAGCCGCATGGAAATTATATATTTTCATATTATATAATATTTTAAAAGTGCGTCAAGATAATCTACATAAATAAAAACAAAAAAATTATAAAAAAAAAAATCATAAAATAATTTTTACGTGAAACAAAGCAAAAAAAATAATAATGATATATATATATATAAAAGAAAAAAACGTGAAAAGTTTGTCAACATACAAAACTCGTCCTATGTATTTCAGATTAGTATGTCGTGAAGACCTTTATATATATACATACTTAGTATAAATAACAGAATAAATTAAAGAAGCAAAAAAACAAACAAAAAGGAAATAAATAATAATAAAGCGGAATATATATATATATATTTTATTCTCCTGATTTCCCCGTGGTTTATTTTCTAATCTGAATTACAGGACCTTAAATGGCCTTTGTAGAACTTCAGATGTTTAACTTGCGTATACTAAAAAAGATGATGGTGAATAAAAGAATTATATTTTTTCAGCGTTTTACGATGATTTTATATTCAAGGATGAAGGTATCGATCAATCTCAAACGCAAATGATACTAAATCTAGATGTGGAAATAAGCGAAGAGCGAGATTTTAAAATAAAAATGAGAATGAAAGATATGAAGTATATTTATAAATAAATAAAAAAAAAATAAGTGTGTGCAACACACAAAAGTGCAATATTCTGAAAGACTCCGTTGTTGATGTGTGATGAAAATAATAAATAAAAACCCAAAAAAATGAAAAATATAATAAATAAATACTAATTGTAATATGATTTAGTGTCGTTTGTCATTAAAATTTGTTTTATACAATTGTCCTTCAGAGTTCCACTGAACGTGTTCTCGATGTGAAATATTTTATAATTATAATTATAATGAGTGTTCATGGTGTGTAACCCCATGCGTTGTAACGTGGAAACCTCCCTATTTTACACGAAACGAGGCGGCGATGATTTGTACATTCCCTCCCCACAGACCCACCTTCTTTCCCCCTCAACGCTATTTCTCTTTCACTTCGAAAAAAAATGAAAACAAAATAATTCGAGTTTATTTAATACGGATAAAAAACAAAACTCATTTCGTGTGGGCTAGGAAAGTTTGCATATTTATTGATTGTTATTTGTGAGGATGTCAATAAGATTTAAAAGTGAATTCATTGTAAGAGGTATCTCCCCCACCCCCATATATATATATATATATATATTTTAATAAATATAAATATATACGTAGCATATATTATATATGTTATGCAGTCAGTATTTTGTACGAGTACACGTTTTTTCGGAAATATATATATAAGATATATTCTCTACTTAATATATTATCTTTCTACATAACTAAAAATACATATATTATAAATGTTGCTATACCATTATATTACTTATTTATTTTATCACACACAAAATATACATTATATATAATAGGAATTATATATAAATATATATATATTATATATCTAGTGAAATATATTATTACAATAATAAAATGTATTTGTACTGGATTTACATCTTTTATTTTTCTACTTACATTTTTCTACATTTCCCTTTCCTTTTTTTCCCCCATTATATCTAAAATTATTATACCTATAATTATTTTAGTAACAGTATTTATCATATGTTACTGCAAATACAAAATAAAATAATAAGAAATAAGGTTTTCTTTACAGTGGAATTGGATTTCTTCTATAAATTTCAAGACGAAAAAAATCAATGAAATGAAATGAAAAAAAAAAAAAATGTTTAAACCATTACATTTAGGTAAGTACATAGAAACAAGGAACAACAATGAAAAAGATAAAACACACGTTATTGCAAATACAAAATAAAAACAAAAAGAATTGGGTATCTTGTGTAGAGTTCTAGATGAAAAAGTAAATCAATAAAAAAAATATTATATAAAGAAGGTAAGTACGCAAAAACAAGGATCAACAATAACATAAAATATATGTTTCTTTAAACATATACAAGGTGTACAGAAAATGAGTGAAAAGCTTTAGGTAGCGTGACTCTTTGACTAATTTTTAGATAAAAATATTAACGAAAATAAGTCACACGGTCCTTCCTTAAGCCTCACGGGCCACTTAAAAGAACTATACATTTGGCAACGCTGGATCAAACAAGTGTGCATTTATCCTGTTTATAACTGCTACATCATCCGCTGGAGGTGTTGCATACACCTTTTCTTTTACAAACGAGCGTGCGTCGTTGCCAGATCTATTTTCATTAAAAGAATGCTTCTGATAAAGTTATAAAATTGTAAAAATATCCAATTTATTAATCATTTACATCAATGGAATTATAGCACGTGTCTAATTGATTGTTAATGCTATTGATTTTTTACAAAATATTTAAAAAACAATACTAATTTATAGTCACATATTTAAAATTCCGAAGACCTCGTGAGCCTCAATGAAGAACCATACAACATTTTTTTATTTGGATTTTCTATTAAAAATTAATTAATGAATTGAGTTACCTAAAGGTTTTCACTCATTTTCTGTACACCTTGTATATATAATTGATTGCCTTGTCTACCATTCGGTGTAAAGCTATGTTAGTGTAAATACAAAATAAAATAATAAGAAGATACGTTTTTCTTGGGATGAAATTGGATTTCTTCTATAGATTTCAAGATAAGAAATTGAAGAAATAAAAAGCAACATTTTTAAATTATTACATAAAGGTAAGTACACAGAAACAAGGAACAACAGTGGAATAGATAAAACACACGTTATTGCAAATATAAAATAAAATAATAAACAAAAATCAACTTCAGATGGGAACAGGTTTAGCGTTGTGTATCGTCTTCGGACCCATCAGGAATGTTTGTATGAAATGAATATAGGTGGACTTGAAGCACTGAATGGAGATTTTATATCACAGGTCTCTGTGGTGTAGTTGGTAAAGCACTCGACTGGCAATCGTGCGACATGGGTTTAAATCCCTTAAAAAAAGTCAGATATTCTTCAAAATGGGTTTCTTCTGTAGAGCTTTAGATGAAAAGCAAATCAATTAAAAAAATGTAAACTATATATAGGTAAGTACACAAAAACAACAATAAGACGTTCTGACAAAAAAGGTGTAATTTCTATTTTAATTGAAAATCTGAAATAATAAAGAAAAATGGTGAATTATCCGTAAATAAATATTATTATTATTTAAAATAGACATATACGTTTCTCTCGCAATAGAATTATAACGGATTTGAAATACAAAGTAGATATACATTCAAAATTTATGTTTCTTAATAATGGGTATCACCACACCAACAAATTGCAGTGGAGAAGGATTATAAATCATCTAAAAAACGTTCGGTGACAGATCCTAACAGGGTATTCGATTAAATAAGAAGGCAGAAATGCTACTGATGTATCAGAGGAGTCCGTGACTAACCTTTTTAGAATTAAATCACATCAAATCAAATTAGCCCGATTGGCATGTATCCACTTTATTGCTCAACCATGTTTTCGTAAATCAATTTATTCCTTATTCAGGGTTACACTATTATACAATGAAAACAATTCATCACACATATGAATTTAAGATTTTCTTTCTTTTTTTCCTTTTTTTTTCAAAGAGATATTTCTTACATGTGAGAATCATTTGTGTGATGAATTGTTTTCATTGTTTTATAGTGTAACCCTGAAGAAGGGACAAATTGAGTCTCGAAAGCTGGGTTGAGCAATAAAGTAGATACATCAGTAGCATTTCTGTCGTCTTATTTGGTCGAATACCCTGTTAGGATCCGTCTCTGATCGTCTTTGTCTCTAACGTTGTACGACTGTTACTGTTTGTGCTGGTTATATATATACGTAGAATATAGAGGAGTGTGATATAGTCCAGGAAATCTTCCATGGAATGAGGATATCTTGAAATAAAACACTTAATGATTTTCAACTATTTTTTGTGTATTTCATGACAATTGTTTCGCAACGTTGTTGCTTCTTCAGGTGAAGAACTTATAATATTTACAAATTTCTTAAAACTATCTTTATATACAAATTTAAAAAGTGGAGGTGGAAGGTCTGGGGTTTTCCATCCGTAGTAGTGGCGAGCTGGAGAGATCGGTCTGTTCGTTAAGTAAATTTCCTGATGGGAAATACTTATTAATTTCCATGTTTTCCAGTAATGTTAATTTTCTTCCTTTCTTCTCTTCGTGGAGGATTTTGAAATCTATGTTGAAATTGTGTTGTTCTTCTAACAGGTGGTTCGCGTATGTTGAAGAATTTTTCTTGTTGATAAAACAGGTGTAATGTTCATTTATTCGTTCTTCGAATGTTCTTCCAGTTTGTCCTACATAAACTTTAGGGCAGTCACTGCAACTTAACATATATACCCCACTGCGCTGAGCTCTTTCAACCTTATCTTTATATTTTTTTTATTATTTTCCCCAAGTTATTGTTTGTTTTAAATGCGGTATTTATTTCTATTTTTTTTTAACTTTTGCAAATGGTCTGACTTAAACTGCCATTAAATGTAATTGACCCATATTTTTTATTGTCTTTAGGTAAAATTTGTAAATATTATAAGTTCTTCACCTGAAGAAGCAACAACGTTGCGAAACAATTGTCGTGAAATACACAAAAAATAGTTGAAAATCATTAAGTGTTTTATTTTAAGTGATCATGGATTTTCAAAAATTAAGTGCCTCGACTATCTACGAAATGAGGATATCGTCAAAAACAGAAATAATACATAGAATGTAAAGATTATTAGTAAGGTACCGATTAAACTTAACATTTCCCTTACAGAATAGCCCTGAATATAAAAGTTCCTGTACATCATACATTTTCATACAAGAGTAATTGTTATAATGTGTTCTTTATGTTGGCTGTGGAGTCTTTAATCATTTAAATAAAAAATAGTTGTCCTTTCTCCTACTTATTTTTATTGAACTTATTTTAATGAAATGTGAATTACGTTTCCTGTTTTCATAAACAGGACAAGTTTTCGCCTTCCTTTAATGGACGAAACAATGATCCTCGGTCGTCTACCTCGTAAATCCAAATCGTTGACGATGCCACTTGAAATTAGGCAAAAGATGGCGCTTGTGTCGTCTATAATTTATTATCGGGAGTCCGACATGGTCCAGGAAATCTTCCGTACAATTGTGAAAATCGTGAAATACGACAGAGGATGATGATTAATATATCTAGTTTAATAAAAAAAATAAGTAGGAGAAAGGACAACAATTTTTATTTAAATAATTATAATGTGTTTTATTCTTTATAATCTTTATAATGATAGTGACAATTTCAAAGAATAAATCACTTTATCCAACCACAATATTCCAAGAAATGATAAAATTATTAGCAGTAGTTTTTAGATGAAATATACAGCTTAAAATACTCGAATGGCCGTACCAATAGTAAGTAATAGATTAATGAATCCCTGATTCGGGAATAATTGTCGTGGAATCAAGGATTGATTACAATATAATCCAGGATTATGTGAAAATTTTATAAATTTTAAAGTGCTTTCATTATAAATATTCACTTCAAATTAATAGCTGTAGATTTTAGATGAAATATATAACTTAAAAAACTCGAATGGCCGTACCAATAGTAAGTAATAGTTTAATGAATCCCTGATTCCGGAATAATTGTCGTGGAATCAAGGATTAATTACAATATAATCCAGGATTATGTGAAAATTTTATAAATTTTGAAGTGCTTTCATTATAAATATTCACTTCAAATTAATAGCTGTAGTTTTTAGATGAAATATATAACTTAAAAAACTCGAATGGCCGTACCAATAGTAAGTAATAGATTAATGAATCCGTGATTCGGGAATAATTGTCGTGGAATCAAGGATTGATTACAATTAATCCAGGATTATGTGAGAATTTTATAAATTTTGAAGCGCTTTCATTATAAATATTCACTTCAAATTAATAGCTGTAGATTTTAGATGAAATATAGAACTTAAAAAACTCGAATGGCCGTACCAATAGTAAGTAATAGATTAATGAATCCCTGATTCCGGAATAATTGTCGTGGAATCAAGGATTATATTGTAATCCAGGATTATGTGAACATTTTATATATTTTGAAGCCCTTTCAGTATAAATACTGACTTCCAGAACAAAACCTGACTCTTAGAATGGGCATAAGAGATTTTTGTATTAGAAATTAGGGTCGAGAAAATGTATTAATTCAGCTTACACTAAGAATTCATAATTTATTTTGTTCCCCACTTTACTTTATTTGATAAATTATATGTACATTCTAAGTACTCGAAACGTAAATGTTGTATCAACAAATAAATTTGATTTAACTAAAAAAACAAAATAATAATCGAATAATTGTCTTGGTTGCCTTGAAGGAATAGTAATTAATTAATATATATATATATGTATATATATATATATATATATATATATATATAAAGTGTGACACAAAATTATATAGCCACCTATATTTTTTAACGTAAATTCTCAGCCATTTGATGAATCTTCGTGAAATTTTTGGAGGGACTGCCTGGTTATACGTATAATTAAACATTGTTATCAAACAGGCCAAATCAATGTGTAAAAAAATTGAATTCGATTTTTTTTTCGATTTTGGGTGACACAAAATTATATGGCCACTGATGTTTTTAAGACATTTATTAACAAAACATAACATTTTATGAAATCTAATAACATTTAATAACTCGTAACACATCCGCGGTTTTCGACAGCCTCAATCATGCGTTTGGGCATCGATAGAACGAGACGTTTCAACGTGTCTAACGAAACACGATCCCAGGCGTTCAAAATTGCTGTTTTCAGCTGCTCCATATTGTCAAATTGGCGACAATCGGCGTAAACATCTCGAACAAGAATCCCCCACAAGTTTTCAATCGGATTGAAATCAGGGGACTTTGCTGGCCAGTCCAAAAGCGGAATGTTTTGCTCTTGAAACCATGCTTTGGTCGAAGCGCTCACGTGAATGGCAGCATTGTCCTGCTGAAATGTGAAACCAATTGAACGAAAGCGTCTTTTATATGGTAAAAGATAATCGCTGAGAATCTGTTGATAATTTTCAGAGTTCATGCGATGTGTCACAAAAGCCAAACGACTCTTCCCGAAGCCCGAAAACGCCGCCCAAATCATGACACTGCCGCCACCAAAACCCCGTTTTGAAAAGTAACGTGGCTCTTTTCTCAAGTCTCTCCAATAGCTTGCAAGTCCGTCTGGGCCATCCAGATTAAACTTTTTCTCGTCGGAAAAAATTATCTAAAATCATTTGATTGTAAATTTTATTTATTATTTGACCCGACAACTTAACGAAATTTACCCCGTTCCATTCATGAGTCCAGCTGATGTGATCTTTGGCGAATTGAACTCGGTTGAGCTTGTGAGCAGCCGAAAGACACGGCGTGATGGTAAATCGTCTGCGCACGATGTGTGGCGACTTTATCAACACTCGACGAACAGTTTCGCGGGAAACGTTTGGAACGATTTCCTTGCACAAACGACGAACGCCCTTGGTAGAATTCGACGCAGCTGCCAGAATTCGACGTTTTTCCCTATCCGATAGTTTCTTGGGTCTTCCTGCGTTCTTGTTTGTGCCGTAATCATTGACATTGTTAAGATAGTTATCAATTACACCATGGCTTCGACCCAATTTTGCGGCAATTGCGCGATTCGACAATCCAACATCACGATAAGCTTGGATTTTGCCGATTTCTTCATCTGACAACTTTTTCCCACGTCCCATAACTATAAAACATGTACAGTTATAATAAAATAAACTTTTACGCACAAATTTTACAATGACATAACTTTTGAATACAGAAAACATCAGTGGCCATATAATTTTGTGTCACCCAAAATCGAAAAAAAATCGAATTCAATTTTTTTACACATTGATTTGGCCTGTTTGATAAAAATGTTTAATTATACGTATAACCAGGCAGTCCCTCCAAAAATTTCACGAAGATTCATCAAATGGCTGAGAATTTACGTTAAAAAATATAGGTGGCTATATAATTTTGTGTCACACCGTATATATATACATTCATCATCTTTATTCCTTACAAGTGTGGTTTAACATTTTTTTACATTTTTGACAATTTATTTAAACTTTAAACAATATTCTTGTAGGAATTGGCTATCGGCCGGAAGCTTTTCAGCCAGTCTAAAATAATAAAATTTGAGAATAATTAATTTATTTAATTGCCTTGGGCAACAATTACGTAAAGTAAGTATTTAAAAGCAAATAACAATGAAATTAAACAAGGACAATTTTTGGCAATGATCAATAAAATTCGATCAATCCCTTTTTCCAACTGCGAAAGTAGTACTGCTATGCAACAAACAAATATCTATTGTGTAATCCAATGTCCTGCGGGGTATATGCTCGGGAAAAGTTTTTTCAATAGATATTTGTCAAAAACTTACGGTGTAAGTAATTTTTGCAGTTGGATAAAGGGATTGATCGAATTTTATCGATCATTTCCAGAATTTTCCTTGTTTAATTTCTTTGTAATTTAAATAACTGCAAATGTGTGAATCATTTTGTTTTATTTTATATAATTTAAAAGCAAATATTCATTGAAATAACCATTTTCCGGGCAAATTTCCCGCCGGACTGTGAATTTTTACGTTGGTTGTGCAATGCAACTGATTTTACATTATTTTTGTAATATTTTAAATTTAATACTTGTTATAATATAAATATAATTTTAATCTGAATAAAATATAATTAAAATGTTTGAATTTTGTTGTAGTTTATATATAATTAAAATATTCTCATTTATATATTTATTTCAAATGTCCAGTAAAGCTTTTCATTTGTGCTGAAAACAACCTAAAAATCCATTAATACACCTTTAATCAAGCTCACTCACAAAAACCGCATTCACACAACCCACCTTTCCCACTATATACAAAAAAAAAACACCGGCAAACATTTCACCCCCACCCGCCTTTTTCCCGTCCACAATCCACCTTGCTTTTTCTCCTTTCTCGTGTGAATTCGTGCAAATGCAGAAATCCCCGCGTCCTCCTCTTGTGAAGTGATTATTTCCCTTTTTTTTCGCGTGGGCAACAGCTGTCCAGGAAGTGTATTCTGCCTCTGTTTACCTTCCTTTCCATCTCTCTCTCTTTTTCTCGACGAATTTCGGATTTGCAGATGCACTGCCTAGAGGATGAAAATGATGGTAGGTGTATTTATAGAGGAGGCCATTGTGTGAAGAGTTGGCCCAGAAAATAGGATGCCGCTGTTTAAAAATAGCGAAATGCAGAAAAAAAAATGGTGCTCTTTCGTGTGGTGTTTCGTTTACACGTAGCGATAATAATAATAGTGTTGTGAAATGATAAACAATGAGCGAGAACAAGTGAAGCCAAATTATTATAGGAACTGTAATGGTTATTAAGCGCTATTAAAAATAAGCAAGGATAATCACATATTGTGTATTTAGATTATTTATTCAAACTTAGGAGACGAATCACATTACTTCAACATTATTAAATATAAATAGAAAACAATATTCATTCACTTGGTCACAGTTATTTAAATATATTAAATAAAAATGTTTTGAAAATAATTAATAAATTATTATGTAATTCAATGTCCGGCGTGGGTATTTGCCCGGGAAGTAGTTGTTTTAATGTGCAGTTGTTTAATGTACTTACGTAACGTAAGTCAAAAGTCACAGAGCTAAATGTGGGAATAATTTATTAATTATTTTCAAATCATTTTTATTTAATTATTAAACATCTTGTTTCATTCAGTGATTAATTTAAAAAATAAAGATATAAGATAGCTTCACTCAACCTTAACGTTATCATTTTCGAATTGTTGTCTATTTAGTTATTAATTTAATTTTTAATTCTATTCGTGAAACGAAACGTGTTACATTATACGGCTTTTAATTACGCCCATATATATGTTGCCAGTGCGAGTTAAAACAAAGGCCTCGGAGACAACGAGAGGAACGCTTTGAATTAGAATATGCTTATGAATATATTATTCAGTACGAAATTTATATTAATTTCGGCGTTAATCGAAATTTCATGAAAATTATGTCATAGGCTCTCGCGGGACGAACGAAACAAAAACACTGATGCCAATTTATAGAGAATTACCTAAGGGAATACAAACAATTTAATTACGTACATACTGTATGTTTTCTTAATAAGTTGCTTCGTTTTATTTCGAATACTTAAGAGGCTCACCCCCCCCTTTTAAGTATTCGAAATAAAACAAACCAACTTATTAAGAAAACATACAGTATCACCCCCCATCTAAAGTATTCGAAATAAAACGAACCAACTTATTAAGAAAACATACAGTATGTACGTAAAAATTTATGTGTTGCGAATTTTTATTACGGTATTGTTTTAATACAATATTATTCAAATTTACTTTTACAGATGTACATATTAATCTTTTCCCAGCAAAATAGCGAAAATATACTTGATTAATGTGTATATCCAGCACATTTAGAAATTTTTTACAGATTTTGATTTTACGTTTATTTTCTTAAAATATACCTTAGGATGTGATTTTTTTAAAAGCAATATGTAAACATTTCCTTTCCTTATTTTTAGAGCGCTTAATATTTTATATTATATACAATTATCTTAATTAATATGATAACAAAAATTTATAATAACAATATATGCAGTTATGTTAGTAGTCTGTCATGCTATGAGCTATTTTTTATTCATTTCCCATATTCCGACACATGCAGACGAGGCTCTTAATGTAGCACTAAACCCAAGTTTTCCAGTAACGAAGTACCGAATGAAGCTGTTTTTAAATATAATGAAATTAAACAATGGAAATTTCTGGCAATGATCAATAACATTCGATTGCTAGAAATTTTCCTTGTTTAATTTCATTGTAATTTAAATGTACTGCAAATGTGTGAATCATCTTTGTTTCATTTTATTCAATTTAAAAGCAAATATTTATTGAAATGACTATTTTCCGGGCAAATTCCCCGCCGGACATTGGATTATACAGTGATTTTTTACGTTTCAAGGAAAATGGTTGTGTAATGCAACTGATTTTCCATTATTATTTTATGTTTTATTTTTATTTAAAAGTTAAAAGTAAATATTTATTGAAATAACTATTTTCCGGGCAAATTCCCCGCCGGACATTGGATTATACAGTGATTTTTTACGTTTCAAGGAAAATGGTTGTGTAATGCAACTGATTTTCCATTATTATTTTATGTTTTATTTTTATTTAAAATTTAAAAGCAAATATCTATTGAAATAACTATTTTCCGGGCAAATTCCCCGCCGGACATTGGATTATACAGTGATTTTTTACGTTTCAAGGAAAATGTTTGTGTAATGCAACTGATTTTCCATTATTATTTTATGTTTTATTTTTATTTAAAATTTAAAAGCAAATATCTATTGAAATAACTATTTTCCGGGCAAATTCCCCGCCGGACATTGGATTATACAGTGATTTTTTACGTTTCAAGGAAAATGGTTGTGTAATGCAACTGATTTTCCATTATTATTTTATGTTTTATTTTTATTTAAAATTTAAAAGCAAATATTTATTGAAATAACTATTTTCCGGACAAATTCCCCGCCGGACATTGGATTATACAGTGATTTTTTACGTTTCAAGGAAAATGGTTGTGTAATGCAACTGATTTTCCATTATTATTTTATGTTTTATTTTTATTTAAAATTTAAAAGCAAATATTTATTGAAATAACTATTTTCCGGGCAAATTCCCCGCCGGACATTGGATTATACAGTGATTTTCTACGTTTCAAGGAAAATGGTTGTGTAATGCAACTGATTTTCCATTATTATTTTATGTTTTATTTAAAATTTAATACTTGTTATATTGTAAATATAATTTTAATGTGAAAAAAATACAATTAAAATATTTGAATGAAGCTGTTTTGCGAAAGATGTACCATCACGCTGAGAGAGTGTTTAATCGAGTTTTCTGCTTCTTATAGCCTCTAAGACCATTTTGGCATCAGGCCTACCTTATAATGCGAGCACCGCAGAAGGTACTTTCGTACGAAAAAATGTAACTGTTCTGTACTAAATTAAATTCCATAAAGAAATATGTAGTTATGTAGCGATACTTAGAAAATCCGATGAGAGATAATATTAAGTATTATGCCGACTGTTAAAAATTTTGGAAAACACAGTTCTAATTGCAATAGACAAGAATTGTCGGTTTTATGAAAAAAAAAAAGTGGCAGTAGCTAAAGAGAAAATTTAATTCTAAACTATTCCAATTCTTACAACTTAATGTTTTATTATTTTTTTTAACTTTTATATTAATCCAGGGATATTTTTCTGTACTATTAGCTAAACTAAATAAAAAAGTATTTGAAAATAAATTTATTAATTATTTTCAAATACTTTTTTATTTAGTTCATATCTTGTTGCTTCAGAAATTTAATTCTAAACTATTCCAATTCTTACAACTTAATGTTTTATTATTTTTTTCAAGTTTTATATTAATCCAGGGATATTTTTCTGTACTATTAGCTAAACTAAATAAAAAAGTATTTGAAAATAAATTTATTAACTATTTTCAAATACTTTTTTATTTAGTTTACTAAATAAAAACTAAATAAAAAAGTATTTGAAAATAATTTTATTAATTATTTTCAAATACTTTTTTATTTAGTTTAGCTAATAGTACAGAAAAATATCCCTGGATTAATATAAAGGTTAAAAAATTAATAAAACATTAAGTTGTAATAATTAGAATAGTTTAGAATTAAATTTCTGAAGCAACAAGATATGATTATATCCTCTCATCGAGTAGCATCCTTCATTCCTGAAGTAAAGGTATTAAAACAAAATATTGCACACTTTCAATAATATTGTTATTGATTCTGCAGAACCACATACATCTTTAAAATTCTAGGATCACGTACATTGCTTGAGTTTAGACGTGTAAATCTTAGTTATTTAAATGCAAGGGATTTACTCAACCCATTCCTTCCACCATTTATCACTTCAAAGTAGCCGAAAAATTGTTGTTCTTTGACATTATCATACATTCTTGACAGGACAGAAAGACCTCTGTTGATAGCCCAAACAGACTCCTACATGTATTGTATTTTTTTATGCTGTATTGTTTTGTATTATCTGTATTACTTATTTTTTTCTGATCAAACCAACACGTTTAGGAGAAATATTAGGAGACATTTTAAACTATAATACAAGAAATTAACATTCAACAAATTTAGTTTTCAATATAAATAAAATCTGGATCATATTTTACTACTACAATATCTTTATTCAAAGTTATTTGTTTTACATATATTTACAATATATTTTGGTATATTTGTTTCTTTCTTGCTTGCTTGAACAGGCTATCGACCTATGGTCTTTCCGCCAAATCATATTTTATTTTTCACGGATTTGTTTTTTAATTCCCTTGTTTAACCTTCATACAAGTTAAAAAAACATTCCTGTTCTTTATTTTTATTTTTACTATTGATTATACTGTATGTAATGAAATATTCGTAATTTTTTTTTATAAAATCGTTTTTATTTTGAAATTAATAATCTTAAAACATGTGCACTTTACATAAAAATCCAATCTGGAACACCTATAAGTCTTCGCCGTTGCGACACTATCGCGTTACACAATGTAATATTCGTATCTGCAATCTGCATCTATCCCCACTCCATCCCGCGACACGGAATAATTCCTCATCAGCAAGTAAAGTAAACACCGCACTTGGCAACTTGGCAACATAAACATGCGCTTATATCATAATTACAACGTCGTAATCCCTAATAACTCGAGAGAAGCGCCGACGAGGAAGACAAAAAATATATATATATGAGTAGTAGCAAGAGCGCTGGAGCGTAAACTTATGAACTTATTTCGGGTGAAATATGAATCAATTTTTAAAATTAGACGTTTTCCTCGGCGCCATATGTTATGAGGGCGGGGAGGGTTCGCTTGGGAAAAATTGGGGGAGGGTTTTCCGCGATGATTTACATTTTTTGGGGGGCAGATTTGAATATTCAGCGTCTGTCATTTGGATGCCGGGTGATCGAGGACGGGTCTGATTCAGTTGGCGACTGAAGGGTTTCCATGAAATACGATAAAAGTTGCACGATAAAAAATTGCGATGTTTCCATCAGGGTAACTTCCTCGTGTGTTTATCGCTGGTTAAATAAAACGATTTTCGGAAATTATTACTTTTCAAGGCATAAAAAAAATATTTTATTTATATTTTCAAAACAACTACTCTTTGGTGAATCAGTTTTAATAGCTAGAAAATGTCATGCAAGCTTACATTTTTTTATACATAAACGATTTTATTTTTATTTACTGTTTTATATCTTAATTATAATCTTATTGATTGTGAAGGCAATATATACAGAAATTGTAATTTTTTTCTTAAAGAAATTTCTGAATTGAATCAAATCAGCACGTTTAGATCACGAGACATTTTAAACTAAAATACTAGTACTCTCCTATTTTTACCGCTATTTTATAATCTCTTGTTTTGTATACCTGTAAATAATCCCCTTCCCACATCTCCTTTGATTTATATATATATACCGCATCATTTGTAATTTTAAACATTATACTTGATAATAGCAAGCTGATTTGCCGAAACTGCAGTTGTATTTATAAATACACAGTGTGTTATACAAACAAAGTTATTTATTTGTTTAAATATGCTTTAAATTAAATTAACATGTATAACGAAGTAGAAACCTCAACTATTAAGAATTTAAAATACTAGAAATTAAAATTCATGCATTTCGATCCTATCCTAAGTTTTGAAATAGAAAAATTTAATAAGTCTACATTTTTTTTTTCGAAACTTGATTTAAATAAGGTCAGAGTGCAACTCTCCTGGCAGTTCTAATGAAAACTATTGCAGGTGTTAATTTTATCAAAACCCTTTAATAATATTTCAGAGTTATAAACATTTTCAAAAGTGCAAATTTGCTAGGTACAGTTATTTGCCCCAATTTCATTCCACTAAATTCTTCCACAGATTTTAATCTAACTATATTAAATAATACAGTTATTTAAATATCTGCGACCAAGTGGATGAATACTCTTTTCTATTTATGTTAATCTAACTAATTAAATTTTTGTGTCCAAAATGTACATCTGGTAACAAATAAAGTAGTGAATAAAGGATTCTAAATGTTTTTATTTAAGCTAATTAATTAAAACATAATAGTGTTATAATTATAATAATAATAATAATAATAACGTTTATTGTCCAAGAGGAGAACATTCCCAATTACAAGACAATTATATAAATCATATATAAATTAATTACAATTTCATTTAAACAATAACAATATTATGCGATTTTACTATGAATTGTAGAAATTTTCAATGTACAACAGGTATAATTTAATCTTCTTTATGTTGGTTGTGGAGACTTTAATTATTTAAATAAAAATGGTTTTCCTTTCTCCTAGGAGAAAGAAAAACTATTTTTATATAGGTATAATTTAAATTTAATTAAATATATGTGGAAAGGAGATATCTCTGATGGGATTTGAACCCACGTCCCCCGATTGCCGGTCACAGAGACCTGTGATATCAAATCTCCATACTGTACTTCAAATTCACCTATATTCAATTTAGAATAGTGTTATTATTTACATAAACAAACATTTATTTGGGTTATATTCTATCAAAAAGAATAAAAACTATTGGAGCAAAAGTAGCAAATATAATTTCTATTTTTAAACCAAAAAGTACTTGATATAATTGATACGAAAAATGGTTTATTGAATGTAAAAAATGTCCCTACTTAATATTTTCAAATGTATTGTATAGTTTCAATCCGGCCAGAAAAGGTGTAATAATCTTCAGTGAGAAATTAATCCACGAATATTAATTTCTAGTATTACAATTTAAAATGGAGTTTCTTTGAAGAAAATTATACAATTAATTGTGATTTATTTATTAAAAATTTTAAATTTATTCTTGAAACCAATTATTTTTGTTACAATAGCAATTTTTATTTGACTCCTATGAGTCAAGTAATAAGCTCAATTAATAATTATAAGTAACATTCTAATGAATTATTGCTTAAATAGATAAATCAAATTTCAGTTTTCCATCGATTAAAAAAAAATAGGTTAGGAGAGCCGTTAATAAATATTTATTTATTATTATTACTAATATTTTAATGTTTTGAATTGAAATTTATTTTTTTATTATCTACTTTTCCTCGAGCCATACTTTTAAACTTACAGCAAAAATACAAAAGAAATCCACATTTTCCGAACATATACCTTGTGAAATAGTTCTCCCATTTACATCTATATTCCCGAATGGACGCATTCGAGCATTTCAATAAATATAGTTATATAAATTTACCACATTTCGAATATACACATTCATGGAAGCCATCCTGAATATAAAACAGGTATAACACTCGTCCAAATCTCAAGTTTTGTATATGTAAAATGCGGACGTGTATCGATTATACATTTCCTCGATATATTCATGCTTGTATCAGATAATGCACACACACACAAAAAAAAAAGAAAACAGTGTAATGCGGGGAAAACTCTAGCAAACACGAAAGCTAAACACTGCGTAAAAATGTAGCGGATATTTATTGTTATTCATTTATTTCTTATTACGCTTGAAAATAAAATGGTCGACCTTTTTTTGTACTAAGATTTAAAAGAAAAATACTCGAGTTTCTGAGATTCATAAACTTTATTTGTAGACACTGCTACAATTATTTCGCTACACTCTGTAAATCGATAATTATAATGACAAAAAATACACGTTTTTAAGTTTCATAAACTTTGTTATACTGAAGCTACAGTAACTTCATCATATAGGTGACTGATGAAGCAGTCACACAGTAGTTTCATCAGGCAGCTAGAAAATGTCATGCAAGCTACATTTTCTACAATTTTTTTTATACATAAACGATTTTCTTTTTATTTACGGTTTTATATCTTAATTATAATCTTATTGATTGTGAAGGCATTAACTGTTTGAAAATCCATAATAACTTTAAGGTTGCGGTTTAGTGGAAAGAGATAGATATATAGTAAAATGGAAATAATCGTTTGAAAATAGAGCTATTCATTTGGATTTCATAATATGAATGTGTATTTACATTTTTTATCCACCAAGAATAAAGTATAAGTCTAAATAAAAAATAAATCGTTAATTTTCGTGTATCACGTCAATTTACTAGTTTAAGTTAGAAAAGAAAATTGTAAGATATAATGAAATTAATAGGTCATGTCTGCTAAGTTATTTGAATGCAGAATTTAGTGAAATCCTTTAAATTTTCATTGCACAAGTTTTTATTAGCAAAAATTTAATTTAAAATTTGCTATAAATTTGATCAATTTTCATTGTTTTTCATAATTATTTTTCACAGAAACTAAACATTAAAATAATTTTCAATTTATATGATGAAATTCCTGCTTATTTTAAGATTATTTTAATGTATAATACAATATTGTTCATTGATCACAACAACAATCTAACTCGAATTAGTGATTGCCCATATTTGTATAGTTATCTCTTTCTTCTAAACCGCACCCTTAAATGAGTTTTATACAAGTGAAAATCAAAAAAATAATAGTTTCATTTAAAGTCCTAATTATAACATCGTAATGCCTAATAAATTGAAGGGGCGGCGAGGAAGGCAATAAAATACAAGGTGTACAGAAAATGAGTGAAAACCTTCAGGTAACTCAATTCATGAATTAATTTTTAATAGAAAATCCAAATAAAAAAATGTTGTATGGTTCTTCATTGAGGCTCACGAGGTCTTCGGAATTTTAAATATGTGACTATAAATTAGTATTGTTTTTTAAATATTTTGTAAAAAATCAATAGCATTAACAATCAATTAGACACGTGTATAATTCCATTGATGTAAATGATTAATAAATCGGATATTTTTACAATTTTATAACTTCATCAGAAGCATTCTTTTAATGAAAATAGATCTTGCAACGACGCACGCTCGTTTGTAAAAGAAAAGGTGTATGCAGCACCTCCAGCGGATGATGTAGCAGTTATAAACAGGATAAATGCACACTTGTTTGATCCAGCGTTGCCAAATGTATGGTTCTTTTAAGTGGCCCGTGAGGCTTAAGGAAGGACCGTGTGACTTATTTTCGTTAATATTTTTATCTAAAAATTAGTCAAATAATCACGCTACCTAAAGCTTTTCACTCATTTTCTGTACACCTTGTATATCATAAAGTAAAGGACATACTTTAAATAATAATAAAAAAATACTTAATAATGTACATTTCGATAATGATTTCTTAAACAAATACTTTTATCCAAAAGTAAACATTAAAATAATTACAACAAAATCCCACTGCTCCTCCTCCTCAATTTCCATTTCTTTTCAATCTCTTCTACTTTTTTCCCCCGGATTTATTCGTCAAGAGAAAAAGAAAGAAATAACAACTTTGCTCGGGACCAAAACGGAAATCGAAAGTCCCCTGTTAACCGGCACTAAAATCAACATCTCACCCGCAGCCGAAACCGACGCAAAACGGAAGTATCCTCAATGCACCATCCACTACCTTTTTTTTTTCTTCTTTGTGCTCTGGGATTTCCCAGAGTGCCCATAAATTTCGTTTCTGATATTAAAAAAGCTGGAATGGAAACGGAAAACGTGAAGGAAATGATCGAAGCTATGCGCGAAAAATGAATAGAATTAATTGTTAGAATTTTATTTGTGAATCACAATTGCAATGGTGGTTTGATTAAGTAATTAGATTGGAAGTAATTCGATCGATGTAAATACGCCAGAAGCATGTATTGTAGATTAGATATATAATGCGCATCGTATGTTAGTTACGAAATTGCCAGAACAATCTTTTGGTTGATCAGAAGGTTTTTTTTTTAAATAATTATGTAAAGTCAGTTGTAAATATGGGTTACATTAATTTCGAACAAAGTTCAACCAATATTGACGAAAGTATTAATAAAACGGGTAAAACGATTTAAGGTCGATAGCCCTTGTTAAATTAATATATTCGTAATATATTCCCATTATGAATATATTTATTTATTATATATATATCTTTATTCAGACTATACAAATAATAATAATTTATAATAGGCTTTATTTCACATAAGTAGAAAGTACAAAAACAAAAATCAACACTTAATATAACATAAACAATGGAAATATATATATATATATATATACATATATATATATCATATATTATTATATATTATTAAGGGTGCGGTTTAATTTATTAGCATTTTATAATTATACTTATATTGCAACCCTCCTTTATCTTTTAATGTATAGTTAGTATAAAGCAATATGTATTTAAATGGACTTACCGTTAATAAACAATAAACAACAATAAACAATAAACGAAAGAGATAGCAATATAAATATTGGCAATCACTAATTCGAGTTAGATTGCTGTTGTGATCAATGAACAATATTGTATTATACATCAAAGTAATCTTAAAAGAAGCAGGAATTTCATCAGATTAATTAAAAATTATTTTAATGTTTAGTTTGTGTGAAAAACAATTATGAAAAATAATGAAAATTGATCAAATTTATAGCAAGTTTTAAATTTTATTTTTGCTAATAAAAACTTGTGCAATAAAAATTTAAAGGATTTCACTAAATTCTGCATTCAAATAACTTAGCAGACATGACCTATTAATTTCATTATATCTTACAATTTTCTTTTCTAACTTGAACTAGTAAATCGACGTAATACACGAAAATTAACGATTTATTTACGAGGGCTCGATTATCTATGTTTCTATATTCCACCAGACTACGTGGCAATTATTGTTTATACTTCTTTATCCTACTAGATACATTACTTATACAGAAACGAAAAAAAAAAAAAAAAAACTTGCTAAGAATTACCTAATCAAATCTTCTTGATCTAACCTAATCAAATCTTCTTGATCTACTATTAAATTGTTATTAAACCTCGTAGATAATACGAATAAAATCATTTAATTATTAATATTTTTATGTAATCATCGAATAGAAAATAAAAAAATAAATATTATTCGGCAATAACCCTGAAATATATTTTTAAGAATTCCTGGCAAAATTTTCACATTCCCTCAAGATCAAACGGAAGATGGACGAATTTACAACCTGTGCCTGTGCGGTTTCAATGTTATTGTTGTTTTGGATTTTCTATTTCCCCGATAAAAATACCGGAGGCTTTTATAAAAACGAGCGAGGTGTTGAAATAGCAATCAAATTAACCTATAAAATACCAAATAAATGTTTGTTTATTTTTGGACTCCCCGAGGTGTTCCGCGAGATAAATTTTAAAGATGCGAGGATTTATTAATACACTCTAGATAACATTCTTAGGATTCTTAATGATGATAGCTTTCAGTTTATATGAATATTTCAATCATGTTTCACCAATTAATGGAAAAATAGTGAAAGATATGTAATGAATATCTTATGAGGTGGTCTTTTTTTTTGTATAAAATTTCACATATATTGAATACAAATGTAATAGAGCAGCAATGATTAAAATCAGGAAAAGTATAACATTTATTAATTTGTTGATTGTTAAGGCTTTCACTTGGTTATACATTTTGAGTTTATTAAATAAAACACTTTTTCACATTGTTTGTATAACTTTTTATATCAAGTTATACAAACAAAGTGAAAAAGTGTATTATTTAATAATATTGCATTTATGTGTATATTGAGAAAGTAAAACAATTGATGAAAGGTTAAAAGCAAAATAAAAGTATTGTAAGGAAATAATTCAATTTCCATATTGATTTCATTTGTTAGTCATACGATGTGAGCAACCCAAAACATAACATTGAAGGGTAAATGACCAGCCGGTCCGGCCCTCGACAACAGAAATTATTTGCAGAGTGTAAAATTGAAAAGCGCCTAGCCCCGGTGGCTGGCTGGCTGGCTGGCTGGCAGAGCGAGCGGTTTGCTAGAAAGAGAGGGCGGTTCTGCGCCCCGTGGTAAAAAAGTGTTAACAAAACAGCACCTGCTGCAGGAGTTATTGGCCGTCGAGGGGTGGCAGCAGAGGAGCACGAGCAGCGGCGGCAGACAAAACATAGCGGCGTGCACCCCGGAACAAGCCGAGGGAGCTGATGCAGCGTCACCATGGGAACCACCACCGGCAACCACCGCACCCTCGCCGATCAGAGATCCTCCGTTCTGCCTCTGCCACCTTTGCCACCGCCTGCCTGCATCCGCGGCGAGACTTTTCATTAAAGCCCTGTGTTGTCTGCGCTATTCCTCCGCCAATCTAGGGTTTCCACCACTTTGTGAAGCGTCTTTCCTCCCCGCCGGATTACTCCCCTCGTTGTACGTCTGGCTAAATCAATGGATAGGGGTTTGTTGCACTATTACTAAATAACAAAACCCATCGCAATTACTCTCTCCCCCTTATTCACTACTTTTATTTAGCACTCAACAACACGTTTACATTATTAATTTTACATGATACAACAAAAAAACAAACTAGCACTGAAATTACAAGCGAGAATTGTATGAATTTATGCATAAAAAAATAATACTATTTTATTTATGAACTTAGGCATAGAGTCAAGCTTATTTAATTGACAAGTGAAAATGTTTTGTACCAACACGATGAATAAACTTGAATTATTCTTAAATAAAGATAAAACAGTGTTCAGCAGATTCCATACCAGACAGTGTAAAAGTAATCTTCAAATTGAAATAAATCTATCTACATACTCGATATGATTGAGTATGTAGATAGCACAAACTTCTTGGGAATAAAATTTGACCATAATCTTAATTGGCATAATCAAATTTGAAGATCTAAAAAAGATGATAAACAAATACTGCTATGTGATAAAAGATATTCTCGATAAATGCCAGACAGTTATGATATATAAATCCATTATCGAATCTCGACTACGATATAGTATATGCCAATGGGGATCATTAAATTTGATAGGTGAATTATTTATCCTACAAAAAAGAGTGATTGTGGGAGTACCAAGTTGGATCTCATTACGTAATACGTTCCGTACGTTAAATATTATGACTCTACCTTGTCTATATATCTATGAAATAAGTCCATACATATTTAATAATAAACACAATTTTAGTTCTACAAGTGATATACATGACTATAAAACAGAAAGTCGTAATGCTCTATATAGACAAAATAGCCGTCTTGATTTATTTTATTATTCACCAAATATTTATGGAATTAAGATTTTCAATAAACTGCCCTCAAATATAAAGGGGAGTAAAAATAAACATATTTTTAAAAATAGGCTTAAGTCCTACTTAACAGAGCAATCGTTTTATAGTGTTAATGAATATTTAGCGTAATTTCAAATTTAATTATATTTATTTCCAAATAGAAATTAATGTATTCGGTTTTCTGTTGACTTATCCTATATACATATTTTGTATAGTTGGGACTAATAAATATTATTATTATTATTATTGCTAAAACGACCATGGAATACCTCCAGAATGATTTTATCAGAATTCAAAAATGGGTGCACGACAAACAATTAGTAATTAATGCAGAAAAAACCAAATTGATGTGTATCACATCTCCAAATCGTACAAAGCCATCAGTAACTCCATTATCTATTACTGCAGTGACTGCATCCATGCATATTTCAGATAACAAAAATACAATTGTGTTGCATTAATTTCAAGCCACAAGTATTTAAGCATTTTGATTGACGATACTTTTTCTTGGTCCGAACACATTGATTCTCTGTCAAATAAAAATTAAAATATCTATCATACAAATAATGAAATTTGTATGATAGATATTTTAATTTTTGAAAGATAAACTCCCTACACATACACTCAAATTGGTATATTATGCAATAGTTCAATCAATAATAAATTACAGAATAACAATATGGGGACATTCCTCAAAGCATCATAGAAACAAAATTGTAAATCTACAAAACAGAATTGTAAAACAAATATACAATAAACTAGATATAAGAGAAGACAATATGTATAAAGAACTAAACTTACTACCTTTTGAGAAGCTATTAGAATTCAGATATTTAATCAATCATTTCACAAAAATAGACAAAATGGAACGAATTCAACACAGTCAACAGACTAGAAGTGTAACTTCACACAAATATAAAGAAAGTGCATACAACAATAAATATGGCTCAAGAACAATTAAAGTGCTACTACCTAAACTATTGAACAGTCTTCCTAATGCAGTGTCAAACTTAAAATCAATAAGTGCGTTCAAATCATACTTAAAAACAGTGCTTCAATAATGAACAAACTCTGCGAAAAAGAACAAATCATAAAAAGGAAAACTTTCAATAATATCCATTAAACAAAAACAGATAACGTACAGAATTAAATGATCACAAATGAAATGTCGCTGACAAGCCATTGGCTTAGCGACTGTAAATCGTAGTTTTCGCCGCCGTTTTGGCCCCTTGCTCTTGCCACTCCCCATGAAACCGACAAAGACGCCGTCGTCGTCAAAAGTTAGTTGGACAACATTGGAAACCAGCTACGGAATCTGCCAACAGGAACAAGGACAAGTGATCAACGCCGGATCAGAAAACGAAGCTATTGCCATCCATGGATCTTTCACCTACATCGGAGCCGATGGAGTCACCTACACAGTCAAATACGTCGCCGAGGAAAGCGGTTTCAAACCAGAAGGCGCCTATATATTGAAATCAAGGCGGACGAAAACCTTGTAAAAAATATTGTTGTTATTATAATTATTGTTATTATATAGTTATTGTAATTATTATTGAATTATTAATTATTATTATTAAATAACTGCAATTGAGTGAATAAAAAAATATTATTATTATTATTATAGACTTGACAAAGTTCCCCAACGAGAAAGGAACCGGCTGAACCGAAAATAATATAAACTTTATTAACATATAAATAAATAATAGAAAAATTCAAGCAAAACAGAACAAAAAATCGTCTAATGAATGGCACTATAGACTCTCTTAAGTACAGCCCAAAGCTTCGGGTTATTAGCCCATTTTAAATTCTTTTGAAAATGGGCTAATAATCCGAAACTAGTCGAGAATTTAAAGTGATTCAATCTAATCTGTTTTTAATTAAAATCATTAACACTCATTGTATCCTTTCTTCACACTTTATTTTCTAATGTTTAGATATATATTTCGTGTGCTATACACTCATTATCAATAAAAACTGTGTTTAGTAGTTTTATTGATTGATTTTTAATTCGTATTTATTTTATATGAAATGAATATAATTCATTGTATCATAACGATTGTTTTTGTAAAAGTCGATTGCCGTTAATAAATAAAATTTATTATTATATTTGTATAAATAGATTACAACACTAACGTATATAGTTTCAAAAAATTACCCCCCGTACTACAAAAACAACTACCGCCATAACTAACCGCCTTCCCTTAATCCCTCCACTATGATATAATCCGCCTTATATAAAGAAAAACTGTACCGTTTGAATTTACTTTTAGTTTGATAATAAGTGTAAATTGTTGAAACTATAGTCACTAAATATATAATTCTGTTATACAAAAAAAAGTTAAAAAAAGTATTTTATTACAATCTTACACGAAGTAGAAGCCTCAATGATCAGTAATTTATATTTTATTGGCTCACAACAAATGTTTCACCATACAGTGGCATCATCAGTGTTATGTATGTTAACATATAAGTATAAAAAATAACGTCAACAATTCGTTTAATTATTATATGTCTATTATAATATAACTACATTGCGTATTCGATAAATACAGCATTTTCGACGCCCACCCTAGCCTAAACAGTGCCTCCTTAGAAAATCCATCCATGTAGTTTCCGCGAAATATTGTCTCGAGCTAATAAATTACCCGTAGAGTCCTCTTGGTGTTGTGCACGTAATTTGTAAGCGGGCATAATGAAGATATTGTATTCGTCAACGCTGTATATAGCCCAGAATCTACGTTAATTTTGAATTAATCATTTTCCGCCAACATTAATTTACTGTCAACGCATTTAGCTCAACCGCTCAACTTATATGCTAATATCATAACTCCGCAATATCTGATACGTGTATACAGTCGCAACTCATTCTCGTTACGCTGCACATATAATTATAAATTGATATATATGTTTATCGATTTGATATACATTTAAAATTATATTTGCATAGTGTCCTGTATTTCAAATCAACCCCTTCCTACTCAGAATGAATGAGTACATTAACTAAAAAGTAGAAGCCTCAACTTGTTAATTGTTGAGGCTTCTACTTTTTTATACATTGTAATTCAATTTTAATAAATGAAACACTCTTTTACCTTGTTTGTATAACTCGGATTGTTTTATTGTTGACTATAGTTTCGACAACCTTAACGTGTCATTATCAAAACAAAAGTAGTCAACAATAAAACAATCCGAGTTATACAAACAAAGTAAAAAAGTGTTTCATTTATTAAAATTGGACAAAATATATGTTTGTCTGTGATTATACACAGTACCGTATCTAGTTATTTATTTTGGGTGCCCTTGGTTTGACGTGGTACTGAAATTCTGATTCCAAATAAAAATACAAGAGTTTATGTTGGGATTTCTGGGATTTCCTACCCAGAATGAATGGCTGCATACCAAATCCAACAATTCCTTTTGAATGGAAAGATAATTGATTGACATTCTAATGCCAATGAAAAATACAAGGATTGCTGGGAATACAAAACTTTGATGGAATGTCGAAATTATTTGGATTTAGAGAAATTTTTTTGAGCCAACTTTTAAATTAGCACAAGGATTGGGATAAACTTTGTGCGGCTGACGTTTCATTTAACTGAATGTGTTTGATTTAATTTAATTAATCCCAGAAATGTAGCATTGCGTGGTACCGGAACTAAATTTCAACTTTTAGCTGCAAATAAAATACCAAAAAAATGGTATCATGTAAACAACCCGAAACCTAACACCCCTAAATTTCATTTATCAGAGAATTTGGAAATTAATGATGTAATATATCATGCCTTAACATCAAACGATAATTACTGTTCTTTCAAAATTGGTGTGCTGGAAAATGATGAAGACAAAGTATTGAATCTAGATATCTGGCCTAAAAATGTTCTAATTAGAAAATTTATCTTTCTAAACACTAATTCAGCAATAAGCACTATATAAGGCAGAACTGTACTGACGAGGGATTGATCCCGAAACACGTGTCTGCAGATAGTAACGTTTTTATTTTTTTACATTAAATATTTCTCAGATCAAAAATTGTTGTATTATTATTATGAACTATGATATAACAATAATAATACAAATTATAAACTTCCTATTAAAGATAAAAAATAACAAAAGAATTAACAAAAGCGTGTTTATGTATATGAATATATAAAAAAAGCGAATAAATACAAGCTAAAAAAATAAAGTTTACAATGTATGAAATAAAGTTAATAATATTAATAGATATTAGCGATTTGTTTAATGAAGTAATTATAGCTACAGTTCCAAATGTCTATGCAACTTAAATCTATACTTTTATTATAATTTCGCATCATACTATTTAAGGGAGAATTATAATAAACATTACTGTTGCTGCGGTTACATAAGAATGACATATTATGTTTCACAATAAAAGGGTTTCATTCTCCGTCTATTTTTTTTAAAATATATGGAAAAGCTAGAAATAATTAATATTTACAAAATATTATTTCCTATATCAAGAATGTTTCATTTGTTATATTTATAAATTAGTAAATAAATAGTCAACGGTTTTAAAATAATATTTTTTAAATATATGGAAAAGCCAGAACTAATTAATATTTACAAAATATAATTTCCTATATCAAGAATATTTCATTTGTTATATTTATAAATTAGTAAATAAATAGTCAACGCTTTTCAAAATAACACACTAAACATCGTAGTGTTATTTTCGTCATTGCATTGTGTTAATTATATTGTCAGTGGTAAATCGAGCGCGAAAAAATATTTGAAGCCTCCGTTCTGAGTGGGCCAAGATTTTTGTAACGCAAGCTATAAATAAAGTATTAAATAGGACGTATTTTTTTTTCTTCTCTTATTGTATCAACAATAGGCTAGTTACGTTATAAATAATAACGAAACTTTACAACTTTGTATAACTAACTTTATTATTTGTGACTTGAAATTATGATTACAAATAAAATAATGTTCTGTAATATAAAATTAAGATTGTAATAGTTCCAACTGGGGTGTATAGAGAAATTATTTTTCGATTAAAATAGTTAAAAGGTAATAATTAAATAACGAAAATTAATTCTGTAATATAAAATTAAGATTGTAATAGTTCCAACTGGGGTATATACAGAATTTATTTTTCGATAAAAATTGTTAAAAGATAATAATTAAATAACGAAAATTAATTCTGTAATATAAAATTAATATTGTAATAGTTCCAACAGGGGTGTTCGCAGAATTTATTTTTCGATAAAAATTGTTAAAAGGTAATAATTAAATAACGAAAACTAATTCTGTAATATAAAATTAAGATTGTAATAGTTCCAACTGGGGTGTATACAGAATTTATTTTTCGATAAAAATTGTTAAAAGGTAATAATTAAATAACAGAAATTATCTATACATTGTATCTGTGCTGCGGCAATTTTGTTTATTTTTATACAATTTAATTGGTTCATATTGTGATGGGAAAGTCCGGCACGCGCTTGAACCCAAATTTAGGCGAAATCAACAATTAAGCTAAAACTGTTTATTTTTGTACTATTTAATTTGTTAATATTCTGACGGGGAAGTCCCGCACTCGCTTGGCCTCAATTTTACGTAAACTTGACATTATGCATAAAGAACTTACTATTGTACAAGATAAATGTTGATATTTCAGACGGGGAAGTCCCGCACGTGTTTAAACCCAAAATTATGCAGAGTTGGAAAATAAGCGAGAATCGAATGCTCTTGTGTGAGCTTGCAAGAATGGAAGAGCGTTCATGGCCATATATGGTCAGGGCGAAAAGTTGCAAATAAGTCAAAATTGCGTGAAAGAGAAATTGCGAGAGAAAATCAGGGAGTCGAACGGGATTCGTGAAATTAAGCAATCGAGTTTTTGAAAACCGGAATCTTAAATATGGGTAGAAGGGATGCGGAAAGTACTCGCGTACAAGCAAAGCCGGAAATAATAAAATAAAAGAAAAGTAGAGAATTTGTTGTGGGCACGTGTGCTATTAATTAATAAAATAACCGATGTGTGAAAATGGGTCAAACAACTGCAGTGGTATCGCTTAAGTCTGAAATCAAGTGAAAACACGGTAAGTACCGGTAATGCATGTTGACATAAATAACGGGCCTGTTAAATAATTAAGGGTTACTACAAAATCACAACAAAACGATGTTATTGAAATTTCAATTGTAAATTTTAATAATACCGGGGGTCGAACTATTTCAAGATGTAATATTATTATAAATTATTATTATTATTATTATAAATTAGAAATGAAAATTAGAATGAACAACAAAATGTAATTGTCAGCAATTAAAAAAATAAATATTTTTTTTTGCAAGGCCGAAAAAAAAAAGCGAAAATTCCAAATTTTATTTTCTCGAAAACGAAACAAGATAAAATTCAATTACACCAGTTTATTTGATATACATTTTTCATCAATTTAGATTTTTTTTCGACTTCTCTTACCTTAGTGAGTATAAAATAACCGATGTGTGAAAATGGGTTAAACAACTGCAGAGGTATCGCTCAAATCTGAAAATAATTGAAAACACGGTAAGTACCGATAATGCATGTTGACATAAATAACGGGCCTGTTAAATAATTAAGGGTTACTACAAAATCACAACAAAACGACGTTATTGAAATTTCAATTGTAAATTTTAATAATACCGGGGGTCGAACTTTTTCAAGATGTTATATTATTATAAATTATTATTATTATAAATTATTATAATTATAAATTATTATTATTATTATAAATTAGAAATGAAAATTAGAATGAATAACAAAGTATAATTGTTAGCAATTAAAAAATTGAAATATTTTCTTGCAAGGCCGAAAAAAGCGAAACTTCCAAATTTTGTTTTCTCGAAAACGAAACAAGATAAATTGAATTTTATCTTGTTTCGTTTTCGTTTTCGAAACCAGTTTATTTTATATACATTTTTCATCAATTTAGATTTTTTTCGACTTCTCAGAAAGGCTGATGCACAGCTCCCAGATACTTCGGCAATTTGTATCGAATCAATATGAAACTTGTTGAGGCTGTAACTTTATTAAACTCCATGTTAATTTTAAAAATAAAACACAATATTAAACTTTTTAGTTTCATAATATTTATTGTAGATAGTAGTAGTGTATCTACAATAAATATTATGAAACTAAAAAGTTTAACATTGGGTTTTATTTTTTTTTTTTAATTAACATTAATATATGTGTACATTTGATGAGGAGGTAAAATAAAACAATAATTTACGAAAATTACTTCTCTATTTTCCTCGATACTGTGCATTTAACGTCGCAAGCCAAGATCCAATTTGCATAACCTGGAAAGCTGTTTGAGCATCAAATGGGAGCATTTAGATTAACCGTACTGTTTTTTTTATTTATTTCACGTCCGAGCAATAATCGACCGGCGCACAAATAATGGAATAGAATTGTATGGCATTCACGTGAAATGTTCTAATTTGTAAATAGATAATGCGCTTGGGCCATGCATCGTTGCACAAAAGCTGGGAAAAAGGCGCAGCTGTCCGCCTGTGTTATTGTTTTCAAGTCATCGACCGAAATTTTTCGATGACGCCCACCCGAAACGCACGTTAAAATAAGAGATGCGCCCCATCTGATTTTCTTAATGGAATTGATGCTTTTGGATATCGACTGGGGTTAGTTAGTGTAAAAGCGGATGGATTTTTTTATGCGGTGGAAAACGAGCTAATACGTTGGCCGACGTCCAGCCGTGTAAAATTAGAAAAATGAGACAATGCCGGTTTTACTTGCTTCCTCTTTGTGTCCCAACAGATAAAACGCAAACTCTTATGTATTTTATTTTTAATTTATATCATTATTTGTGCAATAAATTTATTTCGGAACTTAAATACATTTATAAATCACATTATTATTTTTTATACTTCTGTAAAGTTTGGAGTTTTTCTCTAGAGGTTCTTTCTGGTGAGGTGATGTGTAATTAAATTAATTAAATGTAATCGTAATTATTTAATTGTACGACTCCAAGTTTATAAAACAATTTAACTACATTACTGCACGAGGGTCAGGGAGAGTGTGACACATTTAAAATTTCTCAGCTAAAATGTAAAATCTGTTTAAACAAAATATGTTTTATCAATGCATGCACAAGCCGGGGAGTACTTTGGAATAATTGATATTTAATGTGTATTCTTCCCGGGCTTATCTATGCATTCTTTGTCATCGAAAATAAACACAATTCTGCTAATGATATTTTCGTGAACTTTAATCAAATAAATACAAATATTTAATATCATTAACAGAAATGTGAACTCGGAAATTGAAATTAAATTATAAAATAATACATACATTACACTTCTGCTCCATATGTTAAAAAATGTATAGTGATATACTAAAATAGAACTTTTAAAACTAAGTATGGTAACATAAAATGGGCTAAATCGCAAGATTTTATTGCAAAAAAATTGAATATAATAAATGCATTCTACCGTTTGCATAAATCGCGACGAAATTTCTAATAAAAATGGTTGAATACACAAAGTGAACAATTTCAGAAGATGGAATTGTATCATTAAAATTACGTGATACTTCCATATGTGCCAATTAAAACAATTAAAGAGCGCGTCTTTCGGATATCCGAAATTTTATTTGCATGCAATTTTCTGATTGAAATTTATGTAGGCACAAATTAGTGACCCACTAATTATTTTGTATCATTTTAAAAACGTAAGATTAAAGTAGTAATAGAAATAATAGTAAAGATGAATTTCATTAGTATAGAAGAGCAGATGAATTAAATTGAGTAATAGTTTGAAAAAGCTGCACATTTCAAACTTAACTGACCAAATCAATTCACTGAGTTAACTCTTTGAGTGGATTCACTCAGGACAAAAGCTTATATAAGCATAGATGTGTGACATCTATGCTTATATAAGCAATCGTAAAAAAAATCAAGAAAAATATAGTACAGCAAAAAAATCATTCAATATGAATAGATAAATAACTGTGACCAAGTGAATAAATCATTTTTCTATGAAAAAATTCGCTTTCGACAAATTTTATTCAAACATTGTAAGAGAAGGCATTGATTTTGCGATCTCAATTAGTTTGAAAACTGAAAACATTTTAATTTATACATGGCTAAAAAAAAGGTAAAAAGAACAACAAATAAAGTAGGGCGTAAGCTTAAGACGTAATCCGTACACGCATAAATTTGAATTCATAATTCAAGTCAATTTCGTCCGGCGGCGAGGGAAAACTTTTAATCGCTGCACCGACCGCTTAATATTTAGTTAAGTAAATTTATGCGGGGATTTCGGGGGTCCCGGAACCCATTTAGGGGGGCGGATCAATGCAAAGGGTTGCTACGCCAAACAGATATGCAGTTGGCAGCCTGCGTAATACACGAAATACAGTGTCGCGTTTATCGGCTTACGGCATAATCCCAAACGGAAGTGTGTTTGTATTTGTGTTTGCGTTTGAGTTTCCTACGTGTAAACACACTACAAAATAAATACATTACGCGGAAAAACCGCACAATCAAAAAAAAGAAACGGAAGAGCTTTTTTTTGATACATATGATGGGTTGCGAGGGTTGAGCGTGCGCGCACTCGTCGAATGTTTCCAGGGAATATTTCAAAAAAGGGGTTGATGAACTCACCCCCGAAATAAGGGATCGGATAAATGTAGCACACTTGATGTATTATCCCCCTGCACAGAAACGCTCTGCCCTAATATTTCTGGAACGTTCATCCCCTAACGCGGGATGCTTTTTTTTTGTTATTATTTTCAGTTTGGGGATATTCCTGCGCTTTATTTTATGTATGCTTAAATTACATCAATTATTTAGCTTTTAGGGATATTTCGTTACAAGCATACACAATATTTATAAAAAAATATATATATAAAATTACAGGCTGAAAGACCTCCGGTCGATAGCCGATTCATCATCTACAGAATATAATTCTAATTTTTGTATATTATTGTACATACATATACACATTTGAATAAAGATGGTTAGTTAGTTATAAAATTACAGTAGACTTTATGAAAACAAATTCAAAGATGATAAAATTTGCAAAAAATAATAATAAAGAAATGGACTTGCAAGTAACGAATGGAGTAAAAGCTCATACCTTTTACTCCATTCGTTACTTGCAAACCCATTTTTGATTTAAAAGTATGTGTGAGACGAACTAAAATATTTCAAAATTAAATACCATTTGTACCCTAAATAGTATTTAATTTTGAAATATCTTAAAAGGATAGGTATATCCTGTGAGGTAACAAATTAAATTAAAATTATTTTTTCGTAAGAGCAGGCACAAAGATCTTTAGGTCGACGTGCCATGACAGCCTCACAAGTCAAAATAATAATAATAATGTGTGAGCGTGGACGGGGTGTGGGAGTTGTAATGCAAGTGATAAAACAAAGGCCAGGAAAGAGTAGCTAAGGATAGGGGTGTGAAGACAGAGGATTCATTTAAGAAATTATTGTTGATTTGAGTGAAATAATTATAACTGTGAATGGTAGATGTTAATGCCAATACAGGTTATTTATATAATAATAAAAATACAACAATAGAGGAATAGAAAATAATTCATCACAAGAATAGTGAATACTTCTTCACTCTAGATCTAGCCAGTGAAAAAATGAATAAATTTAAATATTGTATCTATCCATATTTTTTTTAATTTTTTTTCGGTGTATACTACACACACATTTAAATTTATTCATTTTTTTACTGGCTAGATCTAGATTTCTTCGCATTTCCTACTACCATGAAGCGTTTGAATGTACGGGCATATTCAAATTATATTTGAAGCGCTATAGCTGGTACTACATGCCTGTTACGGTTCAAAAAATGCTTATGCATGGGAGTGAAATTGTAAGAACAGCTATAATACATATTGGCCAATTAACTGAGGAAGTACAGGAAGCCCGCAACAAAGATTGCAAAAATAACACAAGAAATTTTTCAAGAAAGCAAACAATGGAATATTTAGTACACTTGACGGCTTCGCATTTCCTACTACCATGTCATTTTTTACATTTGGTAAAATTAATTACATGTTGACATCTCTACATAGGTTCAAAAAATCGTAGGCATCACCCCTTAAGATGTATTGTAAGGTGTTAAGTCTTGCCCTAATTTTGAAATACGTATTTTCTCTGGACAAAAGTGAATTATGTTACTGAATCTTTTTACAGATCTCTGGACAAAAGTTCGAATTGTCTAATAAATTATCGTTGGAATTTGTTTTTTTTTACTTTCCCCGGACCGATGTCCAAGGGATCGTAAAAATATTCGAATCGCCAATTTCAACAAATATGCACGTTTTGAGGTCGTTTTTGAGGTTCCATCAAGTTTTGTATGAAAATTGTATCAAGCCATTGTAGGGTAAGAAATAACAAACACAACAAATTCATATTTCTAATTACTGATTCACCGGGAAAAGTACCATGATGGACAGATCACCATTTTTTTATTTACTATCGTCAATTTGATTGTCAAGTAGTTAATAATGTGTGATTTAGCAATGACTAATATTGCTAGGTCAATGAAATAATCGAAAATGGACCTTTCGGGAGGTTGCCCAAATGTTTTCAAAATCAACGATCCATCGCAATATTTAGCCATTGAAGGAGTTAGGACAATTGTAGAGATTTTTTTCTAAGTTAAAAAAAGTCATTTAATATTGTGTGACTTAGCATTGACTAATATTCCTAGGTCAATGAAATAATTGAAAATGGACCTTTCGGGAGGTTGCCCAAATGTTTTAAAAATCAACGATCCATGGCAATATTTAGCTATTGAAGGAGTTAGGACAATTGTAGAGATTTTTTTCTAAGTTAAAAAAAGTCATTTAATAATGTGTGACTTAGCATTGACTAATATTGCTAGGTCAATGAAATAATCGAAAATGAACCTTTCGGGAGGTTGCCCAAATGTTTTAAAAATCAACGATCCATCGCAATATTTAGCCATTGAAGGAGTTAGGACAATTGTAGAGATTTTTTTTCCAAGTAAAAAAAAGTCATTTAATATTGTGTGACTTAGCATTGACTAATATTGCTAGGTCAATGAAATAATTGAAAATGGACCTTTCGGGAGGTTGCACAAATGTTATCAAAATCAATGATTCATCGCAATATTACATATTGGAGGCAGTCCGCTTCTGAATTGTAAGTCAGAAGACGAGGTCACCACTGCCATGGATGATCGATTTATAGCATTGCGAACCAGACGTCAAATGACAATTCAAACAAGAAAGTTTGTGGAACCAATATAAGTAAACGTTTGGTAAGAAGAAGAATTAAAGAAGTTGGTTTAAGATCATATATGCCAAAAAAGTCCCAACACTTCAAAGATGACATCGAGTAGCGCGAATAGATCTCGCTCGAGAATACCACCATTGGAATTATGACCAATGGGGTCATGTTTTGTTTACGGATGAGAGCTACTTTAGCGTAAATTCAAATTACGGTACTCTACTTAAATTTAGTATTTGACGACTGGGTATTTACCCCGGAAATAGTTGTATCAATGGATCAATTTGTTTAAGGCCCAATTTTACAATCCGCAAATGATTTTATTTACGTTGATAAAATAAAAGTTGATGTCTAAGATTCTCTCCATTTGATTATCAATAAGACAGTGCTGCCAACCAAATGAAAAAATCAAGAGTAATGTTACTCGAGGTTTGTAAAATTAGGCCTAAGTAGTTCAATTTTTGCAGTGGTTACAGAAAACATTATTTTTTACTATTTTTTATTAAAAGTATTTTCCTTTTTAATTATGTAGTTTTAGTAAGACACAAGAGCGATCTGAGACAGGATTCCTCACGGGGCAAGCGTCCCTTCTTCAGAGACAAATTACAATTCCGAAAGCTTGGTTCATACAATAAAAGTTTGTGAGAAATTTAATTCCTACCGTGAGGAGTGTCCTCTCTCCGATCGGCCTTGTGTTTAACGTTTGACGACCGTTACTTCTTGCTGTAGTTTTAGTAAGAATTTTGTTTTCAGTTTTTATATATATATGTATACATATATATATATATATATATATATATATATATATATATATATAATTATATATATAATAGATACAGAACTTTTCAGGGATAATTATATATATATATATATAATTGTGTGTGTGTGTGTTTGAAAAGAGGAAGAAGCAACTTTGCTTTACGAGATTTACTTTAATCCTCTCGTTCAGTTTTTAGTTGTATCAATTTCATGTCGACGCTCCCGACTCACGGCTAATTCAATTTATATGAAATGTTTCGATTGTTTGCAATTTTATCCGGGGAACTACTCCAATTAAAATAAACTACAAAACTAATTACGAACTACAGTTGAAAACAGGGACGCTTTCAGCATTTTAATCGAGGAAATTAGATACAGAACTTTTCAGGGGAACAATATTGGAGGGATTAATTAAATTGTGTTATTATTATTGTTATATTTATAAATGAAATTCATTTTATGTTTTCCAAAACTAATTTGTTCTCATAAAACTTCTGTCAGTAATCCTCGTTACTGCAATATCCGCGCGTGTGGAATTGATTCAGAATCCGCATGGTTTATCCACACGGGATTTTTTATATCATCATCTTCATCACTTGTAGCACTTGCTCGGTCCTCGGGTAGGGGGGGAAGGCAAGATTAAAACTCAATATTTTAAAATTCTGTTCTCGCTATCGCATTCTACATATTTTAAAACCTAAGAATATAAATTATCAATTAAATTAGACCTATAAATGTTCCGCAATTAATTCGTAAAGTTCGATCATTTTTAAAACTACATTTTTATTAAAAATCGGCTTTCAATAAAATATTTTTATTGTAGTTACATTTAAATTCAATGAGCCTGATTTTTTTAATGTAGACAAAAAACTAAATTTGCATCTTAAGGGTGACTTTATTGACACCAAATTAAATAATAAACTAATTTCATAAATGTTTTAAATTTACAAGTAAAATAAATTGAGCTTACTAAAGAGGTAAAAAACATTTATAACAATTTATAGGTCTAATTAAATTGGTAATTTAGATTCTTAGGTTTTTTTTATTATCTCTTATAGTGATAATAGAATATTGAAATATGAAGTTTTAATTTTGCCTTCCTTCACTACCCGATGACCGGCGAGAAATAATTTTATAGCACTGTGCAGTGTATAAACTGAGAAATAAATAACAATAATAGTTTATATTCTCAACAGACTATAATTTAATTACAGAGAAAATATCAAGTTAATAATATCTCAGAATATTATTGATTTATTAAGCTATTAAGAAAATTTATATTTTTGCTACAAAATCCCTCAACGTAATACCTTTTTTTTCTGGCGTGAAAGCTTTAAGCTTAAATTAACGAGGAATTAATCTCCATTAAATCTACCATTAAGCTGATCCGATAATGGCGTCGATAAGAAAATGAAGCAATTTAAATGAAACAAAAATACACCGATTTTTTCCCCTGGCCCGGAGAGGACCGTTCCGAAGGGGCGCTGAACAAAAAGGGCATTATTCCGAAATGGCAGTCACGCTCCGGGAAATCCTTCCGAGTCCTCTGGTGTATCTCTAATCCGACGCCATTATCTCTATTAGTCGGGAGGTTTTCATTACTACACACAAGCGCGACGACCGTGATCCAGAATTTCTAAATAGACCGTGGAGCGCTGACCCTGAGACTTTCAGGGGGGTTGTGCGGGGGTATCTAAGGTTAAAGGGTAAATCGCACGGAATGATGGCCTTCGGAGCGCGGAGAAAATTGGATTGTAAAGTGCGAAGGACGGGCCGTGATATCATTTTCCGGGGCGTTTTATCCGTTGGAATCACAACTTCTTCACACGTCCACGGGGGTATAAGAGATTTTACGCTTTTGCGTAAATCAGTGTGAAATATTCAGTGCGATTATTTATTTATTGATATGTACTCAATATATCATATTTATCAAAAAAAAAAACATTTATAAAGTTCTGATAAACATGATATATAACTACATATCAATAAATAAATAATCGCACTCAACATTTTTTTTTAATTTTAAGGCTTTATGTGTAGAAAATCCTTAAATACGAGGATTGTATGATAAGTACGCAAGAAAACGCTTTTTTCATTTATTTATTCCTCAATATGGTTTCCTTTCAGCTCTACACAATTACTCCAGCAATAATCTAACTTTTTGAAAACATACAAAAAAATATGATGATTATATTGTATACCTTTTTCTCATTTATCACTTGGTAAAACATGATGATTATAATCGAATTCCGCAAAATATGCCTCTGTTTCGGCGATTAATGAAATGTTCAGCCACCATTCATCTAGCGTATGGATAACTAGTGATGGAAATTAGGCAACAGATGGCGCTTGCGTTTTCTTTAATTTATGATGATTACCTCGTTTGGCCAGAATCACTTCCTACCGAGCCATCTTTTCATGTTTGGAAACAAAAACAAATCGCATGAGGCCAAATCTTGAGAATAAGGTGGGTGAGGCATCAATTCCTAGCATAACTCGATCAATGGGTCGTTTTTTGATCAATCTGTCCAAGAGATAAGCCTCGTGATTGTCCTTCCTTTAATGTCGGTGAAGATGATGCCTTACGAATCCCAAAAAAACTGTCATGACCGGCTGATGGAACCGTTTACGCCTTCTTTGTAGCAGCTTTATCTTGTAAAATCCAATTTTGACTGTTTAGCTATCTCTCTGACCTTTACCCAACGTTCTGATAACTCGATGCAACTAATTAAATGTGAGTTTCGTGAAGATTTGAAAGATATATGAAAACACTTTGTACACTTTTCTTCACTTATTTATTTATTAACAGATGTACATTTCGATCACCATGTGATCATTATCAATGTTTTACAAAAAATTGTAAAACATTGATAATGTTGGTGATCGAAATGTACATCTGTTAATAAATAAATAAGTGAAGAAAAGTGTACAAAGTGTTTTCATAGATCGATACAATTAATTACCAAAACGTACAACAACGCTGAATCTAGTCCCTTTTAAATTAAAAATAAAACAACATTTATTAACAACTCAATAGATAGGAATACAGGGAAAAAAGGAAGCTGTCTAAAACCAAACACGTATCCTTAAATACCGCTAGCCCGCGATCGGAGATCACTCAGGTATCACGAGGCGAGGACTGAGGAATGGCAAACGTGACGATAGCTAGAGAAAAATAAAATAATATCAACAAAATAAGATATAAACTATATCATTGATTTTATTTAACAACCATATCCTTTGGAGTCACTTCATTCGGGAGACCTGAGTGCTCTTCATCAAAAACAGATGTTCTGCAACGCTTGAATTCATTAAACCAACATATGATGGTAGTCCTTATAAACGGCATGCAACTTCACTTTGATTTCCTCACACGCCTTCTCTTCCAAAAAAAATCGATAATGCTCTTTCTTCATAATTGCAAATAAACATGAACTTGATGACTTTCTACAGCTTGCAAAAAAAAAAACTACTCGATAAACGATGGCATATACATTTTGCGCCAGTGGTGCCATCGTTCGGTAAACACGGATACTTATCATACAGCCCTCGTAGTACGAATTTACAACATGTTGACAGTTTAACAATCGACGATATAAGAGATATGCTTTTCCTATTTTTATTTAAAAAAAGATATAATTCATTGATGATTGGACTTGAACTCAGTCAGTTTTGACACTAAGCTTTTGACACATCAATCAAAATGCACACTTAAGGCGCATTTAAAGGTGAAAACATGATGTTAGATGTAATTTATTTAAATAACTGCGGCCAAGTGAATAAATCATTTTTTTATAGATTGAAAATCTTTATTAATATTAATATTTATTTATAAATACAATCATTTACACTTTGTTAGACCTCAGAAAATGGCTATCGACCGTCGGTCTTTCTGCCTCATTTTTCTATTATTAAGAAAAAAATATTTGCATTCTCCAAAATACAATCATTTACACATTGTTAGACCTCAGAAAATGGCTATCGACCGTCGATCTTTCTGCCTCATTTTTCTATTATTAAGAAAAAAATATTTGCATTCTGCTAATTATAATTTTGTGATGAGCTTTTTGTTTGTATATAATTAGAGTACTCAAATTATATACAAATCCAAGGGTTCTTCACAAAATTATAATGAGCAAAAAGCAAATAACTTCTTCCTTTTCCTAAAAACCTTGCCTTAATAATACCATTAAATTTGCAAATATATTTTGATTTTAAAATAGTATATACATGGATGTTTTTTTATCAGTATACATTTCTCCTATATATACCTGCAAAAATGCGAGTCAAACGCATTGAACCGATTAATGTGTGTATGTTTAGTTGATTATTTGGTATATGTATGTTCAGTTGCGTGTTATAGGCAACCAAACATACATACATCAATGCGTTTGACTCGCCTATTTTGCAGGTATACATAGGGGAAATGTATACTGATAAGAAAAGCTCTCTGTATATCCAGATCTAAAAAAAGGGAGTACATTTTTAATTTATACACCAAGTGAAATCCGATACTTGACAAAAGAAGAACACAAAGAAAGCCATTTAAAACGCGCGGGCGTTCCTCCACATCGCGATCAATGATGTTTTCACGCCAATTTTCAATTTTGCCTTGTTGCCATGCCCACGGCCAACTCGGATGGCATCTTGATTTATACAAAATACGCGGCCACACTTTTTGGTGTTTACGGGAGGGAGGAGCGTTTAATTAGCGCGTGATTCGGTATTAATTAAAAACAAATTTCACGTTTCGCAACGCCGCGACGCGTAACGCAAGAAAGAAATAAAACCTTGTTGAGTAATGCAATTGAGATTTTTCATTTTAATTAATTGATATTCATTGGTGTACTTTTCAATTTTTTACATAACAAATCGTGGAATATTAATTTATTTGTCACAGGTTCTGAGAAACAATCATATATATATATATATATATACAGAGAGGTTTTTATATCAGTATACATTTCCCCTATGTATACCTGCAAAAAACGCGAATCAATTGCATTGAATCAATTAATGTGTGTATGTTTAGTTGCCTATTTGGCATGTGTGTGTTCAGTTGCGTGTTATAGGCAACTAAACACGCATACACTAATGCATTTGACTCGCGTATTTTGCAGGTATACATAGGGGAAATGTATACTGATAAAAAAAACCTTTCTGTATATAAATTTGCTATAAATTTGATCAATTTTCATTGTTTTTCTCGCAAACTAAACATAAAAATATTTTTTAATTCATGTGATGAAATTCCTGCTTATTTTAAGATTACTTTAATGTATAATACAATATTGTTCATTGATTACAACAGCAATCTAACTCGAATTAGTGATTGCCAATATTTATATAGCTACCTCTGTCGTCTAAACCGCAGCCTTAAATAACAGAAATCTTCGATACATTATAATTTCGCTGTGGCAATTGTTTTGTTTATTTTTATGCAATTAATGGTTAAAATTTGGCCGGTGAAGTTTCGTGCACGCCAAGCCCCAAAAATTAAATTAAATTATTTACTTTTGTGAAATTTAAATATGTATATTCTTAAGGGGAAATCCCGAACGCGCGTGACTTCAAAATTGCATAAAAATATGTACACCCGGTGTTGCATATCAATAAAATATTGAATCATGCAAAAAATTTTGATCCGAGAAAAATGCAATGTAAAAAAAAAACAGAAAAAAAAAGTTGCTTAATATACGCGTTTCGGAATCTATCCCTCGTCAGTACAGCTCTGCTTACATTATTAAATAATCAAACGGAATTAAATTATTCAGAAATACACTACTACTAAATTCACCCCTTTATTAAATTTATTTAACTTACTTCCAAGATAAAATTATATTTTGAAACTGTGTATTATTTATTTAAATCATCTTGACTTAATTCGCTTATAACTATTAACTTCAATAATGCGCATTAATACTAAAACAACATCAATTACTGTGATATCAATGTAACATTTTAAAATCAATTTTTCTTTTTGCAGCATGCATTATGTTAAGCGTAAATCCCATACAATTTCTGGTACATCCGTATTGTTTCAAATTTAATTTTATTTAAATAACTGTGACCAAGTGAATATATTATTTTTTATTCATTTTAAAGACGCCTTTAAGTGATTATTTTTTTGCTCTCTGAATGTACTTGCCTTAAATTAAATAATTTTAATTAAATATAAATGCGCGCATTTTCTTCCATAAACACTGACGACTTATTATAAATTCCCTTTGTACATCGAAGCGTTTAATGCTCGTCTTTCGAGCACAATAATTGGGTTCCTCGTGCTTCTTTTACATTACGCGTACAAACAGCGATAATGGACACGACGGTCTCGCTTATGTAATTCATAATATTTATATTTTACATTCAACTGATATAAAATTAAATGATTTTTCTTACTTTCGGAATTTCATAACGAAATTATATTAATTATATTAAATAATTACACAATATTAAGTTTTAACTCGATTTGCTGAATATGAAGTAGTGTTGTGCAAAATCGGGTGAATTTAATAGTAGTGTATTTCTGAATAAAAAAAATTAAGTAGTTAAAGTAAATAAATTACAATAAATTGGAGTTTATTAACTTCCCAATATTAATATTCGAAATAACCTTAACTTCAATTAGTATTCATACATTTTCAATGGTAAAATAAGTTATTATAAAATGTAAACTTTATTTTAATTATTTATTTAAGCTTCAGACAATTTTGTTAGTGATTTTACATAAAATGTAACTCTACGAGAATTTCATTTAAAACAATTGCATAATAGGCCATGATAGAACGAACTTTGAAAAGTTTGTACGTACGTACGTAGACATGCACACACACTCAGAAACATTCATACACACACGTCGTTCCCCTCCCAACAAATAGTTTCATTCAACTCCTGACAACAATAAATACGGCCATTGTTTGTCTTCAGTTCACCGTGTCCCAAGATAACACCTTCCAACTAAGACCTGAATTAAACTGCGTCAACAGACGACACATTGCTAAATATTATAAATACGTCCACTTAAAATAGCCAAACTAATATTTCACCGAGTCACGCCGGGATGCCTGGGGTCGCGCTTAATTACGATTATTTCACACGGTGTTAATATTCGCTGTTGGCATTTTTAGAACTGGATTTTAAATTAGAAATTATATCTAATGAACCAGGAGGAATAAAATAAATTTTCTTTAAATTAAAATAATATCAAAAAAAAACAAACAAACATAATCAATGTTTGTTATGTTATTGTAAACTTAATTGTTGTACTCGCCATATAAAATAATTTTGTAAATATTGTAAACCCTGTCAATGGCCTATGTCTGTTGGGTTTGTATAAATAAATACATAAATATTGTTATATATATCATAATTTTAAATAAATCTTTGTGCTTAGTGCATAACATACATCAATGATATTTCTACTAATATATGTTAATATTACCAATTTTATTTACATCCTATTATCTCTTGAGAAAATCATTCCATCAGTTACTTCACCGTAATCCCCATTCCTTCTGAAATGTACAAATTTCGGAATTCCAACAGGCACCAGTTCACAATGGGAAGGAACTTTTCCTCCGAGCACTCGCTCGCCCTTTCGTTTCCCCGAGTTATTTAGTGCGCATCAAATTCGGATGTTTGTTGTACTGCGAAGGGTTTTAATTGAGTTATTGCTTGTTGCGATTCGGGCCTACCGAAAACGGGGAGGGGGCCACGAAACTTTTGCATTAACTCGAGTGTCTTGGGGTCATTCCGCAAATTGCATGTTTTATCAGATAGACGGGCTTTTATTGAATGTTATTGTTTTCAATACCCATAACTTTGAATTAGGTACATTTGCAGCCTAAGCGGGGGGTGGAAAAGAATGAGCGCGAGGGATGGTAATAAAGTATGTTTCACAAAGCAAAAATGTTTCCATATTTCTAGCGTATCTATAAAAAGCCTATAATGGTATTCACAATATATTAAAGACGACGCAAGCGCCACCTTTTGGCTAATTTCAAGTGGCATCGTCAACGATTTGGGTCTACAAAGTAGACGACCGAGAATCATTGTTTCGTCCACTAAAGGAAGGCGAACTTGTCCTGTTTAAGCAAACGAGGAAAACGAAATATAATATAAATAAAATATAATGGTATGATTTAGTTATATTGTTTTTTATTAAATACAATCCACTATTTATATCACATTTTATTTGTCTTGTCTTTTTTTAAGTCTATTTTTTTATAATTACTTGTCTCTGAAATTTTCTGATTGACTCTTCTTAAGTTCAATTAATTCGTACCCATATAAAAAAAAACACATTAATTCTTATAAATTCCTTAAACTTTTTAAAATTTCAATGTTATAACTGTTTTGTTGTTTGTTGTTGTAAATAGTCCAATTTAACGATTAAGAGAATAAAAGCACAAAGTGCAATTGGAAAGGACAATTCTATTATCGTAGGAGATAATCCGGTCGGCCTCAATTGGTAAACGAGAAGTTTTCCAATATTCAGTGCAGTGCCGCAATCCAATAATGGTATCGATTATATCGGACTAAAACACATGCTCTATGGAGTCGCAGGTATTTGAAGAACTTCCTTTATGCGAGGACCGCGAGTTCACAACACCGAAAGGGTGGGTGGATGATATTTGATCCGCTCACGACAATTCTAGCGGTCTTTTTATTACATCCTTTGCTTTCATTCTTTTTCGCTTGTTTTTATTAAGAAGAAATAAAACTGTTAACCTAATAAATAAATCAGAAATAGAGTTAAGTAATTATTACATAATACGATATATGAATAACCCAGAGTGTGCTTTTTTACTTTCCCCGGACTCTTGTCGAAGGGAAAGTATTGTGATCGTAAAAAAATCGAATCGCTATTTTCAACGGTTTTGAGGACACCTGAGTCTATTACATGGAGTTTTGAAAAATGAGTGTTTCCGCGATTGCGCGAAAACGACTAAATGGACTGAATCTAAGCTTTTTGTAACAATGAAAAAATCTGAATAGTTTTTAGTCACAATAAAAAACTCATTGAGTGCAATTTCACTCTTAGCGTTTTTTATTTTAGACAATTGTTAAGGAAATATTGATCACATCGAAGAATGTTTCAAATAAAAGTTGTATATCTTGATGAAATAAATGTTTGAGTATGGAACGGAGGATTCATTCACTTGGCCACAGTTATTTAAATAAAATTAAATAAACATAAACTTACTTTACGTACCTTCGTAACGTAAGTCAAAATGTCATATAATTAAATGTGGAAATAATTTATTAATTATTTTCAAAACATTTTTTATTTAAAATGATTTGAAAATTGTAATAAATTATTTATACATTTAGATCTGTGACATTGAATTTTTCTCGGATCAAATATTATTGCTGATGCAAAATGTTAAACAAATAAATAAATAAATCTTTATTGCTTATTACTATATTATTATTGCCATAATAAAAAAATATATAAATATAAAAAATATATGTAAGTTTAAAAAAAAGTTAATAATAAAATTCAATAAAATAATCTAATCTATTACTAGATAAGGTCTGTAGTCAGGAGGTTGGATAAATTATCCTAATAATAAATAAATATATAAAATCTTTTGGTAACTAATTTTACAGAATCATTTAAAATTTGTAGAATGAACACGACATATTAAAATAGTAAATAAAACAAAACAAGACAATTTAAAATTTGTATATGGGACAGAACAATGGAAAAATATAAATTAAACATAAAATTATAATTAATCGTAAAATTTGTAAATAAAAAAAAACATAATAACTCGGTATACATAGCTCAGGTCACCATTCCAAATTAAAATAATCACTGTAAGTGTATAGTGCTTCAGCAATCAGTCTTGTTTTTATCACTTGTTTAAATTTATTTATAGGCAGGTTTTGTACAAGTTGAGGCAATTTGTTGTACATTTGTATCCATAGCTGTTGGTAGTTTTCTGTATCCGTATCCTTGGTATTGTTTTATATCTACGTCATTGCGCGTTAATATAAAACAGTTACATATTCGACGGGGACTTTTGACTTAGACTGTTAACGACCATCACATTTTATCCGTATATTTTGACAAGCACGAAAATACAAAATCTAGGCGGAAAGACCACTGGTCGATAGCCAATTCGCAAATACTTACAGCATGCATTTTATGTTATATGTAGGTGTTGTATTACGTATATATATATATATATATATATATATATATATATACAGAGAGCTTTTTTAACAGTATACATTTCCCCTATGTATACCTGCAAAATACACGAGTCAAACGCATTGATGTATGTATGTTTAGTTGCCTATAACACGCAATTGAACACACATATGCCAAATAAGCAACTAAAAATACACACATTGCGTTTGACTCGCGTTTTTGCAGATATACACTTGCCCTAATGTATACTGACAAAAAACCTCTCTGTATATATATAACAGTTGAGGGATTGGTGACTGTAATATTGATAACAACGATAATGACAGTCATCAGTCATTCGACTGATTATCAATTTGATAATGACCTGTTGGCGACGTCAAAATTGTAGAAACAAGTAAAAACTTCAGTTATTTAAACAAAGTCAAAATATGTTCATTATTGTGTATTTACTATGACTTTATAGTTTTCTTATTATAATATCAACCCTATTAGAATCATAAAACCGATAACGTCCTTCGCATTTCATACAAGTTTCGCTATTAAACTTATAATTAAACGATCCTTTTCTATGTGAAAGTTACTCGGCGCTAAAAGCGGGATTTCTAAAAAGCCGAGGCGGTCGGGGACCCTCGAGAGGGGGCAGGCGCGTGCCTTTTACCCTCTTTTCATTCCACCGTAGTAATTTATTATAATATTATACAGGGCCGGATTATGTACAGCGGTGTACACGCCAGGTGTGGGCACGGCCAGAAAAGCCGAGATTAAATTCCACACGCACCAAATGTAATCGTTGCACTGTAATTACCACGGTAGGCCATTCTTAATTTTAACTGTGTGATTATAAATAATTGTTCGATTAAAAAAAAGTAACAGTCAAATGGTTAATGGTTTAAAATATTAAGTATGTTGAGGAATTTTGATTTAATAATCTCGGGAGGAAATGGAAATACAAAAAGCAAAAATAAGTAAAATATTTCTTGAATGACTTTCTCATTTATCTATATTAAATAAAAATGATTTGAAAATAATTAACAAATTATTTCCACATTTAGCTCTGTGACTATTGACTTACCTACGTAAGTACGTTAAACAAATGCACATTAAAACAACTACTTCCCGGGCAAATACCCACGCCGGACATTGAATTACATGATGTACACCTGCTGTTGCACATCAATAAAATATTGTATAATGCAACAAATTTTGATCCGAGAAAAGTGAATGAATACTGTTTTCTATTTATTCTCATTTATCACTTGGTGAAACATATTGAACTGTTATTGATGAAGGTTTTTAAAATTAAATTACACTTGGTTTGTTTCACAATTTGTGTAATTTAATTTTCACAAATTGTGAAACAAACCAAGTGTAATTTAATTTTAAAAACCTTCATCAATAATAAGCAAAATAAGCTCATAGGTTTTGTTTCAGAGATATTTTGGACAATAGTAATTTATAAAATTAATAGGGTTATATTTGTAGCTCCGATTTTCATTTGTTTCGGAGATATTTTGAAAAATAGCAATTTATAAAATTAATAGGGTTGATTTGTATTATTCGTCATTATACACGTTAGAAACGACGCTATTTTATATATATTTTAGAGTACAATTAAGTAACCATAAAATGCAAATATTCATGTATTCACCGATTTGTACTTTTTCCACAACTCCCGTAAATAAGGCCTTATTGCCTTAATGCTGATATTGTTTTCTGTTTGATAATCTTATCCTCCATCTATCAAGAATGTTTTCAGCACTAATAAGATTAAAACGAGTCTTAGTATATTGCCACAGATTTTATTTTTATCCAATAAGATTATTTCACTTAAAATCCCTTCTGCGAGGGTAAATTATTTAAATACTGTGTAAATATGCAAATAAATAAAATGTATCTCTAGAAATAAACATAACAACAATAAAAACGTGTGTTGTGTTAAATTTTTACTGAACCAACAATTAATCAATTATGGGTTTTATAATAGGCCCTGGTTGGAACCATTACAAATTATAGATTCTTTACTAATACAGTTGTATTGTTATTGATAATGGATCCGAAATGTACATTTAGTGTCTAATAAAACTGTGAAGTAAAGTTAATACAATGGTCTATATTTTTTTCGTAAGGTAAACTAAGAATTTAATATTTTGGGTATTTTAAATAATTATTTTTTGATAAAGAAAATAAAAGTTGCGATGAAACTTTTTATCAAATCATCTTGCTCTTCAAGCAATACATCTAAAACTACAAATAATGTTGTATTTCAACTTTGACCTTCAGACATAATTCGAGAGGATTAATTCGCAATTTCTGTTAAATATTACAGGCATTTTTGTTGAATTGCATTTTCACGCCAACTCGTATATATTCTAATTCATGCTTAATTAGTCGGCGAGAGGGAAACGGAACGAAATAAAACGCATAGCCCCGCGCGCGCCCTCTCCCAAAAGAACATCTCAAGTATAATGAGCGGGCATGAAAGAGCCACCGAGCGAGCTAGCGAGCGAACGTTGGAGCTTTGCATAAAAGCTCCCCAGCAGAACTCGGAAGCGGACCGCCGCTCCCGCCATCCCGATTGTTGTTTTGTTTACACTCGCGTCTGCTCTATTATTCCTTAGTTGCTTTTTATGCCAGAGGCATTGAATGCCCGAGGAAAGTTCCCGAAACGAGATAAAAAGGAGCTGCATCGTAATTTATAGCGGCGATTTATATTGCACTCTTTTTGGGGGGAGGGAGGGAGAGCGGTCTGCGATCGGAACGACCGAAAAGGGTGGATGCCGGCCGGGGGCTCTTGTTTTCCGGAATGTACGGACGGATAAAGGAATGGAAGTATAGATGGCTGGCGGACGGAATGTATGGAAGGAGAAAGAAAAATAATGTATAAATGGGGGGAAAAGAGCGTCAGTGGATTTATTTTCGGCTCAGTTTCATATAATAAAATTGATTTAAACGAATATATTTTTTTTACTTATTCTAGTCGGGGATGGCCTCTTCGTGGGGTTGAAAATTAGACAGACAATTTCAACAAGAATTTCAAATAACGTAACGTAACTTTAATCTTCTAATCATTCTCCATGATTTTTTTTAACCTGAACATAGCTCCCTTAAAATCTCATAAGTCTAGCCAACGTAAAATACAATTACTTTCCTCAGCGTTAGATGGCGCTCGCAGGCAGGTAATTCAAAATTAGCGCCTACATTATTATTGCATTTCTTAAATCTTATACAGAAGTTGTAAGGATTAATAAAAGACCTTCCACTTCTGAACAGAGTTAACATTATTTTCTTTTAACTTCAAAATTTACTTTCAATTTAAAAAAAAAATCAAAACTATTAAATCTTATACAGAAGTTGTAAGGATTTATGTAAGACTTTCCACTTCTAAACATAATTAACATTATTTTTTTTTTTAACTTGAAAATTTGCTTTCAATTTAAAAAACTATTTGCTTACAGCATTATTTATTTGATGTACATTTTAAGACACAAAGAAAAGAAAGTTTTCGTTTATTTCTATTTTATTAAAAATACTTTTCGCAAGCTCAAAAGCATATTCAGATGCTTATTATAGTAGTAAAATATTGCAACTTTCATCTATTTCTTTGACATCTGTTTTTTTTTTGTTTTTCCTAAAACCATCTCCTAGTTACATCAATCAAACCCCAAAACGGACAGTTTATCTAATCTCGAATGTACATCACCGAATCCCTTATATATATATGTATATACTATATATATATATTTTTTTATGAAACTAGTAGCATAGTTGTGCCAGCTACAACGGTCCATCGAGTTAAACACGAAACACTCGATCGGATCCCGTGGAATCTCGGAGTGTTCGATTGCATTCTGGAAGCGTGTCCATGGAAACCCCCGATTCCGTTCGAGCGTCATCTGTTCTATCCCTGAATCCCGAATCCTGGAGGTGCTTTGTCATTCCAGCCAACGGGCTTTATTTCCCTTTCGGTTGGCCGTGGGGGGGAAGGAGGGGTGCCGGACGCGTAAATACGCACATTCCCCGTTTTCGACGACGTGTCCTGTTTGTCCACTTAAATTATACACGTTCAGTGAATTATATGTTTGCTCAAATTATTTATGTTGGTTGTTTAACTGTTAATTAATTTTATCTGTGCGGAATTTCGCTTGCGCTCGGTTTACGTACGGGATTTTAAGGATCTTTTGATGTTGATTAATTTGGAATAGTATTTGTAAACAGAAGGAGGAGTTAGGCAGCTTAATTGACCACCTAGTAGTTTCTCATTTACGATTTTAGTTAAATAATATCTCTGGATGTAACTTTTTTCTTAAATAAATAAATAGCCAAACAAAGAAGAAAAAATAACCATGAATAAAAAGAGTATATTTTTAAATAAAATGGAACCAAGAAAAAGGGACTATTTGTGATTAAACACTTCACTTAAACTCGAAAAACCATTCAGTGAAAAAGGGACTGATCGAATTTATTGAAAATTGCCAGAAATTTTTCTTGTTTAATTTCAGTGTAGAGTATATTTTTATTTAAACCAATTTAGGAACTAAACTAAATAATTAAGGTTACATTTCTTTTTTTTTTTTTCAAAATAATACAACTAAAAAAAATATCTGAAGAAAAATCGCCGTAAATCAATTATTATGGCTAGACCTGAATTCGATTCAAATGATCCTTCTGAGTAAGATCATGGGATACTTAGAAACGGAACGGAAGATGTAACCTTTCCAAATATATGATCCTTGCTTTCAACAGGAATATATCCATGTTGAGAATTCGATTGAGGGGGCTGTTGCTTTGTGAGACTCAATTTTAAACATTTATGAAGTAAAACACAATTTGTTTTTAATAAATTTCTCAACTTGTGGCGGTGTTTTTACAATAAAGTTGTGAAACTTATTAAAAGCTAATTGTGTTTCATTTCATAAATCTATAAAAAAAATCTATAAAACGTTTCGCCATTACAAATTCAAAAATATATATAAATTAAAATGTTTTTCGATCTGTGAATAAACAATAAACACGGAAGATGAACCGTCTTCATAAAATTGCATACATTTATTCATTCTCCCTTCAACTTGCAACATAATAATAAACGTATACACATTTTATTTGTTACAGTCTCATCCCAATTTAATAAAATATTCAGCCAATTCGAGTCCCCGGCCGCTCGAGGAGGGGCAGGAGGAGAACGAGGATGTATATTTGCCGAGTACTTATCTGAATGCATAATTCAGTAGTTTCCGTCGACATAAGACTCTATTATTCATCAAACGGCTCCGATAAAGAAACACAATCGCTTTGATCGATAATTATGCTGCGGAATTACATGGATGCACACGATTTCATTGAAAGCCGTATTGTAATTGCTTACAAGCCGATGGTATTCCTATCTTTAATTTATTAAGTAAAAATAATAAATTTTAATAATATTGTGAGTTCACAAAAAAAAAATTGCGTTATGTTTATGTATATAATTTTTTAATATATTTTGTTTTTAATCGACAGAATTGCCGAATTTAATCCGAAGGGCGCCCATAGATAGTTTAATAGTTACTGTTTGGTGCGGTTTATGGGCCTGAAGCTTCATTGGACCGTACTTCTTCAAAGACGATGATAACCGCTATGTTACAGTCAATAGAGCCAAGTACCGTTTGGTGACCACCGATTTTTTGTTGCCCAAAATGGGAGAATTGGACCTGGTTGACATGTGGTTTCAATAAGACGGTGCCACTTGTTACATTACACGTGATAACATAATCCAATTAATAGGCGTTTGGTGAGCAATTAATCTCACATTTTGGCGCAGTTTATTGGCCACCAGGATCGTGCACATTTCTAAATATTCTTTAATTTTCATAAACCAAACACTTAAAAACAAACACAAACAAAAACTAAAATATAATGGCATTAGGTATATATTCAGGTAAGTGTTATACATTATGATTAAGTAACCAATGTAGATAATGTTCTGATATCAACATTATCTACATTGGTTATTTTGTCTCCATATAACCTCTCTTTGCTTTCTTCATTACTGCCTCTCTCGATATATCCTGGTTTGATAATAAAATCATTACTACCATGTCAACATATGCTGGAAATGAACCAAAGGGAGAAAAAACAAAATTCTTTAAAAAGGAAAATTTCTATAAATTGATACCTTGCTTCAAAAGTATCCTAACTTATAATAATTGTATGGGATATTCTTGATTCTATGATAGGATTTTACCGCACAAAAATCAGGTCTAATAAATATTACTTGCGCATATTTTTCCATTTTATTGACATGGCAGTAGACAATTGTTCGTTATTAGCCAAAAAGAGATACAAAACTGGCAATAGCAGATGCTCTTTGCAAAGATGGATCAACCAGGCAGAACAATGTGGAAAAGCCGTCACGTAAAAAGTATGCCAGTAAAACAAAAAAAAAGGATCAACAAGAAGATATGCGACAGATTGGATGGTCTTGGTCATTTTTCATATTCGCAGGAGAAAGATTGACAAAGATGTAAATACCAGGCCTGCGTGAGAAAAACTTATATAATATGCACAAAATGTCAAATTCCTTTTTTTCTTAAATATCTTAATAAATAAAGATAAAATCTGTTATTTAAGGTTTCATACTGAATAAATTGTGTTTGTGAATAAATCGTGAACAAATTATTTTTCATAAGTTGTATTATCATTTTAATACAAATAAATACGTTTGTGAATCATGCAACTTCACAAACGTATTTATTTGTATTAGTTAAGTCATTTTGACAAATATATTTTTTTAAATATTTTTAACGTTAAAATAGGATTTTGAGGTGAAAAGTTTTTTTTTCACGTTGAGTTTTCATGTAACAATTTTTTTGCTGGAAAATAAAAAAATAATGCGGTAGAGGGTTGATACTCTCTCGAAATTTAATCACAAACATGAGTGGATTGTGAGGAATTTGAAAAAAATGAGATTTTGAGGTGAAAAGTTTTTTTTTTTCAAGTTGAGTTTTCATGTTACAATTTTTTTGCAAAAAAATAAAAAATAATGCGATAGAGGGTTGATATTCTCTCGAAATTTAATCACAAACATGAGTGGATTGTGAGGAATTTGAAATAATAGGATTTTGAGGTGAAAAGTTTTTTTTACGTTGAGTTTTCATGTAACAATTTTTTTGCCAAAAAAATAAATATAATGCGGTAGAGGGTTGACACTCTCTCGAACTTTAATTACAAACATGAGTGAATTGTGAGGAATTTCGTAAGAAGTATTTGTTATTTAATCAGTGATTATTATATTGTAACGAAAGTGAAAGAAGAAGTTAGAAAGATCACTCCAGAATGTTTCACAGAGCGCGCGATGGTAAACGCGGCGTCATCGAAAGTTCCGGAAAGTTCGAGAAACAAGCACGCTATATAAACGCGCGCTAGTGGCGCTACAGTCAGTTAGTCTACGAGTGCTTAACTTCTCGTTATAAATAAATAAATATTGACAGTGTGATGTAAATAAATGTGTAAAATAAACATTGTGTCATTTATTTCCGAGTCTGATTAAACCAGATTTCGTAAAAATATTATACAAAATAAGTTAATTGAATTGTCGTATTACTGTCACATTTCCCTTCACCTAACCAATAAATTAAAAACATGGATTACAAGAATAATCTTGCGCTAACCTAAAACCTAACCTAATAAATTGTATTACAGACAGAAAAAATAATAATTATGGTTTTATAATTATTATTTTCCTTGTGTAATAAAATTTATGGTGTAGTCGCGGATGGCCTCTTCGCGGGGTTTGAAATTAGACTGAGTTTATTGTTTAAAACTTTAATAATCGCTAACAATTTCGCAACAGTCAGCTATCGCGCGATCAGCTAAGGTTGCTGACCCGGTGGGGGTTCTAGCTCGGGGGGCGGCCTGGCTCCAAGAAGATCCGTTTGGAGGAAGACTCGTCCAACGACCAACAAGGAAGAACATCTGCGATTCCGTGTCGACAGGAGTAAAAGAAGTTAGACTTCGGCATCATAAGGATAATCATTTCTATGAAGGGAAGTCTCTCGGCACAAGACCGATTCCCGAATAAGAAATCTGACATTTCAAACTCTGCAAGATACATCCTGCATTTTCACTCAGAAAATGGGGAAAGAAGCTCCATCATAAATTTTCCCATGGCTAAATATTGTAAGAACAGGAAGAATCCGTAAAAAATACAATTTCACATAATATAACGTAACCTTAATCTTCTGATCATTCTCTCTGATTTTTTTAAACCTGAACATAGCTCTCCTAAAATTTCATAAGTCTAGCCAACTTAAAATACATTTCCTTTCCGCGGCGTTAGATGGCGCGCACAGACAGGTAATTCAAAAATAGGTTTTAGGTTAGGGCAAGATTATTCTTATGTTATGTTGTAATCTAGGTTGGCGAGAGAATAAAAATAATGCTCGAATTTACAACTAGCAGGATAATTTGAAAGGAGATGTGTATTTATATTAAAGTAATAATAATAAAGTAATAAAGAACAAAATCCTTACATCGTTATTGATAAAAACTACCTAACTATAATTTTATAAAATAAATAGAAAACAGTATTTACTCACTTGGTCACAGTTATTTAAATTTATTAAATAAAAATGATTTGAAAATAATTAATAAATATATTAAATAAAAAATTATTTGAAAATAATTAATAAATTATTTTCACATTTAGCTCTGTGACTATTGACTTTTCAATTTGTTTTTCAAATCATTTTTTATTTAATATATTTAAATAACTGTGACCAAGAGAATGAATACTCTTTTCTATTTAAATTAATAAATAATTATCACATTTAGCTCTGTGAGTTTTGACTTACGTTACGTAAGTACGTTAAACAAATGCACATTAAAACAACTACTTCCCGGGCAAATACCCACATTGAATTACATAATGTTCACATGCTGTTGTATATGAATAAAATACATTTTTTTTATTTATAAAATAAAAATCAAATTTAAAGAAATGAAAACCGTGTGAATTCATTATTACACTGACACAGCAATAACAATAAAGAATTAAGGTTAATGAAAACACGCCCTATTTAAATAGTAATCTGGTATGCAATAGCAGCAATGCAACTAATTTAATTTTGGTGAAGTTTGAGCAAAGCACCAGACTGACTATATTTGTTTGTGTGTGGGTCTGGTGCATTGTTGCGTTGTGTACATGTGTAAAGTGATTCGAGTTTAATTAATACGGTTATGCGGGACGTAATACATTTACACATTTTCCATTAACATGTTTGCCGAATTAATTTTGTAAATGTCCGAGGGGCAGGTATGTGTATCGTTTCGCTAAAAATTAAATTCGCGTTGTTTGGGGAAAATAAAACAAAAAATCGAAAAACAAACTAAATCGCGAGATATTTATGTATTTTTTTATAGTAGAAACAAATTACATGGGTTTTGTAATAACAACATGCTGTAGTTAATTGGGAGATGTAGATCACCAGTCATTACTGTTCTTTTTGTACATTTTTCTGAAATAAAATTAAGCAAATAAAATATTACATGGAACTGACGTGATAAGTTACGTACGTAAATATTTCAAAATACAATTGATTTAATAATATATTGAAAGCAGGAAGACCTACAATCGATAGCCATTTAACGATTAAATAATTTTTGTGTGATATACTAAATAAATTATCGTTATGTACTTGTATTTATATTTATCAACAATTAAGATAAATATTATTTATATATATTATACAATACATTGTTATATATACACCCGAAAGGATACAAGAAGACAGTTTATAATAATATTATAATATTAATAATACTAATATTTCGGACACTTTTTTCTCATTAATCACTTGGTAAAACATTTTTTTAAAAATATTAATTTGTAAATTAAATTCACTTGGTTTTGTTTCACTTATTTGTATTTTATTTTCTACTAGTTTCGGCTTGATGCCATTATCAAGAAAGATCAATTCTTTCTTGATAATGGTATTTTATTTTCTACTAGTTTCTACTATTTGATCTCTATTTTTTTTTAATTTGCAATTGATAATATGGGGACCAGACAATTGTAGTTTAGAACGAATATGTGTTTATTATTTATTTTTTTATTTTATTTAGTCTTGTTATATAAGACTAAATAAAATAAAAAAAATAATATGAGCCTCTCTGCTTCTCAGTGTGAGGTTGTTTATTATTTATGTTGCTTAAATTAATTTCTTCAAATCGATTTTTCCAATAACTCAAGCGTGATTCAATCCATACGGGATTGAATCACACTTGAGTTATAAATAAAATAAATCTCCAATTTGAATATATCAATTATAACCGTCGGGCGTAGCCATTAGGAAAATTCGAACAATACGGTGCCTCCTGCGCGAGAGATTCCGGCATCCCATTTAACTGATCAAAAGTAAATCCGTGGGCAACATCGGCCGCCGCGCCGCGAGGGGTTGGGGTCGTCGGTCACCCTCTCGCAATATATCCAGCAGTAAAAAAAAAAACAGCCGGAATAATTCATCAGCACTCTGCGGTAAAAGTTGGAGAGATCCCTCTGAGGCAGCCCGGGGCGCGATGCCCTTGGGGAGGGCCCGAAATGTGCGCTGCATTGATTTATGAAAAAGTATTTGCCTTCAGCAAATTGGTACTTAACTGCAACTGGGGAATACACGGTTCCCTGCTAATAATCCATATTATTTGCGAAAACAAAATATTGAACGAAATAAATGTGAATAAATTATTAAAAATCAACCAATAAAACGCAGATTAGATTGAATTTAAATTCTCGACTAGTTTCGGGTTATTAGCCCATTTTCAAAAGAATTTAAAATTTGTTTTATTAAAATTTCTATGGATATTTACATTAATGGATATATTGATTTTTTAATTTTTATTTTAATTTAATTGTGGGGCAGGCAAAATAATTTCGGTCTCAGCATTTATTTGTCTAAATATTAAAACCATTAATTATATTAAAATATTGAACGTTTGTTTGATAAATAATTTTTAAACAATCTCTTTTTAATGGATATTGCGAACGTTTTCTTGAAAAACAAAAATATTTATTCATTTATTAAATCTTACTTTAGTAAGCACGAATTTTCAAAAATAAAGTGCTTCAGTAATGTTAGCAGATATGGTACGAAACCATTTAATTCTGTTAATTTTGAAATTATTTGATCGAAGAGTTTTTGGAATTATTATTCCGTGATTCTCAATCTTTACAAAAAAATGTTTCAGCTCATAAAGTGTAATATGTGTAAGTAACACATATTACATTTTATGAACTTAAGTAACACATATTACACTTTATGAACTTTATGAACTTTTTTTTATAAGTAATAAAAGTACTCTTGATATTGGCATTAGCTGAAACTAGTTGAACTAATAAACAGTTTTGTATCAAAAAAACGAATCAATATTTTATTGGTATGCAGCAGCAGGTGTACATTATGTAATTCAATGTCCGGCGGGGCATTTGCCCGGGAAGTAGTTGTTTTAATGTGCATTTGTTTAACGTACTTACGTAACGTAAGTCAAAGGTCACAGAGGTAAATGTGGAAATAATTTATTAAATCATTTTTATTTAATTTATTTAAATAACTGTGACCAAATTAGTAAATACTCTTTTCTATTTATATTGAATCAAGTGGATTTATTTCTTAAAAAAACTATGATAACTATACTTTACCAAAGGAATGAGATAAAATTAATCAAAATAGATTTTTTTGTATTTGATGTTTGACAATTTTATTAAACTTTTTAGTTTTCTGATTTCCTATGTAATAATTATTTAAGCATTGAATAAAAAGTAATCTGAAGCCTCGTTTGAATTACTTCCCCGAATATTAAAAAAAAAAACACGTATTTATTAAAAATAAATAAACCCAATTTAACTTTAAGAGGATTCCTTTTACAAAACAACCGACCGAAATATATGCGGCTCATCAAAAACAAACGAAAAACGACTCAGTTTGTCGTACATGATCGGCGGTTGTATTGAATAATAAATAAAATTAATGTTTGTGTTTTCGCCGAAAGAACAGGATATTATTTACTGTTTGCGCATTGCCTGCGAGTAAGTGTGCCTGAATCACGCCGCGAATATTCAATGTATGCAGTCCTACATCCTGTCTTCGATCGTGATTTCTGATTTTCGGTCCAGTCTTTGTTTACTTCACTTTTTTTTTTAAATATCTCCACTCGTTAGCCAATGAGTTATTTATAAATATCGCTACGTATATTAATTTTAATTGAGATAAAATATTTCAATATTAGGATAAAGAAAACACTTACTAACTTTTTTATACCACTTGATGAAATTTAATTTTAATATATGTAACAAAAAATATATTTTTTTATTGAAATTTGGTTGCTATAAACTTGAAATATTTTTTTCTCTTGAATCTTTGAATCGTGGTACATTTTCAATATTAGGATTATCATTTTTTATACCTTAACTTGTTAAATTTTTATACCACTTAACTTAAGTTAGGATATAAAAAGTGGTTATCCTAATATTGAAAATGTACCGCGATTCAAAGATTCAAGAAAAAAATATTTCAAGTTTATAGGAACGAAATTTCTATAAAAAAATATAGTTTTTGTTACATATATTAAAATTAAATTTCATCAAGTATTAGCCTTTACAATATTTTTTTTGAAGTTAAGTAACTAACTAAACATCTTTATTCAAATGTATATGAAAAATAATTACCCTACGCTTTTCTGACATTTTGAAGAGTATTTTAGAATTTTTCAGTTTTTTTTTTTCTAGAAGAAAACAAATTTTCATGGAAATTTGAAAATTTTCTTGAAAAAAGTGAATTTTGGTGAAAAATCCGAAATTCGCGGAATAACTTCAAATTACACGAAAATGTTTCTAACAAATGGGAGCATCAACTGTGTAAATTAAAGCAACATGAAGCAAACAGTTTTTGTATAGCAGGCGTGTAAAATGAGCATTTGAAAAAGTAGTGAAATAATTGTCCAAATTTGGGAATTTATATAGGCGATTGCAAAACTCCTATTACAATATTTTTTATGTAGAATATAGAAAAATCCTTTTTGAACCGCATTCTTCAAGTTTCATCATTCTCTCACATCTGTGAATAAAGTTATCTAAATTTAATCAGCGTCGCACGCAAAAGCGTCGAAAGACGCGGCTCGCTCAAACCGTTCCCATAAGACTCCATGTAAATGGGACTTCGTCATTTCAAATGGCCTTAATGAACTAAAAATGATTCTTTTCTGAAAAAATAAATACTCGACGATCTTTCTGACATCTTGAAGAGTGTTTGAGATTTTTTTCAGATTTTTTTGAAAGAAAAAAAAAATCATTGAAATTCGAATATTTTGTAAAAAAAAGTGGATTTTGGTGAAAAAATCGAAACTCGCAGAATAACTTAAAATTATACCAAAATGTTTCTAATGAATGGGAGTATCAACTGTGTAAATTAAAGCAACATGAAGCAAACAGTTTTTGTATAGCAGGCGTGTAAAATGAGCCTTTGAAAATGTAGTGAAATAATTGTCCAAATTTGGGAATTTATATAGGCGATTGCAAAACTCCTATTACAATATTTTTTTTATGTAGAATATAGAAAAATCCTTTCTGAATCGTATTCTTCAAGTTTCATCATTCTCTCACATCTGTGAATAAAGTTATCTAAATTTAATCAGCGTCGCACGCAAAAGCGTCGAAAGACGCGGCTCGCTTAAACCGTTCCCATAAGACTCCATGTAAGTGGGACTTCGTCATTTCAAATGGCCTTAATGAATTAAAAATGATTCTTTTCTGAAAAAATAAATACTCGACGATCTTTCTGACATCTTGAAGAGTGTTTGAGATTTTTTTCAGATTTTTTTGAAAGAAAAAAAAATCATTGAAATTCGAATATTTTGTAAAAAAAGTGGATTTTGGTGAAAAAATCGAAACTCGCAGAATAACTTAAAATTATACCAAAATGTTTCTAATGAATGGGAGCGTCAACTGTGTAAATTAAAGCAACATGAAGCAAACAGTTTTTGTATAGCAGGCGTGTAAAATGAGCCTTTGAAAAAGTAGTGAAATAATTGTCCAAATTTGGGAATTTATATAGGCGATTGCAAAACTCCTATTACAATATTTTTTTATGTAGAATATAGAAAAATCCTTTTTGAATCGTATTCTTCAAGTTTCATCATTCTCTCACATCTGTGAATAAAGTTATCTAAATTTAATCAGCGTCGCACGCAAAAGCGTCGAAAGACGCGGCTCGCTCAAACCGTTCCCATAAGACTCCATGTAAGTGGGACTTCGTCATTTCAAATGGCCTTAATGAATTAAAAATGATTCGTTTCTGAAAAAATAAATACTCGACGATCTTTCTGACATCTTGAAGAGTGTTTGAGATTTTTTTCAGATTTTTTTTGAAAGAAAAAAAAATCATTGAAATTCGAATATTTTGTTAAAAAAGTGGATTTTGGTGAAAAAATCGAAACTCGCAGAATAACTTAAAATTATACCAAAATGTTTCTAATGAATGGGAGCGTCAACTGTGTAAATTAAAGCAACATGAAGCAAACAGTTTTTGTATAGCAGGCATGAAAAATGGGCCTTTGAAAAATGAGTAAGAAAATCGCCAAAATTTGGGAATTTTTATAGACCATTGCAAAACTCCAATTTTAATAAATTTTTATATGGAATATAGAACAATTCTTCTTGAATCTTATTCTTCTAGTTTCATCATTCTCTTATATCTGTGAATAAAGTTATCTAAGTTTAATCAGCGTCGCACGCAAAAGCGTCGATCGACGCGGCTCGCTTAAACCGTTCCCATAAGGCTCCATGTAAATGGAACTTCACCATTTCAAATGGCCTTAACGAACTGAAAATGATTTTGTTTAGAAAAATAAATACTTAACGATCTTTCCGATATCTTGAAGAGCTTTTGAGATTTTTTTCAGATTTTTTTTAAATAAAAAAAATCATTGATTTTTTTTGTAATGGAAAAAGTGGATTTTGGTGAAAAATCCAAAACTCCGGAATAACTTCAAATTATACCAAAATGTTTCTTATGAATTGGAGCATCGACTGTGTAAATTTAAGCAACGCGGGGCAAATAGTTTTTGAATAGCAGGCGTGTAAAATAGGCCTTTGAAAAATGAGTGAATAAATTGTCCAAATTTGGGAATTTTTATAAACGATTGCAAAACACTAATTTCAATACCTTTTTATGTGGAATATATGTACGAAAATATATAAAATTATATTTTGTAGATGAACCGGAGATCTTTCAGCCGAAGTTAAGTATTTTACATTAATTTTTAAAACTTTTTTCATCAGATGCATATATTTTTTTTATCAAGCATACGAAAGTATGTCAAAAATTAATGAAATGATGTAATTAGAGTGATTAATTTCACCCGTTCGAATCTTTAATTACAAACAGGTGTAACCATCATAGAGAGAATCCACCAAGTAAAATTAGCTTGACTATATATAAGTAATGTGTGTCAAACAGTCCACTGTGTTTTATTTATACACTGTGTAAAGCGTGTGTCCCTTAGCTCATTAAACGAAATCCCCGGCTTCTATGTATATATTCCTAATAATGCCCGTAGCGAAAAAAAAATATATGTAGTGTTAATTAAGAAAAATTCATTACTTACGAGTGGGACGAAACGCTACCGTCCATTACATTAAACGTCTGTGTCGTATATATCTTTTTGCTGTTTGTTATTATTATTCGCGACACGCCAGTAATTAATTAAAAGGCATCAGAGTTTAGTAACACACCCTAGCAAACAAATAATAAAAAAAAATATGTGAAACGGGGAAAAAATATGTGTCATTTAATGTGTTTCGAGTAAAGCGGAGATAAATTTGAAAGGGCTGTTTCTTTAATTAGTTTCGTTTAATAATTGAATAAGCGAAATGCAATTTTATGCTTTTTTTAAAAAATAAGTAAAACAATATCTATTTAATTATTTAAAGTACACTTAACGCATTTATTGATAACACACTGTCACTATATATTTATAACGAGATGTTGGCCTGCAGCGCCACTAGCGCGCGCTTGTATAGCGTGCTTGTTTCTGGAACTTTCGATGACGCCGCGTTAACCGTCGCGCGCTCTGTGGAACATTCCAGAGTGATCTTTCCAGTTTCTTCTTTCACTTTTGTTACAATATCTACCTAGAATTACAAAAATTTGTCATTCTGAGCAGCTGCAAGATTTTTAAATAGTGACCAAATATAAATAGATACGCACCTATATTGGATAAAATCCTCTCAGGTATTTAAGTCACAGTAAAAAGCGAGACAAAATCATATATTAATAACATTGTAGTGAAATTGTCCATTCTAAGATTAATTTGAAATACGAGCCTTTATTCCTAATATCATACATTCTGAATGAGAGTCACGTTTTAAAATTCGATTTGTTTGAATTCGACACGGTAATGCACATAATTTCCGCAACAACAAATTGTTCCTTAAAGAAAATACAAATCCCTACATAAAAAAGACCAAGAAATCCATCGCCACAAATAAAACCCCACTAATGCGCTACACTCTGTGAAAATAAACCGTTTTTCGCCGCGGCCATAAAGTGCAATATATTCCAGAAGTGGGGCCATTACTTCCCCCCCTTTCACGCCATTCCGCCGCCCCCCTCTTCTCCCTGGCGGTTATTTTTTTCCCCGTCCGCCCGGCCGAATTTAGATTTAGCGAATAGGAAACGGGCGCCGGATGAAAAATTAAACTCATCTGCACGGCGATGAAAAAAGGGAAATGAAAACGGCGCCGGGGAAAACGTGTATGTAAAATATACGCACCCCTTTTGTGTGTTTTGCGCGCGCGGCAAAGAAAACACACTAGAAATTCAATGTTTTTTTTTTTCACCCCCGCGCGATTCGATTAATCACCGAGCTCGGTATAGAAGCCGGGGGGACACATCGGCAATTTATTTTATCGTCGAAATCCAGCCTTGCGGTTTAAACGGTGAAATGTTATAATATTTCATTACAACTCTTGTCCATTCATAAATAAATCGCGGCTGTGTGCGGAATGATGATTTCGCTCGAAAAAGGGGGAAATTGTCGTGATAAATTTCCTTATTTTTATTTAATGTTGACTTTCAATACAGAAATCTGGATGTAAATACTTTTGATTTTAATTAAATTTACTTTTTTAATATTTTGCAATCAATTATTTGTTTGTGTGATTTATTTGTAAGCGATATTTTTGAATTACCCGCCTGTGCGCGCCATCTAACGCCGCGTAATGGAAATGTATTTTATGTTGGCTAGACTTATAAGATTTTGGGGGAGCTATGTTCACGTTATAAAAATGATAGAGAATGATTAGAAGAATTAATGTGAAATTGTTTAGCGACTATATAAAGATTATATTATATAAAGATAGCGATTATTAAAGTTTTAAACAAATGCAGTCCGTCTCATTTCCAAACCAACGAAGAGGCCATCCCCTACTACATATTATGTATTCAATATGAACATTAAGACGTTTTTATTAATATGAAAAATATATGATTAAATATGAATAATATAAAATTTTAACTGCAGATATTTCCTTCCGTTTAATACACCGTAACGAATCTATTCCAGGACGTCATTTAGAACCTGGCGTATTCACCAAATATCACTCCATTCGACCGCAATTTATTTTGAGGTATGCGGCTTGTTTATGATGGGATTTTTTTTCAAATGAAATTCGTATAAGGCCTGAATTGTTTTCTAAAACTCGATGAATTTTTAATAAATTAATTATATTTAATGTAAATGGAAAAAAATATTTACTCACTTGGTCACAGTTATTTGAATAAATTAAATAAAAATTATTTGAAAATAACGTGCAACCTTTTTATGCTCGACATTTCCAATAATTATTATAATTATCATTTTCATGTAATTAGCATTAATCAATTTATATTACTGCTGAATCGTAATATTTATAATAATTCGGTCCCATTTCTCAATCGAGCATTTCCATTTTCTCGCCGTAAATTCTCGCCGCATTCAAATTTCTTATTGCTGTTAATGCATGCCAGGGGTGGAATGATGCATGTTTTATTAATCACGCCCCTCCACGTGTCATTATTATTAATTACCGCGTTATGAGTAGGTATATTTTGGCGGAGGCGTAATAACTGGCTGTATGTATAATGCAGTGGTTGCTTTGGTAATTATCTATCCGCTTCTAGACTGTCTTGACTTTGACTTACTGATTTAATGTTCAAAATGTTATAGAACGTAAAATGTATTAATTTGAAATAACTGTATCACATATATGTTAGTATAGTTTCGATTTTTAGTCATATAAAACGGTTTATTGATTTTTTTTTTCGTATGTATAATTGATAATATAAATAAAAATAGTTGTCCTTTTTCCATTTAAAATAAGTCGGAGAAAGGACAACTATTTTTATTTAAATAATTAAAATCTCAACAACCAACATAAAGAAGATTATTATTAAAAAAAACAATAAATTATTATTTCATATATTGTTTTACTTTTGTCTTTTTCATGGCTAACTATTTTTTGGTGTATGGTAAAATTAAAAACGACTGTAACTTATTTTATTTTAAAAATAACTATGACATATGTTATATCGGATTAAAGGGAAAAAAATAGCCTTTTTAATAAAGTCATAGCCAACTATTGTTTCCATTTAAAAAAAGGTAAGATTGTGTCATATCTCCCAAAATATGGGCGAATTTTTTTTTGATTTTTTGTTATTAATCTGTGTAAAATTTTCTACAACTTTGTCCTTTACAGTTTTTTTTCTATATATAATAATAATAGAGATATATTGATTTCAAAAAATTGACACATTTTACTTTTTTAAAAATATCTAGTTACCCTTGACTTTTTCAAATATTTTGAAAGTGTCATTTTATTCGTCTTATAAAACTACACTTCTTTCCCCATTTAACCGTTTTTCTATCTCTTATAGTTTCCGAGATTCCCATAGAGAACATCGAAAACAAACTCACCCTGTATATATCTGTGTTTATATATATATATATATATATATATATATATATAAAATCTAAAATCCATCTACCATAAGGAAGGTGCAAGTGTGTGTACATTTATTTATACCTGCTAATATTCAATATGTAAATTTATAAACTTGAGTAATGTTCATAAACAAGAAACTATTTCCACATTAGTACACATTTCGATTTTCAATAATCACACATGCGATATCACAATATAGGAACATGGGGTGCACAAATTAGCCCCACTATGGGGGGCCGAGCCGGTGTTCAGACACGCGAAATATCCGACGCGATCGCATAAGGGTCGCGATAATAAAACTAGTCCGACATGTAAATCTTTTGTCCCATTCAGCGCAAAAATATACGCGGGGACCGGTGTTTGTTTATTATTATTTTTTGCGCTGTGAATTTGAGCCCCAGACCAGCTCTCGTCTCTTTCTCTCCGCTCCAGACAATGGGGCCCAGACATGTCTCAGACCACCACTCGGCGCGGACACCAAAATTGGCGATTTATTTCCCACAGATAGTTTATATCGATTGTTGTAAATAATATGAATGAACGTGATTTACTCGAATGTTTTTTTTTTTGCTTAAATTGTAATTGAAATCTTGAACTATTTTTTTTTATAAATAGAAAAGAGTATTCATTCACTTAGTCATAATTATTTAAATAAATTAAATAAAAGTGTTTTGAAAATAATTAATAAATGCGCGGGAATACTATGTTAACAGATTGAGCGAATTTTTAATTTAATTCTTAAGCAAGGTGTATTTCCGAACTGTTGGAAAACCGTGCGCGTTGTTCATATATATAAGTCGGGAGGTAGGCTAACTACAGGCCGATTTCACTCCTTAGTAATATTTCGTAAATTGACCATCTCAAATATCGATCAGTTGAAGGATCAAGCTTCTCGAAAAGATCGAGACGATGGAAGAGAAATTGAGCCGAAAGGTCTTCGAATGTATTTTGTCACTCAGTTAGTAACATTTCAAAGGTCTTCGAATGTATTCTGTCTGATGAAATCTATAGTCGTGTTCAGCATAATATATCAACTAGTCGACATGGATTTATTAAAAAACGCAGTACAATGACGAACTTGCTTAATATGACTCATAAAATATCATCTGAACTAGATCAACAAAATCAGGTTGACTACACAGACATTTCGAAGGCCTTTGATTGTATGACTCACCATATTATAGTGAAATTTTTGAATATGTACAATGTCAATGATAATATTATTTCTGTAATAAGTTCTTATTTATATAATAGACAGCAAATTGTTGAAGTCGATGGTTATAAATCACTACCATGTGTTGCGACTAGTGGTGTTCCACAGGGCTCCAATCTTGGGCCCCTGTTGTTTATAATATTCATAAACTCTGTAACCTCAGCACTGAACTGCGAATTTTTAATGTAAGATATTCAGAACAATTAATTCAATATCAGACTGCGTTATACTACAAAATAACCTTAACCAATTATATTCTTGGTGTGTAAAGCATGGCCTTAGTATCAATATAAAAAAAAATGTAACATCATATCATTTCATTGCAAGTTAAATCCATTAATTTTTAATTATACCATTAATGCCAATCCCATTAACAGGGCAACTGAGATATCTGATCTGGGTGTTATAATTGACGAACGTCTAAGCTTTGTGCCACATCTTACTAGTACAATTCAATCTTAATTAAGAATGTTAGGCTTGATTATAAGGAATTGTAAACAATTTAATCATGTCAAAAGTGTTATATTATTATTTAACTCATTTGTTCTAAGCAAACTGAATTATTATGCGCCTGTTTGGAGCCCTTACTCTCGCTGTCATATTCACACATTAGAAAATGTTCAGAGAAAATTCTGTAAGTACCTATATTATTTTAAATATGGCGTGTATCCTTCTGATGATGTCACTTATCATGTGCTACTTAACGAATTTTCAATGTCTTCAATGATGCAGCGTCATAAATATATATTAATATTCACTTTATATAAACATATCCACTAGCATTTAAATAATCCATTATTTCTTAATTTACTTTGCTATCATGCCCCTATATAATAATATGTGATATTCTTTTGGGCTTATGCCTGTTTGTATATTTATACTAATAAATAAATAGTGTTTTACTTTTGAGAAGTCTATCAACCAAATCACAACCTTTGCTATTGTTAATAGCCATGTCCATGTTAATAGCCAAAATAAATTATATTATATTCGGGGCTATTATGTAAGGGGAATGTTAAGTTTAACGAGTGCGTTATAGTTATCATCACAGTCTAAACAGATGTTATAATAGATGGATATACATAGAATGTGAAGAAAATTGATAACGTACACGTTAAACCTAACAGTTTCTGTACAGAATAGCCCCAATATTATTTTACGGTTATTTTTTAAAGTCAATCATTTTCGATTTTTTTATATATATATATATATTTTATTGTTGATTGATCGTATTATTCACAATTTATATACGTAAATTAATTAATATTTAAAAACATGGAGTGAGAAATACAACCTTCTTTACTCCATGTTAATACACTTACATTCTATTACCCTTCCCAAAACAATTTGTTCATACTTTATATAAGGAACTGAAAATGGCATTGGTGACGAACGAGTCTCTGTTTCTGTGTGTATGTGTATGTTGTATAGAACATGAGGGGCACAGATGTCATTCGAAGGTCATGGGATGTCTGCTCTTTTGCAATGACGGTACGTGGTATGAGGTATGATGCATGAAAGGTACGGCAAGGAGATGAAAAGGACCTGTAACCGTCTCAAGAGCTACCCTCAAACCACCATGATTAGCATTCATGCACACACACACACAAAAACACAAGTGTTCTTATTGTTGGCGTTGCTTTTTATTGTATCAAATTTTAAATTCGGGAATAAAAAAAATGTACGTGTATGGAAGCAAGTTATTGAAGACGCAATGAATTACGTGTTGTTAAAAATGATATTTAATTTAATTCACATTAATATAATTTTACTATTAGGAATATTAAACCCTATTTAATAATAAAAAAAGATCTTTATTGGCATCCTCTTAATTTTTTTATTTAATGTACTTATTAAATAAAAAAAAATTCACAAGTTCCCATTTCTTTTTATTATAAATTAATAAAAAGATATCAATATATTATTAATTTATAATAAAAAGAAATGGGAACTTGTGAAAAAAATATAGAGGGTACTCATAAAATAAAAAAAAAAATTAAGAGGATGCCAATAAAGGTCATTTTTTTATTAAATAGAGTTTAATATTCCTAATAGTAAAATTATATTAACGTGTACAATTCACGTTAATATAATTTTACCTTCCCAAAATGTCAAACTTTTCAAAATATTTTTTTTTATTTTAAATTAGAATCCCTGTATATTTTTACATCATCCTATGTTCAATTAAAAAACAAACATACTTTCTAACACAACCCTACCTCAATTCCTAATAGATTAAAAGTTATTTGCAAAAAACCTTTTTACTTGACCAATTTAATAGCCATTTTGATGAATAAAAATCGAAGCTTCTATTTAGTCCCATACATTTCAACGTGTTTAATGAAAAAAAAAAAAAAAGATTTTTAGATTGATTCACTTAAAATTAAAAGCCAAATACTTTTTTTTATTTATTCAGTTAAAATTAAAAACCGTACATTTCAACGTGTTTAATGAAAAAATGATTTTTAAATTGATTCACTTAAAATTCAAAGCCAAATACTTTAAATTTTTGTTTTTGGTATTTATTCAGTTAAAATTAAAAACCGAATCATTTAAATTTGGATTTTTTGGTCTTAATTTAAAATTCAAAATCTTATTCTTTAAATTTTGCATTTTTTTTATTTCATTCAACAAAAAGCACGGTCTAGATTTTTGTTAGATTTAGCTCCCTGTATACCCAATTTTGTTTGATTGCACGCCCCTTCCTTATATAGTTGTGTGGAAAGTTAACTTTTCGAACCTATAAGATTTGCCGCATTCTGTCATTGTAATATTTTTAGGGAAAATAATATTGGCAGATTTATTTAACAAAAAATTAATAATACAAAAAATAATTTTAGAGTCATTTACTAATCTGAACATTTTATCAAATTTAACCGTTTCTCCATCTCTCATAGTTTAGATGCATGGGATGCTTATTTTGGACAATACCGGGTGTCCAAACCATGCTGAACACTTTTAACAATTACAATTAAATTTCATGTCCATCCAATCGCCCCAACAAAATATATTTCCATGCACAATTAAGAAATTCAAAAGAAGCGCACATTAGTCGAGTATACACTCACATAATAGAATCTGATAATCGGATGATCGGATTCAATTTGAAGATGTTGATAGAGATTAATGTAGTCGGAAGTAATCGCGCGCCATCTTTCTCTTTTTAATTCCATGCGCCGTGAAAGGGACGACCATTAATCAAAAAAACGTGTCATTTTATCAGACTTTTATGCCGGCAATAGGCATATCATTGGCCTGGGACGGCGGTAAAAAAGGGATTTAGGGTAATTCATTCGATTTTTACGGGGCGCGGAATAATGAATCAGCACTTAGTAACCAAATAGGATATTTTCTACATGGATTTTTTTTCTATACACACACACACACATTTATTTGTGTATGGGTAAATGTATGTAGGTTGATTCCATTTTTATATTCTACTATTTGAATTAAAAAATATATTTTTAATTTTTATTCGAATAGTTGAATTAAATAAAATGAAACAAAGATGATTCACACATTTGCATTTATTTAAATTAGAATGAAATTAAACAAGGGAAATTTCTAGCAATTCGATCAATTCCTTCTTCCAACTGCAAAAATTACTTACATAGAGTAAGTTTTACAAACATCGCATTTTAACAATTACTTTTCAGACAAATACTCCGCCAGACAGAATTACATAACGTGCACCTGCTGTTGCAAATCATATTGACGGTTGTTTTTAATGTGAATTTGTTTAAAGTACTCCTTTTATTATTGTAATGAAAAAATAATAATAATAAATATGGATATCGCAAAAGCACGAATTCTTTGAATAAATTAAAAATAAATTCATTTCTTCACTGAGTTGAATAACGTAAATTATTCAATTTCATTAAATAACTGCAAATGAGTGAATCATCTTTATTTCATTTTATTTAACGTAATAAATTTAATGCCTTTATTAAGTTCCATTTCTAGTTAATCGACTCGGAATAAAATCAGCGATTACATTTAATTTAAAACCGTTTTAAAGCAATAAAATCTCCGCTTTTTATTATCATTGTTATTCATTACTTTATTTTGATAAGTCCGAAACGAAGGAAAAAAATATATGTGTGCAAGAACGGCGTTCAAGGCCTTCGTGTCCATATAATTTGCGGGAAGAATCATAAAATGAAACACAAAACGCCGAAACGGGCCGTATATTATATAGAAGTGGTTCAATAATCAACGGTTCTGCCGGTGGTTCGTAAAAGGCTGAAGCTCGAAGGCAAAGCGTAACAGATGCAGAATGCGCCTTTTCCAGGGACCTGAATCGGACCAACTGCACAAAAGAGCCCAAATGGAAAATATTTCTTTTTCGCGTGCACAATGGACAGATAAACATGGGAATTAATTGCTGCTGTGTTCGATAATAATAATAATAATAATGGTGAATAAAAAAAAAACAGATAACTGAAAGTATATTTAGCTAAAAGCCATATTTTTTTTAATATATATAAATTTAAATATTTATTTTTAATGAAATAAATATGAATAAATTATTAAAAATCAACCAATGAAACACAGATTAGATTGAATAACTTTAAATTCTCGACTAGTTTCGGGTTATTAGCCCATTTTCAAGAGAATTAAAAAAAATAATAAAATCTCACAGATACTTTTATTGCAAATCACCGTAAATTCAGACAGGGCAGAAAGACCCCAGGTCGATAGCCCGGACAGACTAACACAATATTTGTTTTCTTATTTAAATATAAATGTATATATACAATTATGTAATGATGTTGTCTGAATAAAGATAAATAGAAAACAGTATTCATTCCACTTGGTGGAATTGTGGAAATAATTTATTAATTATTTTCAAATCATTTTTATTTAATATGAATAAAGATGTTAGTATTGTATAATAAAATCTAATCTGTGTTTTATTTTATTAATTTAATCATATATATTTCGAATATATGTTTATTAAATATATATATATATATATTTTAATTAATTATAAATTGAAATCGTATTGATTTTTACATCATTAGAAAGCTAATTCTTCCCTGTATAATTATAATGAACAATATTATATCACTTACCTTAAAAAAATCCCCGAAGACGTTCATAAATAAACCCCTGTGTATCGAACTTAAATAAACGAAGTATTTTATAAAAGTCTACAAGCACTTCCACCACTCACTTTTTACAAACAAAAATAAATCCAATGTTTAATTGTCTATAATTTCAAACGTTGAAAATTCGAGAACACTACACGCGTTTACGGCGAACTGGATTTAAATCTGCGAGCGCTATCGTCGCAAAAAAAGCAACAAAAAAAACTCACTCTGCGAACGCATTCCTGAGATAAGAAGATTAATTGTACTCGGTCCTGGCACTGGCGAATACATACGTTGTATTGAATTGTTTCGGTCTGTACTGTTTGTTGTTTGTGAAAAGTGATAATTAGTGATTTTACGGATTTTATACGAGGATGAATTTTCATTACGCAAGATCAGCAAATAAACGGTGAGTAATGTTCTTTAATTTTCAACGTTTGAAGTTATAGACAATTAAACATTGGATTTATTTTTATTAATTAATTATATCATTAACGTATTTTGTTTTATATGATTGTAAATTTTAATTTTAATCTGCTATTTATTCGGTTTGTGTAGTAATTACTGTAATGTGTATTTAAATTATTTCTGAATACGACAATCTGTGATATGTTTTGCAAATTGTCAGTTTTATTTAAGACCATTTTAATGTCTTATTATTATACCAGTCTATAAGGTTCAGTCTTATATATTTTTCATCAATTATAATATAATGTTTAATTTGTAACAGTTTCTTTAATTTGTTAGCGATATTTGTTTTTTTTTTTGAAAATGAGATCCATTTTTTATTATCTGTGATATCATACTTTTTTGTAGGCATTTATTCACTTATATATGCGAAACTGTTGCTCATTTATCTGCGGATTTTTTGAAGCGTAAGAATGACTTTCTTTAATCTAAGCAAGGCGCACTATTATCATATAACGGCGCCAATTTTTTATCTTGTTGTTGTTGTTATTATTGCTTTATTTTTGTTCTACAATCCACTACACATAAATATTACTAATTATATTGTTGATTTGTAAAAAGGTAAATCCGTTAAATAAATAAATATTAAGATCTTCAGAAAAATAAAAAAAAATGGTAAGGTATGTATTTTTACACTTATTTTCATTTCAAGTGTAAAGTAACAAAAAATAATAAAAAAAGTAAGGTATGTAACCTTACTTTTTTTATTATTTTTAAATATATTGTTGGTATTTAAAGGCTAGGGTGAATAAAAAAATACACTTACAACCATTTTAATATTAAATTACGTTAATAATACAATGCAGAAAGTGTTTATTAAACATTACTACATGAGATTAGACACACAGCTCACTTGACTTTTTAAGTACTTGTTGTTATCGTTGAATCTTTTATATAACTGAATGATAAAGATAGGAAAATTAAAATTCTTGTGTGATTATTTTTTTCTTTTTGTAACTAGTTCTTTTTTACTAAATCGAAAGCCATGTGTATGTTTTGTGGTTGTATCAGGTTGACTATAACGAAAATATCGAACTAAAATATGTGTTAAATAAACGAAGTATCTTATAACACTTTACAAACTCTTTTGTGTTATGTCAATAACAAATGTAAATTTAGTATACAATCAATGTAATATTACAAACTCTATATGTAGCTTAATTAATATGGATAGTTATAATCTATCCTTTTAATAGACATTGTAACAACAGTCAACAGCCCTTACAACAAATATTCAGAAGTATCATATCATATCATGATGATATAAAACTTTCTTCTCCACTTTTTGATTAAAACATAACTTTAAGGAAAAACTCTTTATTTAGAAAGTGGAGAAATAGTAAATACAACGTGTTTTTCTTTATATTTATCACAACGAAATCAACACAACTGTAATTGTATTAATTATGTTTGCTGTGCCGGGTTATTGCAATCAATATTCGTTGCTTAACAAAATTCACAAATAAGTACAAATTATGGAACAGAACAAACAAATAGAAGCAGTTACAATGGATGGGACACATGTTAAGAAGAAATAATGCAAGCCAAACGAGAAAGATGTGAAAAATCAAAGTAATAAGGAAAAGAAAAATAGGCAGGCCAAGAAAAAAGTCGAACCAACTAATAGATAAGATACTCATACAAAAAAATCATCTACACAAAAGTCAAAGAAATAATAAAAAAAAAAAGAATGGCACAGATTGGTAAAGAAAAGAACTGGAGAATGAAGAGAACAACTTCGAGGCCCTAAAGAGTACAAGAAGAAAGTTTATAATAATAATAAATACACGTTGAAACAAAATCATACACAATTAAATAAAAACACAATAGTATTTTAGTTTCACTATTATTTATTGTAGAAACACTGCTACAATTGTTTCGCCAACACAGTGGCATCATCAGGTAGATGATTAATAGTTATTAATGACTATATTATTCGCCACTGTGTTGGCACATTATCATCTACCTGATGATGCCACTGTGTTGGCGAAACAATTGTAGCAGTGTTTCTACAATAAATAATAGTGAAACTAAAATACTATTGTGTTTTTATTTAATTGTGTATGATTTTGTTTCAGCGTGTATTTATTATAATTATAAACTTGCTTCTTTCTTTCTTCTTATATATATATAATATAAAATATAATAGTAGACTTAAAATTTAAAAGATTGTGAGGGGGACAGGATTCAGATTTTGAAAATGTTGTTATTTAATAAACATTTAATTTGTTAATAAATACCATAACTTTTATTATGTACCTAATATTTATTGAATATTCTTAAAGATTAGAATATAAAAAGAAAAAGAAAAAAGTATAATATTAATTCACTTAAAATCTAAGAATTTTTTTTTTTACTTAATTGTGAATATGCAGTTTCATCAAGTGACAACCTCAACTATTGAATTTTCAAAATCGCACATTTGTACTACATTACAATTCAGCGATTAAGTCAGCTATTTAAAGTAAAAAAACGGGAATATTATTTCTGATTATTCAATCGGGGAAAAATATTAACGCATAGTGATCTGTATACATGTTTCGGTATTTTCTCTCATCAGTTAAGCTAAGTATTAGTAGCATATTTTATTATAAACTAATGTATATTATTTAGTTCATATAACTTTCCCTATTAATTATGTTTAATAGGCTAAACGATGATGAGAACCTACAATAAATTTCAATTTAATCTATTCAATAGCGATAACAATATATTCCATTAAATTGGCGGCCTTTGCTGTAAAAAAAAGGCAAAACAAAACAAAATGGGCAAACAAATTCCCCGTTTTCCGCAATAACCAAGAAGACGTAATTATCGCCGAAGGTAAATACGGAGTGCAAACAAGCAATAAAGCATAAATAGTAATATCCCTTTTAAGTGTGCTCGTGACTCACACAAGTTGCACTAATTAGTCGGAAATTCGACGCCGAGGAAAACACCGGGGCTCGTTGCCTCGAACTGCCCACCGACTCGCTTTAACTAACACTCTCGGCTAAATAAGCGAAATGCACTACAAACTGCAGAACCAACTAATCCAAATACAGCACTGAAATGGATATAGAATAATTTATTAAAACTATTCCGATTTGTTTCGCTGTAGCATAATTTTGAATATTAATAATGGAAAGAGTATTTATTGCGTCGCAATTTATATAAATAATTCAATAAAATTTTTCTGTTTGAAATATAATTCAAATAAATTATATCATAAGAAAATATCAATAAATATTGTCATGACTTTTATATTACACTAGTAAGATTTTTTTTTGCAAACTAGTAATATTTGGAAAAGGTTTTTTTTTATATATACAAACATCTTTAAAATATGTATAGCTGTACTGACGAGGAATAGATCCCGAAACACGTGTCTGCAGATGGCTTTCTCGGATCAAAATTTGTTGTATTATACAATATTTTATTGATACGCAACAACAGGTGTACATTATGTAATTCAATGTCCGGCGCGGTATTTGCCCGGGAAGTAGTTGTTTCAATGTGGATTTGTTTAAAGTACTTACGTAACGTAAGTCGAAATATCACAGAGCAAAAACAATTATTTAATATATTTTGCCTTCATACATTCTGATCCAAATTTTCTTGATAAATCTTCTTACTACAATTTGCTGACGATAAAAGTTAAAAAGGTCACAATAGCAAAAGATGGAATAATTTATTATTTTCAAGTTATTTTTATTAAATTTATTCAAATAACTGCGACCAAGTGAATGAATACTCTTTCAATAATAATAATAATGCCTTTATTTATCACAGAGAAAAATACAAAATGAAATGTCATGAGTGTAGGCGAAGTTCAGTCAGCTTAAACTGTTACTGATCTTCCACTTAACCTACGAATAATGAAACTTAAATATAATTTCTATTTATAAAATTTATCTGCGCCATTAATTATTGATTATAATTTTAATTTAATTATTATTTATGGAATAATAACATAACTATTATTTTATTAAATCAGATACCAGTTTTAAATCTTTAGTGTATTGTTGAAAATAATATTATTAGCGTCTGACTCGAGGCGGTTGATATAAAAATATTTGGATGTTTAACGCCTAGCCTGGCTTTTGTAATAAGCGCCAGCCAGATGACTATCTCGTTTCGGGCCAGACGGGTAAAAAGCGATCGTTTACCTGAGATTCCGAAAAGACAGCAGGTGTCCAGATCCTGTGATCTTTTATTGGTTTTCGACGCCTGTATGCTATTTGTCTATTTTTGCTCAAGTTATGCTGGTCAACAAGGTGCACCCACCGAGGAAACAGCTGATGCTGAGAAAACTTGTTTTCGCATGGCGAATAATAACCACCGTTGGCTTAATTTATGTTATCTAAAACTATTTTTTTTTTAGTATAATCTAAATAGTCTCGAGTATGAACCGTACAGTATTGCAATGTTTTAATTCCGCAACATTTGTTTTGACGCAAACAAACAAAACAGAGCGCCCGGGTAGAGCTCCATATTTAATTTCGAGCGCGCTGTATGCGTTCCGCCGGAATTATTTGCGTTTTCATCAATTTATTAAATTTCGCAAAACCTTTTGTGTTTACGCGCGGCGATAATAATTATGGTTTTGTGTGAATTATGGGGGGAATATAAATATTGATATTTTTACGATGTGCTCGTATCGCTCGAGCCATTTTAATTAAATTATTCCGGACGTTGATATGTGAACATCATATTTTTATAATGTAACCAAAAAATTATATACAACAGAAACAACATTTTTTATTAATATCTTATAATATGAATTATAAAATAAAATTGAGTTATTATATGAAATCTCTTGAAAATGGGCTAATAACCCGAAACTAGTCTAGAATTCAAAGTTATTCAATCTAACCTGTGTTTTATTGGTTGATTTTTAATAATTTATTCATATTTATTTCATACAATATGAACTACCAATGTCTAAATATTAAAACCATTAATTATATTTGAGTTAATATAATTTGTATGAATTTAATTTCACATGTTTCATATTCCTAAAACCCAGACATTCTCATTAATACCAGATGCAATTGATCATAGACGTTGCCAGGGCGAGGGGGGCTTTAGGTTAGGGCTACAACCCCTCCCTCTCTTTGTTATTTTTTATTACCTAAAATTATAATAACAATAATAAATTGTCTTTATTCGAGAAAAAAAAATATTATTACAATTTAAATTACATTACAGAACAGGCGAAGTTCAGTTAGTTGAGGCCAACTAAAACTGCTCTTCCACTTAACCTGCGACGTAGAATATCTAATGGCTTTATTAATAAACTGCATGAAAGAACATAATTCGTGAAAGTTGAGATTGTTTATATTATTCAAAAAAGTACATTCTGAAAAGACATATTTGTAATATTAACAATAATGTTTTTTTAAAAATAAGAAAATAATGTATTCACATGTTCACAGTTATTGAAATAAATTAAATAAAAATAATTAATGAATTTATTTATTTATTAAATAATACAATCACGGAAAATACATTTCCTATACTGAATTGCACATTACTTAAAATTAACGTAACTACGTTTAACAAAAGAACACAGGAGTAAAATAACAATTATGAGCCATTTAAAGAGTTAAAACATATTTTTGGAATTACCAATGTGAAGTTACCCACGGATTTCCAGCCACGGATTTGTCCGGCTCCTCCACTATGGCGGATGCGCCGGGCAAATCATTTATTTTAAAAGTGATTCACAGCTTATAAACGAATGAATTTAACCAATTATACAAGAACCGTGATAATATATGTCCAACTTAATTTAAAATAATTTTTACTTTCAATTATTAGCCTCAAATAAAGACTTAGACATATCAGATTCAAGGTCCAAAACAAAGGAGTTTGTCACAATTCAGAAATTTGTTTTTCTTCTTGGATTGTTGCTAAAGGTCTAAATAATTATTTAAAACAATAAAATCAGGGGTATGTATTTCGAAAATTTTTTTATAAATTTTTAAACTTCAGCCACGGATTCGCCATAAAGAGACGAACTTTTCTAAGTCCAAAACGAAAGTGTTTGTCACAATTCAGAAATTTGTTTTTATTCTTGGATTGTTGCTAAAGGTCTATATAATCATTTAAAACAATAAAATAAGGGGTATGTATTTCTAAACTTTTTTATAATTTTTTAAAGCTCAGCCACGGATTCGCCATAAAGAGACGAACTTTTCTAAGTCAAAAACGAAGGTGTTTGTCACAATTCAGAAATTTGTTTTTATTCTTGGATTGTTGCTAAAAGTCTAGATAATCATTTAAAACAATAAAATCTGGGGTATATATTTCGTAACTTTTTTTAACGCTAAGCCACGGATTTCAAAAGAAATCTCATTTTAAATCTCATTAGGCGAAATCCGTGGCTGAGCTTTACATTTTTTTTTAAGTTACGAAATACATACCCCTGATTTTATTGTTTTAAATGATTATTTAGACTTTTAGCAACAATCCAAGAATAAAAACAAATTTCTGAATTGTGACAAACACTTTCGTTTTTGACTTAGAAAAGTTCGTCTCTCTATACAAAATCCGTGGCTGAGCTTTACATTTTTTACGTCGTCCGCCTTACAGCCCCGACTTGGTATCCAATGACTTCTTGTTCCCAATAATTAAAAATAAATTGCGTAGACAACGATTTTCATCGCCCGAATGTTATAAAAGAAGTATATTGTTATTAAAAGTTAAATATATAAAAGTTGTTATTTTTTAAAAAAACAATAATAAGAATAAATTCAATGATTACATTTTTTAACAAGTTGACAGTTGTGTGATTAAAATCCTGTTCGCCGATAACGCAATGATTGAAGCGTCACCGGTTTTTCCGCTGCGTGCTAATTTCAAAAATTACAACCCTTCCGTTTTGACAAAAAACAACACACACACACTACAATAAATCGCCGGGGGCGCCCTTTCCAGATAAGCCGATTTTAATCAGAACGCAAATGGCACTGTCGTCGGCGATTGTGTAATTTTTCGGGGTAAGCCGTTCGGGTTCAATGAACCTAATCGCATTTCTGGGCCGTAATGGGGAAACTCTAAACGCTGGGGTCGCGCGACTTTAAAAAAGTTTTCTTTTTTCACGCACTGGGGGGATGATAAAAAAAAACCAGCGGAGCCCTCGTATTAATTTTGCGCGGGGCGGTATGTACGCAATGTACTGAAAATTAATTGGGCTTTTGATTGTTTATAAAAACAAGGAAAACTTTTGACATTAATTACCGTCATTTATTTTAGTGCGGAATTTAGGAAAATTTCCTTAAGCCGAAACAAATCGAATAAATTAGAACACATCAAACTGATATATTTTTAAAATTTATAATTAATGGTTTTAATATTTAGACATTGGTAGTTCATATTGTATGAAATAAATATGAATAAATTATTAAAAAATCAACGAATAAAACACAGATTAGATTGAATAACTTTAAATTCTCGACTAGTTTCGGGTTATTTTCAAGAGAATTTAAAATTTGTTTTATTATCCATAGAAAATTTAATAAAACAGCCATGCTCCGAGGTGGTTATTTTAGTGGGGTTTTTCCAACCTCTTGTAGCGAATTCGGAGCAGAAGCGAGTAGTCTCAAACATTTTTTTAGTTAAAAAAAAAGCATGTGGCTTCTAATTATTATATTAAAACAATAAGGCATTTAATGATAATGTGAAATAGTTGAGAGATGAAATTATGCCTTAAATTAATTAAAATAGTTGCGGTTTGTATTTAAACTGACTTCATACCGTTGATTTATATTCTTTATTAAGAGGAAAACAGCACAGTCAGTACAGAAAATACATATTTACGCTAATATCGAACCTAGTAAATAATTTCAGGTTACTACACACAACTATAAAATCGTATAATACATTTGCATAATACCGGGGGTCGAACTATTTCAACTGGATTGAAAACCCTACTTTTGAGTGTAATATAGCGAAATTCCAACAAGTATAGTTTTCAGAATTTGAAAATATAATTTTTCATATTTATATAGGCAACACAACTTACACTTAATGACAACATTTCGTTCTCGTGTGTTTAACAATAATAAATTAAGAATATAACTGAATAAAATTTCGCATTCTAGTGTATCTAGCAATGCTAAATTATTAATATAGTTGAGGCAAAACAATTGCTGTAAAAAATAAATTCTGAAAGCGTTTTGATTTTATTTTAATAAAGATAATTACGTGAGCATGTTTTAATCAATAAAATTAATCATTTAAAAATATCAGGGATGAGTAATTATTCTATTTTTTTAAACTCAGGTGGAACTAACAGTTGTACTTCGTCAAACACTAAGGGTTTAGTAACGACGACCCAGTTAGTAATCCCTGAGTCGATTAAATGTGAGTTTCTTGAATATTTGAAAGATATATAAAAACACTGTACACTTTAAATAAATTGATTGATTGAGTTACGTGAAGATCAAATTGAATTGATAAATAAAGCACTAATAATAGTGTTAAATCCATTGATAATGGTCACTTTGTGTCCGAAATGTACATTTGGTAAAACAAATAAAGTGTGAAGAAAGGTTATTAGTGCTTTATTTATCAATACTGTACACTTTTCTTCACTTATTATATATATTTTCAGAGGTACATTTCGACCACCATCAATGTTTTACAAAGAATAAGTGTTTTCATATACAATCCCTGAGTGTAATTGAAAAAGGATTTATTCAGTTGGTCTCAGTTATTTAAATAAATTAAATAAAAAGAATTTGAAAATAATTAATAAATTATTTTCCCTTTAGCTACTGAAGGGAAGGGAAAATTCTTCAAAGTACAGTATGTCACAGTATTTATTAATTAATTATTTTCAAATTCGTTTTATTTCATTTAACTCAGGGATTCTTGACGAAGTACGACCGTTACTTCCACCTGAGTTTAAAAAAAATATTTATTTAATGGACTATAAAATCATATAATACATTTGCATAATACCGGTGGTCGAACTATTTCAAATGGATTGAAAACCCTACTTTTGAGTGTAATATAGCGAAATTCCAACAAGTATAGTTTTCAGAATTTGAAAATATAATTTTGCATATTTATATAGGCAACACAACTTACACTTAATGACAACATTTCGTTCTCGTGTATTTAACAATAACAAATTAAGAATATAACTGAATAATATTTCGCATTCTAGTGTATCTAGCAATGCTAAATTATTAATATAGATTAAATGTCCTGATTTTCACAAGAGATGAATTGTATATGAATTCATCTGGTATGAAAAATACTGTGTTGTAGAGATGTCTTAGAAAAATTGGACGGGGGTAGATTATCGTAAATCCTATCGTATTTATAATTCTCTATTGCACACATTTTTTTACCCCTGAGGAAAAAGCACCATTCGTTGCTAGTTGCACTGGATTTGAAGATTGCATTCAACTCCATTCCTTGGCGATTATATAGTTTTTATTTTACTTCTTAAAATACATAAAATATCCAAAGAATGAATAGCATATCAATTTGATTCTAAAAATACAATTGCAAGAAATGGACTCACTCTCTCACATGATGATTGATACGTTTTCGTCACATCAAACACACATGCACATTCGCGTAAATACGTAAAATTGCGGAATTTCCCCGGGGAACAAGCGTACTGCTCTCCGGGGGCGAAGATCGATGTGCTTTTTCTATTAATTAAATAACATCGGCACCCGGAGAGGGTGAATGATTAAAGAGTAGGCGATATTTCTGAAACTGGTCTAAAAAGCCGTCGAGACGAAATAATAAACGCAAATTTGTTTACTGACACGAAACGATTACACTTTGTTAAATGTATTTTAAAGATATTTGAAAATAGACTTAATAGATTTCATTATTTTTAAACACACTTTTTGAGAATGGTGAAAGTCGTAACAATCGGAAAAAATAAAATAAAAAAGGCAGAAAGACCGATGGTCCGATAAGAATTATATTTTTAATTTATTGTATATAAAATTGTCTGCAGAAATAAAGATGTTATATATATATATAAAATAAAAATAAAAATAAAAATAAAAAATACTCAAATATATCACTATAAATTTGGTTTGAGTTTACGTGAAGTGTTTTATATCAATGAATTAAAACTTGGTTTAAAGTGAAGAAAGGAATAAACCAAGTTTTAATTTATTGACTGAAATATACACAGTGCAAAATAATTAACTCTGTTGTATCCTTTCTTCATACTTTATTTTCTAATGCTTTGTCATATTAAATATCGGCAGCGCCAAGATATATCATTAAAAGATCGAACCTAAAAGATCCCTCAGTAAAATCAACCCTAACGATCGCAAAGATCAAGCGGCTCGATCTTTTTCATCGATATTTTTCATTACTAGTGTATGCATTTTAATTTAAAAATGCATAAATATGATAAATTAATCCTAGTAATAATAAAATTAGTATAGATTCCAGGTATTTCATTTTATAAAAATATAATAAAATAGAAATTTATTATGTATAATATTGTAATGTAATGGTTTTCTAACGTATTGTGTATATACTGTTTCAATTTCACAAATAAAGATGTTTGTATATATAGAAATATATTAAAAATAGAAAATATGACGTTTAAACAATAACGACACTGTTAAAAATGAAAACAATTCAACTATGTTTTTTAAAAATGAAAACAAACTATGTTTTCATTTTGAACAGTGTCTTTATTGTTTAAACGTCATATTTTCTATTTTTAATATATTTCTTCTAAAATCGTTTGATGGCTATATTATGATTATACAAACATTTTTATTTTCATAATTATATGAATGTCTGGGATATTGATCTCAAAATTCCATCCACCATAAAATTAGAATAATTTCCCAAATTCACCATTTTAAACAAAACAAAACAAAACGAACTTAAAAGCCGCTTAGAAATTCAAAAATTTCCGAAACAATTAATTACAAAATTACTGGCTATCCGTTTTCGTGGAATAAATTAGGAAAAAATGCACACACACACACACACATGCAAACAGAAAAATAAACGGACGATTCTCACAGTTATTCCATAGAGCCCACAAAAATACGATTTCACACCTGCCGCCTCTATAATTTCGCCCTCTTATCGTATAAATTAAGCAGAGAAGTGGAGGTGAGGGTCTCAGCTGTTGGCCACGGAACGATTAAAAATAACCAAACGATCTATAATTACGTTTACACACTCAACATCTTTTTCCACTTTGAGTAGTAATTATAAATTTTTTTGTTAGTTATAATCGGAGGTAAATATTATCGGTGTAAACACGGTTTTCGCAAATATTATTTTTTTGTAAGCTTTAAGTAATAACATTGGCCTTCGCGTTTAATTCTGTTTTATAGTATAATTAGTATAAGCAAGGAATTGTTCTTTTTATCGTGGGTGGAAAAACTTATTAACGATAGCCCAGATAAAGTAATTTTAAAATTAACATATTTTTTTGTATGTATTAAATAACTGTGACTAAGTGAATGAATACTCTTTTCTATTTTTTTTTGTATGATTATAAAATCGTCTCAATACATTATGAAATAAATATGAATAAATTATTAAAAATCAACCATACTATATGAACTACCAATGTCTAAATAGTAAAACCATTAATTATATTAAAGTCTCTATACATTATTTATCAGACGCAAGTAATTGCAAATTTCGTATATATTATGTTTTACCAATTTCTTAGTTGTATAAATAGAAATAATTTATTAATTATTTTTAAATCATTTTTATTTAATATTCTTAGTTGTATCTGGGCTGAAAGAGGTCGGCGTTTTTGGGCGTAGTGTTGATTAAACTGAGATAGCTTTATTCATAGAAATTAATTTATTTATTAATTAATTAATTAATTTCAAATTCTTTTTATTTAATTAATGATTCGTTTTTTTGTCAGTTTTTTTTAAATTTAATTTCAGCTTATTTTGTTTTAGGTACTCAATTAATTAGTTTCGCTTAATTCAGCACTAACAAGAGTAATTTAATTTAAAACTAAATACATATTCATTAATAATTCAATATGTTTCACCGAAAGATGAATGAGAAACTTATTCAAAAAATTAAATATTGAATAAAAAATAAATCGTCTTAATTTGGCGCATAAAATATTTTTAATTTATTTTTACTCCTATCCTGATAGATATTCTCATTTTGTTCATTGTCCCAATCAGGTTGAACGTTTCCACATTTGTCTCTATAAAGAGTTTATTGAAATAAACAAATTCAGTTATAACTCATTTTAAACGATATGACGCATATATGTCCCCGCTATTATTTTTATTATCATCGTTTTATTTTGTGTTTCTGGAGAAAATTGCGTACACGTGCCCAGCGCACGCATTCTGAATCACAAATTAGGCCCCGGCACAACGCCACCAATCCAAAACAGAAAGAAAAGGTATACATTTTTTTTTTCCTCTGCCCGCATTTACCATTCTGCTGCGTTCGTTTAATATTCCCTCTTCCGATTTATAATTCGAAAATTATGATAATGCCTCAGTTTCCATCATTAGCATATTCCTTAAGGTGCTTCCTCTTCGGGTAATTAATAATTGTTAATTATATTCGGTAGGACGGCACCGGAGATTGGTGTTAATTCAATGTTTTGTCTTTCGGTTTCGAAAGTGTAACCTTTCGGGAGTATTTTATGGCGTATTCTTTCATTGTTCCTCGGACATCCCTGAAATGAAGAAGACAATTACGATTGTTGATGCGGACGGACACTTTTTTATTTTGAATAAGTGTGTAGGATGGACGGATTGAAATGAATGCTTTAGAGAATTTTAATTTTTAGAAATTAATTATTTTAAATTTAGCTTTATTATTAGAGTGGTTTACAATTGTATTTCACTATACAAGGTGTTCAGAAAAGGTATGACAATCTTCAGGTATTTATAAATTGCATTTTTGTAATTTTATATATACAGAGAGTTTTTATGTAACACCGAACATGCTAGAATATACTCAATGTAAATTTTCCTATACTCGATGTGTACTGGAACGCATCAAAGCATTGGGTGCGATGTGATTGGCTACGATTTCTAATGGTAATATAGTCAACCCAATTTACACTCTTTCTATCAGAAATAAATTATATTTGTCAACTATAATGTCAAGTGCAACATGTTTTATTATGGATATTTTACTTAACCGCAATGCATCTCAACATCTGTGATAATTTTAACCAGTAAAATATTTGTTAAAGAATCTCTGCTTAAATAAAGCGTAATTTAAATGAACCAATTATAAATGGTATTGTTCTATCGGGAAATTTAAAGGAAAATAAAGCAAGGCAAACTGTTTCTTACAATGTATGGATTTGCCATAAAAATCTCCTCCTTTGTATACATTATTGATACGTAAAGAAGTCCAACTCTTCATCTACGTCTACTTTAAGCGCCAGAACAACAAATATCACTTCATTGCCATAATTGACAAAAAATTGTATTATTTGATTTGTAGGGCTGTGGTGGCACTTCGACCTAAATATCTTTTGTTGCCCCCCTTATTCAAAATAATTTAATTTGTTACCTCACAGGATATGCCAATCCTTATGAAGTACCCTAAAAAGTTTTTAATATGATCTATAAAAGGATATTAATAATTTCTTTTATAGCAACAATCTTTTTAATTTCGTTATTTTTTTTTTTGTTTGTTTAATTTTATAAAATTATTAATTCTATCAATTTTTGTACATACGAATTTTGATTGAATAATTCCGTGGCCCGAATAAATTACCGGTGTTTTTCTTCCGCGGCGAAAAGGAAAAATAATTTCGAAGGCTGCGCAGCTGTAAATAAGCGCAATTTGTAAACAAGCCGGCAGGTGTCTCGGCCGATGGATGTCTTTCGCTTTTGAAAATTAATTTTCTTCGAAGGCACCTGATCGTCTACTTGCGCAATTACAAAAATTATTAGATTATCATCGGCAATGAAATGCGTTCGCTGGAGACAATCAGCTTTAAATTCAAGTGTATATTTTGTTCGATTTAAAATAAATCAAATTAATTGAGATCGTGTAACGTAAAATTTCTAAGAATTTATTTATATATAATCATCTTTGTATATTTTCGAGTTTACATGAAGTGATTGATTACAAAATTGAAAGACTGTTATTCCTTTCTTCACTTTTTAAGTGGCAGTCTTTCTATTTTTTGTGATAACATACTATTTATTTATTTTTGCATGTGGTGCTCGAAATGTACATTTAGTGGTAAAAATAAAAAAAAAATGAAGAAAGGAATAAAATATTATTATATTATATCACAAAATTTCACGTACTCACCAACAAATATCTTCAAAACACCTTTTCTAATTGCTGCGATGCTCATAATGCGTCGTGGACTTAATAGGCTTCCTATTTCATATAAAACTACTGCAAATGAAAAATCGTTCCATTTATAATATTCAATTATTATCATAACCAAGCTTTCTTTTGTAGTGGCGTCCCTTCCAAAAGCAGCTTTAAAAAAACAAATATTAAATAAATTACGCCAATCAAGCCTCAAATTATTTATCAACAATTTATATAGGGCATCCGGTTTAAAATAATTAATATTGTAAAATCATGGAATATTCTAAATTTTTACTTAATTAAAGTTGGTTGTAATGGAACTTCAAATTTACTTCCATTCAAATGAAAAACAGCTTTGTTTCAGAATCAGAAATTATTCGAAATCGTTTGCATTTTGGTATAGATAAATAAACATTTATTTACTTATATATTTATGGCTCGACACCCAATACGGGTAAAAGAGGATAAGATTAAGAAAGATATATTTATGGAAGACAATAATAAAAAAAAAACATGTGTGAACTTCTAAATTATAATAAATATATTTACATGGTGTCTCTACAAAAATCTGGCATATTTCTAAAAAAAATTGTATATTGAATAAAAATTAAATTATTATTATTCTCTACTGTATTTTCCCGTGATAGTTTTCTATTAATTACAAAATTAGTCATATCGGAAGGTGGCAGACAGAGGTAACGTTGAACTGAAACAAACATTCACGGCCCATAACAAACGAACAATGGCTCGAGAAAATTGAGTTGGAGTCACCTATGGGAAATAATTTGCAGCCGCATTCTACAAGTCGGCCGTTTCGACGGGTTTATTGAAACCCGTAGTACGCTCGCTTTTTTCCTCCTCCTCCTCCTTTGCATTTAATTACATCGCGGTATTGATAAATCGATGGCGGCACATAAAAACGTAATACATTAAGGGTAGGAAATGCATAAAAGGGGGCCAATAACCCTCACGGACGGCTCTGACTCAGCCGGCGACGGCTCGTGTGGGGGATGAATGGATGAGAATTTCCTCTTTGGCGGGGCATAATACAATTTCCGTGTGTTTCATTAAATTTCCAGTAAGTCCAGTGATATCATCGAGAGGAGAATATAGTGCAGCTTCGAAAAATATATTTTTATTTAATCATATTAAATACTGATACAATTAACTATACGTATAATAAATCGAAAAAGAATAAGCACTAATAATAGTTTTAAATTCCGTTAAATTCGTTAAAAAAATATTAGTTAGAAGATTTTTAAACAAGGCTTTTTTCGTTTTTCAAATAATTTTTCGATGAGGCATATAAAGTAGATGCAAATTCAAGAATTTATATCGAAAAAAAAAATCACGAAAATAATAAATACATCTATAAACAAATTATCATTGTAAAAATGAAGAAGAAAATCACGATGGAGAAAAAATTGTTGCAAAATATGACCGTAAAGAAGGAGAAGAACGTCAACTGAATGAAAATGATGTGAACTGTGAAGAAAATCGAAAATATTGCTAAACCATAAAAAAAGGACAAAAATGGAAACAATCAACCTGATTGGGACAACAAACAAAATGAGAATATCTTTCGGGATAGGAGTGAAAATAAAAATGTTAGACACAGCTGTTCTGTGCTAAACCATTAATTCCATGAGCAACATATATGGATCCACAAGATATGTGTGAAGTTTTGAACACGAATATTAAGATTAATGCGATACTTTTGTAATAAATTTATACTATAGACTATAAGATACTATAAATTCATTATAAAAGTACTGAATTTCGCATTAACACTTAAAAAGACCAAATTTAGTTTAAGGCGAGATTCTGGACATGATGCCTAAAAAATGGGTCAACTTTGGGATTTTTTTTCTCGAAGTCGAATGAATATTTTGAAATGCGTTTTTTTCGGTTATATTGGCCATACAATGGACTACAAATTTCCAATCAAAAAAAACATCCAAAATAGCGACTCTAGTCTAAAACCTTATACATGCGCGTCGTGTTGGACTTTTAAGGAAAACAAGGCGCGCATGTGTCCTGCTGAAGACAAGAAGAGTCGTTTTGGATATGTTTTCTTTTTTTCTAATAATTGGCAATTTGTAGTTCATTGTATGGCTAATACAACTGATAAAAACGCGTTTGAAAATATTCATTCGATTTCCAGAAGAAATCCCAAAGTTGACCCATTTTTCAGGCGTCAGGTCCAGAATCTCGCCTTAAGGTTGCGGTTTAGTAGAAAGAGATAGCTATATAGTAAAATGGAAATAATCGTTTGAAAAAAGAGCCATTCTTTTGGATTTAATAATATGAATATGTATTTACATTTTTTATCTACCAAGTATAAAGTATCAGTCTAAATAAAAAAATAAATCGTTAATTTTCGTGAATTACGTCAATTTACTAGTTCAAGTTAGAAAAGAAAATTGTAAGATATAATGAAATTAATAGGTCATGTCTGCTAAGTTATTTGAATGCAGAATTTAGTGAAATCCTTTTAATTTTCATTGCACAAGTTTTTATTAGCAAAAATATAATTTGAAATATCTAGAATATACTTAACACATTTATCTACACCACACTGTCGCTATTTATTTATTACGCGATGTTGAGCACTCGGACGTTCGTGATAGACTGACTGGAACTGACTGACTGCAGCGCCGCTAGCGCGCGCGCTTTATAGCGTGCTTGTTTCTCGAACTTTCCGGAACTTTCGATGACGCCGCGTTTACCGTCGCGCGCTCTGTGGAACATTCTAGAGTGATGTATCCAGTTTCTTCTTTCACTTTAATTACAATATATTTAAAAGTTTTAAATTTTGTGTTAGTTTGTATCTGTTATATCCATTGATAATGATCATGTTGTGATCGAAATGTTCATTTGGAACAAGTAAATATACAGTGAAGAAAAGTTTAGTGTTTTTATTTAAATTGCATCTCGCTTACAAATATTTTACAAAACGCTGATTTTATCGCTAATTTAAATTCTTACTTTATATGTATTATAATTAAATCATTCTTTGACACATTTTGTTATTTTCATAGGAATAATTATTAAAATCGTGTTTTAGTTGGTTTGATTGTACTTCCTTCTTTATAACCCAAAGCAAAAAAATATAATAATACAATTCTCAACGAAATAACACTTTGTTATTTTCATAGCAATAAATATTTTTAGTTGTTTTGATTGTGCTTCCTTCTTTATAACCCAAAGCAAAAAAAATATATTAATACAATTCCCAACCAAACAATCATTCTTGTTAACAAATTCCAACTTGATGGACACAATACATAATCCGCGCTCGTAACTGTTGAAATAATGAAACTTTTGACGTTGAAATTTATCACTGCCAACAAAGCCATCCGGCGCTAGTGAAAAGTACGGTTCTTTTCACTAAACGAAACAAAAATGAGGGATGCAAATAAAAAGCGGGAATAGTAGCGCTCAGACAGGATGCGCGCATGCAAATAATCCGCGGAAATATTTCCACAGAGCTCGTAATTACGTGTGTGGGTGTCGGCCATTATTTACATTAATGAATTTCATTTATTTGGGGAGATGCGTGCGGGGAAAAAGAGGTGAAATGCAGCCGGACGCGCCGCTGTTTATGCATCTCGGGATGCATTAAGTTTATAAATGTGGAATATTTAGAGATTCTAGATGCGGTTTTTCGTTTTATTTCTGGGTTAGATTTATAAGAAACAGTAAATTTAATTCAATTTATTTTAATTACGTTTCACATCACAAAATCCACCTTGTATATTGATAATATTTGTATATGCATTGATGATTTTTTTAAATATATACTTAATTCTTACTGCTGAATAAATATTAAATATTTCTTAACTATACAAGTAATGTATAGTTAAGAAATATTTAACAAAGTTTGATTATATTTGCTAAATTTCATATAATTAAATTGCATTAGCCATAACCTAGGAAAAAATCCAAATAAAATTTCAATTATGAAAATATCTCAAAAGTGGCGTTTATTCAAAATGCACCTTTTAATTTTGCTATAATCAGCAAATTTAATTTATTTATTAATTATACACTAATTCTAAGATTGAACAGAATATCGTTTTAGACATATTTTTAATTCTGAACACATTTTTTTTTTAGTGTTTCTCTAAATGAACAGAGAAACCACAATTTGCATATAATTGTTTTTACATGTGAAATCCCTGTACGCGTCAACACCCGATATATAACACCTTTATATACACATATCTTTATTCAGACTATACAGATCATTTTAACAATATAACATAAAAAATACAATACATGTAGGTGCTATGCCTGGGCTATCAACCAGAGGTCTTTCTGCACTAACATCTTTATTTCTACAGACAATTCTGTATAAAATAAATTAATAATGCAATGCGTATGCTATACAATACGTTGTCTTTAGAAAACGAATACCGTCTGCCTTGAATCATATATTTAGTTCACCTCTTTTTTTTTCTTTTCGTTTTTTCGTTTATTTGATTTGTTTTGTATTGGTTCAATTAACATGTACTTACTTTTTTTTATTGCTTTCCTGTATTGGTTCTTCCATTTGAAAATAAAGACATTATTATTATATTTAATCAGTTGTTGTATATTTACGATAGTGGTTGAACAAAATTATATTAATTTCACTTCCTGTTTCTTTTTTTTTAAAGCGGTAAGTTCGCCTTAATTTTAATGGACGAACAATAATTTTATAATAATAGAAAACTTGGTTACAGCTATTTAAATTTAAACAATTTTATATGTCGTGTTTACGATTTCACTGCCAAATTGAGCAAAAGAATTTTAATTTAACACTATTTTCATTGATTAATTAATTAATGTTATAAATTTTAAATTTTTGTTCGTTTGTCAATTATCAAGTGTTTTCCGTCTTACTTACTTTGAAATCTACCCATCACAGCTTCTAGTCATTTTAATAATTTATAGAATTTTAGAATTTTTAACTTTTATCAAGTTATTATTTGTCTGGTGTTTATCTTTTCAATCTAACGCGGAATGTTTTTATTTATTAATATAACTTTAATTCCATATTTATATTATATTCATTCATACATTCATTTTCATTTTAAATTCTAGCTGTTTTGTATATTAAGTTTATTTCTTTTAATTTATTGTATATTTTATTATATTTATATATGTATTTAATCTTTGTAGATCTGTGTAAAAGGAGATTCCGTCAATAAATAAATAAATAAATAATAAATGTTCAATTAATACATTTTAATCAAACTTAATTGAAATCCACTTCCTAATTGCTTCAGACAAACGATTTAATTTAGTTAAAGGCTCTCTTTCCCTCGCTCGGTGCACTCGAATATTATAATTATTGAGACAATAATGCCATCAGTCCGTCGCAATAAACAGCAAACAGATAATAATAGATAGACATAAGACGTAAATTAAATAGACGTAGAGCGCTTTGTGAACTATCGACACATAAAGGGATTGCATTAACTCGGATCCATTGAGGCTTTCAGCGCTTCAGACGTAACGTAATCAGGTTACACACTGTATACAGTGCATACATCGGATGCAGCATATTTTGTATTAAGCTGAAGGAAGAAATGTAATAATATTGAAAAATTGATTATTTATAATAATGAATAATATCAATTGCGTAATATTCATCAAAAGAAGCTGATGGTGAGTGTTTGGTGGGATCCATTATGATTTCATGAAATCGATCACAGCAGAAGTATATTGCAACCAACTGGACGGAATGATGCAAATTAAAGAAAAACAGCCTAGATTGGTCAATAGATAAACTCCTGTTTTATTGCAGGATAACGCTAAACCACACACTGTACAAATGCGTGTGGCAAAACTACAGGAGTTGGAGTTGGTACTTCTTCCTCATCCTCCATACTCACGAAACTTAGCCCCCACTGACTACAACTTCTTCCGCAATTTAGATAACTTTTTAATAGGAAAATAATTGAATTCCGACAATGTTGTAAATTTGCCCTACCGGGGATTCATTGACTCTCGTCCGCTAGTATTTTGAACCACCGGTCTGAACATTCTGCCGCTTAAATGACAAAACTGTATAGACAACAACTTCTTCCGCAATTTAGATAACTTTTTAATAGGAAAACAATTGAATTCCGACAATGCTGTAAAACCGGCCTTCTAGGGATTCATTGACTCTCGTCCTCTAGAGTTTTGAACCACTGGTCTGAACATCCTGCCGCTTAAATGACAAAACTGTATAGACAATATGGGTGTATATTTTGGTGAATTAAACAAATAAATACTTATATATAAATAAAAAAACTTATAAATATAAAGCAATATTTATAAGTGTATTTGTAAGTTATCAACAAATTTTGCCTTTTTTGATATAAATTTCATTGTTGACTACCTAAAATATATAATATTGTATGGTTATTGAATTTCATTTTTGTTCAGTATATCTGCAGTATTGTTTCTAAGTAACATTATAAATTCTATATTGATATCAGTATCAATACAATATTGCATCAAGTTAGATTTTTGCTAAAAAAATTAGTTATAACGGAAATTATTGAAAACGGCAATTATTTATTGAAATAGAGAAGAGAGACAAAACCGCAATAATTGCAAAACATAATCAAGAATTGAATTAAGCATTTCAGGCCAGTCTGGCTAATATTAGAAACGAGAGAATGCGGAAGGGATTTTTCGTACGAAATGTGTCTATGTTTATGTGTGTGTGTGTGTGGAAATGTCTGTGTGTGTGTGATTTAGAGACGTCTCGGACGCGTATATTGCGCGCCCCGGTTAAATGCGCCCATAAAAATTCGCGAATACCCCATATAAGCATTGGCCCTTTTTCATTTTATTTATTCCGCGCCGTTGAGATTTTTCAATGTTTCAATATATCACGGGACCGAAACAAGGCGGCTCTCGGAACGATGCGCCCATTAATATCTCACGTCACCGGAATGAAACACATCCCATTTCCAAACTGAAATATTCATAATAAACACCTGCTCGCTTGTTTTTATTCCATTTCACTGGCGCGGCGCTCATTCGCGTACTCATGCTGAGTGTTATCGAATTGAGTTATGATCAAGATTTTTATTAACCTTCTTTTTTTTATTTTATTAAGAATTTATTTTAAAAATTAGAAAATAGTGGACTGTCTATCAAGTATTAAAAGCTTGTTCTAATATATTTTTTTAATCTTCTTTCTGTTGGTTGTGGAGACTTTAATTATTGAATAAAATTGCTGGTCCTTTCTTCTACTTATATATATATATATAAATCTTTATTCAGAACTAATGTTTACAATATACATACAAAACTATTATACAATATCACACCATACCAATACCATGTATGTAATACCAGTACATACCAATCCCGAACTGGCTATCGACCAGACGTCTTTCTACAACCTCCTACATATTGTTTTATTGGACTAAATATATTTGGGAAACTATGTTTCCATCTTCCGTTTTTAGTTTAATAAAATAATCGTAGAAAAATGGACAACAAATAAAAATTATATTTATTGGTTTTACCAATAATTATTGGACTAAATATATTTGGAAAACTATGTTTCCATCTTCCGTTTTTAGTTTAATAAAATAATCGTAGAAAAATGGACAACAAATAAAAATTATATTTATTGGTTTTACCAATAAATATAATTTTTATTTGTTGTCCATTTTTATTTGTCGAAGCACTTAATAATAGAAAAAGTCTTTGCCAGAAGTAAATTCACTAACATTGACAAAGTCCATCACGAATAGCAACAACTATAGCAAGTAAAGGTAATCTTATACCTTAAAAGCTTTCAAAATCTTGATGATGAGTTAGGGCTTTGCTATGTTCCATATTTAAATTTGCAAACCAAAATAGGACTCAATAAGTCTATTACTTTCTTTAATTTGAAAATTAGGTTCCATCAAGAAAGTAGCAAAACAATTATCGATTATATTTAAATTATTTCAATCAAGAGAATACTTTTTTATTAAAGTCATTTTAAAATTGTTTTCATTAATGATTAGATATGATACAAAATACATAGGTTAATTAAATTAAATATTTAATAATTTAAATATGTGCAATCAAGCGGATATTTTTTGTTATTACATTTTTTACTTTTAATTGAAGTCTAAAAAATGTAATAACAAAAAATATCCGCTTGATTGCACATATTTAAATAAGATTGATTTATTTAAATAAAATATCCATATCTTTTTCTTTTTTCCTCCAATTCACACCTAGCTCTTTTCCTCCTTCTCAAATTGTAAAATAAAAAAATGTCCTTTCTCCTACTTATTTTTTTATTAAAATAGATATATTTCGGAAACTATATTTCCATCTTCAGTAGTTTCCGAAATATATTTAGTTTAATAAAAACTTCAAATACTGAAAATGGAAACACAGCTTCCGAAATATATCTAGTTTAATAATAATAAAAAAAAAACAAGTAGGAGAAAGGACATTTTTTTATTTTACAATTTGAGAAGGAGGAAAAGAGCTAGGTGTGAATTGGAGGAAAAAAGAAGAAAGATATTGATGAATGAAAGATATAGGAGATATGTTCTACGAGGGCAGTTCAAATATAATCGAGAGAAATGCTCTGACACGTTTATTTGCTATCGAAAAAAATTAAAAAAATATACAGTTTTTCTAGGCAATTTCCCTCACTATTTACGCATTTTGTCCGCCTTTCCGGAAGTTTCCGAAGAATTCTTTGGGCAACTCGGACAGCCATGTGTGCACGAACTCCTCTACCTCGTCGTCGGTGTTGAATCTTCTACCTCCGAGGACCTCTTTCAGTGGGTCAAACATATGGTAGTCACATGATGATAAGTCCAGACTGTAGGGAGGGTGTTCTAGTACCTCCCATCCCAATTTCAATATTGTATCAAGCGTGAGACGGGCGGTATGAGGGCGTGCGTTATCCTGGAGAAGAATCGCACTTCGTACTGGAATCCTCCTTCCTTTCGAGCGATAAGCGGGTTTTACATGATTTTTCAGAAAGTTAGAGTAGTATACAGCATTGATGGAACGTTGCCTGCTCAGAAAATCGACTTAAAGCATGCCCTGCCGTTTCCAGAACACAGTACACATAACCTTACCCGCAGACCTGGTTGTCTTCGCTTTGACTGGCGCTCCTTCTTCCCTCTTCCTCCACTCTTTAGACGATCCTTGCTTTCGGGAGTGTAATAGTCTACCCATGTCTCGTCTGTAGTGAAGATTCACGTTAAATAAACGTCCCCCTCTGGCTCGTATCGCGTCAACAAGCTGCGACAAACTTCCAACCGAGTGAATTTTTGCTGGAAGTTCAATATAATTAATGGTTTTAATATTTAGACATTGGTAGTTCATATTGTATGAAATAAATATGAATAAAGTATTAAAAATCAACCAATAAAACACAGATTAGATTGAATAACTTTAAATTCTCAACTAGTTTCGGGTTATCAGCCCATTTTCAAGAGAATTTAATTTTTTTTTTTAATAGTTTAGTGACCTATCCAGCCGTTATTTTGCGATATTTAAGATGTTCGTGGATGATAGACTCTACACAACCAATACTGATACCGAGTTCAGTCGAAATGTCTCAAACATTCATCCTACAGTCCTCTAAAATGAGTTCTTCTATGCGGCGAATGTTGTCTGGTGTAGTGCTGGTTCGCGATCGACGATCATACGGTTCATTCTCGACATTTACCGGCCATCCTTGAATGCTTTGGCCCATTTAAACACAGCAGCCCTACTCAGGCACTCATTACCTAACTGATTTCGCAAATGTAGAAAAAAATCCGTGTTTTTAACGCATTTACGCACCAAAAAATCTAATAAACGCGTGAAACATCCGTTGTCGATGAAAACTATGCCACACTGTTCGTAAAGAAACTAGCTACCACATATTCAAGCCACGACCTTCAAAACTTACGTGCGCGCCATCTACAGCATTTGTCTCGATCATATTTGAACTGCCCTCGTATGTGAGAATGGAAGAGATACTTGAGACTATTTAGAGAATAAATGTGAAGGGGTACAAAACGAGTGGCTGTATGGGAAAAGGAGGTTGGAGGAGTGGATGAGAGAGAATGGAGCCGGTGTAAGGACTTTGGTAAAGCTGGGGTGGGAGAAAAAGAGATGAAGGGAAGAGGTAGGAGAGGAAATAAATTATGAAGTAATGTAATATAGATGGGATGTATTTGTGGAAATGCCATTTTTTTTATTTAAATAATTAAAATTTCCACAACCAACAACCAACATAAAGAAGATTAAAAGATTTGTTTATTTTGTTGTTGTTGCTAATTATGATAATATATGTTCTAATTATTGAGCATTTTGGGAATTGTGTTTACCTTATTAACTTACTATATATATACTCTGTATATATATATAAATAATCATTAATCTCTTTTACCATATGGTGTCGGGTTTTTTGTTAAATATAAAATTTAAAATTCCCATAATTTAGCAATGAAGTACACACACAAATAACCAGTTTCTTTTTCTAGCATGATTTTTGTTTTATTTCGCGTTTGTTTGTTTATGTATCCATTTAATCCTCGCCGCCTGAAAATTTTCCAATCAAATATTTAAATGGTCAGCACAATCTGTTTTTTTTTATTTTTCTCTCCTCTGCACAAAATTTGCACCTGCTTAAATGTATGCACAATTCGCGAACAAATAACCCGAGTTGAAAGCGACCGCCTTCGCTCAGCTGATGTATTTATTATTCTGATTAATAATGATTCGCCTTATTTATAACAGCTGAGGCGGTGGCAAAAAATGAGCAAAGAAAAAGTAAGGAGCGGGTCGTGATTACTATTTCGACTCCTTTTCGGTCCGCCGCAATAATTTATTACCTGTGATGATTGTTTTGATCGTATTTTAGTTTGTATTGTAGATTTTTTTTGTAGTCCCGATGTAAAAAAAACAACATATATTTCTGATTAATTAAAATATAAAGTGGAAAAGAATCATGCATATATTTAATTAACTTAAATTATACCTCAATGATGTACATTGAAATTTGTACAATTCATACAACTAGGGTTCGTTTACAAGATGTTGTAGATTAAACGAAGTTAATATATTTATGAAATCATTACTCATATTATTAATTTTCCAAATATCAATGTTAAAGTCACCCACTATGAAACGTGTCTGCAGATGGCCTTAAATTAAGTAACGTTCCTTTTGTTGTTTTTACATAAAATTTTTCTCGGATTAAAATTTGTTAATGTGCATTTGTTTAACGTACTTACGTAGGTAAGTCAATAGTCACAGAGCTAAATGTGGAAATAATTTATTAATTATTTTCAAATCATTTTTATTTAATTTATTTAAATAACTGTGACCAAGCGAATGAATACTCTTTTCTATTTATATATTTGGGGGTTATTTAAAAGATAAAGGGATTGGAATAAAATATCGAGCGCATCCGCGTTTTGTTGTGCGCGTACCATCATGCAATTCAATTTGGAATTAATTAAGTCAACGTAGCGAGAGCACATTGTTGGCCCGCACAGCTTTACAAACAGAGCAACATCTACATAAACGGCTATAATCTCGTCCAAATTGCGGGCTCGCCGGTCTATCAATTACAAAATTACTAATTAGCCCTACCGAACGCACTGCGAAATAAACTACACAACAACGCAAATCCACCGATTGAAACATAAACGAACCAACAAATAACAAAAAAAAGAAGGGAACAAATCAAACCAGCGCAATGCCGCTGTAATATTTCAATTGCGACGCGGGGGAACGCGAATTTGAATTTCAGAAAGGAATCAGAAGTTTGATTGGATTTGCATGCACCCCGGCATAATCCGTTTATACAAGAATCGAGACATTCAATAAAGAAAAGAGAGGGGGAGAGGAAGAGAGGAAAAAAAACGCGTTTTCGCTACATAAAAGTTTACGAAAATAAGCTATAAAAAGTTGGCGTTATAAGAATGGCTCTCAATCGAGTTTCGCGATTAATTTTGATTTCGGCAACTTTATATTTTCGAAAATTTTAAAGCTTGATAAATGCAAAAATAAAATAAAAAAAAACAATTCAATTCATTTGCGCAAATTATCATTACAGTTTAGTTAGCTAGCACAGATTTTTCTTTAACTTCATTATAAATTCATTACAGGGCAGTAAGACCTCTGGTTGATAGCCCAGATAGACTAACAGCTCCATGTATTGTAATTATTCATGTAATATTTATTTATTTATTTAATCACGGAAAAAATCCATTTTACATAATATGATAGCAAAATACGATTTCAACTTATCCTTATATCGAGCGCATTCGAAAACGTGTAAATGGTCCAAATTCGGCAACTCTCCCCTATATTCTGAGCGTATAACAAAAATCGACAACGAAGTTGGCATTGGAAGTCTCGAGTCATGTCTTTACTAATATCACACGCGTGACTTGTCAACATTACGCGTACGCGTGTGATTTTAGTTCAGACATGACTTTAGATTTCCAATGCCAACTTCGTCGTCGATTTTTGTTATACGCTCGGAATATAGGGGAGAGTTGCCGAATTTGGACCATTTACTCATTTTCGAATATATGAGCTCGTAAGAGCATTTTTAATAAAGATCTTTAGGTGGAAAAAAATTGTACTACTGTTACCTTGAAACTAACATAAATATTTTATTTCATAATACATATTATAATAATAAAATATTAATTTAAAAAAATGAGTGTTTGGTCCAATCAGGGAAACCGGTTTCTTAGAATGGACCATTAAACGCAATTATAACAAAAATACTTCTTACTTTTTGGACTCACTCCTGCACAGATCGTATGGACCCAAGTGTGGCATTTAAGACATTGTATCATCTCTTCTTCCTTACTTTCATCACATATCATGTAGTTTTCGCTTGTATTCTCTGCCCTTTCTTTCCTCTCTGTTTTGTCTTTTTAAGCTTTTCTTCGGCGTTTCGTTTTAATTTCAGAACGTTTTCAGTACTTGATAGTAATTCTGCTTTGTGAGCAATACCACTTCGTGCTCGAGATGACGATGTGCCCGGCTGTGGATTTCGTGTAGGTGGAGGTGATATTTCTTGAAGAAAATCCTCAAAATTTTTCCTTTTTTTTCTCCGGAGGAATATAAACAATAGCGGAATCATTGTCGCTTTCACCGTCACTACGTGCTGAATTTCCAGTAGTTACTTCTGTTTCAGTAGCATCGCCGCAATGCTGAGGTTGTAACATATCTGATGCTGCAAACTGGTTATCTTGAAAGACATGTCTGTTAACTGGCCAAATTCCGGCGGTGCGAAAGACATTTTCGGCTATTGCCACAGTTGCCGCTCTGCCATATGCTTCATTAAAGTATCCAGCTTTGACATGTTTGTAGATTCTGTAAGTTCTTTGCGCCGTATACTTAGTGCTAAATAGTTCGTTTTTAAAAATGTGTATCATGTATCATTGTATCATGTATGTATGTTACTGTATTTAATGGCCTCCGTTAATTAAATAAATAAATAAATAAATTTAATAATCTAGATATTTGCGTTTGATATATCTTATCCCCTTTATATTGGCGAAGAAACGTTTCTTGCGTCTGAACAAAATATTTCTGCAGTGGCCCAAAAAAACGCAACATCTAGGGGCTGCAAGCGATGAGTAGTATGCCCAGGAATTGCTATTCCATTTTCTCGTACAAAAGTACAGGCGTTTAAGTTCTTGCTCTGTGTCGTATTCCCATCAAGTAGTAAAAGGACTTTCTTATCTTTATTGCAGTTTACATGTTTTTTGAAATGTTTTAGCCAGTCAACAAACAATTCCGAATTTATGTAGCCGCTTTCTGAAATTGTAACAAAACTTGCCGGAGATGCGCCAATTTGAAGATCATTGTTGATTTTTTTCTTTTATAAATAATCATCGGTGGAACATAAAACCCAGCTGCATTGACCGCACATACCGTGGTTGTAAGAACGCCACGTTCAGCACTTGTTATGCCGCCTACTTGGCGTTTACCCTTGCGAGCAACCACTTTTTGTAGAGTGTTGTGTAAACCCTGATTCATCGACATTAAATATCAACTCTGCAGTAAAATTAAATTTATCCACAGTTTTTTAAAAAACATCAAAAAAAATATATCTAAGTTCTCTCTATTGAAGCCTCGTGCTCTTGCCATTGAAGTGCTTCAGGACTAAAGCAAATGATCGTGTCAACTATGAAATTTTGGTTAGAAAGCTTACTGCCATAGGAATAGAAAATAAGTCCTCTTGCAACAATAAGCAATCATTTTGTGAGTCGATTCTTTTAAATAGCTTTAAGTTGAGACTAAGCTATCGAACAGTTTCGGAATAACCTTTGATTATATAAATATGGACTGCTGGTCTTCCTCCATGTAAATACTGCTCAATATTTGTATCTAAGTAGGAACCCGACTAAGTCCCGCGCAAGTGAACAAAAAGGTGGGAAATTCAAAAACTGATGAGCAGAATGATCGTGTTTTGGGCGCTCAGAGCTGCAGTGAAAACTACAGATTGATATTCAATAGAGTTTTCATGTATATAATGCGGCTGCGTTTTTAGGAAATTAACGTCGCCATAGAAATAAAAAAAATCAGTCATTCTTTTGAGAAGTAAAAATACAACACAAGTTTTGAATTATAACTCGTCTGATTGATCTCCTTACATTTGGTTACATATATTTATTTCTTATACAATTTGAATGGGTCAATGTGAATTAATACAATGCTAACATAAATATTTTCGTAACTAAATTGACCATATTTCCCGGAATGGGGGCTTCGATGTCTTGGGACACTTTCATCATCTGGATGCTGTATTTTGATCACGACGGGGGATTTTAACGATACTTGCGTTTTTTTTTTTCAATTTATTCGGCCCACGAAAAAAAAAACTGACATTGGTTTTACATACTTTATAACACTTTCAATGCACAAAAAGATGACACGATGGCACTTTTCACACACGGAAATACACGCGGTCGTGATTTTCAGCAGGACTGACTGCTCCCATGTGATTTTTTTTATCAATTTCGAACGAATTTCGGTGAACGACAGCAGACGGAACCATAACCGTAAACATAAACCAAACACGCTGTCACATCAACAGATACTTCTGTAGTCGAATTGCAGCCTTCCACAAAGCAATATATCGCCATGTTCTTAAAAAATTTTAAGGTATCACAAGATTTAAACACAATAAACTTACACACAGCTGACTCGAGCATAAAATTGCTTTCATTTAGTACTTGGAAATGGCACTTGGTCTATGGCAGCGCCACCATCACTTCGAATCAAACGTGAAGTTGTCGTTAGCAGTCCATATTTATATAGTCAAAGGGAATAATCGATTGTAGAGAGATACCACGGTAATTTTTAATGTCTTTTTTTATCGGATTTAAACAAGGGGATGATATAATTCTTTTTCCAGCAGTTAGAGGAGTAATTTTGAGATAGCGATGCCTCAAATAATAATAATATAGGAACTGTGATAGAATAAATTCAATTTATAAGAAATATGGCAGGGCCAGTGCTCTTGCTGTGTTTTAATTTTGATAAGAAGAAAGCTCAATCGAAAATTTTAATTTTAAAGTTAATAAATATAGCTTCAAATTTTTCACTTTTCGATATTTTAATGGCATATGAATAATAACCTTAGATGAAACATTGAATGATGGCATGTTTAAAGGTTCTTTGCTATATTTATTATTATTATTATATTATATGAATAATAACCTTAGATGAAACATTGAATGATGGCATGTTTAAAGGTTCTTTGCTATATTTATTATTATTATTATATTATATGAATAATAACCTTAGATGAAACATTGAATGATGGCATGTTTAAAGGTTCTTTGCTATATTTATTATTATTATTATTATATTATATGAATAATAACCTTAGATGAAACATTGAATGATGGCATGTTTAAAGGTTGATCTTTGCTATATTTATTAATAATGTTACTAACTGTTTCTCATATGCTCGATATTAAAATCATTGGATGATGCAATTAATCTTCAGTTGGATTTGAATTCGTTTTGTAATTGGTGTGGGGAAAATAAACTTAACCTAAATGAGGATAAATGCAAAACCATAACGTTTTCAAAGCGTGCTACTTCAATGTACACTTCAAACACTTTAAATAACATTGATGCAGAGCGTGTGACTTCTATGAAAGATCTTGGAGTTATAGCAAGCAGCAGTTGGAACTTTTCTAACCATAGTTCTAATATTGTTTCCAAGGCCTACCAATTAATTGGTTTCATTAAGCGAAACAGCAAGGATTTCTCTAATAAAAAGACTTTGTTGCTGCTATATAATTCCTTGGTTCGTCCACATTTAGAGTTGTGGTCACCTTACACTCAATGCAAAGTGAATTTTTAGATTTCACAAAGCTCCAGAACTTCTTGTGATTATTACATATAATATATATTGTGCAGAACGATTTATTATTGGAGAAATAAATTTATTATTAGTGATCTTCATGGGATTGCCGTTGATTACTAAATGGTGTATAGATTATTTTTTTAATAAGTTTTCACAACCAACTTACAGAAGATTATAAGTGAATGTGTATTGTACAGAATGATTTACTATTAGAGAAATAAACTTATTATTAGCGATGAGCAAGATCGATCAAGTGATAGAGCAGCTCGAACAATATATTCCTTAGATATACACATTTTCAGCGCAAATGTTTAAATTTACTGTAATTCTCATGGCTTATAGTTAGATGTACAAAAGCATAAAATACTTATTTTGGATGTAATCCAAGAATTGTATTAAATAAATATTAATTTTAAAAGTATTGTTTGTATTGCAACAACGGTTTTCCATAAAAAAATGTAATTAGATGTAACAATATTACAATAAAACCACAGTCCAATTTTTCCCGACCCTTTGTTGTCTGTCTCGCCGTGTTCTTTTTGTTTGTATGTGCATGACGTTTGCGTGGTGGTTGTAAAAGGAAGGAAAAGTGGCCGCGGGCCACCTGTTTCGGGAAAGCTCAGTAAACATTATTATCGGCACCGGTGGAATCGCTCCTTCTTCTTTTTCTCGGGGCCCGGCTTCTGCTTCCACCATTCAGCCCGGCTCGGCCGGCAAAGAAATGGAACGATTTTATAAATAATTGATGGCGTAGGAGCCAGGTGTATATTGCTCTCTGCACGTAACCTGCAGCTGTCGTGTCGTCTGTCTGTTGGGCAAAGGGGCACATGCCTCGCACCGAGATGCTCCGCCGAGGAGGCCAAACGAAACGTCCTCTGTAATTTCCTTATCGACCCAGAATGGGATTAATGGACGGATTCCGAATCAGTGTTGATGAACTCTCCACGTAACACAGAAAAATAATCTCCATAATGATATTTCGCAAAAAAATTATACGTAAAATGCATGAAACTTCTTGCATTTAAAACAAAACAGTATATAATTTCATTCATTAAAAACAATGAATGTGTAGAAATAATCAATAATAATAATTTTCTTCTTTTGTCAGTACAAGCAATATACAAAATTTTCTTTATTGAATATATTGCTGAATTATTAATAACTGAGGCTTCAACTTTATTATACATTGTTTATCAATTTAATAAAACACTTTAAACTTTGTTTGTATAACTCTAAATTAGTCACAATAAATATAATTTAGAGTTATACAAACAAAGTTTAAAGTGTTTTATTAAATTAATATATTGCTGTCTTATTTCACATTATTTTCTGTTTTTCTATTATGAGTAAGAGCGATTTATTTAAATAACTTAATATAGGATACACGCGTGAGGAATTTTTTGCGTAATTAAGCACATTCTAATATGCGTAGACATTCGTCTGACCATCTTTTTTTTTATTTCACGAACGATGAATTAATGGTGTAAAAATCTCGTTCGCGCGATGGGAAGAGATGAAAAAATCGGCTGATTTATTCCAGCCCAAGGAACCATAAAATGAGCAAAAAAAAAAATACGTGGAAATGAAAAGGAAGAGTTCAAGGATGACAATTAGCGAGTCTCCTCCGACGAAATTCCCGAAGTGTTTGGCATTTTGTTTTGGATCGTCTCACGCGGAATTGTTATTTGTTTTATGTCGGGGGATTTTATTTATAATTAGTTTAACAGCTGTTTAATTAATTAAATATGTGGCTCGAATTATTGTGTTAATTTCGTTATTAAAAAAAACATAATTTAAAGAAGTTAAATTAAATAAATTAATTAATTTCTTTAATTAAATTCGTTTCTTTTAATTTGATTTGATTTTCATTCAAATCAAATTAAATTTCTTTAATTAAATTCGTTTCTGTTAATTTGATTTGATTTTGATTCAAATCAAATTAAATTTCTTTAATTAAATTCGTTTCTGTTAATTTGATTTGATTTTGATTCAAATCAAATTAAATTTCTTTAATTAAATTCGTTTCTGTTAATTTGATTTGATTTTGATTCAAATCAAATTAAATTTCTTTAATTAAATTCGTTTCTGTTAATTTGATTTGATTTTGATTGAAATCAAATTAAATTTCTTTAATTAAATTCGTTTCTGTTAATTTGATTTGATTTTGATTCAAATCAAATTAAATTTCTTTAATTAAATTCGTTTCTGTTAATTTGATTTGATTTTTATTCAAATCAAATTAAATTTCTTTAATTAAATTCGCTTCTGTTAATTTGATTTGATTTTTATTCAAATCAAATTAAATTTCTTTAATTAAATTCGTTTCTGTTAATTTGATTTGATTTTGATTCAAATCAAATTAAATTTCTTTAATTAAATTCGTTTCTGTTAATTTGATTTGATTTTGATTCAAATCAAATTAAATTTCTTTAATTAAATTCGTTTCTTTTAATTTGATTTGATTTTGATTCAAATCAAATTAAATTTCTTTAATTAAATTCGTTTCTTTTAATTTGATTTGATTTTGATTCAAATCAAATTAAATTTCTTTAATTAAATTCGTTTCTTTTAATTTGATTTGATTTTGATTCAAATCAAATTAAATTTCTTTAATTAAATTCGTTTCTTTTAATTTGATTTGATTTTGATTCAAATCAAATTAAATTTCTTTAATTAAATTCGTTTCTGTTAATTTCATTTGATTTTGATTCAAATCAAATTAAATTTCTTTAATTAAATTCGTTTCTGTTAATTTGATTTGATTTTGATTCAAATCAAATTAAATTTCTTTAATTAAATTCGTTTCTGTTAATTTGATTTGATTTTGATTCAAATCAAATTAAATTTCTTTAATTAAATTCGTTTCTTTTAATTTGATTTGATTTTTATTCAAATCAAATTAAATTTCTTTAATTAAATTCGTTTCTGTTAATTTGATTTGATTTTGATTCAAATCAAATTAAATTTCTTTAATTAAATTCGTTCCTGTTAATTTGATTTGATTTTGATTCAAATCAAATTAAATTTCTTTAATTAAATTCGTTTCTATTAATTTGATTTGATTTTGATTCAAATCAAATTAAATTTCTTTAATTAAATTCGTTTCTATTAATTTGATTTGATTTTGATTCAAATCAAATTAAATTTCTTTAATTAAATTCGTTTCTTTTGATTCAAATCAAATTAAATTTCTTTAATTAAATTCGTTTCTGTTAATTTGATTTGATTTTGATTCAAATCAAATTAAATTTCTTTAATTAAATTCGTTTCTGTTAATTTGATTTGATTTTGATTCAAATCAAATTAAATTTCTTTAATTAAATTCGTTTCTGTTAATTTGATTTGATTTTTATTCAAATCAAATTAAATTTCTTTAATTAAATTCGTTTCTGTTAATTTGATTTGATTTTGATTCAAATCAAATTAAATTTCTTTAATTAAATTCGTTTCTGTTAATTTGATTTGATTTTGATTCAAATCAAATTAAATTTCTTTAATTAAATTCGTTCCTGTTAATTTGATTTGATTTTGATTCAAATCAAATTAAATTTCTTTAATTAAATTCGTTTCTATTAATTTGATTTTGATTCAAATCAAATTAAATTTCTTTAATTAAATTCGTTTCTGTTAATTTGATTTGATTTTGATTCAAATCAAATTAAATTTCTTTAATTAAATTCGTTTCTTTTAATTAAATTCGTTTCTGTTAATTTGATTTGATTTTGATTCAGTTTCGTGTGTAAAATTGATACTGTGGAATAATTTGTTTAATTCATTTAGAAAAAATTGGATATTAACGTTATTTTTAATAATAGCAAAAATGTCATCTACATATCTAAACCATAAATTTGGAAAATTAGAAATTTTAGATTTGGCAACATTTTCTAAATGGTTCATGAAAATATTTGTGATAATGGATTGCCCATTGCTGTACCGAAAGTTTGTTTGTAAAATTTATTGTTAAATTCAAAAGTATTGCAATTCATTATTAATTTAGTTGATTTAATACAAAAATTAATTTCATTTTCCGTTTTATTATTTTCCTTTAAGAATATTTTCTAAAATGTTAATTGTTTGATCTACAGGAATGTTTAGGAGAAGTGAAACAACATCAAAAGAGATTAATATGAATAAAATATTACTACATTATATCAAGAAACTTCACGTACTCACCAATCTTAAATAAAAGTGAAAAAATATTTTTTCAAAAATTAATTTAATTTGTAAAAGTATATCTAAGCTATATTGAACACATCCAACTGCATTTGGAGAGTCTTGCTTTTAAAAATCCATATTAAATTCATTCATAATATATTATTTGTAAACTCGTTAATCCTATCGTAGATAGTGGAGGCATTTAATTTTTGAAAAAACTTAATGATTTTCAACTATTAAAGTTGAAAATCATTAAGTGTTTTATTTTAAGTGATCATGGATTTTCAAAAAAAAAATGTAAATCCACATTCATATTATGAAATCCAAAAGAATAGCACTATTTTCAAACGATTATTTCCATTTTTACAATATATAGCTATCTCTTTCCACTAAACCGCAACCTTAAAAATTATTTCTGAGTATCTATATTATTTTAATAATGAATCAGCATAAATAAAAACTCAACTTTATAAAGAGAAAAAAGAAACAACCCGTAATTACTTCCGATTCGAAAGCACCGAGTAAGAAAAAATCGAAGCAAACAACAGCAACTGTCGCACGAAAACAACAACAACAAAAAAAACACATGGGCGACTACGAAAGGAGCTAAAATAATCATAAAAAAAGAAGTGTGACAGCTGATTGTAACAGGTCGTGACGGCATATGGCAGATGGCGAACCCGAAAGGGTTGCGTTTGTCGAACTCGCCGTCGACGGCCAGATCCCAAGGACCTTATCTGACCCCTTTTGTTGCCACCGAAATGTATACATGTATATATAAATGCGGACGTGCAGTGTTGTGTTTTACACGGGCTGGGTTCGATGATACATCATAAACTTTACCGTGAAACGTCAATGTTTTGCGAATCACGTCGACACACAAAAAGTAGAAGGAAAAAACGCATCAATTAATAAGTCATACATTTTGATTATAAGCCTTCAAATTATTAGACATTTGTTATAGTACTTTTATATATATATATATATATATTCAATGACCCCTTTCTACCCACATGGGTGTAGGGTAATAGTACTTTTATAACATAAGTCAAATTGTCATAGTAGCTAAATGTGGAAATAATTTATTAATTATTTTCAAATTCTTTTTATATAATTTATTTAAATAACTGTGATCAAGTGAATAAACCCCCTTTTCTATTATTAAAATAAATACATTTTTTTTCTCGGTGTGCTTGTGGTTAAATTTTTAACATAATTCTATTTAATAAATTCATACATATCACTTTATTAAGCCTTCAAATTGAAATAAATACATTTTTTTTCTCGATGTGCTTTTGGTTAAATTTTCAACATAATTATATTTAATAAATTCATACATATCACTTTATTAAGCCTTCAAATTAAAATAAATACTTTTTTTTCTCGGTGTGCTTTTGGTTAAATTTTTAACATAATTCTATTTAATAAATTCATACATATCACTTTATTAAGCCTTCAAATTAAAATAAATACATTTGTTTTTTCTCGGTGTGCTTTTGGTTAAATTTTTAACATAATTCTATTTAATAAATTCATACATATCTCTTAATTAAGCCTTCAAATTAAAATAAATACATTTTTTCTCGGTGTGCTTTTGATTAAATTTTTAACATAATTCTATTTAATAAATTCATACATATCACTTTATTAAGCCTTAAAATTAAAATAAATACATTTTTTTTTCTCGATGTGCTTTTGGTTAAATTTTTAACATAATTCTGTTTAATAAATTCATACATATCACTTTATTAAGCCTTCAAATTAAAATAAATACATTTTTTTTCTCGGTGTGCTTTTGGTTAAATTTTTAACATAATTTAATTTTTAGAAATATAATCAGTACACATTTTTGAAAATAAAAATAATTCCTATTATTAAAGCAGTTTGCAATTAACACAACGTACATTTGGATATATTAAAAATAAACATATTTTAGTTACATTCTTTCTTTATTCACAATCCTAACCCAAAGTAATTTTTAATATAATTTAATTTTCAGAAATATAATCAGTACACATTTTTGAAAAATAAAATATTTCCTGCCTTTAAACCTTTTTTTCAGTTAACACGACATACATTTGGATATATTAAAAATAAACATAATTTATTTACATTCTTTCTTTATTCACAATCCTAACCCAAAAGTAATTATCTTTTTCGTAGAATTTTTATATTTTTAAATTAAAGCGAATTTTGTCATTTCCGTTTTTAATTTTTGTTGGTGTCACGGCCCGTAAATCAGCAGTGTTAATTACTGCCGTTATTTCTCTCGCGTAATTTCTGTAATCCCTTATAACTTAATTTTATAGGCCCTTGCGTCATATTTATGGCCGCAATTATTATCAGTATTAGCGCCATTCTTGAATAAATGGAGGTATTACGTCAGCTCTTATTGAATGTTAAATGAATTGCAAACGCAGCGACATTTAAATTAAATAAATAACAAACGTCGCTGTTGGATAACACGCGCGAAATTCTTATTTTCATCATCGTAATTTCGACAATTGAATATGTAATTTTCGAAAATAAATAATTATGGTTTCTCTATTATTATTTAGTCTTTCGAAAAGTATTGATAATTGAATGAAAGTCACTTGAATTAAATAAAATGAAACAAAGATGATTCACAGTTATAAAGAAATATACAAAAAAATGTCACTTATATTATTAGTAGCTACTGTCAAAATTCACATTTTAAAATTAGTTTCATATATACAAGGTGTCCAATAATTACGTAACGTATCAAACATATGTTTTTTTTAAATGGAATGATATATTTTTTATGAAGATTTTCGATTCTACGTTTAAAAATAATCATTTTTTATATAAGATTTAATAGGTCAATTTTTCATAGTTTAAAAGTTATAAACAAATGAATGTTGAAATCGATAGATGTTTAGAGCCTAATATTTCAATAATGAAAAATGAAATAAACATTCTGTCAACGCCATACAAATGCAAAAATACTTAATAATAAAAGAAATACTCTCTTTTTTCCTCAAAACAAATTTGTATATACAATGTGAAGCAATACGCAAAATGATTTTTTTCTCTTTTTACTTAAATGGGACACCCTATATTTTTTATGCTATTTTAATAGAAAATTAATCACTCTTCATTTTTTATATAACATATTAAATAGCTACCGTTTACCGTTTTTGAGATATTTAATCTCAAATACAAATTTGGTATAGAATTTTTAATCAAAGTAGGCCATGCCAGAACAACTAATTTATTTAGTTGTGAAAGTTACGCGAACACATATATAAAATAATTTAGTGAAACGAATAATCAAGTGTATTAATTAAAATACATCATAATTAATACATATTTTTTTTTACCACGGGATAAATGAGAATTTAATAAAAAAAAAGTAAATAAATATTAAGCTGTAATTATTTTAATACACGATAATATTGAAAATACAACAATTTAAATAGGTACGTTCTTGGCTGTGCGCCAGGATCCAGGTACAACGAATCTTCTTATCTCAGGAATGCGTTCTCGGAGTGAGTCGTCGATCGTTTTTTTCTTCTTGATTTGCGATAATTGCGCTCTTGTATTTCGATTCAGTCGTCCGAAAACGCGCAGTGTTCACTATTCCGGTTTAATTTTTAACGTTAGAAATTATTAATAATTAAAAACGCGATTTATTTTTGTTTATGAACAAGTGGTAATTAGTGAGTGGTGGAGGTGAGTTGGTTTTCGATTCACCAGGAATGGGTTGGAAGTTATTTTTTCTATTAAGGTATGTTAATATTAATAATTTATTTTTAAACAGATTTTACGATTCCTATTATTATTATCAATTTATTTTCCAAAATTGCTTTTATTAATAAATTACTTTCGCAATAAACAAATGCGATTTTCGCAAGACTAAAGTAGGTATACATTAGTTCTAAATTCATTAATGAAGATTTGCTAGTTTGTTTTGCGATTCCTATTCTTTTAAATCGTCCACATCGCAAAAATTATGTTTAACAATAAATTAATTTTGCAACAAAGAAAACATTTTTTTCGTAAATTTTTAATCATTTTCATCACTTAACCCGGGGTGAAATATTTTTGAATAATCTTTGAAATTTTCCAAAAAACTAACACTTGTTTTTTTCTTACAAAATGTTATAATAAATCGAAGATGTGCCGTCCCTTGCTCGAATACGCTTCTATCCTATTCCATAATTACTTAAATGGGACACCCTATATTTTTTACGCTAGTTTAGTAGAAAATTGATCACTCTTCATTTTTTATATAAAACATTAAATAGCTACCATTTACCGTTTTTAAGATATTTAATCTCAAATACATATTTGGTATAGAATCTTTAACCAAAGTAGGCCGCGCCAGGACAACTAATTTATTTAGTTGTGAAAGTTACGCTTAATATTATAATTAGTAAGTAAAGTACATTTTACGTTATATTTTGTAACACTGGTGCAGATAAACATACTTCTTATTTCTCAGTTATTTAGAAATTTACAAAAAGATATTACTGACATAAATAGTTTTGAACTCCCTTGAAAATGACGATAAGTGAATGAATATAAGAAAATAAATAAATTCGACTTATCGTCATTATCCTTAAGAATTTCACTGATGATTATACAAATTTTAATTGATTTTTTGTGCACGTATGCTAAAAACGAGGTTTACTCATAAATGCCTTAAGTTTATTTTATAATTAAAACCACTCTTTGATTTACGTTTAGCATTAATTTATTTATAATAACGATTTGTTTGAAATATACGTATAAAAATAAAATCGGACTAAAAAAAATCTTATAAAAAATGTTCGTTCAAATAAAAGAAATTAATAAAACGCAGACTCTTTAAAACACTAATCAACTTCAATATTTACAAGAAATTCAATTTAGGAACCTCGCGTGAACACCTCTTATTATTATTTCTTTTCCTTTTTCAGATCTCTCCCCCTTCTTCCTATTCCATTCCGCGCAAAAGGCGATCCGTGCGGAGATAATGAAAGATTTCGCGAGCAATTTTCGCCAGGCGAAAAACTAAATATTAGCTCGCGTGTTTTTTTCCTCTTCTCCTCTCCTCTTTCTCTTAATGGGATTCCGCACCCCATTGTTCGCCTAGGGGGAGGGCAGTTCGTCTAGCTGCTCCAGAAGGGTGCACGCTATGAATCATAGAATATTGTCTATGAATAATAAAAAAAGAGTAGTACATACCCCCTTCGCTTGCACCCCTTGGTGTAGATTACGCCCGAAAAGGATTTATTAATTAAAGTTTGGGGGGATTTTTTTTTTAGGTTTTGTGTATGTGTAGTCGTGGGGAATAATTTTCGAGTGTGTGAAATTCCAATTAGTCGGTTTTAATTGGGCGGAGTTGTATTGATTTGTAATGAATGCGATTGATTGAGTAATAATGTTAATTAACAAATACATTTTTTAGAATAAATAGGATCGTTTTTAATTTTAATTCCAATTAATGTTCGTTAAAAAATAATTGGATTTTATTTACATATTTAATAATTAAATAATTAACGTTTCAGTTAATGAATCCAAAATTTAATCATTTTCATGAGAAATATCCTTTCATAAAATTTGTAAATGCGATTAAAAAAGTACAAATAATAATTTTTAATAGAATTAGTAGAAACCTATAGTTTGTTTTTCATTGCGGTTCATGACTATTTTGAGAAAACATAAACATAAACAGAAAATCAAAGCTATCGAGCTTCTGGATAAATAAAGGCATTTTTTCCGCAATTTTTCATGTTTTCTTTGTACTTCTAGAACCACCACGGTACGAGAAAGAATACACATTATTTGTTATTTTACTTTATTAGAGATATTTATACAAAAATGAACTAACAGAATTGTTATTATTAAATAGGAAATTTTCCAGATAAGTAATTCATACAATTTACATTATAAAACTAAATTTATGAAATGGAATTTTATCAAATCATTTAAAGAAACAAAGTATATAAAAAATGCGGTATTTTAGAAAATTAACAACTGTTGTATCCACTTTACTTCACAACTGCGTATTACAGTGAATCAAAATTGATATCTTACTTCAATAACACCATAAATATAATTAATGATCTTCATATATTCGGTATACATTCAATTCAACAAAGTTTATGTTGAATAGTTGACTTATTTGTGTATTATTATTTATGATGATTTATGTAAATGTTTACAGTTTTTGTAGAAAGGAGATTTCCGTAAATAAATGAATTAAATTAAATAAATAAATTAATCGTAATAATTGCGATAAAGTATACATTGGTCAAACACAAAGAAATTTCACAAATTGAAAGACTGTTATTCCTTACTTCACAATTTATTTTTATGTTAGATGTACATTTCGAGACACAAAGTGCTCATTATCAATAACTTTGTCTCTCGCTTTGTGTCTCGAAATGTACATCTAACATAAAAATAAATTGTGAAGTAAGGAATAACAGTCTTTCAATTTGTGATTAAACACTTCACTTAAACTCAAAAAACCATTCAGTGACAAAGAAATTTAATTACGAGGTTCAAAGAACACAATTATCATATAAAAAGTCAAAACACAGATACATCAGCAATGGTTTTCCATAATTGTACGGTTTGGAAATTCTCACAATGTAAAATTAATAAAACATTCGAGTAGTTTTAGATTAAACATATTAGAATCGATAGAAATGTGTAAATGTAAAAAACAGATTATTAAATTACGATTTAAGTCCACTGGAAAAATCACAATTAAATCTCGTTCTGAAAAAGAATTGTATACCTACCAACACCTCTCCCAGAAATACTAATCCCCATCCACCAATAATTAGACTTAGGTTTTTCCTCTAATCCCTTTACCGTATATAAATAGATGTAATTAGTTTTAAGGCATTCATTTATTGAAAATGGTGCTCGAAATGTACATTTAACAGAATAATAAATTAGTAAGGCGGAAAGATCGGTAGCCAGTTAACAGATATAAAATATACATTTGATTTTGTAATATTTATTTAGTATTTTTTGCTGTATAAATCTGTTAATACAGATATTATTATTAAATTAGTGAAGAAAGGAAATAAAATCGTGTTTTATTACTTCACAGGTTTTATTGATACTAAGTATCCGAAATGTATATTTAGTGTATAATAAAACCCGTGAAGTAAAGTGAATACAACTATTTTTATTTTTCTATTCTGGAAAAACTTCAAACTCCATCTCCATCTCAATTACGAAATTTTAAATTGCACTTTACATGCGATTATTTGAAGAAAAAAAATCATTTTTTATTTCTTCAAAAAAAAAGGCAAGAATAAAATATTAAGGTAATAGAAAAACATTTTCTTATACAGTTATTTCCTTCGGCTAAATTTGCAATGGCGTTTTTTCCGTGCAAGTTGTGTCGCATAAGAGATTGAAAAGAAAAATCCCGATTCGTGGTGAAAAGGATAAATCATTACGAAAAGGCGGAAAAGCATCGGTCAAAGGAACTTCGTGAAAGCAGTAAATATTCAAAACTATTTATATACGTCATCTTTCATCACACAAAACGTCAGAGCGACAAACGTGGATAAATAATAAATCGTTTATTATTATATTTATTTTATTCTTGATAATAATAATAATAAAAACATACAAATATTCAAGATAATTTATTTAAGGGTGCGGTTTAAGCGAAAGAGCTATATAAATATTGGTAATCACTAATTCGAGTTAGATTGCTGTTGTGATCAAAGAACAATATTGTATTATACATTAAAGTAATCTTAAAATAAGCAGGATTTTCATCAGATGAATTAAAAATTATTTTAATGTTTAGTTTGTGTGAAAAAAAAATATGAAAAACAATGAAAATTGATCAAATTTATAGCAAATTTCAAATTATATTTTTGCTAATAAAAACTTGTGCAACGAAAATTTAAAGGATTTCACTAAATTCTGCATTCAAATAACTTAGCAGACATGACCTATTAATTTCATTATATCTTGCAATGTTATTTTCTAACTTGAACTAGTAAATCGACGTAATACACGAAAATTAATGATTTATTTTTTTATTTAGACTGATACTTTATACTTGGTAGATAAAAAATGTAAATACATATTCGTACTATTAAATCGAAAAGAATGGCTCGTTTTTCAAACGATTATTTCCATTTTACTATATAGCTATCTCTTTCTACTAAACCGCAACCTTAAAGAAAAATCCATTTTAAATTAAATTAAAATTATGTTGCTTTTACATTAAATTTTTCTCGGATCAAAATTTGTTGCATTATGCAATATTTTATTGATAAGCAACAGCAGGTGTACATTATGTAATTCAATTTTCGGCGCGGGTATTTGCCCGGGAAGTAGTTGTTTTAATGTGCATTTGTTTAACGTACTTACGTAACGTAAGTCGAAAGTCACGGAGCTAAATGTGGAAATAATTTATTAATTATTTTCAAATCATTTTTATTTAATATAATTAAATTAAATTATTACAACTAACATAAATACAAAGAAACTTCGGAACTTCGAAAATAGACCTCATTACTGTTTTATTTAAATTATTAAACTACTTAATCGATTGCCCAGAGGCTGTTGCTTTAATTAATTTTCATATCCCCCACGCACTATAGATTTTTTGATACTTCTATTCCCAAAACGAATGTCATTGTTAAATCGCCAATATTTGCTATTTGTGATATTTACAACAATTTACAATCTGTCGATCCTTCGCTTGATATTTATTTTTAATATGTCTAATGCGAAATTATGTTTTAACCGTATTATTGAAATAATGCACCGGTTTTAAAATTTATAACTGTAATTATATTTTTGTTAATTAGGCAATGGTTATTATTTAGTGTATATTTAAATAGCATACAACTAGAGATAGGAAATTTTGTAAAATAAATTTCTGTGGTTGTATTACAAATAAATAAATAAATAATAGGGATGTCAGTCACTTTTCATGGAAATATATTTAATTTCATTGCTATTATGAGGAAATATATGTTACTTATTTTAATAGTAATAATTTATTATTAAAGAAATTGTGATGTGTAAAATAAATGATTCTTAAAGGGATTTCAGTTCAACTCTATTATTACACCTTCTTTTGTTAAAATTATTTCCATATACCTTAGAGGATACACCTTTTGAAACTGTCAATGCGCAAATAAGAAAACATGCATCTCATGTTCGCAAGAAACACAATATTTTCTTTGAAAACCGCGTAACACATTTACACCTACACGTAAGCGCTTTCCAGAAGAAAAAAAGAATTGTAAATGCTCTAAGGTGTATGTAAATAAACCCCCCGGTACGAAATTACTATTTTTTCCACGCACTCCACCTTCCTCTTGATCCTCAGAGGTGTTCCCTTTCACACTGTAATTTCCTCCTGCGGGGTTCATCAATACAGAACTCCATGCGGCATTATCTCTCCGCTCCGCTCTTTTTTAGGTGACCCAAATGCGAGGTGCACAAAAGAGTTTTACCGGCATATGGCGCACCAGACACCGACCGATTTTTATTATTACTCTTTCCTCGCTCCTTTTTTTTGTGTCCACGTTCTTTTTCAACGGTATTTTTACGTTCATGTGCCATAACTTTGGCATATGGGATACGGTCACGTATTGTTAAGCCCGATTTAACGAATTCTATAAAGTCCATTTGTTTTGGTCGCCCCGGCAATTTACTCCGGGCCCGCGGATCGGAATTGTTCGCGAAATCACTTTTCTCGTAATTGTTTAATAACAACTGAGAATAATAAATCACATTTTATATTTTCATATGTCACAACGAAATTTTTATGCCCGTTCGAATAATATAAATATTTATTAAATTATTTTGCTTCGCTGGCTGTTAAAATGACAAATTGGAATTGTTTCTTTCACAAATCACAAGGACAAATTTTATTCGTCTTAGAAATAAAATTTTAAGAAAATGTTTTAATAATAATAATAATAAATTGTCTTTATTGAAAGAAAAAAAGTTACAAATGAAAAATAACATATAATGTAGAACAGGCGAAGTTCAATTAGTCAGTATGACTATATTGCTCTTCCACTTAACCTGATTAAAAAAAAATAATAATAATATATATTTTACCGGAGTACATAGTTGTATTATTAAATTTAAATAATGATTAAAGATTCGCCAATAAAATGAACCAAGAATATACAAATTCAAGTAAGATCAAAAACCAAGCTTCACTGATCAATAATTTTGTGACTATAAGGCAAAGCTTGAAAGATGAAACTTTTCATAAAAGTGCTCTCTCTTTTCGATTTACACTTTCATTACAGGCAGCATAACCAGCACAACCAAATGAAAACAATATACCTATTTTATAAATAGAAAAGAGTATTTACTCACTTGGTCACAGTTATTTAAATAAATTACATAAAAAATATTTTCAAATCATTTTTATTTAATATAAATATTTTAATTAAATGGGAGTTTCGTAAAAAAAAAATGAAATATTTACTTACATACAGACATTTATTTACTTCTCTTAAAAAAATCAAACCTAAAATCCAATCCCTACCAGCTAGTTTAGTAAAAAAATGAAATTTACATACATACAGACATTTATTTACTTCTTAAAAAAAAACTTGAAATCCAATCCCTACCAGCTTTTTTAATTCGTTGTTGTTGAATGTCGATTCGTTGCTTAAATCTTGCACATCAATATGAAGATATGAATTCTTCATATTGATGTGTATGAAAGTTCATTGATAGTCCAACCAAATATTTTTGATTCCACCTGGAGCAGATAAATCACTAATTCGTTTTCTTGTTGTTTAGTGAATACTGTACTAAACCTTCCCAACTAAGTCAGTGTGATTAGATGAGATGAAAATATTACTTATTTACTTTGATAAATAAAAATAAAAACTGATTAATTCACAACTATCATAATTACAATTGTTATTGATGAAACACCGAATATTTCACAGCACGTTAATAATAAAGAATTATAGATATAACTATGAAAATGAACAACAGTTAGCACGGATATCGATGAACTCGCATCGAAAGTAATAAAAAATGCCATTATTTCATTAGCTACACCATTAAAATATTTGATAAATTAAGTATTTCCCGACTGCTTAAAAATAGCTAAAGTTAAACCATTGTTTAAAAAAGGTGCACGTAATAAAATAGAAAATTGCAGACCTATTTGTATTTTGCTGATATTTTCAAAAATATTGGAGCAAGCTATAACCTACGATTTAATAACTTTCTTACCAAAAAATAAAATAATAACAGCTAAGCAACACGGTTTCTAAAAATAAACAAAAATACAGATACTGCTTTAACTGCAGCTCTCAGTAATATTAGAAAAATTCTAGATGGGCGCGAATGCTCAATGGGATTGGCTATAGATTTGACTAAGGCATTCGATGCCATTAGCTTTTATTTAAAATTGAAAGATGTGGTGCTTGAGGTGTGTGTTTGCAATTACTTCAATCTTATCTTAGTTCAAGAGTACAATCAGTATCATATGGCAATATAATATCAACACCACTCCCTGTGAAATAGGTGTTCCTCAGGGATCTATTTTTCTCCACTGCAGCTGTGGAGCTTGGTTTTTCTTATATATATACTCGCATCATATTGTATCTATGACAAAACATGTTATTTTCTTTCGTGGTAAAAATGTATATCAATTCTTGGCTTCTTATTTTTTGTTTTTTGGCGTATTTTTTATCTATTAAAAGTATGCTGATTCTGATTTGATTGTTAATTATTTCAGACAATATAATTTGAGTTCTTTAAAATATTTTCACTTTACTCCCATTCAGGTTTTTCACTTTGCCCCAACAAACAGCAAATTACTTACGTGACATTCGTACAAAGAGTAAACTGCAAACAAATTGTTTCTTTGTCCCTGTTGAAATAGGTGTTCCTCAGGGATCTATTTTAGGGCCCAGTTTATTTAAAATCTTCATAAACGGTATTGTATATTGTATGCAAAATATTCAGTCAAATAGTATGGTCGTGTATGCTGACGATACGACAGCTATCATCAGTGGTCAAAGAGTCGATCAAGTTATAGTTGAAACGAAAAATACCTACTTGCAACTGAAGACATGGCGTCAAAAAAATAAATTAACGCTAAATTCAGATAAGACTTGCTGTGTTTTATTTCGAAACAATAGATCCAATCTGGAGGTATCAACTAATTTTCCATTGGATTGACCATCCAATAGAAAATATAGAAAATACAAACCATGATGAAGATATATATATATATATATGTTGTAACGTAGATTTATTCGGGTTTGATCCCGCGTATATATATATATATATATATATATATATATATATATATATATTATCATAAGGCTTAGTTTTATATACATTTAATTAAATGAAATAAATCGAGACGAACATTAAGTCTCGATTTATTTCTTTTTATAATTTTTACCAATGTTTCATTTTCGCTTAGGTGTAAATCCTCAATTTTTATCCTAGGGAAAAGCAATTGTTGTTTATGTACTAGAAACATGTTAGCAAATGGAACTCACTATTTTTTTTTTCTTCTCTAATGAAGTGTAAAGTGGCATAATTTTATGGAAATGATTAAACATGCCTCCAATTTATTATTAAATGAAAAATTAAGATTGTTAGACTAGAGGGACGTAGAAATAAAGAGTATTTATTTGAATAAAATTTCATATGTAACGTGGAAGTTAACAATTGAAAATAAATCAGTAAATCTTAATTCAGGATAATTTAATTAAAATTAAAATACTTGATTTGTTTCACTTATTTATATTTTCTCCGACTAGTTTCGACCATTGGTCATCTTTAATTTAAACTATATTATTATACAACACTTAACATTACTCAACCAAAGTTATTCAATGTTGAATCTTTGTTTGAACTATTCGAATTATTTAAATTTTGTCCAAATTGTTTGAACACTTTTTATCTTACATGAAAGTATACCAATGTTTTATCCCATCGTGATTTTTGATCCAAGTGTTTTAATTTTAATTAAATTATCCTGAATTAATTAAAAAAATTGGCTGAAAGACCACTGGTCGATAGCCAATTAACAGATATAAATTATACATTTGAGTTTGTTAATGTTTATTACTTATTTTGTATACTTTCTGTATATATCTGTTAATAAAGATTATTATTATTAAAAAAATGTTTCACCACGGTTTAAGTGAGAAATTAATGAAACTATATTATTAGAGCTTATAATAATCAAAATAATTAAATGGAATCACTTCAATTTACAATTTCATCTAGTTAATTAAGTGTATACAATCTCAATTATAAATAAATGGGTTTTGAAAAATGCTCAAAAATTACTTCACAACGCTATAATTTTAACTTCTTTTAAAAACTAAATCCAAAAGTAGAGATGGGATTTCGTTTTAAAGTAATCAATTAATAATAACCAATGGTCTTCAGATAGACGACTTTTATAAATAATAACACACGAGTTTGTGGTCGAAATGTACATCTAACGTGTTAAATAAAAAGTGAAGTAAGGAAAAAACTCGTGTGTTATTATTAATCTCAATTATCTTTAACTCCCAATAAAATTCCTCTTAGCAATGATCTTAACATTTGAAGTTCATTCCCGGTATGCAAATCGAGCGTGCATTTATTTTATTTTATTTTTTTAAACGGGTGCGTGGATTTATAACATTCGCATCTAATCTGATCCTGACATAATACCCATGATTCCCTCAAATGGAAAATTTATGCGTAAAGCAAAAGACTTAATTATTCAAAAGACTGCGCTAAGGGAATTTCCTATTATTCAGAACTTCCAGTCACGCTAGCTGCCCTAATAATGTGGGACTACACTGCTGGTAATTACCATGATGTATTTCCAGGTCTTTAATGTACAACAATCGTGTATAGATTATATTACTTACTGTTTGATAAAAATAGTTTTGAATTTTATTATTTAAAAATGCTCAAAAATTACTTCGCAACGCTATAATTTTAACTTCTTTAATGCACAACAATCGTGTATGGATTATATTACTTACTGTTTAATAAAAACATGTTTTGAATTTTCTTATTTAAAAATGCTCAAAAATTACTTCGCAACGCTATAATTTTAACTTCTTTAATGTACAACAATCGTTTATGGATTATATTACTTACTGTTTAATAAAAAATATTTTGAATTTTATTATTTAAAAATGCTCAAAAATTACTTTACAACGCTATAGTTTTAATTTTTTTAAAATTAAATCCAAAAGTAGAGATGGGATTTCGTTTATATTAATCAATAATTAATTATAATAACCAATGGTCTTCAGCCTCCGGGAGATTGACGATTCTTATTTTATAATTTAAGAATAATAGTGTCGTCAACAGTCATTATCTGCTATTGTGAACTAGGATTATGATTGCTTTAACTATTTTGAGCTATTCTGTACGTGACATGTTGAATCACAATCTAAGCGACTTTTCTAATTGATATGTATGTACTTTTCGGTTAAGTTAAAAATAATAATACGTTACATTTATCGTTTCTTCTCATAGAATGGTTCTGATTGTAATAATATTATAGAATCAAATAGAAAGATTTTTTATATTTGGGAGATGTGTTAAAGTTTCGATGGATACAAAGGATTTTTAGGAGTGCGTGGTTTTGAATAGGTTGGATTTGGCATAATTAGTGAATAAGTGGATCAAATATCTTAGTTTCGTCAGTGCTCTAAAGCTACTTCGATTTACACATTGATTAAGAATTAGGATAGACGAATAAGATCATGACATGTTGTTACTGAGGGCGACACTTTATTTTGCAGATGTTTAAGTTTTGTTTTTAGAGAGCGTATTAAAGGAGAATTTAACAACAAAGGCTATGGATAGAAGATGTAGTTATTTTAATTTTGAAGAATCACGATGGGATAAATCAATCGTACACTTTCATGTAATGTAAAAAGTGTTAAAACAATTTGGACAAAATTTATTTAGCGCGAGTCAAACGAAAGTATTAGAGCATTTTCAAAATAAATAGTATTGTTAATGTGTGATTTTTAGAATTGTTTTTATTTATAAGTTAAAATAAGAAAAAAAATTGTTATGAATATTTATAATATACATTTTGTTTTCACAGTTAATAATTGTATTAAATGTAATCTTTATAACCTTCATTATTACATAAAACCAATGTATGTGTGTATCGCGATTACGCCCTGTTTGTAAACATGAAAGCACTGAAAGTCGTTTAAAATTTTAGTGAGCCATTCCGCGGAATAACCGGGCGTTTACATTAGGAAAGATTATTTTGTTTATTGTACGATTCGTAAGAGGGTGGAGATAATAAAAGGCATTTCCCCGTCATATTTTACATTGATATCATCTAAATCGGAACGTTTTCCCTCCCTTCCCCTTTCCCCGTCTCCACTCCTTCTACGTTTCTAAGCTCGGAGCCGGCACGAGGTGTTTATATCCGAGATTAGGTCGGCCTCATGAGGTTTCCACAATGCCGGGGATTAAACCATTAACTGACAGAAGAAACCCCAGCCGCCGCCGCCGCGGGGGGATGAGGGGACGAGGAACAGGAAACGCTTTTAAAATTAAAGAGGCTGGAATAATTCCGGGGCGAGTTGATATTGCCGTCTCGAGTTTTCGATGTTCGAGTGTTTTCCGCGGGGCGAGGGAACGGAAAGGGGCGGATTAATTAATTGTGTGCTTTTATCGGGGTGGAAGTTGTCCAAATGACGAACGTTTCTAAAATTCTCAAGATGGCATTTATTCGAATGAATCGCTCATAATGTTTCAACCTGAATTAAGACCAAAAGTAGGCAAATCTGCACCCAAAAAAAGTTTTTTTTTTAGATTATTCGGTTTACCTACCTTAAATTTGTTAATATTAAAAGAACAAAAAGGTAACTTACTAAACATCTTTATTCAAGTGTGTACCGGGTGTCCGAATAAGAAAGATCACCGGCTATATTTCATGAACTATGAGTGTTAGAGCTTTCAAATATAAAAAAAAATTGTTAATAAAAGTGATCATGAGAAAATGCTGGAAATAAATTTCAAGTTCGTAACTCTTCCGGTAGGGGGGCGCAATGAACAGCAGAAAAGTAATATTACGATTACCCCAAAAAAATGTTTAATAAAGACATCATAAAACTACACTTTTTGAAATGATAAATAATCTGTTATTTGGGAATATACAAATATTTTTATTCAAACGATATTTATTTATTTATTTATTAACCCAACATCCCTAAGGCTAGATTAAGGATTACATAAATTACAAATTTCACAATTACAAAATACAAAAACAATAATTCAAAATCATAAATATTCAAAGTATCAATACAAATCAATAACATGGCTTATAATTGTAAGTGTTAAACTAAAATTAATATAACAAGTGAACATACAATACACACAGTAAATCTAAGAACCGTGCAAGATGTTAAGAATATAAGTGAACATCTGTTTAGGTGTAGATATGTAAAATAAATCAAGGGTTGGATCGCGCAAAAGTAGATCATTATACAAAGAGCACATTGCAAATAAAGGCGATTTAAGCAGTAAATTAGATTTGGGAATGTCAAGTTGAAAAAATCGGGTTTGTCTTGATACTTAGGGAACACGAATATTTAATTGAGCGAGTATATCACTACAGTCAATTAAATTATTACATATTTTAAATAATGTGGTAATCAAATAAGCTTTACGGCGATTTTCCAGTGAATGTAACCTGAATCTATCAAGAAGATTGTCGTATGTTATGGAATAATCAGGATAGGAACCAGTCTCCTTAAAATAAAGGTATTTAAGCAGTTTCTTTTGTACGTTTTCAATTTGATTAGAATATGATGTGTAGTAAGGATTCCAAATACAGCAGCAATATTCCAAACGAGATCTTATATAAGCGAAGTATGAGAAGAGAATTGATTCAGAGTGCTTAAATTGTTTTGTATTTCGGAAAATGAAATCTAGAAAACGGTTGGCAGATGAGGCAATATGATCTATATGTGCTTTAAATGTCAAGTTGTTATCAAATAAAATACCTAGATCTTTAAATTGTAATACTCTCTCAAGTATGTATCCATCTATTGAATAATCAAATATGACGCTAGATTTCTTTCTTGAGAATGATATGATCTTACACTTATGAGTATTAAGAGGCAAATTATTTGAACAACACCACGCATGTATTCGATTTAAGTCGTCTAGCATTGATCGACAATCATCGATTGTTTTAATTGGTTTTATAATTTTGAGGTCATCTGCAAACAAAAGACAATCAGTATTAATAATGTTTGCAATATCGTTGATAAATATATTAAAGAGAAAGGGGCCTATAACTGAACCTTGGGGAACCCCAGACAGATCTGTATCCATCGTACTCTACAAACAGGCGTCTTTGGACCAAATAATAATGAATTAGCTTGCACAAAGATGTTGAGAAACCAAACTTAGATAGTTTGGAGAGGAGCAAGCTGTGATCCAACCTGTCAAAGGCCTTAGAGAAATCAGTAAATGCGACATCAACTTGCATCTGGCGATCGAGACATTTCGATAACAGTTGTGTATATGATGTCAGATTAGTAAGAGTGGAGCGTTTAGGTCGAAATCCATGTTGGTTTTCTACCAGGTGCAAATTGATGTAGCCACGAATACGATCACGAAACATAAATTCGAAGCACTTTGACAGGTTAGAGATAATGGCTATAGGTCGATAATTTGATATTGAATTCCTGTCGCCGGATTTGTGAATAGGTATTATACGCGCATTTTTCAAAATATCTGGGAAAGTATTATGCTTTAAACATAGGTTAAATAGATGTGTTAATGCTTCAGATAAGAGTATGACAACAAAAATTTATTATAACAATACGTATAATTGTGTTAGTAGTCTGCCACGGGCTACCGATCATAGGTCTTTCTGCCCTATTTGGGAATATATTAATAAAGAAATTTGCATGATACGAACTCCTTCGCTTAAATTAAAAATTTTAATATAAATTCGAAGAATTATCAGGGTACAACACTGATGTTTATACAACTTTCTTTTTAATTAATTTAAATAATTCATAATTAACAACTTCCTTCCTTTCCGCATTACATTCACTTATTACCCACCCTTAATTAATTACGCTCGCCTTAACTCCGTAAAAAAAAAGGAGGAAGGCAAGAAAAAATTCTCCCGAGCGGCATTAATTGCGCGACATGATTTTCGTATTGGTTAAGTGAATACATAATGACGTATTTATTTTGTAATTGGTATTTAAATGAATCTGTCGGGCTCGGGCTCGGGCTCGACGGTCAAAATGGGTATCACATTAGTGGGTTTTCGGTCTGTCTGGGTCCGGCAGCCGCAATAAAAAATGGCAGGTGCGGCCCGGGCTCACTCACCTGGCGTTCTGTCCGTTGCAGCTTGCATCTCAAGGTGCCACCATGATATAAAGAATCTCGCTCTAATAACAACAACCGTGGAAGGAAAAGGTATACGAAAAATCCTAAATCAACAGGTACGGATTTCCTATGGGACCGTTTCGAATCGCTTTCAGAAAGAAATTATTCATTGAAAAATATATGATTAAATTAGATCTGAAGAAGCCGCAGAAGCCTGCGAAATAATTGTCACGGATAAGGGACAAATTTATATTTTAAAGTATGTTTCATTTTTAAAAACCTTAAAATTTTAACAAGTATACCGCAATGAAATTAATCAAGGAAAATATTGTGGCAATGATCAATAAAATTCGATCAATCCCTTTTTCCAACTGCAAAAAATACTTACAGCTGCAAATGTGCGAATCATCTTTGTTTTACTTCATTTTATTTAAGTATACCGGAAGTTCCGCTTGAAGATGCATCATTGGAAATTCCCCTGTAATTTCTTAATATTCAATTTTTAATGCTAATAATAACGCATATTATTCAGAAGAAATTTCTCAGGTATCTTTTCTTTGTAAAATATGGCCTTTATAGATTTGATATACCATATAATGAATTACTCTCCGAATTTGAATTAATCTCTATCCATAGTCTAATTATCTTTATAAATATTTGTTTTCTTTATAAATTATTTCATAACTTGATTGATGATATTAACTTTTTGAATCGGTTTAAATTGCATGTGCCTCGAATTACTTCTAGATTCTGCAGAACATTTGTTTATGATACACCTACTAACAATTATTATTCAAATTCTCCAGTTTTGCGTTTGTCGCGATTCTATAATCAATACGCATATAACATTGACATTTTTTCTGCATCATTTACAATATTTAAATATAATCTTAGTGAATGTATTCAAATTACATCTTAAGTTAATTATCAATGTATTCTTATGTTATGTTATATTATAGTTTCTTTGTATTGTATCAATGTAATGTATTACTGATATAGCCCTGTAATTGGACTTTCGAGTCTGTTGGGTTGTAAATAAATAAATAAATAAATATTCTTCAACAAGAGAAAATTCCCAATTATAAGACAATTGTATAAATGTTTAAAAAACCGAAATGGCCATCACTAGTTATCCATACGCTAGATGAATGTTGGCTGAACATTTCATTAAATATTATATATAAATATTTAATGAAATGTTTCATTAAATATAATATATAAATATTTAATGAAATGTTCAGCCAGCATTCATCTAGCGTATGGATAACCAGTGATGGCCATTTCGGTTTTTCAAACCTCACCAGACTAGTCTGTTCCATGTGCAATGCCTTGATATAAATAGATTTATTGATTTTTTTAATTTAATTTAATTTAATTGTGGGCGAGGCAAAATAATTTCGGTCCCAGCATTTGCTCACAAGGTGAAAAAAAAAACCCTAAAGGCATCATTGGGTGGTACTTTTTCGAAAAAGATAGCGCTACTTTCCAAATACTGCGACATATTGGAGAATTTCTTGCCTCCAAAAATTGGACATTATCGAGAAGAAAACAAACGACAAAAAATCTGGTTCCAGCAAGCTAGAGCTACTACTCACACGAATATTCTCCTTAGGCGAGACAATTAACCTCTCGTGTGACCTTTTTCTGTAGCAGTTCCTCAAAATCGAAGTGTTTATCAATAAACAATCCTAAAAACTTTGTATTATCTACAGAAGAAAAAGATAGGTTTTCAAAATGAAATATTTTTCGTTGAATTTTTGTATATTTTGTGGAAAACTGACATATTGTGTTTAAGCCAATTTTTTGACATAGACAGGTGATTAAACTCCACTCCCTAAAATGTTTAACATTCTCGGGCAAACAAAAATAAAAGAAAAAAAAACGCGCACGCGAAAAATGTTTGACAACAATTACACACGCTCGGAAATTAAATAATTTCAAGCGAGGAGCAATTTGAGGGTGGCTTCGAGCGAAATATAATAACAGTTCTCGGAACGGCCCTATCTGATACCCGCACCAGGAGGAGCCCGAGGATCGGAATTCGGGGTTTGGGCAATTAGAGAGCCACAGGTATATTTGTATTTTTTTTATATTTCTTTCCTTCGGGGTTCTTTCTATGACGACCGCATCGATTACCCTCAGAAAAAAAAAGAAAACAGTAAAATCAAAGACGACTGATTTATCAAGCGTAAAATTTCGATCCGTTTCAATTAAATTAACACGAAATTTAATTACATCTCAAGTAGATAATCTTTATAAATACATTTTTTTCTTGTGTGTTTTTTTTTTGATATTAACAAAATTTCAATTATAACCTATTAATAATATTCGCAATTCGCAGTGGTGCTGCTATGCACCATTCATTCATTTAATTTAATTAAACTGCAACATTACATTACCACAATCTTTATAAAGTATTATAATGCAATTAAACAATAATCGGGGGAATAGCCTCGACGTACTATAATTCAATGTCTGGCGGGGTATTTGCCAGGGATGTAGTTGTTTTAACAAACATTTGTTTTAAACTTAACGTAAGTCAAAATTGTCACAGTAATTAAATAATTTATTAATTATTTTCAAATGATTTTTATTTAATTTATTTACGTTTCATCCTTATCGTACAAATAAATTAATATTTAGAGTTTCACTAAAATTGAAAAGCATTAAGTAAATTAAACTGCAATGTGAAACATTATCACCATCTTTATAAATTATTATAATGCAATTAAACAATAATCGGGGGAATAGCCTCGAGGTAGTGTCCATTATGTAATTCAATGTCTGGCGGGGTATTTGCCAGAGATGTAGTTGTTTTAATAATCATTTGTTTTAAACTTAACGTAAGTCAAAATTATCACAGTAATTAAATAATTTATTAATTATTTTCAAATGATTTTTATTTAATTTATTTACGTTTATTGAATTACAGTTTCACTAAAATTGAAAAGCATTAAGTAAATCACCCAATATGGCAAAAAGTTTGATTTTTTTTACCAAATATCGCCTTTAAGCATAACGTCTGAATGTCACATTATTTCCCCAACGATTTCACACAACTGGCATTTTGATAATAACGCGGATTTATAGTCGCCGGCCAGCAATTTCTAAACTGTGGGTGATGAAATCGCCGACTGCCCACTTAACATTGGATCTGTGGAATGGCGCGAGTGAATGAAAAGTGTGCCGCCGATGACAAAATATTGCAGATATTTAGAGGTTGTGTGCAGTTTTGATATTAGCATAATTATAAGCACGAATTCCATTTGTTCAATTCAATGAACGATTGCGTTGCGTTTATTGTTTGTTTGGATCGTAAATAAATAAATCATCTCAAGGTGCAAAAACAATAACAATACGTTTTGGAAAATGTGATGTCTCGAAACGAAATTAAAATTGAATAATTCTCGATTCTTGTTTATCACAATGGCTTCAGAGTATGTACTTAGCTCTGGGGTACCCCAGGGTTCCAATCTTGGATCATTATTATTTATAATATGATTTCTCGAAACGAAATTAAAATTGAATAATTTTCGATTCTTGTTTATCACAATGGTTACTGCTCTGCAGAGTATGTATTTAGCTCTGGGGTACCCCAGGGTTCCAATCTTGGATCATTATTATTTATAATATGATTTCTCAAAACGAAATTGAAATTGAATAATCCTCGATTCTTGTTTATCACAACGGTTACAGCTCTGCAGAGTATGTACTTGGCTCTGGGGTACCCCAGGGTTCCAATCTTGGATCATTATTATTCATAATATGATTTCTCGAAACGAAATTGAAATTGAATAATCCTCGATTCTTGTTTATCACAATTGTTACTGCTCTGCAGAGTATGTACTTAGCTCTGGGGTATCTTGGATCATTATTATTTATAATATGATTTCTCGAAACGAAATTAAAATTGAATAATCCTCGATTCTTGTTTATCACAATGGTTACTGCTCTGAAGAGTATGTACTTAGCTCTGGGGTACCCCAGGGTTCCAATCTTGGATCATTATTTATAATATGATTTCTCGAAACGAAATTGAAATTGAATAATTCTCGATTCTTGTTTATCACAATGGTTACTGCTTTGCAGAGTATGTACTTAGCTCTGGGGTACCCCAGGGTTCCAATCTTGGATCATTATTATTTATAATATGATTTCTCGAAACGAAATTAAAATTGAATAATTCTCGATTCTTGTTTATCACAATTGTTACTGCTCTGCAGAGTATGTACTTAGCTCTGGGGTACCCCAGGGTTCCAATTTTGGATCATTATTATTTATGCTTGTTTTAAACGCTTACGCCGATGATTTAAAAAACTATTGTGAAACTGAATAGCACGATGATGTACATTTGCAAGTCAACTTAAAATCAGTCAGTGATATTGCCTTATTCTAAACACCGAGAAATTACAATGAAATTAAACAAGGAAAACTTTCTGGCAATGATCAATAAAATTCGATCAATCCCTTTTTCCAACTGCAAAAAATATAATTACACTGTAAATTTTACAAACATCTATTGAAACAACTACTTCCCGAGCATTTACCCCTTTCCTTTTTTAATTTCATTGTAATTTAAATAGTTGCAAATGTGTGAATCATCTTTGTTTCATTTCATTTTATTTAATTTCACCGAGAAATGTTGCTCATACACAGATTCTTATCAGAAACATCCAATTAACAGTAGTTACTTAAATAATAATTCAATTTTGAAGTTTGTTGATTCTATTTTTTTATTCTCAATTACTTTTCATAAGGCAAATATAAGCTGTGCCGCAGTGCTAATAGAATCTTCAATGATATATTTTTTCAGGCGCAGCATTTTAATGATATAATTGTAATTAGACCCCGACACCAATTGGTAAAAGGGGACATCGATTAAAAAAAATTGTAATTAGTACTAAGAATTAATTTGAATTTTATATTTTTGTATAAGTTATATTATGTATTATTAAGAGCAGCTTAAGATGAAGATTCTGGTCTAGCTTTGTTTCATTTTTCAATTAATAAAATCATGCTACATTTTTCTGTTCAACGTGTTCATTACTAAAGAAGAAACATCTTTATTTCTTAATTTATTCACGTAAATTAGATTAATACTAAATTTCGGCTATTTCATATTAGTATTTAAAATCTTCATTCGTATTAATTCTTACTATTTTTTTTTAATAATTTTTGATTATTTTCTATTGTGGAAGCTTCGACTTGGTTATACATGTTTAAATATAACAATGAAACTCTCCTATAACGTCTGCACTTATTGCCTGATTTTATGATATAATTACACTGTAAGTTTTACAAACATCTATTGAAACAACTACTTCCCGAGCATTTACCCCTTTCCTTACTATTTTCTTTGTTTGTTTAATTAGTTGTTAAAAAAATGTTTGTACATTCCTCCCTGAAGATGACCAATGGTCGAAACTAATTGGAGAAAATATAAATAAGTGAAACAAACCAAGTGTTTTAATTTCAATTAAATCATCCTGAATTAATTCAAAAATGTTTCACCATGAGTTAAGTTAATTAATTAAACATCAATGAAAATACTTCTAAACTTTGTTTAGTATAACGCTTTAGTTTCACATGTGACAGTTTCAGTAAATTCAGTTTTTCATTATAAACATAACGTTATAATGTGAAAAATACAATTACACAAAAAGTGAAGATAAAGTGATTGCGACAAAAAGTTAAGATAAAGTGATTGCGACAAAAAGTTTAGAAGTGTTTTCACTAATATTATTGATTCTTAGTAAATTTATTATCTTTTATTATTTTTAAGCGCTTAACATTATATCTGCAATGACTACTGAAAATACGTTTACAACAATATTAATCATAATTTTTGTCTCGTATGCACATCACCACAAAACGCTAGTCACATTAATCCCAATTAACTGCTTACAAATAAAACATAAGTGAATCATTGAATCATAGACAGGAATAATGACTGGTGAGTTCTGTATTAATTACACACTGGTGTGCTCGTAAATGCAGACGCTGTACTCTAATGAAATGAAAACCAATTTAAATTAATTTACATTATTCACGTTTCTTCTATTTTTTTCTCCTCCTTCCCGCCTCGCCAAGCAAAAACGTTGTGTAACACTTTAATTAGAAACGTCATTAAAATAATGTGTTGCTCGCGTAAATCATTGCTGAAAATAAAAGGAATACATGTTCCCGCTACACCCTCGCAGAATTCAAAATAAAAGCAATTCCATTCGAAAAACAACATTTGCAACAACTTTTTTTTTACGCAAGCCCGTTAATATTTAAGCGAAACGACTTAATTGAAATTAACGCGCGCCCGAGCTTTCGCGAGCAAAAAAGGAAGCTTTAACTAGGAAACCAACAGTCCGTTCCGGGGAAAAAGGGACAGAACGAAATAACGCAGGAAAAATAACACAATGTTTTATTTACACGTTGCAAAGATAAACAGGCGAGTTGACAATTTGCGGCAGACGACAATTCGCAGCGTTTTGTGCGGCGGCGGCGCGGAAAATGTGCACGAATTCATTAATAAAAACAAGCGATAGGGTTTTTCTGCTTTTTTTTATTATTATTTAGAAATTTTTGTTTGATGAATAAACAGTTGTTTGTTGACTTATGCTGCTAAATGTTTTTATTTAAAAAATAATAATTTTATATAGGGTGAGGGCATATATTTAGAGGCAGTCGAATATTTTCGAAGCAAGTCCAAATATGTACAAAAATATAAAAAAAAAAACCAGGCAGAAAGACCGTCGGTTGATAGCCATTTTCTGAGGTTTAATAATGTGTAAATAATTGTATGTATATATATTAATATAGAGTTAATTTAGAATTTAAGGTAATAAGTAAAATATTTTTGTAAACTGTTTTTGTAAAAAGGGGTTTTCCCGTAAATAAATAAATAAAAATAAATAAAATTATATAATTTAATACTCAGAAATAAAGATTTTCAATATATATATATATATATATATATATAAACGTTTTTCCCTGTAAAAAGACTAATAACTACCGTTCCTAATCTTACAGCCGCTTATTAAGTGATGACAGTTTAAACTACGATTAAAAAAGTATATTCCTTATCAAATTAGTAAATAATTGGTATATTTCTACTTTATTTAGAAATAATATGCATTGAAAATTTTATTTCAATGAACAACTTTTTTAAAAATTATTTATTTAATAATTAACACTGTAAATAGGAGCTTACAAATAAATTAATTGAAAATATTTTCTCTTGCGTAAACAAAGGGCTATTTATTTATAAATATTTTGTTTAACCATTAATAAACGTTGCTACGTTTATTAATGGATTATAATGTAAGCGAAATTAAATAAAGCACGGTGGTTTGTGATAATCAATCGCGTGGGTTGTAATTAATTTTACATTCTGCCACCCACTTGGATTTTCCTATTGAATTTTCCGAATAATGATTTTCGTTGAGTGAAATAATTTTAATGAAATAACTTAAATAATATTTTTAATAATAGGAAAAGGATTTATTCGCTTGATCACAGTTATTTAATAAATTAAATAAAAGAATTTGAAAATAATTAATTAATAAATTATTTTCTTTAAGTTAAAATATTTTAACGTGTTTAAGTTATATAAGGCAGAGCTGTACTGACGAGGAATAGATCCCGAAACACGTGTCTGCAGATAGCCTGATATTAAGTAATGTTCTTTCTGTTGTTTTTTTTTGCATTATGCAATGTTTTATTGATATGCAGCAGCAGGTGTACATTATGTAATTCAACGTCCGGCGGGGTATTTGCCCAGGAAGTAATTAATGGTTTTAATATTTAAACATTCGTAGTTCATATTGTGTAAAATAAATCAGAATAGATTATTAAAAATCAACCATTAAACAATTAATGTGCATTTGTTTAACGTACTTACGTAACGTAAGTCAAAGGTGACGGAGCTAAATGTGGAAATAATTTATTAATTAATAATAGAAAAAGGGGATTTATTCACTTGATCACAGTTATTTAAATAAATAATAATAAATCCCCTTTGAAAATAATTTGTTAATTAGTTTCAAATCATTTTTATTTAATTGTATGTTTAATTTTGATGAAATAATATAATTTTTTGCGGCTTCATTTTTTATTTAAAATATTTTCTGTAAATTGACATAGTCTGCTGGGAAATAAAGTTATTTTTAAAATAATAACCTTACATTGTTAACAAAATAATGGTGAATGCGCCAGGAAACGAATATTTATAATTCAAAAATTAGCTTATATTTCTAAATACGTACATTTCTAATGCTTAAATATATTTTTATGATGAAAATTTAATGCTGCACTGTCAGTTTAATCTACTAAATGTAAAATTTGCTATAAATTCGATCAATTTTCATTGTTTTTTCATAATTGTTTTTTTACACAAACTAAACACTAAAATAATTTAATTCATCTCATGAAATTCATGCTTATTTTAAGATTACTTTAATTTACAATACAATATTGTTCATTGATCATAACAGCAATCTAACTCGAATTACTGATTGCCAATATTTATTTAGAAGTAGATGTTTCAATATATTTTAGTTTACATTTAGTTACTTTCTTGTGTTCTCTCCATTTTTCTTATTTCTATAGCTGCTAGTAAATAAGAATATTTTTCATTTGTAGAAAAAGTCGACGCATTACTCAAAACATTATTTCCACCCGAAAGTAATTTTAAATAACAGATCCCTCCCTCTATATTTTAATGATTGGTGATTTATTCGTTTAATGTTCGCGTGTATATTATTACGGATTTTAAATGAATTCGTGTTTTAGTGAATATATTGACCAAACTTATTTAATATTCAGCGTGGAATTGAGGGCACGATGCACCCTCAAGTCAATACTCGGGAATCATAGGGTGGAAGCTTCTGGAAAATATTTTACACGTATTACAAAAAAATGGAAACAAACAACGAACAGATTTTCTTAGATAAATAAAATATTTAAGGCTGAAAGACCTCCGATGGATATCCGATTCATCTACAGAATATGATTATAATTTTATATATTATTGTACATACATATACACATTTGAATAAAGATGTTTAGTTAATTTTTAATTTTTGTTTTTACCACTATATATTCATTTTATTACCAATTATATTATATTCAAGGAATTTCAAAGATTTGAAGAAAATACAATACTGCGAGGAATATATTATATTAACTTGACTCATTATGGTAATAAGAAGATTTTTACTAATATTAAATAAGAAAACAGTATAACAAGCTATTTTTTTCCATATTTTCTCATCAATGCCACAAAATTTTTGTACATTACGAATAAACATAAAAAAAATTAAATAAAAATGATTTGAAAATAATTAATAAATTATTTCCACATTTAGCTCTGTGACTTTTGACTTACGTTACGTAAGTACTTTGAACAAATGCACATTAAAACAACTACTTCCCGGGCAAATACCCACGCCAGACATTGAATTAAAAAAACAGAAACCACATATCTTCATTAATAAATTTATAACGTAATTAAATTACTATTACGTTAAAAAAATAATTGGATAATCATCACTTTATGCAGGAAAAAGAATCAATAAAATTCAAAAAACCATTAACACTCTAAATTAAAAGAATAAAAAAATAATTACTTAATCACATTCTTTCCATTTGCTCTACAATTAAGTACTTACAAAGTAAGTATATTTTTATTTATATATTTATATATACAATAGATATTTGCCGTTGCATCTCAGCAAAGCTGAAAAAGCAACGTTTTTTTTTTCCAATGAAGTAAATTTTACATAAACAAAACTAAATATAATTTCAATTTGGTTCTCATTGATCACTTGGAGAAACATTTTAACTAATAGTATAAATAAAAAAAACTAAATATGTTAAAAAGGCAATCTGTAGACACGTGTTTCGGGATCTATCCCGTGTGTAAAATTTTCTTAATTTGAAAAAAAAAAACGCAAAGCTTTAATGAAATGCAACAGCAAATATCTATTGTATAATTCAATGTCCGTGGGTATTTGCCCGGGAAGTAGTTGTTTCAATGGATATTTGTATTTCTGTATACTTAATTTGTAAGTACTTAATTGGAGAGCAAATGGAAAGAACGTGAATTATTTTCTTTTTTATTCTTTTAATTTAATTAAACTACAATGTGGAACATTACCACCATCATTACATTAACACTCTAAGCTTCGAATTAATTTTAAAATGGTATGATTTAATAATGAATCTGAAAACAATGAATTCAAATGTTTACATTCGTTATTTAAACATACAAACAAACATCAAATATTTACATATGACACTCTTACTTTTCGCGTTCAGCGATTACCATATCTCAACCCAATATGATAATCCAAGAAACGAACGCAATGTTTTCAACTAGCACAATTATGCAAACATTATTCCAGTCCTCGGTAACCGGCGTTTTAATTTTAATCCGTCCTATTTTTTTTACGGAATTTCATTTCAGTTTCGGCTGGTGGTGATTCGCAACGTGTATTTGCGCAAAAAGTGATGGGCGTTTTATATTAAAATTGTAGAATTGTTATAAAAAAAATAATTCATAATTTTTAATTAATATTTTACTATTTGAATGGTGTTGATCGTTCACCAATATTGTAAACGATATATTTATATACTTATTAGTGTTGGGCAAAATCGAGTGAATTTAGTAATCAAGTATTTCTGAATAACCAATTTTAAGTAGCTAAAGTAAATAAATAATAATAAAGTGGAATTTATCAATAAAAAAAAAATCTGCATTGCACAGTTGAATGCGATCTCCTCATGGAAAATATTTCGACTTTCTATCGCTCGCTTCTGGTTGTATGGCTACCAACTTTGTTATTTTAAATGAAACACTCTCTCTCTCCCTATATATATATATTTTGTTAATATATATATATATATATATATACGTTACACATATAGATATGGATTTATGTCCACATAATTCTTACAATTCATTTTGAGTTAAATATTTATTTGTCAAATATTAATCTGAAATGGACGTTTTGAAAAATGCCTATAACTTCAAATAGGAAAAAGATTAACAGACGAGCGATATCTTGAATTGTTACTAATAGATCCCTCTAGAAGTAAAAAATTAACATCTGTTAATTTTGACAATAGTCGATTGTTCCGTGTACTAACTTCCTGAGAATTGTGGCGCAATGGTGGTTTCGACGCCGATAATGCTATGATATTTTGCCTTTCAAATAGATATTCTTAATTTGCTCCAATAGATGCATAAGTACCGTCAAGTTTGCAAGACAAACATTTTAAAAATCGCCGATGTAGACGATCTAGATATCGGACACCAGACTAAACTACAGTAATCAAATTTATTTGATACAAAGCGAAATATAATGACTTTACAGTATTTCGAAATTTACGAATGTTTCTTAATATAAAACCTAATGATCTGGAGGCTGCGGAGCGAATAGCTTCAATATGGGCAGTCAAAGTGAGATTTTTGTCAGAAGTAACTCCTAAGTCTTTTGAAGCAGTCAACAACCTACATATAATCACCTGAAATATGGTAAGTTCTTATGAGAGCATTGCATCTCCGACTGTAGTTTATAACGCTGCATTTTTTTACGTTGAGTTTTAAGTTTGAACGGGAGCATCAGTTAAATGCGAAGTTTAGATTCGTTTGCAGCATATCGACATCGCTCTGACATTAGATTCTTTGTAAATTTTGAGGTCATCGGCGTATGCTAACACAGATTAGGTGAGCATCCCTAGGCAATCATTAATAAAAATATTGAAGGAAAGGGGGCCAAGACTGGAGCCCTGTGGGACACCAATCGACGGCGAGAATTGAAAAGATTTAAAACCATTGTAGTACAAATAGCAAGATCTGTTGTGCAAGTAGGATTATATAAATTGAGTAACCGCTACACAGCCCCTCTAACAGCAGTTTGTGATTGAAAAAATTTTAAAAAGTGAAGTAAGAAATAACAGTCTTTCTATTTTGGGACAATAGTTGCTTATTTTCGAGGCGTAGCCTTTCTTGAAGATTGGGCATAATAGTGTGCGTTTCCAACGGTTGGGAAATTCATTTTTATTGAAAGATTAATAATTGATGTTAGAGGTTTGGCTAAGACAAATCTGCAATCTTTGAGTAGAAAACTTGGAACTTTGTCATCATCCGCTGTGAGTTGGTTTGGAAGGGATGCCATAATGGATACAAGCTGTGCTTCATCTACTTTAGAAATTGTGAAAGGAGGACTGTTAGAATAAATGGTGTCAATGCTGGGAGATGAATTACTGATTTTTAAAAATATCCGCGCAGCCATTTACTATATCTTTAGATAAATAGAAAAGAGTATTCATTCACTTGGTCAAAGTTATTTCAATAAATTAAATTAAAAATTATTTAAAAATAATTAAAATGTGGAAATAATTTATTAATTATTTTCAAATAATGTTTAATTATAATTAAATTAAAATTATTTAAAAATAATTAAAATGTGGAAATAATTTATTAATTATTTTCAAATAATTTTTATTTAATAAATATTTAGATGTTTTAAATTCATGATTTTCGTCATATAACCCAGGTATTCTCGTTATCCTTTTCTTACAAAAGATAAATTTTCCTAGCTCCTTAAGGTTCTTTTTAAGATTATTTTCAGTCTTGGAGATATAATTGTACTTCTGAATTAAGGTGTTTCGTTAGGTTGCGAACTCAATTAAATTCCGCCAGGTATTTACGATTTTTATTTTTTCTGCCACTTAAGTCTGTAGGATAATTTCGTTTTTAGTTTAAGCCGGATTTTACGTGTGGATATTTTGATTTTGATGTGAGACACATAGGAATATGTTTATTGAAAATACGAAAAGTATAACATAGAATTTTGATACCATTTCATTGATATCATTAGATGAGTCTTGATCTAAGTTGAAAAGTTCGTCATATAAGGCTTGAAAATCGGCTTTATGGAAGTTGTACCTGTAGTTATCGTTCGAAGGAAAAGTTTCAGAGATAGGTTTAACGTAATGTGGTTCAAACAAAAAACAAAAATTTGAGGAGTAGGTGATGTTCTAGGCTTTAAACTATTCGTATTATATTTGTTTTTCCAGAAAAAAGGCAATTTTGATATATGCTGCCAAACCAAATTTGCATAGGCCCGGGGAGAAATAATAATGTGAAATAAACTTTCTCGTCTTTGGATGTGCGATGCAAATCAGTGTGCGCGTGTATAGGTTCCTGCTATTCACAGAAAAGTCTCATTTTATTATTATGTTATTATTAGTGATGGGCAAAATCGATTAATATTAGTAATCGAGTATTACTAAATGTGTCATTTTAAGTATTTAAAACAAAAAATGACTTCAAATTTATGTTTATTAATAAATAATAAGTTATTCTTGATATTTTTATAACAAGTACCATTCATAAAATGATAATATACTTAATTTAGCAGTAATAAAAGATCGACTTTGCCCATCACTAGTTATTATTTTTTATAAGTATATTTTATACTTTAAGTATTTCTGGTTGATATGTGCATTACCTCCTTCTGTTTCATAATTCATGTAATTTTTTTTTTACATATTACTTTAAAATTATAGTGCAAGCTATTGACTCTCACTGCTTATATAGCTTATAAATCACTTGTGTTACTAGCCTTACTGCGGGTTAACAGCCAACAACTTAATTTTAATTAATCTTAGATGTATGGTCTCTTTTATAAGTGGTATATTTAAGTTGAATATCTGATTCTTTTTTTTTATAGGTTCTTTAGATATTTTATATTTTTTCCTTTACCAAGTGATAGGTAAAACATATTTAATAACCGTTTGTTTTAATGAAATCACTTGGTTTAGTTTTACTAAAAATTAATTTTTGTAAGTGATTTCATAATAAGAAACGGTCTTTAGATATTGGTTGCCATTTAAGAGAGATTCTACTTTTTCGAACTAATAGCGATTCCTCGCGCAATTGTTAGTTAAATTTATTGCATTTTTTAATGAAAACACAAAAGTGTTTCTTGATTTGATATATAGAGCTCGCATTCGAGCTAGCATAATAGTGTCAGTACGGGATAAATATTACCAGGTAATAGATGTAGATTGAAACAACCACTTCCCTGACAAATACTCACATTATATATTAGTGTACACTAAGAATAATAATCCTTCATTAATTCAATTATTTTTATTCCAAACAAAAATCTCCAACTCGAACAACTGGATTTAACAGTAACACGAAACTCGCAGCCGAATCGTGTCAAATGACCCACTTACGAAATTATTCCCCGACTAATTATATAACCATTTTCTCGGTTTCCTTCGTGCCGTATTACGCATCGATTTTTCCGGCGTCGATTCGCAATCTCGATCCTGAGGTAAGAAAAAAAAAACAACAGCACTTTTTAATACGGCGCCCGTCCGTTCGAACTTCGAAAATGCACGTTGCATGCCGGCAAAAATAAACGTAAATTATTGTGCACGTATCGATAAGACGGGTTCCCGTTTGAATATTTTCATTTTTATTATAAGCGTGAGCCGGGTATTACGGGATTTGCCGGAGGAAGTAAACCGCGTTGGATTGTTTCTTTGATTGCGATCAATTAAATCTTGAGTTTATTTTAGAATTCATAATTAATTTGTAATAATGAATAATACATGGTTTCGAATGCAAATTATTTAATACTATTACTGATTATGTTTTTCTTTTAGAATTGATTATTTATCATATGTATAAATAATATATGAATACACGTATAAATATATAAGGCTCTTTTCTATACAAAAATAACATTTGTAATATTTAAAAATTGCCAAATAAGAAATTCAAGACTTACATTTTCAAGTTCAACATTTTATAAGGCTCTTTTCTATACAAAAAAATAACATTTGTAATATTTGAAAATTGCCAAATAAGAAATTCAAGACTTACATTTTCAAGTTCAACATTTTATAAGGCTCTTTTCTATACAAAAATAACATTTGTAATATTTGAAAATTGCCAAATAAGAAATTCAAGACTTACATTTTCAAGTTTAACATTTTGTAAGGCTCTTTTCTATACAAAAAATAACATTTGTAATATTTGAAAATTGCCAAATAAGAAATTCAAGACTTACATTTTCAAGTTTAACATTTTATAAGGCTCTTTTCTATACAAAAATAACATTTGTAATATTTGAAAATTGCCAAATAAGAAATTCAAGACTTACATTTTCAAGTTTAACATTTTATAAGGCTCTTTTCTATACAAAAATAACATTTGTAATATTTGAAAATTGCCAAATAAGAAATTCAAGACTTACATTTTCAAGTTTAACATTTTATAAGGCTCTTTTCTATACAAAAATAACATTTGTAATATTTGAAAATTGCCAAATAAGAAATTCAAGACTTACATTTTCAAGTTTAACATTTTATAAGGCTCTTTTCTATACAAAAATAACATTTGTAATATTTGAAAATTGCCAAATAAGAAATTCAAGACTTACATTTTCAAGTTCAACATTTTATAAGGCTCTTTTCTATACAAAAATAACATTTGTAATATTTGAAAATTGCCAAATAAGAAATTCAAGACTTACATTTTCAAGTTTAACATTTTATAAGGTTCTTTTCTATACAAAAAATATCATTTGTAATATTTGAAAATTGCCAAATAAAAAATTCAAGACTTACATTTTCAAGTTCAACATTTTATAAGGATCTTTTCTATACAAAAATAACATTTGTAATATTTGAAAATTGCCAAATAAGAAATTCAAGACTTACATTTTCAAGTTTAACATTTTATAAGGCTCTTTTCTATACAAAAATAACATTTGTAATATTTGAAAATTGCGAAATAAGAAATTCAAGACTTACATTTTCAAGTTTAACATTTTATAAGGCTCTTTTCTATACAAAAAAATAACATTTGTAATATTTGAAAATTGCCAAATAAGAAATTCAAGACTTACATTTTCAAGTTTAACATTTTATAAGGCTCTTTTCTATACAAAAATAACATTTGTAATATTTGAAAATTGCCAAATAAGAAATTCAAGACTTACATTTTCAAGTTCAACATTTTATAAGGCTCTTTTCTATACAAAAATAACATTTGTAATATTTGAAAATTGCCAAATAAGAAATTCAAGACTTACATTTTCAAGTTTAACATTTTATAAGGTTCTTTTCTATACAAAAAATATCATTTGTAATATTTGAAAATTGCCAAATAAAAAATTCAAGACTTACATTTTCAAGTTCAACATTTTATAAGGATCTTTTCTATACAAAAATAACATTTGTAATATTTGAAAATTGCCAAATAAGAAATTCAAGACTTACATTTTCAAGTTTAACATTTTATGAGGCTCTTTTCTATACAAAAATAACATTTGTAATATTTGAAAATTGCGAAATAAGAAATTCAAGACTTACATTTTCAAGTTTAACATTTTATAAGGCTCTTTTCTATACAAAAAAATAACATTTGTAATATTTGAAAATTGCCAAATAAGAAATTCAAGATTTACATTTTCAAGTTCAACATTTTATAAGGCTCTTTTCTATACAAAAAATAACATTTGTAATATTTGAAAGTTGCCAAATAAGAAATTCAAGACTTACATTTTCATGTTTAACATTTTATAAGGCTCTTTTCTATACAAAAATAACATTTGTAATATTTGAAAATTGCCAAATAAGAAATTCAAGACTTACATTTTCAAGTTTAACATTTTATAAGGCTCTTTTCTATACAAAAATAACATTTTTAATATTTGAAAATTGCCAAATAAGAAATTCAAGACTTACATTTTCAAGTTTAACATTTATTTCTTGAATTTGTGTGGAAGATTTTTCTGCATCCACTGTCTGTAGGTAAAGATATTGAGAAATACTAACTTAAGGGGTTTGTAAAATCTAAAATAATTTTTGTTTCATATTGTATAGTATATAATTAGCTTTTGTTCTTAATGAAGTATTTATTTTATCATAAATTGATGATTTTATTTTGTCGCGCATTTATTATCCCCCCTCCATAAATAAAACTCAATTATCGTTATTGCTATTACGCGCCGCGTTCCAGTTTTCCCGCACATGAAAATACATATTTCCGAGATTTGTTTGCGTCTGTGTTGTTGTAGACTTCCGGAATGATACTCGAGTTTTCACGCTGTGGCACACATACACACAAACGGAGAAAGAGACACCCCGCTTACCATTGGAAGGGCATAACTTTCCTTTATTTGACAGGCGAAAAATAAATTGGGCCATTCTATTTACATTTACATTGGCAAACGAACAGATAGAGGGAAAACCTTCGAGTTTTTGCTCATTATCCGAAAGGCAATTGTTGATAGTGTGAAAACATATAATAAATAATAATAATAATAAATTGATCTTCGTATTTATATTTATAAATATATTTTCATTGTTTCAAAAAGTATGTTTGTTTCCTATTTAGAAAAAAAAAGGATAATGCAGGGTGAATAAAAAGTATGTTGATGTTATTATTGCATGCTTTGACGGATCTGATGAAAATTTAAATTCATTTTTAGAATATATTAATTCTTTAAACCAACACATAAAATTCACTTTAGAAATTGAGTTAAATAAAAAGATCAACTTCTTAGATTTAACTATTATACACACAAGCAATCAGATACAATTTGAGATTTATAGAAAACCAACCAGTAACAAAAATACTATCCCATTTGATTCATTTCACCCCTTTTGTCAAAAATTATCAACATATTATTCTATGATCAATAGAGCTTTCAAAATTCCACTATCAAAACAATCATTCAATAATGAATTAAATTTAATAAGAGCAGCAATACTGCGAAAAATGGTTTTCCTTATCACACAATTCAAAAATTAATTAACAAAGAATTCAGAAAGAAAGCACTTTTTGAAATTTATCCAAAAATTAAAGAAAACAATAGAGCTTTCAAAATTCCACTATCAAAACAATCATTCAATAATGAATTAAATTTAATAAGAAATATTGCTGCAAAAAATGGTTTTCCTTATCAAACAATTCAAAAATTAATTAACAAAGAATTCAGAAAGAAAGCACTTTTTGAAATTTATCCAAAAATTAAAGGAAACAATAAAAAATATTTAACTTTATCTTATTTTGGAGAAATTTCAGAAAGAATTGCAAGTATATTTAGAAAAAAATAATTACAAAATAGGATTTAGAAGTAAAAATAAATTAGGTAATATATTATACAATAGAAAAGATAAAACAGAAAAATTTAACAAATCTGGTATTTATAATCTTGTATGTTCTGATTGTAATAGTGTGTATATTAGAAAAACTAGTCGAAATTTTAATATAAGATACAATGTGAGCAAATGCTGTGACCGAAATTATTTTGCCTGCCCCTTCTTTTTGTTGTTTTTGCATTACATTTTTCTAGAATCAAAATTTTATGGCATTATGCTGGAGTACAAATTTATTTATTACCCAGTTTAATAGAAATATAACACACATAAAAATTACAATTACTTAAAATTGATTATTTTTACAGCTTATATAAATAGACGCTATGATTGCTAAGTATATAAAGAAAATAGATTGTTCAGGCTAATGATCATGTAGTCGAAGCCGGTAAAGTGGGAGGAGTTTTTAATCGGTAGTCCTCGTATCTAGAGGGAATCCGACACACCGTTCGTAAATAGATTTTCCCCTCCCACACCACAAAAAAAAACATAAATTTAAAAAAAAAATAAAATCTTGAGCAACTTTTAAATTATTGCTACCGAATATTCATGTGTATATTTATATTATTTTCATTATTTTTGTAAGGTTTACTTCTATTTACTTGTTTATTTATATGTATTGCTTTTGCAGTGATTTTAATTCAATTTTTGCAGTTTGTAACTATTTTTTGTAAAATATTTTATGTGTATTTGATTTATTCACGGTGCGCATCATTATTGTTATTGTGTTTATGGATTCTGATTGGAAAACTCAATGGTTATACTTGATCAAGGAGTTATTAGTCTAAATCTTATCAAATCAATTGAATATATTGTTGTATTTTGTAATTACAGATTGTCATTAATTGTAAAAAAGGTGATTTTCCGTAAATAAAGAATTAATTAATTTAATCAGATATACAATATTATATTTACACTTTCTTCTCAAATTATATTTAATGTAATATTATAATAACACACTAAATAAACGTATACGTATTTAGATAAATAATTTTAAAGTTGTGCATGAATTATCAAGCACGCTTGTTTTATGGCTACCTTGATGATTTTGTTGAGAAGGATGTAATAGTGTTTTACATGAAAGTCGTGGACACACCTCAATATATAATTTATATCGAAAGCTTTTAATAATTCTCAAATTTCAAGTTGTAAATTCTATATTTTGTAATATTGACCTATTTCAAATAATTCATGAAAATCTCTCTCAAACTCTTAGTTTGCTCTATGCTTCGAAACTATAGTCACTAAAATAAAATAACAAGTTATACAAACAAATTGAAAAAGTGTTTTATTTAATAAACTCAAAATGTATAACAATCAACAAATTCATGAAATATTAAGTTATTTCAAAGGTAAAACAATCGATTAAAATTCCGGACAATCAATTCAAGCAAACGCGCGTTTTGTATCGTGTTAAATTCCACAAACCCTTCAACACGACAGTAAATCCTACCCGCCCTTTGCTAATTAAAAAAATCTTTTAAAGCACTCACGGGAACGAACGTGTGTTCGGCATTCGAGTGTGTTTATGTGCGTGCGCGCTGTGTGTGTGCTCGTTTACCTCGGCTATCTAATTACTCTCAGGGGTAATCATATTTCGATGGTGTCCTGGAATAACGTAATAAAAACAGGAGATAAAGTTAGGGTTACGTCCTTCCGTCCCTCCGGTTCTCCCAGACGGCGCGACGCAGGCCCGCAACCGATATCGAGAAAATGGAATTTCTGTTTATTCATATTCGTTCGTTTCCTTCGAGGGGGCTCCGAGTCTAATTGATGCTGATTCATTCAATCGATAATTTAATCTGGGTTGTAATTCCATTAATTCCAGTTACGGGATTAAAATATAAAATTGGCGCGGTTCCCGCTCCTCCCGGCCGGGATTTGCATATTTTAATTTATCTCGTCGAGATTTTCGGGGTGAGATGATTTTCTTAATATCGTATTGTTGATAGAATTTCCGGACGGGAAATCTTAGCAGGCTTGTCGCTTTGTGTAATTTTCTATAGGAGATCAAGGTTGCACAATCTGGTTTATTTTTATAGGCGTAAATATTTCATGAAATTGGCTGAAAGACCTCCGGTTGATAGCCTTAATAACTTAATTAATGACTCACATTCTTAATAATGCATAAATTCATCATCTACAGAATATAATTCTAATTTTTGTATATTATTGTACATACATATACACATTTGAATAAAAATGGTTAGTTATTTCATGAAATAATATATAGGCGCAAATTTTGGTGAATGCGCCGGGAACACGTTTTCTTTATGACAATATAAAATATCGTCAATGATCAAATTTTACACTATGGTAGTTTCTCCACTTAAGAATGAATTAAATTTAATCTTATAACATACACTTAACGTACTTACGTAACGTAAATCAAAAGTCACAGAGCTTAATGTGGAAATAATTTATTAATTATTTATTTAAATAGAAAACAGTATTCATTCCTCTTGGTCACAGTTATTTAAATATATTAAATAAAAATGATTTGAAAATAATTAATATTATTAATTATTTTCAAATCATTTTTATTTAATATAATTATTTATTTATTTCAACGGTGTGCCATTTACATGAATTATTTTCAAATCATTTTTATTTGATTAATATTTTAATTTTATTCTCGATATAATTCTCTTAATTAATGACTCACATTCTTAATAATGCATAAATCATAAGGAATATACATTTTTTTGCATCCCTACAGAGACAGCAATCTATTCTTAGCGCTGAACTATTCAACGCGAAGTCTGCCTAGTTAATTCTCGCATCCCTTTCAAGGGCGCGCGATGAAATTTAATTAGACTTCACCTCATACCTCATTTGATCTACGGCCCGAATAAATGTTGAGGGGATTGTTATACAAGAAACATTTTATCTGAGGGTTATGTTACAAATTGCTTCCAGCGCCTCCCGTTAATACGGCTCGAGAGGGTAGTCCTGTTGCCACCCACTAAATTATCCACTCATAACGTCTCACGTTATCGCTCATATCACTCCGGAATGTAGAAAAGGCCGCGTCATTCAGAAATGGCCCTTTAAGTGGGATAATAAAATATGTCGATAAATTTTTGTTTTATTCAGAGTAAGTTGAAAAGGACAAGGAAATGTATGCTAAAAAAATAATTTTATTTAGCTACAAATTTATTATTTACCTACCCTACACCCATGTGGGTAGATTAAATATATATATATATATATATATATATATATATATACAATTTATTATTATTTTAATTGAATAAAAATAAATTAGAAAAGAGTTTACAAAAATTAAATAAAAATGATTCGAAAATAATTAATAAATTATTAATTGAATCGGCTGTTAATTGTTGAAAGTTCATATTCACTTTTAAATTGAATAAAACAACTGTTTAACTTTCAAAATATTATATTGAAACGCTACACGTGTTTCGCCACACTGTGGCTTCTTCAGGCGAAGAAATAGTTATAATACATCTTGTTATTACAGTTATATACAGAGAGTTTTTTTATCAGTATACATTAGGGGAAATGTATACCTTCAAAAAACGCGAGTCCAACGCATTGAACCGATTAAATGTGTATGTTTAGTTGACTATTTGGCATATGTGTGTTCAGTTGCGTGTTGTAGGCAACTAAACACACATACATTAATGCAATTAACTCGCGTATTTTGCAGGTATACATGGGGGAAATGTATACTGATAAAAAAAGCTCTCTGTATATATATATACATACAGAGTTTAAGGGTGAGGCGGGGATTTGTTTGTTTATTGGATTAATGTTTAGTAGCGGGGAGTTATTTAAATCTAATTGGTCGTTTAACAGGAGGCCAGTATATTTTCTTTTGTTAATTTCAAGACTTTCCAATGCGTTGTTGTAAACATTTCTTAGAATTTCATTGTATTATTCGATATTATTATATTTATCAGATAAAAATATCAATCAGTAATTCTTGTTTTGAACAATATTGAAAAGTAAATATTTTGAAGAAAAGTAATTAGATTTTTCATATCCGAGAAATGTTTTCAACTAACTAATGGCTGTGTAAATATTTTCATACAAAAGGACTTATTTTGTACACGTCTCGTCCTCTCGTTATAATCACTGTGTTTAAGTTTTAAGTTTGTAATTGTTTTTGAAGCAGAACTGATTCGGGCTGATCAGATGTCTTTGCCTTTTCGTTAATAATGAAAAAATGTAATAATTGTGTAAAGTTTGAATACAAGTATAAGCTAAAGTTTGAGCTCAGAGTTATTGTTGTTGACTTCTTGTCAATATGACCCGCAAGGTGTTATCAAAATCTCCACATAAGGAGTGATAACAGCGTTTAGTTCTCTTCCTTTGGTTTCCACGTGTAAAATTTGAAAATCTTCATTGAATCAAATGCACATTAAAACAACTACTTCACGAGCAAATACACCTGCTGCAGAACATCAATAGTTATTTGCCCGGAAAGTGGTTGTTTTAATGTGCTTTTGTTTAACGTACTTACGTAACGTAAGTTAAAATGTTACGGAGCTAAAAGTTGAAAATGATTATTTTCAAATCATTTTTATTTTATTTAATTTATTTAAATAACTGTGACCAAGTTAATAAATACTCTTTTCTATTTAATTACTGCTAGTTTTACCATTTAAGATAGAACCAATATATTTTTTTAATTTTTAGGCTGTATTAATTTACTCAAGACCACAATTGAAAAATATGGACCTAGCTATTTATTTTAATAATATTAATTTGATTAAAAGCATATTTTTTTATCTCGAATTTAGCCAACTCTTTTATTAGGAAATAATCATGTTTTGACGAATTCGTCAGTGTTGATGTTAGTGTTGGTTTTTGCTGGCGAAATAGATCAATACGCATTTGTCATAGAGACGGGCAGCAATCATATTTAAGTACAGTTTAGCCGAATGCACACACAACACAGACCTATAAAATATGGATTAGCGTTTTTACGACCGACCGACAGATTCATCATTTGTTGGATTTATACGCGTCGAACAACAGTACTCTGAATGTATGGGTTTGTCTGTGTGTGTGTGTGTGTGGATATTCTAAACGTACATTGTTGGATGAGATATGATATATATTTTTTGTTTATCGTAAATAATTTACAGTTGTTTTTTCAACAGACAATGGAATATATATATATTTTTACCAATATTGATTGCAGCGTAATTTTCGTCGAATTTTCATTCAGAGAGGGAAAGGATTTTGAAAACATAAACTTTATTAACAGATATATACAGAAAAATATACGAAATAAATAATTGAAATTAGAAAATCAAATATTTACCCGGCGAATTCACCAAAAGCGACACTTGCGTCTATTTGAACGCGAAGTTTATTTAATGAACAAAATAAATTATCCCCTCGTCCCGCTTGTTTAATTTTTTTTATCAACTTCCGGATTGCCCATCGAAAACTTTAATATATATGGGCCCTTAAGGATAGCGGGTAGATGTAGTTAGTGCAGTGGTTGCCGGTAAATTGGCGGTGCGCTTTCATCCATCAACGTCGCCGCCAGGAACAGGAACCCAGGAGCCGGCTTCCGCAGGAAAATCACTAAAAGTACTTTGGTATTCCGATGTAACGAAATACCCCGGCGCTCAAGTATTTATCTGCACGCGAATATAATCGATAAAATTATTGCTGCGGCCGGATTAGAGTCTATGCTGAATAATCGGACGGTCGATAACGGCTAACTAAATGCGTTTTCGTGGAAAGTGTGGGTTATTGATGAACGTGCTATTCATTTATCGGAAATTATAGGCGATAACAAATACTTATTAAATTAAAAGTCATTATATAAATCGATAAATCCAAAAAGGTTCGTTCCCATGTATTATAACAAAATTATTGGTTTTAATTGATTTGTACCTTAATAAAATATCAATAATTAATAATTTCACCAATCCAATTTTGGTAAAATAATAAAAAAAATGTGTAATTTAATAATGAATAAAAGATAATAAGAAATAAAAATAAAATATTCCGCAAGATAATTAAATAATATTTAAAGGCTGAAAGACCTCCGGTCGATAGCCGATTCATCATCTACAGAATATAATTCTAATTTTTGTATATTATTGTACATACATATACACATTTGAATAAAGATGGTTAGTTAGTTAATATTTAAAAACTTTTACAAATTAAATATTTAGTTTTGTCTTTTTTAAATTGAATAAAACAATTTTGTTGTTTTATTCAATTTAAAAGTGAATATGAACTTTCAACAATTAACAGCCGATTCAATTAATTATTTAGTTTTGTTTCATTATACTCCTATACTAGTAGTAGTATAGTGAAACTAAACGAATATTTTTCAAAACTTTTACAAATTAAACACTTGGTTTTGTTTCTCTTATAGGAATACCCAACAACCAACCTTTTATTTAGATGATGTTATTTATTTATAAATAAAATTAGCTTAATACTCCTTTTAATTTTACTGCCAAATTTTGTTAATTAATCGGCCATTAAGATATAATTAGTAAACTACTTGATACTGCCATTGTCATTAAGAAATAAGATTAGCCTAAGTTTACCGCCAAATAATTGTATTAGGAATATATAGAGGAATATAGTAAAAAAAATAAGTGTTTAATTTGTAAAAATGTTTAAAAATTAGTTAAAATGTTTCACCAAGTGAGAACCAAATTAAATTATAATTAAATAAAATGTAATGTTAGCGTATACACGTGTAAATTGTGTAAGGCAGAGCTGTACTAACGAGGTATAGATTCCGAAACATATGTATACAGATGGTCTTATATTATAAAAAAAAATATGTAAAACTACACATTTGCGTATTTGACAAAATTACAAACAATATTTTCAAAGAAAATATCAACAAATTGGCTCCAATAATAACAAACAACATAAACAAAATTCTAGCAGAAGGGATTATATTAAACCTCAATAATAATTCGGATATATAAAACTGGAGACAAAACCAAACCTGAGAACTATAGACCCATCAACCCTAAACAAAATCTTGGAAAAAGTGATTCATAATAAAATAATAGAACATCTAGATAAATACAACATTATCAATAAACAACAATATGCCTTCCAAAAACAGGTACAACATCACTATGAATTCATAAATGACATCAAAGAGAATTTAGAAAAAAAAGGAAATAACTGTAGCTATCTTTATTAATATGAAAAAGGCTCTCAAAAGAAAAATTAATTAAAAAAAATGAAGCAATAGGAAAAAACAGCAACAAATCACACGAATTAATAATACATACAGTGAAACCATACAAGCAAAATATACGAACAAACAGGCGAATTAAAATAAAAAAAACTATTCACACTTAATAATATATAATTTTATTATATAAAATATTGAATAACATTCTTCTTTGATGTTTACATTGAATTTTTCTCGGATAAAAAAAAATGTCGCATGATGTATAAGCTTATGTAATGTTGTATATACAGGGTGTTTCAAATTCAAGTCTTGTAATTCAAAGTCTGGTGGCGTATTTTCCCGAGAAGTAGTTGTTTTAATACGCATTTGTATTACGTAACGTAAGTCAAAATGTCACAGAGCTAAGATTTATTTATTTTTATTTATTCCTTTGCCTATCTACCTTTCGGTGTAAGGCTTACATTACTAATTTTTATAGTATTCTCTCCACTTCTTCCTGTCCTTTGTTATTTCATTTATTTCTTCCCACGTGTTCCATTTTCTTGTTGCCTCTTCTTTTATTACACTGTTTCATTCTCTTCTCGGTCTTCCTCTTTGTTGTTTTCCTGTTGCTCGTGTCTCGTATATTTTTTTTTTTTGTATTTCTTTCTTCGCTCATTCTTCTTATGTGTCCATACCACCTCATTTGTCCTTCCGTGATTTTTTCCTGTATTGGCTTTATTTGTAGGTTTTTCCTATGTGTTTCGTTCCTTATTCTGTCTCTTATTGTATTGTTTTCGATTTTTCTTAGGAATCTCATCTCCATTGTATTAATTCTTTTTATTTGCTTTCCTGTCATCGTCCATGTTTCACTACTGTATGTTAGCGTTGGTCTAATTACTTTTTTCACTATCTCTGTTTTTGTGTCTCTTGATATTTCTTTTTTACTAAAAAATGTGTTTTTCAACATGTTATAGGGTTTTGCCGTTTTACCTATTTTATCATCAATTTCTTTTTCTAGTTTGCCATTACTCTGAATAATGGTTCCTAAATATCTATATTGTTCTACCTGTTCGATTTTTTTACCGTGTATTTTTATTTCGTGTCTCTTTGTTCCTTTGGCAATTATCATTGTTTTTGTCTTTTCATAGTTTATTTTCATGTTTATTTTCGTAAGTTCTTTCTCTATTATTTCCATGTTGTTTTGTAGGTCTTCTTCTGTTTCTGCAATTATTGCCATATCGTCTGCGATATGTGTGGAAATAATTTATTAATTATTTTCAAATAATTTTAATTTAATTTATGTAAATAACTGTGATCAAGTGAATAAATACTCTTTTCTATTTATGTTTATATTTATTATTTTCATGAAGTAATTAATTTCAAAGATTTACAGATTTCAAGGGAAAATGGTTATTTGAATAGGTGTAGGCCCGGAATCGGAATTGACTGGAAGGGCCGAGGGGGGCAAAGACAAAGGCGTCCCTTTCGCAAACTGAAATGTCTATGATTCGGGCATTTATAAACGGATAAACGGCGCTCCGGCTATTAGAATGTCACGGCTTAAGCTATTGTTGTGCCCTAATTGCACGACTTAATGAGTGTGTAGTGTAATTAAAGCCCGGAAGGGACGGTGAAATATCGCTACGCGTCACACCTGGTGCCTTTGCAGATGCGCGCCCCTCCGCCCCTTTTGCGCCCCCGATCCGGAGTCTCTATCCCGTAAATACGCAACTTCCCGCCGGGATCATTACCCTGCAAACCCGCCGACAAACTATTCATACGGAATCTATAAAAGCTGTGATACAGCTCGAATAATTCCGCATGAATTATTTAACTGTAGAAAACATTAATTTGGTATTCTCTTTGGCTTTTTAAAGGTTCGCTGTTTATTTTCATGTCTGAACAATCGATGCAATAAATAGTTTTCTTACATTATAATAGATTGACATGTCTGTCATTTACGTTTGTGTCGAATGAGCTGGAACTTTACGTTCTTTTCCATCAATTTCTTAAAGTTGCATTTTATAATTAAATAAAATAAAATTTACACACATTTACAGTTATTTAAATTAGAATGAAATTAAACAAGGAAAATTTCTGGCAATGTTGAATAAAATTCGAACAATCCATTTTTCCAACTGCAATTATAAAACAGATTGTTTAAAATTGAATTTTATTGAATTTCGAGACGAAATTATTATGTTTTATAATCTCCTAATTTATGTTCTGACGATAAACATTTGGCCAAACATTTATTCTAAACGAACATTGGGTCTCATATCAAGCTTTGTTTTGCCTTTAAATCACTTAAAACCCTATAAAATTATGTACATATTTATAAAAAGACACTCTTGGTAATAAAAATTGAACGATTTAAATATTTAATAAATAGTAATATTTAATTTTAAATTTTGAAAAACAATGACAGAATGACATCCATCTAGTTGCTAAAAATGAGTGCTTCTTTACTGCCAATAAAGAAAATTCCGAAAAAAGAAGATAACTAATTACAATAAAGGTATGATATATTATATCATTGTAATCACACCTTGTATATTATCTATTTTAATTTTTCGATTAAAAAATAAATAAACCACAACTAAAACCATCCCTTGGAAATCGCAACCCTTGCCTCCTCGTTTCAAATGGTAAAACATCCTTACATTACTCTTAATTTAAATAAATAATAATTTAACCTGATTTCCTTTTAGTCCGCATAGATAATTCAGATAAATTATTAATATTAAATTCAAGCCCACAATATAACCCGAAACTTTAGGTATTTGACCTTATCCAATATCAGCAAATTTTTTCACCCCGATAAACATTCGGCTCTGTCGCCCCCGGGTCATCATTCCCGCGCGCACACCGGAGGACTTAGGTAGTTTCCATGAATTTTTTAACTATTTTCGCCGGTCTGGAAGATTTGATGTGACATTATGCGGAGATTTGCGGTCCTTTATTACCTCAAACTCCGTGCCTGTCGCGCGATTCTTCTTCATTCTTTTTTCTTCGCCTCTCCGCTCCTTCGAATGTATTACACCGGGATGAAAACGAGCGAATTTAATGGGATTACTTTTTGAAATTTCAAGATTTATACATTCATTTATATTGTAAATGTCTGCGCGGGTGAGTTTTACGTTATTTTTTTGTCACATCTGAGAATTTAACATTGTTGCGTCTGGAGAGCGAGAAGTTGGCGTAATGTGATATTTGAATATCAGAATATATTATTAATGTATTCAATTCTTTTAATTTTTTTTTTAGAAAAAAAAAATTGCTTCTTACTGAATATTTAGCATTTATTATTTCAGACAAATTGAATTATATTATCGACATGAATTGCTTCTTCTAGTACAACTTCCCATCGAGTTAATTTTAAAAATTTGGCCACATTCCTTGTCCGCATTTTCAATAGTATACATATAGCAATAAAAAACACAAAAATATTATAAAATCAAATAAAAAAAAGGCAGAAAGACCTCCGGCCGATAGCCCATGTCAGATTACTAACCCATCAATATTTATTGCAAATATAAATATTTGTAAAGAATTGTAATACTGCTGGCAAATGTCTATTATTAGTACTTATGTAGATAAGTCAAATTGTCACAGTAGCTAAAGGGAAAATAATTTATTAATTAATTATTTAATTATTTTTTTTAATAATTTATTCATATTTCAAATAATATTTAAATAATTTTCGATATTTAGTCGTTCCATTGTTTTTATTCTATATACGGATGTTTTTATTCATAAAGATTTAATATTGGGTTTTGTTTGAGTGCATTTAAAAATATTCCTGGTAAAATAAAGTTAAACCGCCGCATTTCCAAGTTGAATTATTATCACAGAGCGAGCAAGCCGGGCAGGTTGTTTTTCTTCGGTGTCGCAGGGTTGGTGGCTGAGATAAAGTTTCGGTTTTGGTCGAGTTCCAAAATTTTATTGGCCGTAATCCCGCGTCGTTGCATTTACCGACACGGAAATAATGATTTACTGTCACGGCGTTTCATGGCGGTTGACTTGCACCGTTATAATCCTGTTGTTGGGAACACTCGCCGCTGCACAAACGCCGCCACATTTACGGCCGTTTTGTTTGTTTGTTAATTCATGGCCGAATTTGCTTCGCACAAATTTAAATGATTTATTAACAAAAGTAATTGTTGACAAAAATGAATTATTTTTTTATTACAGAATACACAAAAAAAATGTCGAAACTTAGAATGGAATATCTCAAATATATTTATTACCAACATATATTTTTAATCAAAAAAAAAAATAAATAAATAAAACCACTTTAAAGTGAAAAGTTCTAGATAATATGGTATATATTATCTAGAACTTTTCACTTTAAAGTGGTTTTATTTATTAATTTTTTTTTTTAATAATATATACCATATTATCTAGAACTTTTCACTTTAAAGTGGTTTTATTTATTTATTTTTTTTTTGATTAAAAATATATGTTGGTAATAAACGTAACCTACATTAATTAATTTATCAAATTGTAGTATTTTATTTGATAAATAATGAAACATGTAACGTTGTATATGTTTTTATTAACCTGTGTCAACAAAATGTAAAATAAAGAATAAAATCAAAGAACTCTAGAGGAGAAAAGTTCTATTTTTTTTTAAACTTTTATAAATTAAACACTTGATTTTGTTTCACTATACTTGTGAGACAAAACCAAGTGTTTTAAGACACTAATGTTTTCAAGAAACTTTTTTTAAAATGATTTTGAAATACCTCCGCCTCCATCCAACCATTGCTAATTGCAGCATACATAAATGGTTACAGGAAATTCACTATTTTCTGATGGCTGCTATTGATCCCAGATATTTTTGCCTTTAAAAATTATCCATGGTGGAATTTTGTCTCCAGAAGCAGAAAACAGCCATGTTATATTTTCCCTTCCAGGAACACTGACAGTACGAGTTCAAGGAATATTTTTACTGCCAAGTAACTTTGTTTTTGCAATTTCATCCAAATTTGCATTTGTTTGTTTTCTATGCCTAGCATAGACTAAATAAACTAAACTAAATTAAAAAAATATTGATATTATAATCATATTTATTTCATACAATATGAACTATCAATGTCTAAATATTAAAACCTTTAATTAAATTTTTAAAAAAATAACGATATTTCTTAATTATAGCTTGTTTTCTATGCCTAGCTCTTTTATGGTGTTTTTCAGCAATGTAAAATATTCATTCATTGTTGCAACTTTTTTTTCTAACACCACTTTGAATAAATTAATAAAGGTAGCGTTATATAAAAACAAAATTGCAGTCTATTTACTAAAAACTATCATAAAGAATAATCTTTGATTTTCAAAAAAAAAAAACACACACTTAATATATTAAATAAAAATGATTTGAAAATAATTAATAAATTATTTTCACATTTAGTTCTGTACTTACGTACGTACTTACGTAATGTAAGACAATATGTTTATTGTCTTACGTTACGTAAGTACTTTAAAGAAATGCACATTAAAACAACTACTTCCCGAGCAAATACCCACGCTGGACATTGAATTACATAATGTACACCTGCTGTTGCATATCTATTTAACACACTTAATGTTACTTTATTTTCCGACTAATTATTCCTTGAGAATAACTGAATGTCGAAACTAGTCGGAAAATAAAGTAACGCTTTGTGAAACACACCGAGTGTGTTTTTTGAAAAATAAAATATAATTAAAAAAAAAAATTAATATGTAATTATAATTGTAATTTGGAAATGGAGATTGCGTTAATAAAGTAAATTGAAATTGAAATTGAAAAATGTTCCACCACGGGTTAAGTGAGAAAGTGATTAGAGATATCATAACGTAGAAGGTTCGTTATTGAAGCCAATTTAATATACAAAAAAATAACCCTCACGGTTTTCGAAATAATATAACATAAAGAAAACCCGAATTTCCGCGCAGCTATCATTTCCACTAACTTTTTACTTCCGTCCCCTATAAATAAAACATAAGTCAAGCTCTCCTCCTTCTTGGAGGAGTAATATATAACTCAGTCCGCGATCCCACGGATAGGAGGAGATTTGTGACCAAAAATATCTTAATTTATTAGAGCGCTCTCTTCGCTTGTTTTCTATTAAATTGCCTTTTCTCTCTTTTTCCCGCCGTTAAGATTCATTTATAAGGATTACCGTGCGTATCTGCTTATCGCTCAAAAAAAATATTTTCCCTAAGCCCGGCTCTTCCGCGCGCAACTTTTAAAGGCGATCGCGTTTTCTCCTCCACCCCCCGAAACGGATCACTTTTAAATTGGCCCTCGCGCGCGGAAAGCCGGAAGAAATTGCAAGGAATACCGGATTTTCATACGTAATAAGAAACAAACTGAAACATATATATCTTATTATGATTTTTTTTCAAATCGTAATATGAATCATCATTTTAAATGCATTTAAATAAAAAAGAGTATTTATTCATTTAGTCACAGTTATTTAAATATAAGTGGCTGAAAGATCTTTGGTCGATACCCAATTTGTGAATTTTACATTATTAATTATTTATAATAGTGATGGGCAAAGTCGATCTTTTATTATTTCTAAATTAAGTATATTATAATTTTATGAATGTTACTTATTATAAAAATATCAAAAATAACTTCCCATTTATTAATAAACATAAATATGAAGTTACTTTTTCGCTTTAAATACTTAAAATGACACATTTGGTAATACTCGATTACTAATATTATTCGATTTTGCCCAACACTAATTTATAATATTATGCAATCAATATGTAAATATTTTGTTGTAAGTTCATAAATAATCTTTATTAATGAACTTTTTTGTTTTGTATATATAAAAATAAATTTGAAAATAATTAAATTACATAATTGAATAATTAATTACCTTCTCTTTAGCTACTACAACTTTTTGACTTACATAACGTAAATACTTTGAAAAACCAAACGTCCATTGAAGCAACTACTTCTCGGCCAAATACCCCGACAGATATTTTTGTTGATAATCTTGAAAACAATCAAATTTAGAAAAATAATCTCTACATGTGTGTTTGTTGTAACAAACTACTAGGATATACTTGCTGCACCTTTGGAGTTTATCAAAAAATTTCAATCACACATGATTTGCTTAATTGCCGTACTTCTTTTTAAATTGCTTTGTGCATTTTTTAATTTTTTTTAAGAAAAATATTAATCAAATTGTTATATATGCGAAAGAATATATATTTTTAAATACAATGAAATTAAGCAAGGAACATTTCTGTCAATGATCAATAAAGTACTAGGATATACTTGCTGCACCGTTGGAAATTATAAAAAATCTTCAATCACGCAAGATTTGTTTGTTTGCCGTACTTCTTTTTAAATTGCTTTGTGCATTTTTTAAAACTTTTTAAGAAAAAAAAAATAAACAAATTGTTATATATGCGAAACAATATATATTTTTAAATTACAATTAAATTAAACAAGGAACATTTCTGGCAATGATCAATAAAATTCGATCAATCCCTCTCAATTCGCAGTAGTACTGCTATACAACAAACAATTATCTATTGTGTAATCCAATATCCGGCGGGGTAAATGCTCGGGAAGTAGTTGTTTCAATTGATGTTTGTAAAACTTACAGTGTAAGTAATTTTTGCAGTTTGAAGAAGGGATTGATCGAATTTTATTGATCATTGCCAGAAATATTCCTTGTTTAATTTCATTGTATTTAAAAATATATATTTTTAATTTTTATATTCTTGATATAACTGCAAATGTGTGAATCATCTTTGTTTCATTTTATTTAATATTTTTTTTAAGTCTAGTAAACTTCAATATGGATCTTTTAAACAATAGTTTAATGTTCATTTCTAGGTATTTTTAAAGAAAACATGAATGCATTAATAAATCAGCAGTTCCCGAAGACACATTTGATGTCATTCATAAATAAATCCACAATACATCCGTATAGTTTTTCATAAAAAAACAAACTCTGCATTTCCGCACAAAACACTCTATTTATATATATATTTATATATATATATATATATATATATGAAAGAAAGAAAAAAAAACAGTTTTCCCTCGAGTAGAAATTGGTCGATATGTGCCGCCACCCCCCTTTTACAGAAACAGAACACTGCGGCGCTGTTGCCAGTGGGATCGGGCCAGACCAACGAACGGACCAATTCATGCATCACCTCCTCCCCTCCGCTCCCTTCTCCGCCTGCTGTTCCCGCTGTATATAACAGGAACGAACCCTGAATTATAATGCTTTATTACTACCGCCATGCTCAAACATGAATTGTCGGCATTGCAGGCTTGATTCAGTCCAGGGACGCCGCGAAAAAGGAGAGTGGGAATAAGACGGTCCTTGAAATATATTAAATGTCCGTGGGAAGATGAGGGAATGAGTGAGGGAGTGAGTGAGCGAGCGAGCGGGGGCGGATGGATGGGAGTTATATTTAATTAATATGGATGGCACATCAAAGGGACTCGCGTTTATTCAAATTGGTTTTTCTATAATGATGAAAGATTATCAATTAATTAGCATAGCGTTTCTGAATTATTCCAACTGATTATGGGGAATGAAAAATGTCTTCGCAGTTTCTTCGGTTTCGAGTAAGATGGCACATTCATAATTTATCCAATCTAAAAAAAATTAATTCATTCGCCTTTTATCAATATTATTGATAAAAAAATCTACTCATTTATTTCAGTCCAATACACACAGGGCTCTTAAACATCCGTACCCACAATTTTAAACTATCTACAAGTACAATAAAGTAAACAAATCCTTACTTCACTTTTTATAAGTAAGTAGGAAGTAGAGTTACAGGACGGCAGTTGTTAGGTTCAATATTACGAAGTTCAGATTTTTGGAATATAGGTAATATTATCTGTTTTTCCCTTCTAATTATTATTTTATTTGCTTTATAATTTAATTGTTTCACTCTCAAATTAAAATATCCTGGAATTCTATACATTGTATTTCGAAAGTTCTATTATGAAATGTTTATGTTATAAGCACTCAATGCAGATGACAATGACATCCTAAAAATTAGTAATTTCCAAATATTATCTGTTTTTCGTTGACCTGTGAAGTTTTGAGATTTCTAGATATAACTAGGTTTTAGTATAAGTTATGTGAAGTTGTTTTAATACAATAAAGTAAACAAAATTCAAAACTTCCCAAAACAACGAAAACAGATAATAAACCTGAACTCCGTACTATTGAACCTAACAACTGCCGTTCTGTAACTCTACTTCCGGTTCTTAAAATGATGTTTTCACCAAAGAAAAAAGGTCATGCATCACATCATACCCTATTAAAGCGGATTCACCATAATCACATTATTAATTATTAATACATGATTCTTGATAATGGCATCAAGCCGAAACTAGTAGAAAATAAAATACAAATAAGTGAAATAAAACCAAGTGAATTTAATTTACAAATTAATATTTTTTAAAAATGTTTTACCAAGTGATTAACGAGAAAAAAGTGTCCGATATATTAATATTAGCTCTCATCTGTCAGAGATGAGATTTGAAGATCGTAGTCCTTTTAAACATTGGAAAAGCGTTTGTCTCCGTATGGTACCAAAACCTACTATTTAAAAGCAGCTTCCACAAAATTGTTCAAAATATAAATTTGAAAAATACTCTCTGATCCGTTTGTCTCCAACAAGGTCTTCCACAACATTTTACAATCAATTAGTTGATGACTTTTAGAAAGATGATGATCTACCTCCAAAATGTCCTAGCAAAGGATCACACTGATAGAGCTTTAAAAAGTTCCAACGGCGAATACACTGGAAGTAAAGTCTAAGATTACTCTTAGAAGCTCACTTTCCTGGGTCCCAGGCAATAAATAATCAAACCCATCTGTCATCTGCTTTGAGGTAGGAGAACGCACTACCAGAGAAAGCAAAAAAAACTGGCAAAAAAATCTTTATTCCAAGCATAATAACACGGGCGTTCAAAGAATTTGAGCCGTTCAAATCCTCGGGTGCAGATGGAATCTTTCCTGCGTGGGGGAGGGGAGAAATTATTACAATATCTCATACAAATATTCAGAGCTAGCTACTTTTTTGGGTATATCCCTAAGCAATGGAGGGAGGTGGTGGTAGTGTTTATACCAAATGCTGGCAAACGCAAATTAGCATTACAAAACATCATCTGCCAGAAAGCATGCCTTGAAGATCGTAGTCCTTTTAAACATTAGAAAAGCTTTTGTCTCCATATGGCACCAAAACCTACTATTTAAAAGCAGCTTCCCCAAAAGTGTTCAAAATATAAATTTGAAAAATACTCTCTGATCCGTTTATCTCCAACAAGGTCTTCCACAACATTTTACAATCAATTAGTTCATGACTTTTAGAAAGATGATGATCTACCTCCCGCACAGCGCCTCCAAAATGTCCTAGCTAAGGATCACACTGATAGAGCTTTAAAAAGGTCCAACGGCGAATACACTGGAAGCCTCAACTTTTTTCTCCTAAAATCGACGGAGAAAATCAGAGGAATAACGTTCGAGTCGTTTCCTCTTCACAAACACCAATTTGCCTATCAAGCAGGCAAATCAACAACAAATGCCATTAACCGTTGTAATAGAGAAGAGCATCGCAAGGAAATAAGTGGCTCTATGTGGATTATTGGATTTTGAAGGTGCATTTGATAACATCTCCTATGAATCCACAGGTATAGCTACTAAATCAAGAGGAATAGATGCCTCCACATGGCTGCAAGCTATGCTCAAAGGTCGTAGGATCACAATGTCCATTGGTGATGAGTCGGCAATAAAGCGGTTCTTTCGCCCCTTGCTGGCGTCATTAGTTGTCAATGAACTAATATCAGAGTTGTCCAACGATGGATTTGACATACAAGGCTGTTCTGACGATATTGTCATCATAGTAAGGGGAAAGCATGATGCACATCGTATGCGAACATGCCCAAAGACTAAATGTCAGCTATGATTTCGATTCAATGATTGAAGTGGTCATCCATGGCCAAATTTGTCAATAAAAATGTTATATTATCATGAAGTACAAATAAGTTTTCGCCGTTTGACAAAAGATGGCCCACCTTTTAGTATGCTGCAATTATCACATATGTAAAACATAAAATCGTAAGTAACAACGAGTAACAACAAAATCTTGAAGTATTAGTGATTAGTCAATCACAATTTGTTTCGTGCGAAAATGTCAAATTTTATGCCGAATTTCCACAGTTATTTTAATAGTAATAATAATAATAATAATTTCTTTATTTCCCAACGGAAGAACCAATACAGGGAAAAGATTTAAACAAGTAAACTTAAGATTAATAATAAAATAATAGAAAGAGAGAAAAAAAATGTAGTAACAACTAAAATATACTAAATTGCAAAATTCATAATAATGGAACATAACTCAGCGTTCTTTATGTATTACGTTCACCAATAAACATTTGAACATTTGTCTATTTTAAAGATCCAAAGTGGTAGAGTTTATCGTTGCATTTCATTTAATTCGATAATTTACCAATAAAATAGTTATGATAAAGAAACAATACGATTATTTTCGATATAAATTAAAATTAATCTTAATCCAGAACAAAACAACAAGCCATCAATTTGTAGCAGTAAATATAATTTACAGATTTAACTTTTGTATCGCTTCTTTACCTCTATTTATTTAAAAGCAATTACCAAAATTTAAATATTGCAATTAGTTTATTATAATTATTGCAACTATTCTATTTTATCATGTATGTATGTTACTGTATGCAATGGCCTCCGTTAATTAAATAAATAAATAATACAAATCTAAGTACGCTGAAATCGCTCGTTTTTTTTGGTTCCCTGGGAAAACTATACCTTTTCAGCTACAAATTCATGAAATGAAACGAAGTGGCGTTAAGAAAATATATTTTTATTTGTAAATAATAATTTTTCAGGCAGGTCGATAGCCATTTTCTGAGACATCTTCTTCTTCTTGCGTGGTTTAAATGGCCCTAGCAAATTTTCTGAGACTAGAGGTTTATGATTGTAATGTAAATATTGTAATGTAATTTAACGTATTTCTCAGAAATAAAGATTTTCTATATATATAATAATTTTTTCAGCTTACTGCTCCAGTGCACACTCGTCCAGGCTAACGACTCTTTATTGCCTAAATGTTTTATTATATCAAAAGTCCTATTTAGTATTATTGTTATATGACAGTAGTTACGACCGTTATTAATGTTTTATCAATTGTTAAATACTTCACGTTTGTTGATAAATTATTTTCTCATTAAGTATTTCACAAAACAAAATTTAATGACGCGTTTCTCGGCAGAAAGAACGCAGAACACATCCTTTTTTTTGTTTTCATTAAAACAAAACGAGAAAATTTAAACCCACTCGACCCATATTCACATACATAACACACACTTTCCTCCCGCATTTGCGTATTCGATTTTTTTTTTTTTTCAACGTCCTCTACTCTCCTTCCTTCCCTCTAATTACCAAAATTATTATGAAAATGTATGCACGAGGGAGAGCGTGATACTTGTGAATGCATTCGTGATTAAGGTGGAAAATGGGAAAAGGGATTTAATCAGAGGTCTAAGGATATGTAGGCCCGAACACGCCACGCCAAGCGGAAGGGGGGCGGCTCTTGGCGCGAGGGGGAGCGGCGGCCAGTACGTGCGCTGTGCAGGGATGCAGCCTTGACATCGAATAACCGAATAACCGGCTTCCACGCGATAGATTCGAGATAGCCGACATGTAACTGATTTTCTTCGTGATTAGGGTTTATTTCCTTCTGGTTTCTTTAATATTATTTATTGTTGTGGATAATTGGAATTGTATAAATATGTTGAATGACTACTCATTTCTTATATGATTAATTATTACTCACTTTTTGTTACTGTACTTAAAAAGTACACTAATAAATTAAGTACTGTATATTAAAAGCCATTGAAAATACATAATAAATATAATGTTTTAATTATAATATTTTGGAGGGTAATACCACGACTGCTTAATAAGGTAGTTTAAGTTATTTCTGTAAAAATACATCTCAAAATTTTGTAAATGTAGTCAAAAATAAGGTTGCACTTTGAATAATTATTTTTAATAATTATATATATAATTACGCATTTAGTTTGTAATTTCATTAGTTATTGATAATGAGTGCTTGGCACTCGAAATGTACATCTTACGTATATAAAAAAATAAAAGTGAAGTAAGGAATAAAAAGTGTTTTAATTGTGATTAACTAACTTCACATAAGTCAAATTTAAACAATTAATGTTTAATAATTTTATTTATTTATTTAGTCTTATATAACATCGTTATATGTTCCTCTCTACTTCTCAGTGTGAGGTGTATTTTTAATAAATACATATAAACCAAGTTCACTTCCGTTCAACATTCTTGATGGTTGAGCCTTCTACTTCGTTATATATGTAGATTTAATTTAAAGGATATTTAAACAAATAAATAACTTTGTTTGTATAACATCAATTTTTATTTACATAATTGTCTTGTTATTGGGAATATTTCCTCTGGGGCAATAAATATTATTATTATTATTATTATAAAACACTGTGTGTTATACAAATAATTTTATTTATTTGTTTAAATATCCTTTAAATTCAGTTCAATATTGCAATCTTGCAGTGCAATATTAATGCAACCATTTTTTCAATGTGTCTGTGCTGTATGGAGTCCACGGAAATAAGCATCCTCATCAATTCACCTCTCAGGAAAGACCGTATCCAATTAATTTCGCACACTATAAAAAACCCCTTATGGTGGTGAGAAAATAATTCAAGCAAATTCGGCGAAATTTAATAAAATCTCATTTATTTATATGCACAAGCAAGTTACTGATACTGTAGAAACAATCAGTCTCTCGGTTGAGGGATTACACCCTTAAAAAACAAAGGTAGAAGGGGGATTGTAATCTTGAACAAATTCATATAATTATGCATCCTTTATAATATAAACAATTAACACGAGAGGTCTTTTATAAAATGTCAAAATTTAGGACATTTTAATAACAAAATCTCATTTATTTATATGCACAAGCAAGTTTCTGACACTATAGCAACAATCAGTCTCTCGGTTGAGGGATTACACCCTTAAAAAACGAAGGTAAAAAGGCGATTGTAAACTCTAACAAATTCATATAATTATGTATCCCTTATAATAATAATAATAATGATAATAGTTTATTTAACGGATAATTCCTCTTTACAAAAGTAATACATATAAACTCAAACATTACAATAAATTAAAAAAAAAATATATATATATATACAGACAATTAACACCAGAGGTCTCATATAAAATGTCAAAATTTAGAATATTTTAATTTGGGAATGAAACAATTAAATAATGAAACGGAAAGGGTTTCGACCCTTTCCCTTCTAATTATTATTTTATTTGCTTTATAATTTAATTATTTCATTCTCAAATTAAAATATGCTGGAATTTTTTTAATTGTATTTCGAAAGTTCTATTATGAGTTGTTTATGTTATAAGCACTCAATGCAGATGACAATGGCATCCTAAAAATTAATAGTTTACAAAAGTTTCTGCATAATTTTTATTAAACATTATTTTTATATGCAAACACCGAGCAAATATTAATTTTCGTATTACCCGGCGCATGCACCATTTATGAGAGTCAGGTTACGGAGAGAGAAATCTATTTGATGAAGAATAAACAATAAAATTACATGATTATATACGGTGTCCCGTTAATATAGATAAGTTTGGTTGAATCATCATATTTTTGGTCCCTGAAAACTTTGTTGAGGCTATGGCTTAGCCTCAGTTTTCAGGAACCAAAATATGATGATTCAACCGAACTGAGGCTAAGCCATAGCCTCAACAAAGTTTTCAGGGACCAAAAATATGATGATTCAACCGAACTTATCTATATAAAGAATTCAGGCTTAATGGTTAATAAGCCGGAATTAATTTTCAAACTTTAACAAAATAATATTTATACTCGAGCTCAAAATTAATGCCACACCCAAAAAAAAAATGTTTTTATATTAAATTTATGTTCAGTTTTCGTGTCAGAACTAACAATTACAATTTGGTGCAGGTTGAAAAAAAATAAAAGATGGGGCAGTGGTAAGAATTTTGGAGAAGTTGGGGAGGGAGAGAGAAAAGAGAAGAGAGGGGTTATTGTTGTAAATAGTTTATTAAAAAATAAGAGTTTATGATTCATATGGTTAAATGAACAAATTTTAATGCTAACAAAATATATTGTATATATACAAGTTGTATATGTATTTATCTGAAAACAATATTTGTGCATAAATAATATCAACATTTTGTATTTTTCAATAATAATCACTTCGTAGCTGTTTTGGCGGAAGCGCAAAATTAATTAACGAATAACGCGTAATGATTGGCGAGAACGCAGAGTCATGGACGTCCGGGAAATTTAATTAGCGAGGAGTGAAATGTGCAGTTTTAGTTTGGAAAACGGCCTACCTTTAGACGGGGGGAATGTAAGAGGGGCGTAACGAAACTAGTCACTGGTTTAACAGTTTAACAAATTGCTTTCGAGAGGGAGCGCGAAATTAAATAAACTACTAACCTCATTTAAAATTAGGCATGATGTAAGACCTCTAGCAGTAGCTTTTATTATATGATCAGTAACAGTTGCACAACTATAGTTAAGCATAAAGCAAGATTTAACAGAGGGCAGAATATATTTTCTTCTGTAAAGCGACACAATTATTCCTTCATTATTCGTTCCAGTAATTTTTACAAGATAGGTTAAATATTAATAGGTCTGAGGTCCTTTAACTCCAGAGGATTATTTATTTAGGTACAAAAACAATGATTGCCAATTTCTATGCGTTTGAGAATACATTCTCTTTAAGACAGCAAATGTACCTCTAACAGTTGAAAATAAATTAGTATAGAAACGAAATCAAATCATACAATTCATTATTATTTTAAAATGTTCATACAAATAATGTTTTCATTATAAAATAAATAATTAAAAATTTTCAGTTATGGAAAAATAATTCATGAAACTTTATGATATTTAAATTGGAAATAAAATAAATACATAATAAATCGAAACGGATTTGCGCACTTTCAATCGTTGTTATTATTATTGTATGTAATGAAATAATTCAATTATAAAGTAATTATAATTGAATTTTTCATTTTCAAATTAATAATAATTTAATAACTTTCTCTCTTATCATTTTTTTAAAGAAGCAGGAGTATTAACGAATAATATTTTTATTAATTAAAAAATAATAAAATAATAAGATTTGTCTGCCTCGGAGGCACGCAGGTTAAGCGTCAGGCTAGTAAGCCGTAGTTCGAATCCCGTCCCCTGCTTTAAACAATATCGCGGTGGCTGAACGCTCACCAAAATCCGCAACCCAAACAATCCTTTACAAAACCCATCAACACACACCTATATGACATAACTGGCATAATCCTAATATCCCAAAGATTATCCCAACTATCCCAAAAATTTGCCTCAAAGACATTTTAAACCAACTCTGCATAAAGCGAAACCTAAATATCCCTCGGAAATTTCTCCATCCAGAATCCACTATTCATACATTCATCTCATCTTTCATCGAGGACTAAAAGACAGACATGACACATAAGACAATGACTTTTGGCTGAAAGACCGATGGTCGATTGCCTTTTTAGAAACAATAAAATAAATTATATTGTATTTAAAAATGTATAAAAAAAATCAATAAAGATAATTGTATATAAAATAATGAATATTATTATTGTTATAAAAATCCCAAGACACAATATAAAACTCTAAACAAAATTATGGGGAGAGTCAGTTTCCGCCTAAGAACATATTGCATCTCGTTGGATCCGTGTTATTACATCGTACACGATCCGCCATTCGCCATTAATTGTGATTATTTTTATGGGAGTGGGCCTCCCCTAACGCAAAGCCATTTCGGGAAATCCGCACATATGAGTACACGCACGGCCGGGCTTGTGTTTTTAAGGGTTTCTCCCTTTTATCCGGAGAAATATCGCACCAATATTCACTTAATTATCTCAACGCGATGGAGACGCCAGAAAATGTTTCAATTTAATTTAAATTATCTATATTAAATAATGCAACAGCAGGTGTACATTATGTAATTCAATGTCCGGCGTGGGTATTTGCCCGGGAAGTAGTTGTTTTAATGTGCATTTGTTTAACGTACTTACGTAGCGTCACAGAGCTAATTTGTTAATTATTTTCAAATCATTTTTATTTAATATATTTAAATAACTGTGACCAAGTAAATGAATACTCTTTTCTACATAATTTCTTGTGCAATATTTTTGTACAAGAAAGTGGTGTCGTCTAATACAAGCTTAAGGCGTTTGATAGAGTCGATCACAATTTACTCTTAGCTAAATTGGGATACTTTGGATTTAACACTAGTCCTTTACTGCTTTTACAATCATATCTTCAGAATCGCGAAACTTATATCTCTGTCAACAATTTTAAATCCCCTACCTCAGGGGTTCCACAAGGACTTGTCTTGTGCCCCTTGTTTTTTTTTTAATCTATTTATCAATGATATTTCAGCATCACTTAATTGTAAACTTTATCATCCTTAATAGTGAATTATTAATTTATCTAAATATAACTTAAATTTGTATCTTCATTAGGTTAAGTCGCGTACTATTGTAATTCTTTATTCTTTATATAAATTGTCAATAATTTATAAATCACTTACATAACTATCTTCTAATTGGGAATAATATCCTGTTGGACAATAAATATTATTATTATTATAATCTGATATCACAGAGTGATATACAAATAATTTATTTTAAACAAAAAATGAAATTTTCTCAAATCCGCATATATAAAAAATAAATCTGGCGGATGCAGATCTGGATATCCAGCTGTATCCACATTAACTTTAGATGCAGAAAGCTAGCGGGTGGCTTTCCGCTTTCCCCCGCAGACTCTTAGCATATTCGAGCGTCGGAGTGTGGCATATTAAGTAGCGATCGATATTTTCCCTTTGTAATTACAATAGAATAAGACGAGTGGAGCCGACGATGGAAAACATTAGCCTTGTTTTTCGATTTCGGCTCGACGACGTATAGTAATTTGTAGACGTGTACAACACACAGACACATTCTCGCCCAGCTCTCGCATACACACAGAAACAGGGAGAACGGTGAGTGCCGCAGGAATTCCGCAGGGGCGTTCTCGAATCCTCGAATTCCCAGCAGGAATCCATGGCAACCCCCGATCGCTCGGTGCTCTCCCGTATTTGTCTACAAAATAATGTAAAAAAAATAGCGTGCATAAAATACTTACGTACTATAGCTACTGCTATTTTATCGCAAATTATTAATTTATTTTAAAAATTTGACACAAAAGATCTTTAGGCCGAAGTGCCACAACAGCCTCACAAGTCAAAATTAATTTAATTTGTGAATAATACACTAAAAAATGGAAATGAATGTGTTAAACCTAACTAAGCATCAAATATTAAATTCACAATTTTCTATTTCAATATCGGAATTGTTAATCTTTGTTATTTAATTTCTTTATAACATTCATTCATAATCGACACTCATTGACCGGCATTAGCCAGTGTTGAGTTTTTTGTTGTTGTCTATGTTTCAATTATCCTCTTGTTTTGTGATCTTTCTCCACTGCAATCGGTCTGTGCTGTGGCTAGTTCTTCTGCACTTCTCCAGTCTATACCTTTATTTATATATAAGTGAATTACAAAGGATGAAATATTATAATGCTGACTGAAAGACCAATTCCTAAAAGAACATTTGTTTAAAGTTTAAATAAATTGTTAAAAATGTTTAAAAAAATATTTTTTAAACCATACATGTAAGGAATACAGATGTATATATATATATATAATGAAGACGTATTTTAATTATTTTTCTTATTATAACTTCATTAAATTAATTCCAGTACTGTAGAATTCATGTCATTATTATTATTATTATTAAATGTAAATTAATATGTACTTAAAGCGAAAACAATTTTTCACGTTGTATAAAACAACCGTCTGAAATGGCGACGTTGACATGCCAGAATGCGCCGGCTTATTATTTCTCCTTGTAATTACTGGAAAATGTCAGAGGTTATTTGATGCAAGCGCCTCGTATTAATTATTAATAATTTAGATACGGATTTAGATCCATTTGAATGCACTCGCTTGATTATTCAGCACATCGATCAACCCGGGATTAGTTGAGGTTTATTAAATTAAGCGCGATATTCGATTGTTGTTCAAGTCGGATTATGGTGAATGTTTGAGCTGTCTGGTTAGTTTCACACGGATATAAAAAATACAGAAATGTGAATTTTTTATACGATAAGATTAGAACTTGTTCCAGATTTTTGTGAACGCCTCTCCTCGAGAAATCGGCATAAAAAATTTCTTTGTTTTTAGACCTTAATGTTATTGTATAATCATTCAAATAAAATAAATAATTTCAAGATATTTAATTCGGTTGTTGTTTAATTTGAATTTAAATTTCGGACGCACTAAAAATTTTACTCAAACGCGGGAATTTCTTCTGATTATGGTAATATTCAGGCACAGTTGTTTAAGTAATAGTTATTTAAGGCTCTAGGGTAATAATAATCAAAATTAAGTCACCCTTTATAAAACTTTACAGTTGTTCAAACACAATAAAAAGCTCGTTTCAATCGCAACTAAAAAGAGCCTCTGAAACGCATTTTTTTTTAATTATTTCAGTTTTATCCTTATTTAGGATCACTTAAATTAGAGAGAAAATTAAATGTAAATTTTTTAAAAAAATGTATATCAGAGCCTCTTTTAAGTGCACATAATATATTTTTATGCGATTGATACGAGTAATATACATTTATTTAAAAATTAGCTTAGAAAAACGTATTTGTCAAATTTAAAATATTTTTTAAAAGATTTAATTTCCTCGATTGAATAAAATCAACAAGAGTTCGAAATGAAAACAGTTCGATGGAAATTCGGGGCAGCGATTTTCGTTATATTTTTTTTTATTTCAAATCACCCCCGTTTCCCGCAGTGAGCAAACTTCGACGCGATGAGGGGGGTAATATGTCATAAAATGTTTGTTTTGCTTGAGAAACTTCCGCGGCGAAGTCCCATTTATTGGAATATGAGATCCGCAGAATGTGCACGCGAACTCGAATCGGACTATCTTTTTTGATAAGCGGATTTACAAACGGGGACGACTTTATATCATTACGTTGTAGGATCGTAGGATTTTATTTAAATTCATTAATTATTTGTTATATTTTCAATATAATATCTTCGTATTACATTGAATCACTATCACTTCGATAGTAGAACAAAAAATAAAGCAATTTCTTATAATTTTGAAATTAAAAAAAAGTTAAATAATTTGTTTTTCAAAAAAGAGTTTTACTACTTGAAACAGATTCAACATATATCAGTAAAATAGACGAGTTAAGATCTTGCCCTCATCGTAACTTGTCCATTTCACTTATATTTTAAATAGTTGAACACTATTTAGTTAAATGAATTTCATTAGTACTAAATATTGGTTGTTGATAATGTAATAATAAATATGAATATATGAAACATATTAACACGAACAGTCTATACCTTAAACACAAAGCAATTTTGAGTAAATTTCTATAAAACCGGGGAGATATTCCATGAATACATTCTTGATAGTTGAGGCTTTTACTTCGTTATACAAGTTAATTTAATTTAAAGGATATTTAAATAAATAAATTACTTAGTTTGTATAACACTCTGTATTATTATTATTATTATTTATTTGTTTAAATATCCTTTAAATTCCATTAATAAATGTAATTCTTATTAAATTAAATAAAAATGATTTGAAAATAATTAATAAATTATTTCCACATTTAGCTCATGTGACTTTTGACTTACGTTACGTAAGTATTTTAAACAAATGCTCATTAAAACAATTATACAATTATTATTGTATATACATAACATATAAATGTCATTTTTTTAAAATATATCAAACAATGTAATAACACAATACAACCGCAGTTCAATAATTAACCGAAAACAATTAATTGAATTACACGATTGTGCAACAACACAGCGCAAACATGCAGAGTACAATAGAACACAGCGCACGCACAATGAACCGACAGCGTTCGCAAATATGATTAATTATTTGTAATTGCTGACGTTTCAATTAGCCTTTCGGTGCGCGTCGTCCTGCCTATTTTTGCTGTGCATTATTATTTTTTTTTTTTTGGGTGAAATTGCACATTTGCGTCTGCGTATATTTTAAAACAATAATCACGCAGAGCACACGGGGCAATTAGCGAAATTTTTCAGCCGCTTAATCCCCCCGGCGGGGACGCATAAATTTATCAAATGCACGCCCCGGGCTTTCGGACCCCGAGGCTGCCGCCGCCGCCGCCGCCAGATTGAAATGTATATGTGTGCACGTATGGAAATTATAATAGAATAGAATAGAATAGAATAGTGTCTTTATTTACAATAACAATTATACAAAAAAAAAGTGTACAGTTGTGTATGTAAGTGCGTCGTGAAATACTTAGATATATATCAGTACAATAATAAAATAAAATACAGAAATACAATGTAAAATGCTAACATACAAAACAACTAGGTAAAACAAAAACATAAAATAAGTTACCCAGTACAATACAGATAATAATAAATTAATGAGTATAGTATTCGGCCATACTATACGGCTCCATTTTAATCAAATGCTCATGCAACAGGCTTTTGCGCTTTTTAATATTTTCTATACTTTTTATGCTCTTGGGCAAATGATTATATAATTTTATTGCTGTATAGAAACATCCTTGCTCGTATTTTTTAAGGCGATGGTGAGGTAAGTTGTGTATTTTGCCGTTTCTCTTTGGGTATTTTAAATTGGCAAATGCATTGTCAAAATAGCTGCTTTGCTTCCAAAAGAACTTTAAACACTCGTAAATGTAAATGCCATGTATGGTCAACAAATTTGCTCTTCTAAATTCCCCTCTGCAACTCTGACTGAATTTTAGTTTAAGGAGAATTCGTATTGCTTTCTTTTGAACAACAAACATTTTATTTATGTCGGAAGCTCCCCCCCAAAATATGACGCCATATTTAAGGTGAGAGTATATATTTGCGAAATAAAAAAGTCTCGCGATATTTGTTGAAGCCGATTTTGTTAAGACCCGTAAACCAAAGCAAGCACTGCTTATTTTATTACACAGCATGCATATGTGCGCGGAAAATGTTAGTGTATCATCTATTATAATCCCGAGTACTTTTACAGAACTTGATGTGTTATATTTATTATTGTGGATTTGGATGCTGTTGGGCGTTACTAATCCTTGGTTGCTTTTAAATAGGACACAACTTGTTTTGTTCGAATTTAAAACTAAGTTATTTTTGTGGAACCATGTTTCCATCATGTTCATGTTTGTATTACCATTAAGCTTTATGTCTGGTAATGTAGTTCCCTTTATCAACAGATTAGTATCATCGGCATAATTAATTAATTTACATTGTGGTGATGTAATATAATCAATGTCATTGATGTATATTATGAAAAGTAAGGGGCCGAGTATACTTCCCTGCGGTATGCCTCTTGTTGTTTTTAGAGGATTAGACAGTACATTTATGCCTGTGCCGGTGTCTTTTAATTTTGTAAAATGTAAACGATTTTTAAGATACGACTGAAAGAATTTGTGAGCGGTCCCTCTAACCCCGTACCTATATAATTTAATGAGTAATAATTCATGATCTAGTGTATCGAAAGCCTTAGTTAGATCTAGAAATAGACCACATGTTAGGTTATTATCTTCAAGACTCTCTAAAATAAATGTTGTAAGTTCATAGATGGCCGTGTCTATGCTTTTCCCTTTAAGAAAACCGTGTTGCATAGGGTTTAATAGCTTACATTTTGCGAAGAAAGAGTTCAACCTTGAATATACTATTTTCTCAAAGAGCTTCGAGAGTGAGTTTTGGATACTTATTGGTCTATAATTTTGTATTTCATTGCGGTTTCCTTTTTTGAATGCAGGAGTGATAACTGATATCTTTAATTTTTCAGGATACACACCAGTTTCCAAAGAAAAATTGATTATGTCGGATAGTGGTGCTGCTATTTGTTCGATACATTGTTTTATAATATATATAGGTACTTCATCCGCACCTGCACTGAAACTGTTTTTCAAGTTCTGAGTGATGCTTATTATTTCCAGAGGATCAGTCGGCGACATAAAGATGCTATGTTCATTAAATGGGATGTTTTCTGCGTTATTATTTATCGATTGCATTTGTGATAGGTTTTTAGTGATGTTATTAAAGAAATCATTGAACTCGTTAACAAGCTGTGGAATATTATTACTATTTGGTGTTACGTGCGTCGTTTGTTTGTTTACTATATTTCTAATGAGGGCCCACGAGTCTTTTGATTTGTTGTTCGAAAGCTGCAGCTGAGCCTCCATTTGTTTCTGTTTTTCTAAAAGCAGCAAGTTATTGTACATCTTTTGTTCATGTTTGAATAGCGTCCTATATGATGGAACATAATGTGATATTGTTTTGTAGATCAAAAGCCGTTCTTTACTGTCTAGGGTTTCTTTTGTTTGATAACTTGATTTAACTTTTTTGTTTGTTTTTACTTTAAATGGAAAATTCTTACGAAACTGTCTCAAAAGAGTTTCTATAAAACTATCATACATGGCATTTGCACACTGCGCGTTTTCCATATTAGTATAAGTTTCTTTGGAAATGTCAGCAACAAAAGAATCTACATTTGATTTTATAAAATTCCTAGTTTTTGTTTTGGTAGTTTTCAATTCCATTAACAAATTGTAATTGAGGAATTGAGCATGATGATCTGATATTACAGTATTTACAATTTCTGTATAAATTTCTCTATTGCTGTTAGTCACGATGTTGTCTATACAGCTTATTGAGGATCCACAGACTCTTGTTGGATCTGATATCAGATATTTCAAGTTAAAAGATTTTACAATTCTTATAAAATCCAATGTGTTCTTATTATTTACCTTTAATACGTCAATGTTGTAATCGCCTACTATGAAAAAAGTCTTGTTCTGATGTGCGAGGTGTATTAACAATTGTTCAAATCTAATGAAAAAACCGTTTATATCGCCGGTAGGAGGTCGGTATATACAAATAACTATTATTGATTCACTATACACAGACACTTGAATTCCGCAACACTCTAGGATCTTTAGTTTAGCAAACGCACTAATTTCCACGGGCTGGCTGCAATACGAATTCTCAATAAAAATGGCGACTCCCCCATGGTGTCGTTCTTCCCTGCAGCAGCTTGATATTAAGTTAAAGTTTGGTATTTTTATTTGTTTTAATTGTTCCAGCGAGAGCCAGTGTTCGGATATACAAAGTATATTACACTTCACACTATTTATTAAATCATCAATATGCATGATTGCCGTTGTTAGACATTGAACGTTTTGATGTAGAAGACGGAAGGTGTTAGAGTTGTTTGCTATTTTTCCTCTGACGCTTGTAGAGTGAGATGAAAATTTTTCCTTGATTTAAAGAAAAATCGATTAATAAAAACGTGTTCTGGCCAAAATTCATCCTTTATGACGGTTTCAGCTGCCTCTAGAGGGATGCCAATTTTGAATGAGGCATAATCAGCATCTTGGTGCTTTGGTTTTAGTTGTTCTATTATATATTTATAATCTCCAGCCCCTAAGAGGTGATCCTTTATTTGATTACAAGTGACGTCTTTACGAAATCTAGACGCAAATATCCACCTGCGAGTTTCTGGCTGAACTACTGGAAGATTCCCATTAGAAGAAGATTTTCCGATAATTTTAAAAGTATTTATATTTTTATTTTTATTCTTTCTATTTACAACTTTTTTCCATCCAACGTCCTTGCTTGTGTTGATGTTTCCAGCGAGGTCGTTTACCTCTCCGATTTCGACGGTTTTATCTTCCGGAATAAATGCCTCATCCATATCCTTTTTTTGCAGGTTTTGATTTTTGCAATTTGCTGTACTTGATGATTTGGTGCTCTCCACTCCATCTGCGGCCGACACAAAAGGTTCCTGTCGTACTTTTTTGTTATTTATGTATTCTGTTATTGCGTCGACACGATGATGCATGTAAATATAGCTATTTTCATGTCATAATACATATATTAATAGTTGCCCATTCAAAGCGAGCTTATTGAAAAAATATACATACAATGACAATATATATATATATATATCATTTCAATCTCATTTTGCATTCATACTTGTTGAGAATATTATTTCCATTTAGTATATTCCATTCCACGTCGAGTTATATCAACTGTGAACAGTGTCGGCGTTACGTACAGGCAGTTTCCTGCATCAGCCAAATTTTAGGGGTGTCAAATATCAAATAAAAATCTCGTGTTTCAAAAATATTCGTTTGAAATACAGCCGCAAAAGTATTTATTCTTACATTTAACGAACTTAATGAAAACATTAAATAATAATAATAAATGTTCAACAACCATTCATTTAGCCTATGGATAACTTATGATGTTTTTTTTTTATGTTCTTTTGGGCCTCGAAAGACCAATGTATTCCATGTGCAATACTTTGATGAAGACAAACGCGAGGTTAAATATGTAAAAACACAATCGACCTTAAAGGCAAGACATTTTTCACAGACATAAAAAATGAAATACAATTAAAAAAAAAAACGAGTGACTTTGACAAATAATTATATAGATATTTTTACAAGTGCAGACAAAATTGACAAACATTTTTTTTAAAATTAAGAAATGAAGTAAGGAATATAATATAAATATTACTATCGAGAAAACTTACCAACAAATAGTGTAGTTATTTATTTTTGTAATTGTGCTATAAATAATTTAATTACATTTCACATGCAAATGACATTGACAATATTTGTGAGGATAATCAAAACTGTAAATATATCTTCTGTGGGGACTACAACCTTCCAGATGCTATTTGGGATGTTTCAATTGTATTGAGTGCATACAATAAAAATAATCAAGCTAATCTGTTGGGCGACAAATTAATCCTATTCCAAAAAGCAGAGGGGTGTTTTTTTTTTCCTCTAATACCTCCAATATACTCACAAGTCAGTAATCTGCTTTTCTTTTCACATCAAGTTGTCATCATATACCGTACTCCTTACGTATTTCATACTCAAGCCTGGAATTCACACAAGCAAACTCTGAATGGATTTTTAATTTTAAGGTGGCGGACTATAACGCAATAAATAACTATTTAGCTTGAGTAAAAAGGAATGATATTTTCGTAAATAAGTCTATAGATGTAACTGTTTCTCTTTTTAATAATATTTTGTACGATGTTTTTAATAAGTTTATTCCTGTTAAGTTCTCTAAATATCCCACTTGGTTCAGTAAAGAATTGATTAATTTAATTAAGGCAAGAAAACAGGCTCATTTCAAATATAAGTGCAGTGGATTATGAAAATTTTAAAAAGAATAGGCAGCGATGTATCGAATTTAAGGATATACTATACCTTGACTATGTTAATAATTTGGAATCATTAATTAATACTAGGGATCCTAACTTATTTTGGGATGTCAAATGACATGCTGTTATCCAACAAAAATGTATCTTGGGGACAAAATAAGTAACTCAACCGCTAGCTGCGTTGATCTATTTGCTGACCACTTTTCAAGTGTATATATTAAATCTACAAAAACTTTACCAATATATAATGGAGAAGAGTCGATATCCCTGTCTAATTTTGGTGTTGCTTTGTCTGATGTTTTCAATTCTATGTTGTATATGTCGGAATCCTGTAGTGCTGGTGTGTACCCGAATATTTTTTAAAACGATGTATTTTCACATTTATTAAACATATCCATAGAATGTTTGAGCAATCATTATTATCTGGATGCTTTCCAGACTGTTGGAAAAGTAGCTACATTATACCAATCTTTAAAAATGGAAATAGATCAGTTGTTTCTAATTACAGAAGGATTTCTATCCAGTCTGTTCTGCCAAAAATGCTTGATAATCTTATCTCTCAACAGCTTATGTGGTCGTCCATTTAACATATTAATTATAAAATATAATAGATACATTTAAATAATTTTGTAGACTTATTTAAATATTTGTTTAGTACAAATCTATTATATTTTATAATTATGAAGTATTTTAATTAATTCACTTGGTTGTTCGTTTCATTATTTTTTTTTTATATATATATATAAACAATTATGAAATTAAATGTAAAAAAAAGTTGAAAATAACTAATATTTCTTTATTATTAACTTGGAAGTCATCAAAAACATCATTATAATGATAATTTTATATAATAATTTTATTTTTTTTTATATTATAATTTTGATTATTATTATCCTAGAGCCTTAAATAACTATTACTTAAACAAGTGTGGCTGTATATTAGTATAATCAGAAGAAATTCCCGCGTTCGGGTATAAAAGTACCGTTCCCCGGAATAAATATTCGAGCGTTTCTACGAGTTTCCCGCTCCCCAGTCAGCTACCTCCGCTCCCCCGCGACAGGGGTGAATTCCCCGGTGCGCCATCCGCAACACACAGGGGTAAGAACTTCAGACGTTTAGATTCCGAAAAGGAAAATAGCGCGCACACGGAGAAGAAGAAAAAAACGAACCCCACCTTTATGAGCGTAATGCCGGAGAGAAGGCATGATGTTTAATCAATATTTAAATCAGATTTCTAAATTGTATTCATTCTCGGGGACGTCGTCGGGGGTTCGCTTTTTTTCTTCCACTTTTCTGTAGAGGCAGAAAAAAATGGGGGCCGGAAATTACTTTCGTCGATGTTTTAATGCGCTGAATAAATATTTATTTTTTGTATGGGGAGTTTATTAATCGTGAGTAAATATAAATTATTTTTAGAGGAAGTATCGAATTTTGATATGCAAATAAAAAAAAAAAAAAAATAAAAAAAAAAAAATGAAGAAATAAATGAGAAATTATTAACTGAAATTATTGAATGATATAATCGAAGGTGAAAGACTATTAAGTAATAATTTTGTATGAAAAATACAAGTTTAAGCAAAAGTATTTAGCCTTGAAATTATTTATTAAACGATAAATGTCTTGTGATTTTCGGATTTTACATTTATAAATCTGGGAAAAATTAAATTTGCGATACATTGTTTGAGGAAGTAGATATCTGCATTTATTAATTTTATTTATGTTTTAGTTTAAAAATGTACGTTTAACGGTTTATAAAGAAGCCCATTGTTTTATTTAATCAATATCAACACTTTTTTTATTTAAATATTTTTTTTTTACAGATTTGTAAAAATATTTGTTGAAAATTTTAATAATTTTGATCCAGCATTCTAGTTTTTGTTACTAAAGTTACAAGTTGTGAAAAATAATTATTCAATAAAAATTGCAATTTAAGAGTACTTTTTTTACGAATACAAGACTAAGAACAAGTGAGAAAGAACTAATTCAACAATATTATTTATCTGATGTTATAAATTTCTTAAAAAATATTTTTTTGTTTGTGAATTTCGAAATGTCGCGTTATCAACAAAAATATATAAGAATAAGCGCGATTATACGTGTGTAACGGCGACCTGAATTCGGTGCGTTGACCTGCCGTCCGCCGCTCCCGGGGACACTGAAAAGCCGGATAAGGGGGTGAAAAGGAGCATAATTTTATTAGAATTTTCTCGAAGGGATGAACGCGCAAAGGTAAACGTTTGCCGATCGGGCCTTAAAAAAATTCGATTAAAGCGAACAGTGTTTGTCGCAACTATGCCGGATGTGAAAGAGAGGAAAAAATAACCGAACCGGCAACGCAACCGATCGTATATCAAAATACTGCCGTGACTGTCAAGATCCAGATTCGCTGTTCGATATGAGATAATTGAAAAGGATATCGAGGCGCCAGCACGGATTGAATTGTGGTTTTTATTCAATCGTGCGGGATTCTGTGGTTTTATTTATGTTGCGGAATTTATGAAAAATATTATTTTATCACGAAAGACTGCTCGCAATTATTTCTGTTCAAATAAATAAATTTCTTCTTGGATTTTTGTGGAGTTCACTTCGTGGTACAAATTCAACAAAAACACTTAATAACTTGTTTATTACACTTAACAATTTATTTCACTCAAACTCAGTTTGAGAATGATTACCAAGTAATCAAAATTAATCAAAGTAAAATATATTTTTAATTGCAGAAAAATATTTTTTTTATACAAATAAATTTCAGTAATTTTAATATTCAACAAACCAAGTGTCTTTTATTCAATTATCAAAATTGAATATTAAATCAGATTGCATTTAATAGGATTCGATGCTCTTTCAATACTACTACTATAATATTTTTATTGAAAAAAGGAATACAATAAATAAACTTAATACATTTTTTAACAAAATCAATAAAAATGTTTCTTTCACAAGGACTATCGACCACAAGTCTTTCTGTCCGGGATGAGATGTATCGAGAGAATTTTATTTCATTGGCCATAGCCCTATGTTTATGACAATATATGACATTGAAGATTATTTAAATTCATTGTGCTATTGATAGAAAAAAAAAAGAAATAAAATGCTCATTATATATCAGTGTTGTGAACTTTTATTTTTTATTCCTCGTACGTAGATGCTAATTATTATAGAAAAATTAGTCTTTATAAACCAATTTTCATAAAAAAAAAATAAGAAAAAATGTTTCAAGTAAAAGTATATACTATATAAACTTTCTACTTGTGTGAAATAAAGCCTATTATTATTCTAATTATATAAACAAGCTATCGTTTAAATATATTTTTAATATACAAGAAGATCAACTTACTTCGACAATTTGGCAAAATTTTAATTTCAAACAGAAATTGTGTTTAAATAATAACAATTATATTAACGGAATAACATTGAAAGCTTGCTAATTATTTACGTATAACAAGAAAAAAAATCTCTGTTCCGTTTTATCAACATTAATAGAAATATAGAAAATCCGCAGTGCAGATTGAGGACTGCACTTGTGCATACGAATGGCAGTCACGATACCAATGTCAAACCGTTTTTACTACGAGTAATAAAATTTTATGTTAATAGTTGTGTGTCGAATAAATAAATACAAGCACGAGCTATGAAATACGAGAAATATACGAGCGAAATATTGGCGCGTAAAACAAATAGCGAATAGAAAACAACGTAGTAAAAATGAGAAACAGGAATAATCAACAATTTTTGAAAATATGTCCGAACCCGGCGCATTCACCAAATTCCACAACCGGTGATAAACTAAATTAACTTTATATGTACAGATCTTTATTCGTGTAATTCTGCGTAATTAATTATTATTTAAAATACATATATGTAACGGTTATTGTGTTTCCAAATATTAAAAAATCGAAAATATGTTTATTAAATTTGCAATCAGTTCTATTGTAATAATTATAAAAAAAGTGTTCATCGATATCCGATTAAAAGGTACATGTTATTATTTTTTAATATAAAAAAAACTATTTAACTTAAATTTATTAAATTTAATTTTAATTAAGATTTCTGTATGTATATTTTTACATTATATTTATGGTGGATGCGCCGGGATGAAATTTATTAAATTTAAATTTAATTAAGATTTCTGTACGTATATTTTTACATTATATTTATGGTGGATGCGCCGGTATGAAACACAATATGGTCGGATTAAATACTTCATTAAAAACACAGATAAACTATTAAAATTAAACAAAATACATGGTGTTCAATTTAAGTGAATTTGTTGAAATATCTCGAAAATTACACATCGAATAACAAAATTATAATTAAAATTTGTTCGCCTTGGAGGGGGACATCTAATGATACGAAACTCGACCCACTATCCTCAACCCCCTAGGGGATAGGGGGTGAGAAATAGAAAAGTAAAATATTAAAGTAAAATAACAGTGGTATAAAAAAGTTAAGTGTGCTTTTTATTTTACTTTACTAAAGTAAAATAAAAGTGGTATAAAAAAGTTAAGTGTTTTCTTTCTATTTAAGATTAATTACTTGTTATATTTTTTCTTTCAAAGTTATTAACAAAAAATATGTTTGCGAAAAATTACAAAAACGTTTTGTAATGTATTGAAGTAATAAATTAAAAGAATTAATTACATGCTCATTTATTCGTTTTCATAAAACATAAAACGTCCTCTCATAACTTAAGAAGAAACGAAAACATTTTAAAATTTTAATTAAATTTAAATACTTTAATCGCTCCGCCAATTTAAACAACCCCTTACATTTACTTTATCTCCGTTTTCTCTAAGCAGCGGCAATTTTAATTTAAATAACAACACCGTCCTTAGGTGCACGTATTTCCTTCGCCGCCTAATAACTCATATTTTTCGCGAATTAATTAACAGCAGAAACTTTCGGCTCGCCGTAAAAATGATAACGGATCGGACGGAAAAGTTCTGTGCATGTAATGGAATTTCATTACTGCGGTCTAATTACATTCCGGCCGTTTAGAGGAACAGGGCTAACTACAGTATTAGGGAGCCGAGGGCCGCCCTTCACTCCACTATCCCTTATTCAAATTGTTTTCGTTCATAATACGGCCCGGCGTTTTAATTATTGCGGGCATTACCGGCTTTGACGAGGGCTTTAGTCGATCGTAAAAGCACTAAATGCGCGAGCTTACTGTTCGAATGACGCGCTCTTGGAATTTGTTTTGTTTCTTTTGTTGGCGCTTTAGTGCAAATTGTTATTATCGAGGCTATTTATTAACAAACATTTTATATTCAAATTTAAGCATGTAACTACATTTAAACTAGAACAATTTAAATCGTATTTAAAAAAATATCCCATTGCTTTGGAACATACGACTTGAAAGTTAATTAATTAATTAATAATTTTAAATTCAGATAACAATAATAAATTATATTACAGGATCAGGAATACAAAAACTCTAAATTTCAGCACAATATTCGTATATATTGTTACGAAATCGGGTTTAATCAGACTCGGAAGTAAATAATATAAAGTCTATTTATTTATTTACAGTACACTTAATTGTACACTGTTACTATTTATTTAAAACGAGATGTTGAGCACTCGGACGTCCGTGATAGACTGACTGATTACAGCGCCACTAACGCGCGCTTATATAGCGTGCTTGTTTCTCGAACTTTCCGGAACTTTCGATGACGCCGCGTATACCGTCGCGCGCTCTCTGGAACATTCCAGAATGATTTTTCCAGTTTCTTCTTTCACTTACACTACAATATCAAAATTTAACAGAAAATTTTATGGTTACATACATAAAATAGAAAATATTAAATTAAAGTAAGAAATCTATTAATTAAATATGTTTCACCACGGGTTAAGTGAGAAATTAATACAAAATAAAGTAAGAAAATTACAAAAAAATCACAAAAATGCAGTGGACTGTTTTTTAGCATTCTTATTTTTGTTACTTTAAATAAATACTTAAATACGATAAATTCTAAGAAAAAAGCTCAGGTTAGAGTTATTGCATCATTAGTAAAATATATGATAAAGAATTTTGTAACATTGCCAAAGGGTCGCAAGGCAATTTCGAATCGTTAAGTATATCGAGTAAAACGATGATGAAAAATATCTTGGTGCTTTAGCACGTGGATGTAGTTAGCGAGAACAAATTGATTATAATGAAATATTCAGTCCTGCAGCTAGTTTAAAAATTCACTCATACAATGCCTTGCATTGCGACAAAAAAATATAACTTGCTCAATTTGATATGAAGACGGCTTTATTGTGTAGCCTAATTAAAGAGGAAATTTATAAATAAAAACCGGAAGGATTCCAGGATGGAAGATAACGTGTTTGAAAGTTATATCGAAGTTTGTATGAATTGAAACAGTCTCCGCCATCACTTTAGTAGGAAAAAAAAACACTTAAATTAAATAGAAATGATTTGAAAATAATTAATTGCTGTAAGTCAAAAGTCACAGATCTTATTTATCTCAAATATTTTTTTTTATTCAATATTATTCTATTTTAATAAATGTTTGTATCAGTAAGCCAGTTTCTGGGCGACTCGAATAAATTTGCGGTGGATCGGATGAGCTTAATGTCAGCCTGATGGACTATGGGCTCAAGAGAGGGTTTTCCTAATCTCGCCACCTTCGGTTTCGGCCATTCGGGTATTGAACCCGCTTTCCCCCGGACTTCCAACTAAACACAGTAACCCCAACGCAGCCGGATTGTAAAGGGAGACAGGGAGAGGGCTAATCGATCCGGCGTTTACGTTAATGTTTCTTTCCCTCCCATTCTCTCTCCACTGCAGCAGTTTCATTTCGAGGGGGTTCGCTGCTTTGCTTCTTTCTTTTTTGTACGTCGTTTGCCAACGCCGAGTTGAGTAAATTTGTGATTCCTGATGATTACATAAGGAAACGTGACTTTTGAAGCGTTAATTTGTATTGATTAAGGGATATTTTTGTATTTAATTTACTGGTTATATTTCGAATAAGAACCACTATTATTCTAAATTATGTTCAGAAACGCTTAAAAAATAGTTTATTGTCAGTTGTTGAAATAGTAATACTAGACAAACTGTGAAATGCCAATATTTTACACTGTATGTAGTTATTTTTTTATTCACTTGTTTATTTGTTCGCTATATGTACATTTCGGGTACTATGTGTCCATTATTTCTATTGATAATATTGATTATTTTTGTGTTTTATTTTATTTAATTTTTTATTTTAAAAACTTTTCTTTTTAGTTTTTTTTTTCTACTTAAAATTGATTAACGAACCACTTTAACTGAAGATTATCACACCTTTTCTGGCAACCCTGTATAACACTTCACATTACTCAACCTAAGTTTTTCAGTGATTTTCATAGAAAATTTATTTATGCAATATTTTATTGATGTGCAACAGCAGGTGTACATTATGTAATTCGAAGTCCGGCGTGGGTATTTGCCCGGGAAGTAGTTGTTTTAATGTGCATTTGTTTAACGTACTTACGTAACATAAGTCAAAAGTCACATAATTTGTTAATTATTTTCAAATCATTTTTATTTAATACAAGAAATTATGATTGAATTGGGTAATATGCGTATATTTTCTGTATTTACACGATCATATTTTTGTACAAGAAAATAGTAGGCAATCATGCGCAGAAAGTAAAATATTCGAATTGCGATTTATGATTGAAGGTATGGCGGGATATATAAAATAATATATATGTGTGTTCGTGAAAGTTTACCATGAACAAAAACGTAAATAAATTATTATGGATGATTCCTGCAGTTCCCGCTATTGTCGCATTAATGAAATGCATAAAAAAGAAAAATGGCAGACGTAGGTGGATTGAACTGGTTGTCAAGAAGAAATGAACACATTACTAGAAAATGTACTATATAAAATGCGTTTGGTCATATTTTATGTATTACACCATTATAAAAAATAGTATGCTATTTTCTTGTCCGGAAGAAACTAATGATCTAGAAATATCATGTGCAATAGATAATAATAATAAAAAAAAGTACTTTATTTCAGTTTTATTAAAAGTTTCAGTCCTGCTGCACAACTTTATTTGACCAACAGAAATATATGTCAGTTAATAATTTGATATCTAAATCTTATTATCCAAGCTCTGGTGTTCCCCAAGGATCAATCTTGAGACCATTGTTTTTTTCAATTTGTTTATTAATGACTTGTCCCATCTTTTAACTTGTATCTACGCGGATGACTTGAAGTTATATGCAAATATTTCATCAATTGCCGATTGTCAACTTTTACAATATCAAATTGATACAATTGCTGATTTGTGTAGTACTAATAATCTTACTCTTAATAGTCTTAAGTGCAAATTTATGTCATTTATAAATACTGTTTCAATTTGATTATAAAGTCTCCGATAGCACAATCGAACGTGTTAGTGTTTTAAAAGATTTGGGCGTTTTATTTGATGATAAGTTTACATTTAATCCCCATGTGCAAGGGTGTTGGGATTCATACATCGTAATTCTTTAAGTTTTCATGGTCCTAATGCGCTGAAGTCATTATTTAACGATCCCCTATCGTCCTCTTGTTACCTCCTGTTAGTTTAAGTAAGTAAGTAAGTAAGAATAAAAAGTGTTTTAATTTCATACGATAATGAAATAACCTGATATGAACCATAATATTTTAATTGTGATGAATTACAACTTAGTTACGGTCGAAATAATTGTAATATAACTTTATTTACATAACATTTTCAAAATTGATTATTAGAGTAATAACTATTATTTTTATTAACAGAATAGTACTTTAAGCGAGACATCATCCAAAACCCAAGACAATAGAAACTCCGCCGCTTAGATCAACGGACCGTCAAATAAGCTAATACATTTAGCCTTTCCGTCCGAAAACACAAAAAGCGGAAACCTTTTCGCAAGCAACGGCAAAATAAACAGGGCTCAATGTCCGTCCGCTCAAATCAATGCCAATAAAAGCGGACCCTTTCTTTCTTTCTTTCTGTCTTTCTCCTCTCTCCTCCCTTATTCATTTCTTTGTCTTCCCCTTTGCCCTTTGGTCCTCCGTCCGTTGCGATTTCCCGGCGGCGGTTTTTCTGGAAAACATCGGTAATTGATAATTCGCAAACTAAAAGGGCGCTCGATGGCGAAAGGATGAAAGAAAGAGAGAGAGAGACACATGTGCACTTCACGTTCGCGTCAGCTTTTATTCCATTACAATTCGCAATTCCGGAAAATAAAGATGATGAAGCGGTCCGATGCGGAATAATTCCGCGTCTTTTCCTCTCCCGCACTCGGCGCGACGGTTCTGCAAATAAAATTTTCACTCGTTCGCCTAGTATTGATTTCTGTTGACATTGTGAGGTCTTTATTCCTAAAAGCGCTACTATTTTACAGAATGTTTCTCTCTTTTTGCATCGACGTTCGTATGTTCAACATGAACGGGTGAAAAATAATTATTGAGAATTAAGTGCTGAATTCGTTCTTTTTATTATTTTACTATAATTCCATGTAATTATCCAGCACAAACACGTCCAATTGATATATATTGAATATCGCTTTTCGAATATAGGAATATCCGCGGATATCCATTGAGCTTCCAATGGAGTTGCAATTTTTAAAATGTACCGAATGGATATTCTATGGATATCCATAAGATATAGTAAAAGATATTCTTATTTTATTCGTTGTCATAGCCAAAGTTGATTTTTTCCACTTTTCTCTCGTTTCACCCGAATTTTTAACGAAAATTCATGCTGGTGTTAAAACAATTTATTACATACATTCCAAGGAATATATTCAGCTAAATTACTTTCAGACTTTCGAAAAAATGAAAAATATCAATATTGATCTATAGTTATCAATATCTGATTCATTGCCATATTTTAAGATAACGCTCATTAACATTTCTTCGGCATTTGATAAATGAAATAAAATACATATAATATCGTATAGGTAAGATTAAACGTTAAAATATGCCTTTATGCTAATGAAATAGTGAAATGTACACTTTGTTATTTTTTGTCACAATATAAGCATAATTTATAATTGACATGTATTCTTAGATTGTGATGATAAAAATTAATGTTTCATCAAATTTAACATCTCACATACAGAATAGCCTCGAATATTTTTTTTTGGTAACATATTCTGTATTTAATTTAAATTAAATAACGGCAATAATAAATATATTTAATTTTCATTCATTATTATTTATTTAAGTGTTTTTATATGTAAAATATATTTTATTGATGTTTTCAGTATACAAAAAAAAAAAATAGCCTCGCGATAATGGAATATTTCCAGCTGTGGAGATATCGAGTGCGTGACTAAATTTAGCGAACTTTGAAATTTTGTCCTTGAGCTATCGATTTCCTGCGAGGCCAGTCCACTTCCGCATTCTCGAACCGAATTTTCGCCTTCCGGCCGGAGATTCCGCGCCTTTATTTCATCAAACATTTACACCCGACCGCCGTTTTCCCGCATATCTACACGAATCAATGACACCGGAACGTCATATTTAATTCAACGAAACATGTACTGTGCTCCAATCGCACAAAAGAAAAAAAAATGAAAAAGTATATTAATTATTATTATATAATATATACAGTGAGGATTTTAGTTCATTGAAGATAGCTTGTTCTATTGTCATAAATTGTCATTAATATAACCAATACAAACAATTGAAATTGTACAATAGTTTGGAGTCTAATTAAGACATCTAGCTAGTTAATTTAGCTCTTTAGCGGTTTTTAATATTTTTTTGGATTTTTTAAATTTCAGTCCAATCTGTCGAACTAAGAGAAAATAACCGAAATTAAGGTTATCGTGGAGGGGTTGTACGGTGCAGCCAGTACAAACAATTGAAATTGTCTAATAGTTAGGAGTCTAGTTAAGACATCCAGATAGTTAATTTAGCTCTTTGTTGGTTTTTAATATTTTTTTTGGATTTTTTTAATTGCAGTCCAATCTGTCGAACTAAGAGAAAATAACCGAATTTAAGTGTGTCGTGGAGGGGTTGTACGGTGCAGCCAGTACAAACAATTCAATTTGTCTAATAGTTTGGAGTCTAATTATGACATCCAGCTAGTTAATTTAGCTTTTTATCGGATTTTAATACTTTTTTGGATTTTTTAAATTTCAGTCCAATCTGTCGAACTAAGAGAAAATAACCGAAATTAAGGGTGTCATGGAGGGGTTGTATGGCGCAGCCAGTACAAACAATTCAATTTGTCTAATAGTTAGGAGTCTAATTATGACATCCAGCTAGTTAATTTAGCTTTTTATCGGATTTTAATATTTTTTTGGATTTTTTAAATTTCAGTCCAATCTGTCAAACTAGGAGAAAATAACCGAAATTAAGGGTGTCGTGGAGGGATTGTACAGTGCAGCCAGTACAAACAATTGAAATTGTCTAATAGTTTGGAGTCTAATTATGACATACAGCTAATTAATTTAGCTCTTTAGAAGTCTTTAATATTTTTTTTGATTTTTTAAATTGCAGTCCAATCTGTCGAACTAAGAGAAAATAACCGAAATTAAGTGTGTCGTGGAGGGGTTGTACGGTGCAGCCAGTACAAATAATTGAAATTGTCTAATAGTTTGGAGTCTAATTAAGACATCCAGCTAGTTAATTTAGCTCTTTAGAAGTTTTTAATATTTTTTTGGATTTTTTAAATTTCAGTCCAATCTGTCGAACTAAGAGAAAATAACCGAAATTAAGGGTGTCGTGGAGGGGTTGTACGGTGCAGCCAGTACAAACAATTGAAATTGTCTAATAGTTTGGAGTCTAATTATGACATCCAGCTAATTAATTTAGCTATTTAAAAGTTTTTAATATTTTTTTGGATTTTTTAAATTTCAGTCCAATCTGTCGAACTAAGAGAAAATAACCGAAATTAAGGGTGTCGTAGGGGGGTTGAACGGTGCAGCTACTACAAACAATTGAAATTATCTAATAGTTTGGAGTCTAATTATGACATCCAGCTAGTTAATTTAGCTCTTTATCAGTTTTTAATATTTTTTTAGATTTTTTAAATTTCAATCCAATCTGTCGAACTAAGAGAAAATAACCGAAATTAAGGGTGTCGTGGAGGGGTTGTACGGTGCAGCCAGTACAAACAATTGAAATTGTCTACTAGTTTGGAGTCTAATTAAGACATCCAGCTAGTTAATTTAGCTCTTTAGAAGTTTTTAATATTTTTTTGGATTTTTTAAATTTCAATCCAATCTGCCGAACTAAGAGAAAATAACCGAAATTAAGGGTGTCGTGGAGGGGTTGTACGGTGCAGCCAGTACAAACGATTGACATCGTCTTGTAGTTTGGAGTTTAATTAAGACATCCAGTTAGTTAATTTAGCTCTTTAGCGGTTTTTAATATTACTTTGGATTTTTTAAATTTCAGTCCAATCTGTCGAACTAAGAGAAAATAACCGAAATTAAGGGTGTCGTGGAGGGGTTGCACGGTGCAGCCAGTACAAACAATTGAAATTGTCTAATAGTTTGGAGTCTAATTATGACATCCAGCTAATTAATTTAGCTCTTTAGAAGTTTTTAATATTTTTTTGGATTTTTTAAATTTCAGTCCAATCTGTCAAACTAGGAGAAAATAACCGAAATTAAGGGTGTCGTGGAGGGGTTGTACAGTGCAGCCAGTACAAACAATTGAAATTATCTAATAGTTTTGAGTCTAATTAATACATTCAGGTAGTTTATTTAGCTCTCTAAACACCCTCGTAAGGTTTATTTTTATAGAATTAAATTTGTTATTTTTTGCTGTTAAAACTGTTTATATTTCCTTTACAATAGTTTTTACTTAATTCACCATCGAAAAATTAATTAACTCTGCTATTAATCAAATACTAATACACATTTGATTCAGATCAATTATTAGTTATTTTGATTACAATCGATGTCCTCGTAAATTGATTTCTGCGGTCATTTCAACGGTTGTACATTTCATGTAATTTAAATTATTTACGCTTTCATTCAATGCGGCGGCATTTATGTATATTTAAGTGCGCTATTATTCCCTTTATATTGTGTGATTTTGTAATGCGATGATGATCACTCCATTTATCGAAACGATGAAATAAAGCTTTATGTTATGGAATAAATAAATCACGTCATGACCATCTATGAATTTAACGAGATTTATATTACAAGTGTATTTTTGCTGGAACACACTCGCATTTGCATTTAATTTCTCATTTGTGAAATTGTGTATTTATAAGAGTTTCAGCCAATTCACTGAAATAAAATAACACGACGGTTTTGCTGGGGTTTACTCTCAGCTCGTCCTTCCTAATCCACTGTACCACTAGGTGCACGCTGTGTAAGGATCACACTTCGTACTTTCGAATTATCATTAACAAATGATTGTGGTAACTAATATTAATACTTACTAATTAATTAATTAGTTAAAGTTACAATGAAATTAAACAAGGAAAATTTCTGGCAATGATCAATAAAATTCCAACTGCAAAAATCTTTGTTTCATTTCATTTTATTTAATTTAATTATTTTAAGATTTTGGTACCCCTACCATAATGGTCGTGCCATTATGGTAGATGGGGATTTTAGATTATATATATAAAGATGTTGGTACAAGCGTATTAATGAATTTAATAAAATCTTAGTAATTCGTTACTACAATTATTTATAAAATTGAAGATCCCATAAATTAAAGATGACGTCACAAAGTGGGTTAAATATGTCCCAAAAATCCAAATAACATTTGTAGGAAGTTACATATAGATATTTATTTTTAAATAGACTCTAAGAATACATCATTTATTTCCAAGTAATGATTTCATTTTTGCAATTATTTAAGTTGAATTAATATGAAATATAATTAATTACTTTCCCCGGACCCCAGCTCAAAGGAAAGTATTGTGATCGTAAAAATGTTCGAATCGCCAATTTCAACGGATATACACATTTTGAGGTCTATGGAGTCCATTCCATTATTTTTTAAAAAATTGTCTGTGTGTGTGTGTCTGTAAACGTCTAAATAATTTGAATCCAAACGTTGTATCGAGGCTTCTTATAGAAGTTGTGAGATCTGAAAAGCTTTTGGTCACAATCAAAATTGATTAAGTACAACTTTACTCTTAGCGTTTTTTTTTTATTTACAGAATTTTATTCGTAAATATTGATCGCATCGAAGAATGTTTCAAATAATAATTGTATATCTTGAAGGAATGAATTTTTTTTTTCATTACCTTTTTGTAATTGTATCTTTATATTTAGTTCTTGAACGGAAAAAATAACAATCACTAAGAGTATTTTAAGTTGCGAAATAAATGGCACTTTTTCAGCAATAACTTTTAAACTAATATGCTAGAATAAAATGTTATATAAAAAATGACTTAATTTTTTTATACTCTTAGTGATTGTTATTTTTTACGTTCGGATGGAAAAGTGTTTCAAATAAAAGTTGTAGATTCCGGAAAATTAAGTCATTTTTTTATATAACATTTTATTCTAGCATATTAATTTAAAATTTATTGCTGAAAAAGTGCTATTTATTTCGCAACTTAAAAAAACAATTCATAAAGCATGCTATAAACGCCAGCGTTAACAATTTTGAAACTTTACGTCAAAAAAGTGTCTCTGTGATGAATCTGTGTTGGAATTCCGATGAAACTAAATTCGACAAGAGAAAATAGAATGGAATATTCCAAATATTTTGGTAAGCTAATGTAAGGTTAGAAATTACAAAATTAATTGTATGTTATTTAGAAAAATTTGCATTAATTTGGAGGAGATTGGCAGAAAGACCTCCTGTCGATAGCCCATGTCAGACTACTAACCCATCATATGTATTGTAAATATAAATATTTGTAAAGAATTGTAATTCTGCTATCTGAATAAAGATGTTTGTTTGGAGGAGACAAATAAACATCAAGGAAATTATTATAATGGACACATCACCATTTTTTTTAGATTTATATTTAATTTCAAGTAACAATTAAAAATCTTAATTATTGCGGTTTTAAATGGGGAACTACGATCTGTACTTGTAAGTTTATATTATCTATTTCAAAATGAAATCTTTGTGAATTGAAAATTTTAATCTATATTTTGGACACCTCGATTTTTTATACCGGTATAACAGTATAATTTCAGATATATTTGCTTTGTAAAATCAGCTTATAAATCACTGTGAATGTGTAATTGTACCCTAGTTTCGATAATTATTTAAAGCTGTCAATAAGCTATTGAATAGTAAACGAAGTTTGAAGTGAATTACTCATGATTGATTTATTGTCATGGTCGCATTAACATTTGAGCCGATTAAATAACAATTATCGTGACGCTAAAATAAGTGATTAAATAAATAAATGAATGCAGAATTAGTCCTGGTAGGCCTTCGATCCGTATAATACATGTTTTGCCATAATGCAGAAAGGAAACAATGCGTATACGGCATTTAGGGCGAAACGGCGAGGAGGGGCGGCGCGCGGCGGAGGGCTGTTAGGGGGGTTGGTGTGTCGGGGGTGTGGAACAGCCGCAGCTATAGCGGAATAGGTGAACGACCGGCAACGACCCAGACCGACGGCGGCAGGAATCGATCCCTGCACTGCACCCGGCTTGCGCATTGCGACCTCTCTTCTACTTCCTCTACCGGGAGACACCACGGTTTTCCGCCCTCGCTCACCCTCCGACGCGGCGGAGGGTGCGAGCCACCCCCGCGCACACAGCGGGGGACCGCCGCTCCGCGCCGCACCACGCCGCGCCACGCCGAGCCGGGGTTCCGCTGGATATGTCTGCGCCGCTCCGGAATTATCTTTCCTGCACTCGAAATTAAATAACGCGGGGCGGAGGGAAAAGAAGGGCGCGGGGGACAAAAAAAGGGAAGGTTTACACTTATTAACATATTAGTCATGCTACTTCTTTACTTTAAAAATTTCATAACAATTACAAAAATTATACGATTTCACACTGGATTAACATACAATTCCAACTTAACTCGTTTTAATCCCCCCTTTTTCGAACTTTTTCAAACAACCCGCTGGGAAATTACGAGCGAAAACATCATTCACAACATTCCCCCATATTAAAGTAGTTTGTAATATATTATCATCATACGTTTATGCAAATATTTCAAATATCTGGTAGCCCCTACAGTGCTAATGTTAACCACTGTGATTTCGCATTATCCTGTTGGAACGCTATACCTTTTCTATTGACCAATTCTGACCTTTTTTCTATAAATGAATCATTCATTTTGTCCAACTGATAGCAGTACACTTATGAATTGATCCTTTTGTTAGAAGCTAAAAACAAACAGTTCCTTTGAAATCCCACCAAACAGCATAACGATTTTTTTGTTGTTGTTCACAATTGGATTTCAAAGTGCTTTAAGCCTGTTTTTCGTTTCTAATCCACTATTAATTGCGCTTAACATTGATGTAGACAACCCATTTCTCGTCCTCAGTGATGATACGCTTCAAAATTGGATAATTTTCTTGGCATTTGAGAAGTATATGACAAACGTCAATGCGACGGCTCTTAATTTTGTGGTAAAAGATAAAGAACACATTATGTCTTTATCAGCTTAAAATTGCTTTCCAGAACATGAGATCAAAATAGCTGGATCGATTGTTTCTTCCATTGAAGAGGGTATAGGACTCATTCTTACCATTCAAAGCAGGTCCTTACGGTTACGGTCTTTATCAGCTTAAAATGGCTTTCCAGAACATGGGAACGAGATCGAAATAGCTGGATCGATTGTTTCTTCCACTGAAAAGGATGTGGGACTCATTCTTACCATTCAAAGCAGGTCCTTACGGTTACGGTTTTGCGGGAGGTGAGCTTGTTGCACAGTCATACATAGGCCTCCTTAGGACCCTAACGCTTCCTCCCTTTAAGGTATACTATTGAATCAGTATCAGCACAGCCAGCTTACCTCATCAAGATAAGCTAGCAATGCCGAGACAAGTACATCCTTAATTTTCGCCATTCCTCGCCCAATGTAACTTTTCTACTAGACTTTTGGGCAAAATCCAATCATATGCTCCGCAGTCTCGTCCTCCAAACAGCACCCTCTACAGTCTGGTGATTCTAGAATCTGAGGAGGTGTGCTCTAAGTCTCCAGTGTCCAGTTAGAACAGCCGTGATACGTTTTAAATTCTAGCAGTCCATTAAACAAAATCGCAATGATAGCAGCCTGGAGGAGCTGGGGTTGCATAAGACGGCTCTCGATAGGGAAGGCAGACAGAAATCGATATGAGACTGTAGAAGTGTTGCGAACGGAAGTGCCGAAGCTCAAGAAAGCCAAGTATCTGAGTGTCTTCATAGAACCACAGTAATCACGTGGTAGAGACCGTGGGATGGGTAGCTAGGACTGAGAGGACACTGGCAAGGTTAATGTCAAATATTGTAGATCCGTCAGAGTCGAGCAGGCGATTACTAGCCTGTGTTGCAATCTATGGAGCACCGGCGTGGATGGAATGTGTAGTCGCTACACAGTCCATCCACGCCGGTGCAAAGATCAGGGAGAGAATGCGAGGGGCGTAACGCACTAGGGCGCTGCGTATTACTACACGGTCTCCACAAAAGTTGCCAGCCTGATGGAAGAGAGGCCAAAGGTTTATGACGCCGTGAAATCAAGCGCATACCCAGAGAAGACAAAAAAGAAGCGCAGGCGCATACATTACTAAGCTGGTAAGGTCGATGTGAAAGATATAAGGGACGGCAAGGGTGACTTGACAAAGCAGCTCATCAGGGATGTCGAATCGTGGGTAGACAGACGATATGGTTCGTTACCCATTGGACGACGCAGGTCATGTCATGCTTTCAGAACTAATTGCAGCCACTTTTAGTCCATTTTATCTACCACTTGGTTGGTAGCCTTGTCAGCCATTTCCCTTAATTCCTGTAGCTTCTACACCTCACCATGATTATAATATCGTTTGCGAATTCCACGATGTTTTCTACCTCTGGTAGCTCGAGTCGGAGGACTCAATCTACCATAATATGTTATGTTCCAGAGGAGAGGGCCTATGATAGTTCCTTGTGGTATACCTCCCGATAGTTCCTTTAATTGTTCCCTACACTAAACAAATTTAATTATAAGAAATAAATATGAATAAATTATTAAAAATCAACCAATAAAACACAGATTAGATTGAATAACTTTAATTTAAAGTTATTCAATCTAATCTATTCTAATCTAATCTGTGTTTTATTGGTTGATTTTTAATAATTCATTCATATTTATTTCATACAATATGAACTACCAATGTCTAAATATTAAAACCATAAATTTAATTATATCTTATTTTTTTTATTACTCGTTTAAACTCTAAAATTGGATCCTTATTTAAGCATTAAACTTTATAATAATAATTTTTATTGAGATATATTTACAGAAAAATATACAAAAAAAAAATAATAAAAATTACAAAATCAAATATAATTTATTTCTGTTAATTGCTAGTGGTCTTTCCGCTTGGTTTTTCTTTTTTATATACTTATTGTGAAAGAAGTATGATAAATTTTGTAATATTATATAATCATATTTCCTCGACACCCAATACGGGTAAAAGAGGATAAGATTAAGAAAGAAAGATATAATCATATTTATGTACCGAATTAAATAAATGTCATTATCTTAAATGTACCCTCTTTCCTTAACAAGTATTTGATTATAGCAGAATCTTTGTTTTATTCTAGAATAAGGAAATTTGTAATATACAGGCGTAAGAGTCAAAGCCCTCGAGTGATCGAATTTTGCGGATAAAGCGAGGAAACCTCGGTGGAAAACCCTCACGACCGGTCCGAACGCTCCCCAATTCCATAAACTCGCGCCGAAACGGAAAACCGGAAACAAACCCCCCATTCCGCCCTCAACCCCTCGCCCCGGCACTGCAGCATCACCCCCTCTCGCGCCCCGCACACATGATTTATTTACGCAGCCAGTTAATATTAAACCCAGCCGTTATCCTCCTCTTTTCCTGCAGCAAAAAAAAAGCGCACACATACACCAGCGAACTCTTCCCTCTTTCCCCCGCAAAAAAAGCAAGTTTCCGTGCGCCGCGCTCATATTTCATGCCCTCTTAATGAATCTATTTTGCGTGTGATCGATTTAATGGCGCGTTAATAATTCCGATGTATCGGGGAATAGGTGCGAAATGAATTTATGCCCTCCTCGAATAATTGTTTGGGAATTTTACAAGGCTGCTTTTGATTTATCGGTTTTTATTAATTTACGTTGCGCTATTTTACTGTCGCTACTGTTATTGATGGCCGCTCCGTGAATAAATTTCAAAATAATCGTCCGCTTGTGATTGAATTTCCAATTGTGTCCATTCAATAAAACCATCCTGAATAATAAAAAAGAACGGAACAAATATCGGAGGCAATTATTTCAATTTCAAATAATTTTTGTTCCACTTCAATGCTTATTTAATCATCATCTTTTATACATAATTTGAATATTTATTTATGTCTTTTTTTAAATTTTAACAATTCTATTAGGGGGCCGGAAAGTAATACAGCTTTCTTACATTAAAATCATATGAAAACCGGAAAGTAATACAGCTTTCTTACATTAAAATCATATGAAAACACTTTTTGAACTTTGCATAACTGCAATTTATTTAGTGACTATAGTCTCGACGTAACAGTAGCTTTATATTGACTCGTTAATGGTGTGAAAATTATAGTCACCAACATAAATTTTAGTTATACAAAGTTAAAAAAGTATTCTTATATTATACAGTGTATAACAAAGTAGAAGCTTTAATAATTAGTATCGAAATTTCACACATGTGTTCTGAATGCAAACTATATTTTTAAATGAAAACATAATTCTAGGCAGAAAGACCGACGATAGCCATTTTCTGAGGTCTAAAAATGGGTAAATGATTGTATTTATATGTATTGCAAAATTATATAATGTAATATTCAGAAATAAAAATTTTCAATATATGTAATTCTTTATAAAAATATCAAATATGTACCTGTAAATAGTTTTTAGTTTCATCCTTAACTACGTTATTTATTTTTTTGGCAATTTCATTATGTTAACACCATTTTAATTTGTTTAATTTTGTAATTGTCCGTTTTGGGTGCATGTTAAGGAAGTAACGCAACAAAAAAAAAATGGAGGGTGATATGAAGTGGAAGGATCCGGGCTGAATGTGAGCTTTCGGATTGAAAGCTTGCCGGGCTCTTAAAAAGGCAAAGATTACACCGACAATGGGCCGTAAAGAGTTTTTCGGGGCGATGTAAAGAACACCTAAAAGCGTACAGAGAGAGGAAAGCAAAAAAAAAAACGAATAAGAAAGAAAGCGAACAAGTGCCGCGCTCAACAATGATATTTTATCTATTATGTTAATCCGTTTAGATAAGCGCATTGTAACTTTGCTATTTTTCGTTCGTTTTTTTTATTTTTTTTTTTTTTTTTTTTAGTAGGGAGGGTTTAGAGTGTAATACCCATGTACCTAAAAGAAAACAATAGAGTAAATGATATTTTACTATTTTTTTGTTTACATATTGTGTATTGTGGAAGCTTCTACTTCGTTATACATGTTAATTTCACAATAAAACTTTACTTTATTTGTATAAAACTTGTTTATTTTATCTTTCATTTTTAATCATCGATTATTTGAGCAATGTTGGGAGGAGTGTAGTCCTCGCTCTTCCCAATAATTCATAAAATGAGTATGCATTTATAATCATAATATTTAATACCAATTATCCAAACGTTGGATAATGGTGGTAAAACAAATCCAATGTAAAAATTAATTTTAAATTCCACAAATTTAAAACGAAACTAAATTCTGTGCGTATAATTCAATAAAATGCTTAACCTTTAAACCCAATATATTATATAATTATAAGTTTCGTGAAGATTGATTTAATAATAATAATCTTTATTGTCCAACAGATATACCATAAAAAGACAAATATCAGAACAAAAAGTATACAATTCAATTAATTAATAACTAAAAATGGTTCAATAATTACTGTAAGTATAATATAAAAATAACAACTAAAATGAATTATAAAAATTAAATTAAGGTTCTACATAAAAATGTCATCATTTTTATCTCTTGGTAATACATTTGTTTTGATCACAAAATACATTTGTTTTGGTCACAAAATAGAAAGGCTGTTATTCCTTACTTCACTGAAGTAAGGAATAACAGTCTTTCTATTTTGTGATCAATCACTTCACGAAAACTCGAAAATATACAGTCATTTGTTTTGATTTAAATATTAAATCTTTTAAATATACAAGTGTTTCTTTATTTTCAATCCCAGCATATCCATTTCCTTTTTAATGTAGCATTATATTAAAAATGTCTGTTTTAAACATTTTTAGTCTTCATTTTTACAACAAAACTCACCTGCCCGTATATTCATGATGATTTATTTCAACATCACGGCCCGCAATTTTTCAACAGCGAAATAAAAAAAAAACGGGCGGGCATGAACGGCCGGCTCATTAGATCCGCAAATTTCCCTCCCCCTCCAGCGACGCGCCGGCCTCCCCCTTTCCCAAAACCTACAACCCCTGGCAGCAAAATTGTATTATAATTAATTGATGTGCGCGGTGCGCCATCTATTACCGTTAATGAAGATGGACACGGCAGATTATAAACCTCCTCCCGGGGCGAAAAGCATCAATAAGCCCCCGACGCCGCTTTCCGATATTTCAATTAAAACAAAAAATCTAGCCGAGAAAATAATTAATGATGAATTAAACTTAATGTTTAAAACGTGGAGTTTTAATTAATTAATAAAAAATGAAAACCACAGTACACCAATGCTTTAGTAAAGAAACTTTTCATTTTTCTATTAATATTTAGTAATTTCCTCTGTTGTATTTTTATATATATATATTATATAAAATTGGCTTGCACCAAGATTTAATCATGATTAAGATAACCTAAAAACGTCGATTATTTAATCATACATGAACAACTTCACGTCGATTGAGGATAATCATGAAGTTTTTTTATTAAATGGAAAATCTGCCGAAAATCTAAATATCACGAAATGACTTCATAATATACCAGAATATGGCTAAAGAATGGGGGAATAATCTGTGAGAAGTTGAGCTTCGAATAAAATTTAGTTTTCGCACAGTACACTCGTGAAATTGGCCTTCGAAATACTGGCTAAAATTTTGCTCGACTTTGCCATTTTCTTCTGGTGGTCTCAGAAGCTGATTGAATATAATAATAAGTGAAAATGTTGTTCCATGCTTTCGGAATCTAATGCTGAAAACCCCATTCTTCTATCTTTTTTGTGAAATCTGTAATCTTAATTTAACCTCAGAAGCGTCCAAAATGAGCAATCGGCGGGCTTCCTTAAAACCGTTCCCATAAGGCTCCATGTTAATTCCACGAGTCGAATCAAGTGCGCAAAAATGGCTGAAAATTAATAATTTAAATGAAATTGAATATTTCACGTTGTTTCTAGCATAATCAAGTATCTTCGTGATTTTTTTGAGATTTTTCTGAGAGAAAAAAAAATCCTCGAAATTTAAAAAAAAAAATGCAAAATCTGCTGAAAATCTGAAAATCTCCAAATGACTTCATAATATACCAAAATATAGCTAAAGAATGGGGGCATAATCTGTGAGAAGTTGAGCTTCGAATAAAATTTAGTTTTCGCACGGTACACTCGTGAAATTGGCCTTCGAAATACTGGCTAAAATTTTGCTCGACTTTGCCATTTTCTTCTGGTGGTCTCAGAAGCTGATTGAATATAATAATGAGTGAAAATGTAGTTCCATGCTTTCGGAATCTAATGCTGAAACCCCCATTCTTCTATCTTTTTTGTGAAATCTGTAATCTTAATTTAACCTCAGAAGCATCTAAACGACTAATCGGCGGGCTTCCTTAAAACTGTTCCCATAAGGCTCCATGTTAATTCCACGAGTCGAATCAAGTGCGCGAAAATAGCTGAAAATAAATAATTTGAATGAAATTGACTATTCCACGTTGTTTCTAGCATAATCAAGTATCTTCGTGATTTTTTTGTGATTTTTCTGAGAGAAAAAAAAAATCCTCGAAATTTGGAAAAAAAATGCAAAATCTGCTGAAAATCTGAAAATCTCCAAATGACTTCATAATATACCAAAATGTAGCTAAAGAATGGGGGAATAATTTGTGAGAAGTTGAGCTTCGAATAAAATTTAGTTTTCGCACAGTACACTCGTGAAATTGGCCTTCGAAATACTGGCTAAAATTTTGCTCGACTTTGCCATTTTTTTCTGGTGGTCTCAGAAGATGATTGAATATAATAATAAGTGAAAATGTAGCTCCATGCTTTCGGAATCTAATGCTGAAAACCCCATTCTTCTATCTTTTTTGTGAAATCTGTAATCTTAATTTAACCTCAGAAGCGTCCAAAATGAGCAATCGGCGGGCTTCCTTAAAACCGTTCCCATAAGGCTCCATGTTAATTCCACGAGTCGAATCAAGTGCGTGAAAATAGCTGAAAATTAATAATTTGAATGAAATTGAATATTCCACCTTATTTCTAGCATAATCAAGTATCTTTGTGATTTTTTTAAAATTTTTCTGAGAGAAAAAAAAAATCTTCGAAATTTGGAAAAAAAATGCAAAATCTGCTGAAAATCTGAAAATCTCCAAATGACTTCATAATATACCAAAATATAGCTAAAGAATGGGGGAATAAACTGTGAGAAGTTGAGCCTCGAATAAAATTTAGTTTTCGCACAGTACACTCGTGAAAATGGCCTTCGAAATACTGGCTAAAATTTTGCTCGATTTTGCCATTTTTTTCTGGTGGTATAAGAAGCTGATTGAATATAATAATGAGTAAAAATGTAGTTCCATGCTTTCGGAATCTAATGCTGAAACCCCCATTCTTCTATCTTTTTTGTGAAATCTGTAATCTTAATTTAACCTCAGAAGCGTCCAAAATGAGCAATCGGCGGGCTTCTTTAAAACCGTTCCCATAAGGCTCCATGTTAATTCCACGAGTCGAATCAAGTAGGCGAAAATGAATGAAAATTAATAATATGGGGGAAATGTATATTGGTAATTCAGAAACATTCCATTTTTTTATTTAAAACACGTGATTCATTTTCTGCTTAAGTTTTTGTCATAGATTTTTTTATACGTTTCTTAATAATGGATGTTTTATAAACTATAATTTCAAATAATAATTAATATAAAAATTTCCCCCTGTTCAATTTCCCCGTTTTTGCTTATAATGCATTTTTTTATTATTCCTATCAAGCTAATGAGTGTTGAAAGTAAAATCCGCCTTCTCATCATGATTCGCATCAGTATCGATCGCACTGCGTAAATCTCGGAACACATTTTCCCTTCTTCCTTCTTCGCGTAACGCAAGTAAAATCCATTTATGAAGCAAAACAGGGCGTTAATAAATGATGACTCCGGGCAGATATGTACGCGAACGCCACGCCGGGACAGCGGAATGGAGCTAATAATTAATGAGTTCAGTTACATTTATATTACGAGCCAATCAATATTTCACGCCAACCCTCCGCTCCGGAGGGATGCGACGGGATGTAGTCTGTGCGTTTTAAACGTTTTCAAATTAAAGTTGAACTCTTTTTTTTTGGTTCACTCGCAGGTAGGATGCCCCCAGGAGTTAATCTCTTAGGAAAAAAAAATCAATTGATAACTCATTTCGTGAGTGCTGATGTGAAGGTAGCTCAGCTCAGACGGTCTTCTATGAATTATTTGATTAATCCCTATAATGGATACATAAAGCTAATTATATAATACATAGTGTAAGTACATAAGCGGGTTGTTTCGTTTTTGTTTCAAGTATTTGAGATGGAGTAAATGGATAAGGCGGGAGGTAGTACGTTTGTGCTAGAAATGCAGAAATGTAAAGGGGGTTAGAGCGTATATAGTCGCAGGAAAGGACATACATCCTGCAGGAAGGTTACTACCAGGTTACTACCCTAGCCTTGCCCGGGCCGCCAGCAGTGCGTTTTGCCGGTGCTGAGAGCTACGCTGGGCGTCCAGACGCGCCGATGCACTGAACTGCACTGCACCACAACCGTTGCATTTCATTCACTTGCCAAACTCATTCGCCCTGTCGATTGAAATGAATTCATTAAAGTATAAAATTGATAAATTTATGCGTTGTTTATTGTAATAACCGAACAATTGTTCTCGTAAACAATTCATGCATTCATTATAAAATTTGAATATATACAAATATTATTATTATTTATACTATATTCAGTTTGTTTATTTATATATATATATATATATTTATATATTCATCTTTATTGTGGTATTTACATACAGAGAGGTTTTTTTTATCAGTATACATTAGGGGAAGTGTATACCTTCAAAAAACGCGAGTCAAACGCACTGAACCGAATAAATGTGTATGTTTAGTTGACTATTTGGCATTTGTGTGTTCAGTTGCGTGTTGTAGGCAACTAAACACACATACATTAATGCAATTAACTCGCGTATTTTGCAGGTATACATAGGGGAAATGTATGTAAAGCTCTCTGTATATTATACAATACATTTAATATAAACTTATATTGGCTATCGACCTTAGGTCTTTCAGCCAGTAGTCCATGTCATCTCAGTTAATATTAAGTTAGTTTAATTTTATTTATTATTATTAAACATCTTTATTACTATTTCGTTATAATATTAATTCAATAATATATAACATTTCAAAGTGTGATATGTAATAATATATGTTATAGTGTTCTAAGGATGGTTTCAATATTTCACATTGCAGTTTTAATTGAATTAAAAGAAAATAATTATCATTCGCTTTCTATTGCTCTGTAATTAATTGATTTGCGAAATAATTTTCCATTGTAATTATTTGGTAAGTCAGTTGCAAATATACAAATATCCATTGAAACAACAGTTATTAATTTACTCTGGGTAGTTTTAATTAGTTTTTTTTTTTTCATCCTTCCGATGTGAATGCGGAGAAAAATAGCGAAATTCCCACACATTATTTTTTAATTTAACTAATCATGCGCATACTGCTTCTAAATAAAAGTAAAGTTAGGAAAGAATAAAAGTATAGGAAGGAACTAGAATTGTAAATGTAATATTTAAATATAATACTCCATATTTTAATATGTGCTGCTTACGTTAAGCTCTCTTGTTGAATTTTATTTACTGCCTAGATCACCTTTTCAGAAATAAATAACGACACAATTAATATCGACAATGTATATTAACACAAAAAACCAACCAGACCATGTATTTCATGGATTACTACGATAAACAACACAGAGTAAGTAAAGTACAAATTTTACAATTTAACAATACCGGTGGTCGAACTATTTCAACGAGGATGATCATCATCCAGCATTAATGTTTGAAGTTTACTCTATAATAATATATTTGCTGCACATAGTGAATCTGAAGTAACCTTTAATTTCAAGAAAGGAAATATAATCGGGTTATACACTAATACAATAAAAGTCAACTGATCTGACGTTATGAATTAAAAATAAAAACGTGAATGAAATATGTAACTCTCTCTTTAAAATTGTATACTATAATTCGAAGCATATTCCACAGAATAAGCGTAATATATTATAGACAGCTAAGCAGTATCATTTCACAGAATAAGCGTAATAAATTACAGACAGCTAAGCTCACTTGTTGAATTTTATTTACTGCCTAGATAACCTTTTCAGAAATAAATAACGACACAGTAAGTATCGACAATGCATATTAACACAAAAAACCAAGCAGGCCATGTATTTCATGGGTTACTATGATAAACAACACAAAGTAAGTAAAGTACAAATTTTACAATTTGACAATACCGGTGGTCGAACTATTTCAACGAGGATGATCATCATCCAGCATTAATGTTTAAAATTTATTCTATATGATATATTTTCTGCACATAGTGAATCTAAAGTAACCTTTAATTTCAAGAAAGGAGATATAATCGCGTTATACACTAATACAATAAAAGTCAACTGATCTGACGTTATGAATTAAAAAATAAAAATGCGACTCTCTCTATAAAATTGTATACAATAATTCGAAGCATATTCCACAGAATAAGCGTAATATATTATTCCTCAATTGGATTTGTGAATGTACCCACTGTAGAGTCTGCGATGAGTTAACTTTATACCTGAACCACATCGGACAGCTAAGCAGTATCATTCCACAGAATAAGCGTAATAAATTACAGACAGCTAAGCAATATCAAGCCCAATATACCTCCCCACCCTCCCCATGGTTTAACAAGAAAATCATCAAAGCCAAAAACATGTTGCATAAACAGATGAAGAAATCGCCGAGTGCTTCAACGTATGATAAATTTAAAATTTCACATAATATATTTAAGCAATATTCTGATTTGGTTAGTTCGATGTCTGGTAAGTTCGAGACAACTGTGATGGAACTAATCCAACACGGTCTTAATACTGTTGCTAAATGGTGTAAGAACAAAACCACCACAAAACGATCGTAGTTCCTTTACCAATTTTTGTTATACAAAAACATAACAAATATTGATTAATTGTTGGTTTGTGTACTTAACCAATTTTTGTTATACAAAAACATAACAAATATTGGTTAATTGTTGGTTTGTGTACTTAACCAATTTTTGGTATTCAAAAACATAACAAATATTGATTAATTGTTGGTTTGTGTACTTAACCAATTTTTGTTATACAAAAACATAACAAATATTGGTTAATTGTTGGTTTGTGTACTTAACCAATTTTTGTTATACAAAAACATAACAAATATTGGTTAATTGTTGATTGTGTACTTAACCAATTTTTGGTATACAAAAACATAACAAATATTGGTTAATTGTTGGTTTGTGTGATATACTTAACCAATTTTTGTTATACAAAACTAAACAAAATTGGTTAAGTATATTACACAAAAATTAAACGGTTGAATGGTTATCGACTATAATTCTTTTTGCCTTTTTTGTTATAATTAAGTTATATAAACAATTTCTGGTCAATTATTTCCACTTAAATTATAATAAAACGCAAGAATACTAACAATAAAACAATAATAAATCACCACGCAAAACACATAACAACCCTTATTTATAGCGTTTTGATATCTTTACGTGTTATCATTTCCTACATAACATCATCCCCCGATGGGAATAGTTATTCCAGAGAAACATCCATTTCCCGCTCGCCTCCTTTTTTTCTGCTGCATACATATTTCCGAAGAATTTATTTATGTAGTGTATAATGATGGCCATAGTATTTCACCGATGGGTGAATCCGAAAAGAAGGGAAGTTTCCTGCAGTGCCAGAGATGGAACGAGGTCATTTGATTTTCTGGTGCGGCGGTTTTCCGCTCCGGAAAAGTGTGCATTTTCTTCCGATGATTTCGACGTCGCGCCGGAGTGTTACGTTACGGGCCCAACAACTCGGAATGCATTGCGTTCGTGTCGTTTATTAAAATAACAACGTCTTTGAAAAGGAATCAAATGAAATAAACACACGCTTGGAATTTTATTTTATTTCTTTTTCAAGTGGATAATTCCAATGAACGACATTTTTCTTGTTTATAAATTATTTCAATAGAAATTTTACGAAATTGATTTTAATTTTTTTTTAGTGATGGGCAAAGTCGATCTTTTATTATTTTTAAATTAAGTATATTATAATTTTATGAATGTTTCTTATTATAAAATGAATGTTTCTTATTATAAAAATATCAAAAATAATTAACAAATGGGAACATTTATTAATAAACATAAATTTGAAGTTACTTTTTCGTTTTAAATACTTAAAATGACACATTTAGTAATACTCGATTACTAATAATATTCGATTTTTCCCAACACTAATTTTTTTTAATATTTGCTATTACATACATAATCTAGTCAATTATCTATTTGTTTGCTGTATTCGAAATTCCAATCATTTTATACATACAGTATAAATACAATATTTTTCAATAGTAATTGTTTTCACATTTAAAGAAATGTAGATACAAATCGTTGACGATGCCACTTTTAATTAGGCAAAAGGTGGCGCTTCCGTCGTCTTTAATTTATTATGAGTAATTGTCTTGTTGACTTGGGATAATTATAATTTGAGTTAATTTAATATTAATATTAGTATTTATATATTAATGTTAATTATTTATTGCTTTTGCTATTTTTATAAATAGCCTACTGTTATTTTTTGTTATTAATTATACTTACTGTACCTCATTAGATTTTTTTATCTAATAAAAAAATAATAATAAATAAATAATCTAATCTAAGGCGAATTCCATAAATAAAGTATTCAAATTCAGAATATAAATAATAAAAGAAAATAATTCGGGAAAGGGCAGAGAGATCTTCGCACACTATAAAAACAAAACAATAAAATGCTAGTGACGATCTTGATAATATTTTAGCTGAAGTACACTTATCGATTTATATTATTTATTTCAAAGTCGTTATTTTAATAAACAACTCGAACGCAATGCATTCCGAGTAACGTATTATATGCCAAATTTTAAAGATTTTAAATGCATTTTTTTTAAATATCGTCGTCGTTCGTTGTGAGATATAAGTCAGAAATTTTAATATCTAAACAGCAAATAAAAATTCAGTTTTATAAAATGCTTCACTTTTTTTGTCGTTACGAGACTCGAAGTGCTTATTATCAATAACTGAACAAAATCTTCTCCTGCTCTATTAAACTCTTGTTAGTAGAATATCATGGCATCATCCCACTTACCTTACATATATCGGATTATATTCACTTCTTCCTATACATTCTTGCCTCTGCATCTTCACATCCCTCAACTTCAATGTCATCCATACTACTATGGTTGGATGACTGGATGACTGGATGACTGACTGGATGACTGGATGACTGGATGTCTGAATGGTTCGAGAAAGGGGTGAATCTTTCTCGAACCATTCAGTCATCACATACTCAGACATTTCTTCTCTCTCATACATTTTCTTCTGCATACCTCTTTTGCAAGCCTATCACTCTCTAATTTATTCTTTATTTCCTGCAACAGGATATTTCCACATAATAATTTTCACATAAGTTTAACATATTAAAAGTTGCAAATAACAATTTTTAGAAATTATAATAAATAATAAATAAAACGAGGCACTTATACAAACATAGTAGAATGTTTCCTCAATTTATAGAAGTAAATTAAATAATTATTTTTGTTTATGAAATACAACTGCCTACGTACAGTTTTAATTATACGTATAACTAGGCTTGTTCTTGTTAGTAAATTTTGAGAGGGGCGAATTTTAAACGAGCCGGCTTGAATTGCCCCGCGGCGTGGAAACTGTGGAGGTCCACGGGGGAAATAATTCCACGTTTTGTAGTTGGCAACATTACTGCAATTAGCACTTAACTAAACTTCGGAAATGGCGTAATTATAACAATATAAAGTTTTTGCCCTCGCCGGTGGTTCCGCTCGCTTCTCAACTGCAGTCCTATTACAATTCCCACAAAACGAAACGCACAAAGAGAAATTATTTTATTTTACACATAAAATAATCTAAATTTTAACGAGGTTGATAATATCATCTGTGATAATATGATGCCATAGTATTTATTTGCTTAGCAAAATATCAATTAGAGCTTATCTGTCTGTGAATATCTCTACTAATTATTAATACCATGTTTTTTTTTATTTTTATATATATATATAAAATATATATATAAAAATAATATAATTATATATTAACAATATAATTCTTAGAATATATAATTCTTAGAATATGTTATACGTTGTCCTTAGAAAACGCCTATCGACCATCGGTCTTTCTGCCTTTTATTTTTATTTTCTCCTAATTAAACAAAAACCAATTAACCAAATTTTGCAAGTTACACAAAAGGACCATAGTTCTTTAGATGTTTTTTTTTTTCATCCCCTATATTTTTCTAGAAGAGATAGAGTAAGAAATGTGGACGTAAGAAGAAAAATCTATAGGTATGGGCTATTTTTAATTCAATTTGTATATCTGTGCACTGGAAACACCCAGCTGAAATCATATATTCAAGTTTAACTATATTTTTTGTTTCTCTAATTTTATACTTGTATTTGTATTTTTAACTTGTTAACTCAACCACTAAGACCAATAAATTATTATTATTATATTCTCTTGTCTAAACAAATATTATTTACATGTTTCTCTTTGTGTAAATTAAACTTTCCATTTTCTGCAAGTAATAAATATTCAAGAAAACAACAATTTAATTAAATGACACCTTTTCCGTATTTTATTAACTTCACACTAAAAAAAACAAATAAAAGAGAGAAGAGCGATAAATAAAAAAGCAACCCCGCGAATACATTTCCCCCTCTATTCTATCTCTTGCCGGAAAAACACCGACGCCATTTATCAATATTTCGTTTTCTTTCGCTGTGTTGTTTCTTGCTCTCTCTTCTTTTTTTTTCCCTGCGAGCTAGCTCGAGATGAACTCGTGTTATTGTTTACTGCAACAATGCGCTTTGTTGTTGGCCATTGCGGAGGGAAAACGCCACCCTCTTTCCGCTTGTCGAGTGAAAGTTAAGTGGATCTTTTAAAAAAATAGGGGATTGTAAGAAGAAGAAAGAAATAAACGGCACGCTATTTGAATTGTCTGCGTAACTGGTTGGTTTTAGGTTTTAATTTTTATTCCTCATTACAACTAATTAATATGATTTTTATGATTTATTTATGAAATATGATTTAATGATTTAATTTTTGAAAATTTGTTACGGAGTTGCTCTGTTGGTTGCGATCATTCAACTGTCGAATTGCTCGGTTTCTTGAAAAATTGGTGCGCGATTAAAAGAAAAATGTTTCTGTCCTTTTCCTGGTTGCAATTTCTCCTCGACTCATTTTTGATGTCTGTTACTCTTTCACACACCTTATACTATCACTGACTACGTATTTTTTTGTGATTAATAAGTTAAGAATATATTAAATGCGCTAAATCTATTATAAAACTAAATAAAAAAATGTGAAAATTATATTATTATTACTATTGTTTCGCATAAATTCCCTTCACGATTTTTCCCAACCGGTCGCTCTTATTCCGTATTCAAGGTGAGTCATTTGACTAGGGCAAATAAATTCGAATTTTCTGGGCACAATGTGGAACAAATTGGATTTTTTGGAGCGAACACGGGAGGGTTGCCCGTTTTTTTTTTTGGTGCAGCGTACACGCGCCCCCGCTAATTCGATAATTCGGCGGTTTCCTTTCCGGACCTCACCTATCGATTCGTGCGTTTTCGAAGGGTGGAACGGTAATATCCCCCCACCGATTAATTACGCTTCCGCTTCATTTACACACGCGCTCATTTTTGTTTACAATATAAACGCAATTCGTCTAAAAAAAAATAATTTCATGTTTACTAAAATTATTTTTGTACTCACACTACCATTTCTTTTTTTTATTTACATTAATCAAAGAATCACACTACCTGAATATTATCACACCTTTTCTGGCCACCTTTATCAATTTATATATATTTTTTTTAAAACAATTTTTCAAAAAGAATCAACTTTAAATTCAAACACCTTTTCTGGCCACCTTTATCAATTTATATATATTTTTTTTAATCAATTTTTCAAAAAGAATCAACTTTAAATTCAAACACCTTTTCTGGCCACCTTTATCAATTTATATATATTTTTTTTAAAACAATTTTTCAAAAAGAATCAACTTTAAATTCAAACACCTTTTCTGGCCACCTTTATCAATTTATATATATTTTTTTTAATCAATTTTTCAAAAAGAATCAACTTTAAATTCAAACACCTTTTCTGGCCACCTTTATCAATTTATATATATTTTTTTTAAACAATTTTTCAAAAAGAATCAACTTAAAATTCACTCCATTCCACACGAACAAGCACCTCTTGGTCTTATTAATTAACGCATTCTCAACATTCATCCCGCGGAGTTTCCAAAAGGGAAAATTATCGATGGGAGCATTAAAGTGGAAAAAGGAGAGAAGGGAAAAAATCAGCAAAGTTCCTCTTGTAATGGGTCGATGTATGATTAAAGCCGTACTCGTAATCGCACTTAAAAAATCAATCCCTCTTAAAAAGTTCTCGCGATTTTTTTTTTGGTCCATTTTATATTTCGCTCCTTTCGAAAAACGCCGAGCGGTTCCGTCATAAAAGTTTCAATCCCGGGGAAAATTCGTCCGTTAATCTCGCCTTTCGAGCGGGCGGAATTAATCGGAAACGGAAGGTGAGTGATTGTATTGTGAGCGATTTCGGGATTGGGACGATTAAAGTTTTTAAGAAATTATTTTCACCGCTAATTGGGGATTATGCAATGTTGAAACCGTTTTACGAATTATTGAGCAGCTTTTTTTCGATTGTTTGAATCCATATTCATATTGTTATAAAACGAAGACAATTAAATCTCATGATTTATATTCAGATATAAATTGTAAGACAGCTAAAAAGTATTTGTGTTTGGAAAATTCAATCTTTTCGTTTTTTTTTATTAATGTACTAATAATGTAATAATAAATTGATCTTTTCGTTTTTTTTTTATTAATGTACTAATAATGTAATAATAATGAACCTTAATCTCGTAAAAAGAACGTATATCTCCTTTTATAATATTACGAATTAATAATAAAAATTATATTTGTTACTAATTATTTCCTTTTTTTATTAAAAAAAATCAAATTATAACATTTTTTTATTAAAAATAATAAGAGCATTAATTTAATTCAATTAATTTAATTACATATACATTAAATTAATTGAATTAAATTAATGCTCTTATTATTTTTTTTTTATTTAATATTTTTTCTTAATTATTTTCTGTATCTCCGTATTTCCTTATGATGTCTAAATTCCATTCCACATTCGAAGCTGATTGAAGTAGATCTTGATTTTTTGTTAAAAAATGTGTATCAAAAATGAATAAACAATTAATTTATATATAATAATTCTGAATAGATTATTAAAATTCTACCAATAAATCAGATTAAATTAAATAACTTTAAATTCTTAACTGGTTTCGGGGTTTCAAGAGATCAAGAGAATTCAAACTTAATTTTGAATTATCTTGATAATGGGCTTCACCTATTTATTATATACAACATGAACTGCCAAAGTTTAAATATTAAAACTATTAATTAAATTTAATTTATTAAAATTACCCTAATTGGTAATAAACTATATCAAATATAAAAAACAAGAATATAGCGTAAAACGGCTGTATATTGAAGCAGCAGTAAGCTCCATGTGCTTTTCTTTCAATGTATAATCCTGCTGATACCAAAAATAAAGTTATAAATAATTAAGATTTTAATCCTGTTTTTTTTATTATTATTCTAGTTCTGAATATAACGCATAAGAAAAATAATTATTCAATCATCGCTAAGTATCTCGAGATTTTCCAGCTTTCCTTCTTTATTTTTTCCTGATTTGCAAGATGTTTAATGAGTTTCCTAAGGCCATCCATCAATTTCTTGCTCAGACAGTGCTTTTAATTAAAGCACTCAAATACAGGAACAGATGAATTGGGTGGAAATTAATTATTTTGCTTTCGCCGCTTTAGCTTTTGATATATTATTTTCCATGAAAATTAGAGACGGTGTGGGGAGGGGCGCCGAAGGGGGAGTGAGATATTATGATAAAAATCGGGCAATCCAGCGGAAATACTTTGTTATTTAAATGAAATGTTGATTACGAACAGAAATGGTGAATTTTATCAAAACAAAAATTTCATTATTTTAATTGTGAAATACGTGTTGTACAGTTCATAATTACGCATAATTGGTAATAAACTATATCACAGAAAAAAAAAACAAGAAACTAAACTAAATTAATCAATTGATTGTTTTTTTCCTTCATTTGATAAACAGGATAAATTCGCCTTTGTAATTTGTTTATTTGTCATTTAAAAATAAGGCAATATTAAACTATTTAGTACCTTTTCCTTGAATGAATTGCAATTCATTGTCTTTGAATTTCTTTGATCTTTTGACATTAAAATCACAACATTAAAATCGTCGATATTTAAACCAATAATTGAAGGAGCATCACCATAAGTTTATAAAAATGTTTAATGAGCTTCAGCAGCAGATTTTTTCAAATAAAACAACAATTATACTTCGCATTGGCTGAAAGACCTCCGGTCGATAGCCGATTCATCATCTACAAAATATAATTCTAATTTTTGTATATTATTGTACATACATATACACATTTGAATAAAGATGGTTAGTTAGTTACTTCGCATTTTGATTAATAGAAGTTACTGATAGAAATTCATCCATATATTGCTGCCCTTTGTAGCCTAAAATAACTTGTTGACGAAAAAATATTACACAAAATAGTGAAATATTACACTTTTAAATAATAAAACAATAAGTAAACAATACCGTATGGCTTTTTACTTTTTTTTTTTCTTCATTTGTTTCCATGACAATCTAAGATGGATATACATTCTATCTCATCGTTCTTTCCACCGAACTTTCTGTAATTACTCTTTGCCATTATAGAATATTGTAAAATAATATTTTTTAATAAATTCTGTATTTGTCTCGTTTGCATTTTTTTGACGTCGTTTTAAAATACATTCATTACAAATAGATTATAGATTAGAAAGAAAAGGCTACTTTGGAAATTGTTTAATTCTATTAATTAACTGGATTTTGCTGAAAATACAATATTAATATGCCAATAACGTTTTTGTTAACAAAATCAAAATTATGATAAAATATATAGCGTATTGCATTTAAAAAAATGTTATTTTGTCAATGTCTTTAAAACGCGATGGTCTTTTGTTTTTCTGATTACGCCGTTGTAATCCCCGGACTGATGACAAAGTTAGCAATGTTGCGCACTTAATTTAGAATAGCCTGTAAACATATATTATTTTGTTAAGTATTCGATATATTCTAACTAATATTTAGTGAAACAAACCAAATATTTCTTATTCAGATGATCAGTTATACAATGTGGTCAAAAACTATGTGATAATCTTCAGGTAGGGTGGACCATTCAATAATTTTGAATAAACAATCTAAAAAAGTCTTCTTCGTATTATGAAACGCTTCAGAAAGTTTCAGCCCTTTGCAGTCTAAAATATTTTTTTTGACGAATAAAGTTGTAATATGTTTGAAAATTCCACAAAAATATTTCTACACGGAATAAAAACTTTCTGATACCAGACTCGAGTAGAGCAGATATTAAACTAGCCCTTCAGAAAGTTTCAGCCCTTTTCAGCCTAAAATAATTTTTTGACGAAAAAAGTTGTAAGGGGTACCCCTTTGAACTTTTTCGCATTTCTTTAAAAATTCGAAAAAAATATTTCAACACAGAATAAATACTTTCTGATGGTAGATTCGACTTCAGCGGACTTTAAACTATCTCTTCAGAAAGTTTCAGCCCTTTGCATCTTAAAATAATTGTTTGACGAAAAAAGTTGGAAGGGGTACCACTTTGAAGTTTTTCGCATTTCTTTGAAAATTCGAAAAAGAATATTTCTACATGGAATAAAAACTTTATAATAATAGATTCGAGTCCAGCAGACCTTAAACTATCCCTTCAGAAAGTTTCAGCCCTTTGCAGCCTAAAATAATTTTTTGACGAAAAAAGTTGTAAGGGGTACCCCTTACAACTTTTTACATTTCTTTAAAAAAAATCAAAAAAAAATATTTCTACAGGGAATAAATACTTTCTGGTGGCAGATTCGAGTTCAACAGACATTAAACTATCCCTTCAGAAAGTTTCAGCCCTTTGCAACATAAAATAATTTTTTGACGAAAAAAGTTGTAAGGGGTACCCTTTTGAACTTTTTCGCATTTGTTTGAAAATTCGAAATAAATATTTCAACATGGAATAAAAACTTTCTGATGGTAGATTCGACTTCAGCAGACATTAAACTATCCCTACAGAAAGTTTCAGCCCTTTGCAGCATAAAATATTTTTTTTACGAAAAAAGTTGTAAAGGGTACCCCTCTGAACTTTTTCACATTTCTTTAAAAATTCGAAAAAAATATTTCAACACAGAATAAATACTTTCTGATGGTAGATTCGACTTCAGCGGACTTTAAACTATCTCTTCAGAAAGTTTCAGCCCTTTGCAGCTTAAAATAATTTTTTAACGAAAAAAGTTGTAAGGGGTACCCCTTTGAACTTTTTCGCATTTCTTTAAAAATTCGAAAAAAATATTTCAACACAGAATAAATACTTTCTGATGGTAGATTCGACTTCAGCAGACATTAAACTATCCCTACAGAAAGTTTCAGCCCTTTGCAGCATAAAATATTTTTTTTACGAAAAAAATTGTAAAGGGCGCCCCTCTGAACTTTTTCGCATTTCTTTAAAAATTCGAAATAAATATTTCTACACAGAATATAAACTTTCTAATAACAGATTCGAGTCCATCAGACCTTAAACTATCCCTTCAGAAAGTTTCAGCCCTTTGCAGCATAAAATATTTGTTTTGACGAAAAAAGTTGTAAAATAGAAAAGCTCGACACCCAATACGGGTAAATGAGGATAATATTAAGAAAGAAAGAATAAATAGAAAAGAATAAAATAATCAAAACATTTGTTGCATAATGCAATATTTTGTTGATATGCAACAGCAGGTGTACATTATGTAGTTCAAGGTCCGGCGGAGTATTTGCCCGAGAAGTAATCAAAATGTCACGGAGCTAAATGTGGAAATAATTTATTAATAATTTTCAAATCATTTTTATTTAAATATCTGTTAATAATAATAATAATAAGTTTATTGTGTTACATATTTACATAAATATTTATACTCGTCAATAATCGTCTGTTATATTTATCTCACCCGACACTCGAAAGGGTATAAGGGTTATATGATAATATATATATATATATATATATTTATCTAACTCTATCTATATATATATGCATGTCGGAAATAAAGCTATTGTTATTATTATTTTACATGAAATTAAATTATTACAAATAATTTAAAAAAACCCGCTTCAGCAACACAAATTGAAACCGTTATTTATTATTTCTGCATATTTCCATTTATTTCTCTTTCATGTTGTTTTCGCCGTTGTCATCTGTCATTAGATGTGCCGTATTTTTTTCTGTTCCTTTTTTTGTGTTTCGCGAGCGGGACTGAAATTATCCTCGGGCACATCCTTCTCAATAAACCGGGGCCGAAAGGACCGGCTTCGTCTTGCAGTCCTCTTCCCCCCTCGAGGATCCCGTGTCTTGCCTTTATTGATTTAAGCACGTTTTCTTTGGATCTCCAAGCAAAGTTTAGCAAAATAATGCGCCCGTCCGACTGGAAGGAATCCGTCGACAAAGATTCTTTTGAAGTAACGTCACCGGGAAAATTTTCGACGGCGACTTTAATTGCCGGAATAGTCTGATATGATAATAAAGGTGTTAGCGAAATAATAACTTCAAAATATTACTGAAATTATATTTTTGTTACAAAATTCGCTAAAAATTATTTTATTTATCGCAACATGTATTGATAATTGAAATGCTTCTACTTAGTTATACATTGTTTAAGTTTAAATAAATCAAACACTTGTTTACGTTGTTTTTATTTTAATTTGATTATAAGTTTAAAATTAATAAATCTATAATCACTAAAATAAATACACATTACGCTCTTGTCTTACACTAGTTATAGAAAGAACTAATTAAGACAAGAAGAATAATATATAATAGGAATTATTTTTGTGGTAAAACAGAACGTTCAATATTAGCAATAATAGAAACAACAACAAATATGAACTATACAAATCAAAATTATAAAGAAATGGAACATAATGAAGAAAAGGAAACCGCCTGCGACAGCCAAATTTAAGGGTAACCGTCCGGATATTAAATATTGATATAAAACCTGTATTAAAGAAACTTTTTAAATAAACAAAAAAAGTACCGTCTGATATTAATAATATGCCATTATTAAAAACAATATTTATTACAAAATAAATGAAGAAGCATCGCACCCTTTGGAATCGACTTTCCATAATTTTTATTGTTTTTTTTTTCTCTCTTGTTTTTTTTTTACAAAGCCTTACTTACGGCAGGATTATATTTTGTTACCGTTTAATTTTTGGGGAAAAAAAGAAAGGGAGTACGTGGGAGAGAGTGCGCGAGCCCGCGAGACATTATTAAATTTCTCCTCGAAAAGGTATTTTATTTCAGAATAAGTTAAATTTAGAACCGAGCTCGGATTTAAATAATGAGAGAATTTACATTGAAATGTTTTTATTAAAAAAAAAATATGTATAAATGATTTACTGGGTAACAATCGAGTTTGTGTTGAAATATGGAACGGTTTTTATGAGCGAGATTATTTTATTACGCAGTTATTGTGGGGGATTATTTTTATTTTAAATAGATTTTTTATATTAAATAAAAATGATTTGAAAATTATTTCCACATTTAGCTCTATGACTATTGACTTACCTACGTAAATACGTTATTTAGATTTTTTTGCCTACACAAAATACGGTTTTAATATAATAAATGGCAGATCAAAATATCCTTCTTCTTTATCTAATTATTTAATTTTGAAAAAAACAAAGAAGGCGAACATTGCTAATAAATGAAAATTTACTAATTGTTAAGGCTTCTACTTTGTTTGTATAACTGAAATTTATTTAGTGACTTCGAAACTATAGTCACTAAATAAATTTCACTTATACAAACCAATTTAAAAAGTGTTTTCATAAATCGAAATGAAAATTTGCCACAGCCAACCAAGTCAAACATATCTGATTTATAAGGTAAAGCTATACTGACGAGAGATAAATCCAGAAACATGTATATACAGATTTATTTAGAAATTTTAATGCTCATACAATATAAATAATGTTTACACTCGTCAATATAATAATGTTAATATAAATAGAAAATCATTTTTATTTAATATAATGTTAATAGTATACAAATTGATTGCCTAATATTACGCAGTTTTTTGCTCTTTAATTTGTGGTGCAAATGTCCATTTGTCTGGATATTTACCCGGGATGTAGTTGTTTCAAAAGAGGTTAATGTAAGTCAAAAAATCACAGTAGCTAAAAGGAAAATAATTTAATAATAATAATAATAATAATAAAGTTTATTTTCAATTGTAAATACATACAGTAAAGTTAACAATATGAAAATTCAAATGAAAAACGTCGTATCCTCTAAATAATGTAACTTATAACTAATTAATAAGATAATAACCTAAAACAATCTGTTAAATAAAAAAATTCAATTGAATATAAATATCTTTCGATCAAAAAACATTTGAGCTTTTGTTTGAAAATGAATAAAGATGGACTGTCTTTAATTTAAATAGAAAAGAGTATTCATTCACTTGGTCACAGTTATAATTTATTAATTATTCAATACTGTAAATATTAATTATTTTCAAATTTCTTTTTATTTAATTCAATTTATTTTCATGAAATACTGCAGTGATTTTCATATAAAAACTGTTACACTTTATTTACTTCGTAAATAAACAAGATTGTTTATTAGAAACGAAAAGGGTGTGTAATCCGGGTCGTAAATTTAAAATAATGCCCTCCTAAATAATTGCTTTATAACGCAGAAAGCAATAAAACGCCATTTATAAGGAATAAAATAAAGCACGCGTTTTTGGGAGGATCAATTCGCATAAGTGGAAGCATACGCCATCTCTTCGATTGTTTTCGTACTAAATATGATTCGTGCTCAAAATGAAATTATCTGCAACAGCTTTTACTGTTTTATTTTTAAGCAAAGCGTGGACGTTTTCTGTAACCGCTTTTGTAGTTTACTGTGAAATAAAGAAAAGCGTAAACGTTTTCTATAACTGCTTTTACAACGTAACGTAACCTTCATCTTTTAATCACTCTCTATGATTTTTACAACGTGAACATAGCGCCTCCAAAATCTCATAAGTCTAGCCAACATAAAATACATTTCCTTTCCGCGGCGTTAGATGGCGCGCGCAGAGAGGTAATTCAAAAATAGCATCTACAAGATTACAAAGCTTATAAAGGCAGTGTGTTGCTTATTTGTTTTGTATTTTTTTATTTGTATTTGTAAAACCTACGATCGAAGGTAATACACAGATGTTAGGAGGTGGAAAATGGAGTAATCAAAATAGCGTTAATATTGATTTTAAATGGAGACGTAAGGGGGTTGTGGTGTGGGATTAAAAGTTTGGGTTTATTGAGATTGATGCAGAAGATACATTTTATTACTCACACATAATGTTTTTATTTATGTTCAATAATGTATAACAAAGTAGAAGCCTCTATAGTCAGTAAATTCGGGGTATGAAATGTTCTGCCACCATTATTCTAACGTATGGATAACTAATGATGAACGCTAGATGAATGATGGCTGAATATTTCATTAAATGTGAATGTGTTGTTATAAAAAGGACAATTTCGCCTTCCTTTAGTGGACGAAACGTGATTCTCGGTCGTCTACCTTATAGAACCAAATCGTTGACGATATCACTTGAAATTATGCAAGAGATGGCGCTTGCGTCATCTTTAATTTATTATGATTAAATACAAGATAGCTAAAAGAAAAGGTGACAATCTTCAGATAGAGTGATAATTTCTACTACAAAACATTTTTGTATTGTTGCTAATAACTCCATGCACCAATAAAAACAGTTTGTTTAAAAAATAATCACTAACAAAAACTTGCAAGGATTACTTCATGATAGAACTTTTCATTTTGTATTATAAATGGAAACCCCTACACCATCATTATGGTAGATGGGGATTTTAGATTATATATATATTATAAATGGAAAGTATACAATACAAAGCGTAGATTAATGTGCGGCAAAACAGACAGTGCAGTTTTAAACGCCCAGTACATCTCGTGCTCTTGATCTGAGCATTGGCGACTTCTTCTTTTAATGAGACTACCTGAAGGAAATGGTTATACACATCTCGATGGGTATAGCGGTGATTTCCTCCCGAATTTGATTCCAGAGTTCTTCCAAGGTGCGATGCCTAAAAACCTTGAACGATCTCTGGGATCAAATTCGGGAGGAAATCACCGCTAAACCCATCGAGATGTGACAAAATGCGGCCGAAAATTTCAGAAATCGCTTCATCAATGTATCACTGCTGGAGGTCATCATATTTCTGATGTCATCTTCAGGACTTAATGCACAAAACGGCGTGATGTATCGATAGAGATAAAATAAAGCCCATTTCTTTAAATTGCGCCTTTTTTTTAATAGCCCTTCAAAACTACATTGTCTGTTTTGCCGCACCCTGTATAATTTTGATATACATTTAATATACTTTTTAGTACCCCTACACCACCATTATGGTAGATGGGGATTTTAGATTATATATATACTTTGTAGTGATTTTTACCAAAAAGTATATTAAAGTTTCCAAAAAAGGCGTTTTTTTTAAACAACAACCCTTGATAAAGAAAAGCAAACAATTTAATATGATAGGATTATATGACATAACAGCAAAGATTAGGAGCCAGCGGTTTATCATTATCGGCATTCCGCTGATAAACGAATAAAGAAAACAGCACTGTCGCCGCAGGCGATAAAAATGACGTCGACCGAAACGTTTCCATTCCTCCGCCGTAATTTTAGATCCTGCTTTCCTGCAGGCAGTTGAACGTGCTGTGCGCGCCTGTAAACACGGACACGTCGCAGGCCAGGCCAGGAAAACATCATGGCATCGTCGGGACAGCAATTCGACGCCGATTGCATTACGCTGACCAGGTTCGTCCTCGCCGACCAGAAGAAATATCCTGATGCCACCGGGGACCTTTCGCAACTGCTCAACTCCATCCAGACCGCGGTTAAGGTCGTCAGTTGTGCCGTCAGAAAAGCCGGCATAACGCAATTGTAAGTCCAGTAAAAAATGAAAAAACAAGAAAATTAAATAAATATGTTTTGTAATGATTTTAGTGTGTCACACTTTTCTTGTAAATTTTTAATATGTAATTTGGAAATGGAGATTCCGTTAATAAAGTGAAATTGAAATGGAAAAAAAATTTCCATTATCATTTATATAGGATAATTTTAATAATATAAGATTTTTGATTATTATAAATTAAGTCCATTAATTGCAATAAACCCTGAGAAGTAGAGAGGAACATATAACGATGTTATATAAGACTAAATAAATAAATAATTACAATAAAGAAAATACAGGATCTTACTAAGATAATTTTTCAAATTGAACAAATATCTAAATTATATAATAAAAAAAAATAGAGGATTTTAATCTGATAAAAAACCAATATGGCGCCCATAAGAAATAAGAAAGTTGATGATGGTCAAGAAGAAACGAAACATGCTATTAGTAAAATGAGTACGCCATCGATTAGATCATAAAAAGTGCTATAATAATGTCTTTATTGTATTGAATTATTGCTTCAAATAACGAAAATTAAAATAAAAAAAGAAAATCGCATTTTTCAGTATTTTTCAAAACAAAGAAATTTAGCCCAGTTTTCTCAGCGGAATATTAATCAGCATGAAATTCTGCAAAAGTACCAAATTTAAACCTACCCTCCATCTCTTATAATAAACGAGGTCCCCATGGTGAGACTGGAATTTGAAACACCCTGTATATACGACCGGCAATCGGGGGACGTGGGTTCAAATCCCATAAGAGATGTTTCTTTTCCACTTTATATTTAATTGAATTTAAATTATACTTAATGTTGTACATTGAAAATTTTTACAATTCAAGATTTCATTAATTAATTTGAGAAACATTTTTCACACAAATCTATAAAATAATGTCGATTAATATTGCTCAACCAAGCTTTCGGGACTCAATTTTCCCTTCTTCAGGGTTACAATGTGAGAATTTATTTGCTGGTTATATATATATATACATATATTTATAAATACAAGGTAAATATAAATAAACACACTGTCTATTAGTTTGTTTATATAATAATTGTTACAAAAATAAAGTCACTTTACAATTTTGTACCTCCATTCTAGGATTCTCAAACCCAAATAAATTTTATGAAATAAATATGAATAAATTATTAAAAATCAACCAATAAAACACAGATTAGATTGAATAACTTTAAATTCTCGACTAGTTTCGGATTATTAACCCATTTTCAAGAGAATTTAAAATTTGTTTTATTAAAATTTCCATGGATATTTACATAAATAATTAATTGATTTTTTAAATTTTAATTTAATTGTTGGGCATGCAAAATAATTTCGGTCCCAGCATTTTCTCACAAGGTGGAAAAAACTCCATTAAAAAAAACCATCCTCAGGATCATTATGGAATTATTTTGCTAAAATAAAACAAAATTAATTATTTATAAATAAGTTGGATTGCTAAAATGAAATGGAAATTAATAGAAATATATTTATATATGGTTTAATAATAGAATAAAGTGAAAAGTAGTATTTATAATAAATCATAAAGTGATTTTATATAAATTTCTTTATTTATTTATATTAAATTATAATTTAAATAGCATTCGGCATTATCCCAATCATCGCAAAAATTTGCCAATGTCAAACTTCCTATGCCTTAAAAGAAATCTTAATATCCCACCCAAATTTCAAGAGCCACAATTTACGAATAAAATGAATTAATGTTTTACTTTATTTGTGCAATAATTCATACATAAATAAAGTAATAGACAGTGTTTTTATTTATATTCAACAATGTATAACGACGTAGAAACATATATAGTCAGTAAATACAAGGTAGCCAAAAAAAGGTGACAATCTTCAAAAAGAGTGATGATTTCTAGTACGAAATAAATATGAATAAATTATTTAAAATCAACCAATGAAACACAGATTAGATTGAATAACTTTAAATTCTCGACTAGTTTCGGGTTATTAGCTCATTTTCAAGAGAATTTAAAAAAAAATTAACAATTGCGTTATTTTATTTTGAATCCTCATAAAAATCAGGAAATATGGAGATATTTCGGTATTAGCATATCGAATATTACTTAACGGATAATGTCAAAGCCATGGAACGCTGGCAGGAAGGTGGGAGAGAAAGTTAAGCGACAACAAGTTGAGCCAGTTTGGCCGATCTAACGGAATTAGGCACGCCATTAATAACACGCATTACAGACTGTGCTAATTGTATGCTTTTCGATTAGAGAGGACGATCGACCTTCAAAACGCGAATTTATCTGTTAATCCGGCAAAACACAATTTATATACAATGTACTTTGATTGATTGCACGATAGCAATAAAAAAAACAATTTTTACGCGTTGTTGGAAAATGATGCAATGTGATTTCGGCGTAATTTATTAAAGTAACGCGTAATAATATAATATCAAAGAGTTACTAGTTACTCTTTAAAAAACTTACAACACCAAAAAAATACAAAACAAACTTATCGAAACAAACCAAATATGGAAATGAATTAATGTGTGTTTAGAATAAACAACTGCAATTGTTTTACTTTTGTCTTTTTCATGGCTATTTTTTTGTGTATGGTAAAATTAAAACGACTGTAAATAATTTTATTTTAAAAATAACTATGGCATATGTTATATCGGATTAAAGGGAAAAAAATAGCCCTTTTATTTATTTATTTATTTAATACAATCATCATACACGTTTATTGATTGTACATAAATTACAAATAAAGTCATAGCCAACTATTGTTTCCATTTAAAAAAAGGTAAGTTTGTGTCATATCTCCCAAAATATGGGCGAAATTTATTTTTTTGTTATTAATCTGTGTAAAATTTTCTACAACTTTGTCCTTTACAGTTTTTTTCTATCTATGATAATAATAGAGATATAATGATTTCAAAAAATTGACACATTCTACTTTTTTCAAAATATCTAGTTACCCTTGACTTTTTCAAATATTTTGAAAGTGTCATTTTATTCGTCTTATAAAACTACACTTCTTTCCCCATTTAACCGTTTTTCTATCTCTTATAGTTTCCGAGATCCCCATAGAGATCATCGAAAAAAAACTCACCCTGTATATAATTTATATATATATATATATATATATATATATATATTAATAATAATTTATTATTTCTTAACAATATGAAGCCAATACAGACATAATTAAATTAATTACTTATTATAAAAAATGATAATAAACAATATAATAGTAACCTACAAATTTGTGCTTAAATTGTAAGTTAGTATTATATTTATATATATATTGTATTTTTCATTAATAATGTTTATTTATGCTCTATATCTATATTGTCCTGTAATTGGGTCTTTTACTTCCCGTTGGGTAATAAATGTATTTATTTATTTATAAAATGTATAAAACCTGATAACGATTCACATTAATGGAAATTAAAAAAAAAATGCATTAAAATGATAACTCAACCTAAATAAAGTTTAAATGAACCACTTAATGGCACAATTGCAAACAATAATTTCCTCAAATTCCTACAAAAATATCCTTAACATACTTTGTATGTCTTATTATTAAATGACACAATTTTAAAATCAAAGCACAAATAAAATTAGTATTCAATAAGAAAATATTTAGGCTGAAAGACCTCCGGTCGATAGCCGAATTATTTACAGAATATAATTCTAATTGTATATATATTATTGTACATTTACACATTTGAATAAAGTGGTTAATTAGTTATGATAAAATATTTTTTTAGGTTCGGAACCGTTGGTGAAACAAATGTCCAAGGAGAGGAGGTCAAGAAACTCGATGTCTTGGCAAATGAGCTCTTCATTAACATGATCAAATCTTCTTACACCACTGCCCTCATGGTTTCTGAAGAAAACGACAACGTAATTGAGGTAATTTATAAAAGAAACATTTTCGAACGGTAAACAAAATCTGAAGCAAGTTTATTAAACATTGTTATGCACATTTTTTTTTAATTGTTAAATATTCGATGCAAACCTCGACACCCAATACGGATAAAAGAGGATAAGATTAAGGAAGATATATTCGATGCAAACAGTGTTTCAAGGTCGCAAAACTCTGTCCTATACCCATGTTTTCGTACAAAAAAAAAATAAACTCCGATTTTCAATTATCTACAGGGTGAGTCAGCGAAGTCTTCGATATCTCCTTTATCGTTAGATTAATTCATTAATAAAGCTTGCTTGACTTCTAAAAACGCATAAAGTAATATTACTTTTGATATATAGATTGCTCAAATAGTTTTTAAATTGTTTTATAATTATTTTGTGTTATTCTTGAATTTTTAGACATCTGCTAGCACTATTTTTTTTTTCTACGGAAAACGTATAATTAGACAGTGTTGTCATATTTTGTATATTTGTAACCTTGTGGATGCTTTTATTAAGGGATGGAAAGCACCGCCCCTTACCCCTCTTATATACGGGGGAGATTTGTAAAACTTTGTAAATATTTGTAAATAGTGTTCATCGAGTCGTTGAAGAATAAACATCGAAAATTCATAAAGTTTTTTTTATCTTTAACACCCAACGAGACTTTTGCAAGGATTAACAAATATAATTAGCAGATGAATTTTAAAGAAAGAAAATACTTTTGTATGTATTGTCGTAAACTTCATCTTGCAGTGACGAAAAAAATCGACTTTGTCAATCTCTAATGTTTATATCTTCCTCCAGTTATTTTTTGCAGTAAAATATGGACCCGCATTTTATAATTTATACCCTACACCCATGTGGGTAGAAAGGGGTCATTGAATATATATTTTATAATTTAATCCGGTATTAGCCAAAACCCTACACCTGAAAGGGTAGAAAGGGCCACTGAATATATATAATTAGCCTTCCCTCAGTATTTAATATTGATGGTCGGAAAGATTTGGAAATTATCGTTTACAACCGCAAACGATTTTTTTTAGATTCATTGGGAATTGTCTTTTAATAATTTTTTGAGATACCTATAATCTCAAAAAATCATCATCAGTCTTTTAATGTTTTTTTGAGATTATAGGTATCTCAAAAAATCATTAAAATACAATTCCCAGACAAAAATTGGCGTGTAACCTTTATATCATTTACTATCAGGTTGATTGTTTCCACGTTTGTCTCTTTTTACCTTCACTTAGGACTTCCCTTATATATCATTTACTAATTAGTTACCTTTTTTTAGGTTGAAACAGAAAAACAAGGCAAATACATCGTGACTTTCGACCCCCTCGACGGTTCCTCCAACATCGACTGCTTAGTCTCAATCGGCTCCATTTTCGCAATTTTCAAAAAAGAAGGCAACTCTCCACCGTCACTGAAAGACGCCCTGCAACCCGGAAGCAAAGTGATCGCAGCCGGTTACGCGCTCTACGGCAGCGCCACCATGATGGTGCTCTCCACCGGAAACGGCGTCAACGGGTTCATGCTCGACCCATCCATCGGCGAATTTGTTTTAACAGAGAAAAACATGACCATCCCGAAGAAAGGCAAGATTTATTCGCTGAACGAGGGTTATAAGTACATTTGGGATGACGCGATTAGGGATTATGTTGAGTCGAAGAAGGATCCAGCTAAGGGAAAACCGTATGGGGCTAGGTATGTTGGTTCGATGGTAGCTGATGTGCACAGGACTATTAAGTACGGTGGTATTTTCCTGTATCCTGCCACTTCTGCTTCACCTAAAGGAAAAGTAAGTAACGTTTTACTCCTTACACCTAACGGTAGAAAGGAAAAAGATTAAAAAAAAAGTAACGTTTTAGATTCATTTGTTTTCCATTAATCTGTCTGCTAATATTTGGTTTACGAATTAAAATGAGAATCTTTAAACCGAATGGTAGATAAGACAAACGATTATACCGGGTGTGCCATTTAACCTGTGAAATAAAGAAAAAGCTCGAAAAATACGCATCGTATGAAAAAAATTTTATTGAAAAGTTTATAGTTGAAAAAAGGGATTGATCGAATTTTATTGATCATTGCCAAAAATGTTTCTTTGTTTAATTTCATTGCAATTAAAATTTTAGTTCCTACGATTTTACAGTTTTGTGGGAGGTGCGCTTTTTGCACAAAATGGGGTTTTACCATGGACCTATAAATATAAGACATGTGTGTAAAGTGTGGTGGGGGGGACCGCCATTTTTGTATGCCAACTTATTGGCGCCACATTTAAAATCCAATTAAGCAGTCTCGCTTCACGCGAATTATAATAAATTTTGATAAAAAAAACTAACAATCGCTATAATTAATGGTGTTAATATTTAAACAAGCACTCATAGGCCTCGTTAGGCCCCTAATGCCTCTTCCTTTTAGGGTATCTGCACCATTGTCAGCATAGCCTCATCAAGATAGGCTAGCAGTGCCGAGGTACATAGATCCCTACGTTAGTTACTTTTTATGCATTTTATACAGGGTGTCCAGATAAGAAAGGTCACCGGCTATATCTGAGGAACTGAGACGCCTAGAGCTTTCAAATAAAAAATATGTTAATAAAAGTGACCATGAGAAAATGTTGGAAATATATTTCAAGTTCGTATCTCTTCCAGTAGGGGGCGCAATGAACAGTCGAAAAATAATTCTGCTATTGTCTCAAAAAAGTTCAAATAAAGGCATCATAAAACTACACTTTTTGAAATCATGATGAGTTTATAAAACAAAAATGGTACAGAAATTTTTTTCTTACTTTTGAAATAAAGCCACCCTTTATTTCAAGAGTAGAAGGTCAGAATTTATAAGGAAAGAAATGTCAAATAACTCTTTTGTTTTTTAACCGATCTTAAAGATTTTAATTTCATACGTAAGAACTTATCATACTGATTAAAACAATTGACAACAATCATAAAAATAAGTAATTGAGTCGTCGCTAGGTGGCGCCATGTTAAAAAGAATACAATTTTTCCATTTTTCTTACAAATTTCAAATGGAATGATATATTTTTCTTAGTGTCAATAGAAAGTGCATGAAATAGTAAGAAATTTGGTGAAAACCGCATCTCAATAACTTTATTCTATCACAAGTTATAAATAAAAGAAAATTTCAAATTAAAAATTTCAAATGTCATTGGAAAAAGTTTTAAGGTTAATAAAATTTATAACAAAAACAACAAAACTGAATTAGTTTATCAACACCAGGGGGCATTTTCTAAAGCATGCTAAATTAAATTGAATATACTCTTTCTTAAATTGAATTGAATATACTCTTTCTTGAGAGGTGAATAGATGGGGATGCTTATTTTTTTTTGGACACCACGATGTTCAGATTTTTATTTTTGGGGCAAATTAAAAAATATTTTTTTATTAATCTAGGCCCAGAACGAGGAAAGACATAACTTTTTGGATCTGAAATGCAAAAACTTCAGCAATAGATATACTGCTATTGCTAGAGTGGATGTCGCTGTTTATTTAATTGTATAAAATTATGTGATGATTGTATTAAATATAACGGTGGAGTCATTCGAGAATTTGAAAGACAAAATTTTGATATAAATTTGGCATTGAAAATGTTTTTCCATTTGGTTTTAATACTCTATTCATCTATATTATAAGAAATATTTCTTTATTTAAATAAATTAGAAAATTATTATTTAAATTAAAAAGCGCCCCCTACCAGTGACAAAATAATTTAATTTTGTTATTTTAGTTATAATTTCATTTATTTTAAATTAACACATAAAATTCTTAAAATTTACATTAATAATTTTTAATTATAAAAATACTTTTAATTATAACTTGTGATAGGATTTAGATATAGACTTCCGGTTTTCACTAAATTTCTTACTTTTTAATCCTCTTTCTAATAACATTAAGAAAAATATATCATTCCATTTGAAATTTTTAAGAAAAATAGGAAAATAATCTATACTTTAAATTAGCGCCACCAAGCGGCGATAAAGTTAGTTATTTTTCTGATTGTTGTCAATAATTTTAATTTGTTTTCATAATCAATAATGTTAAATTATCCTTTCAGTTGCGCCTTTTGTACGAGTGCATTCCAATGGCTTTCTTGGTAGAACAAGCCGGAGGCCTTGCCAGCAACGGAAAAATTCCCATCCTCGACGTCGTTCCCGAAAGTATCCATCAAAGATGCCCCATCTTCCTCGGCTCAAAAGACGACGTCGAAGAAGTGCTTGGGTTCATTAAGAAGCACGAGAAGTGAATCTGTTTATGTTTTGATTGAAATTATTTCTTTTGTTATTCTAAAGACAGTTTGTTTGTTTTTTTTTAAATATATTTTTTATGCATAATTGTGCGTGTCTTAATAAAAAAAAAGATATTTATAATTTTTATTAACAGGTGATGAACGTAAATTGATTTTTACAATTGATAATACTTTAAGAGATCGAGAATTTTTAGATATTTATAATTTTTATTAACTGGTTATGAACGTAAATTGATTTTTACAATTGGTAATACTTTAAGATCGGGAATTTTTCTCCTCTCGATTGCATTGATTTTTCTTATTTAAAAAAAATTATGTTGGCAATAAAAGTAACCACACGCATAGATTATGTTATTCTAACAAATTGAATAATTTTATTTCACAGCACAGACAGATTGTTGAAAGGTTGCATAAATATTGCACTGCAAGATTGCAATATTGCATATTCGTTGCAAATTATTGCAGCAAGACGGAGCTATAGATTAAAATGTCCGCTTTTGGAAATAAATAATCCATTGAATGTAATAACTGTGAGAAAGTATATATAGGACAGACCCAAAGAATAATATTTCTTTGGGTCTGTCCTATATACTACACTAATCGATTAATCGAAGTTCAAAATATTCCATTAATCGACTTATCCTTCAATTGATTTAAAATAACCGACTAATCGAAATTAATCGATTAATTGAAACTATATTAAATAAAAATGATTTGAAAATAATTAATAAATTATTTTCACATTTATCTCTGTGACTATAGACTTACCTACGTCAGTACGTTAAACAAATGCACATTAAAACAACTACTTCCCGGGCAAATACCCACGCCGGACATTGAATTACATAATGTACACCTGCTGCTGCATATCAAATATTGAATAATGCAACAAAATTTTTGATCCGAGAAAAATTTTATGTAAAAACAACAAAGGCATAGCTGTACTGACGAGGGATAGATCCCGAAACACGTGTCTGCAGATGGCCTTATATTATGTAACGTTCCTTTTGTTGTTTTTACATAAAATTTTTCTCGGATCAAAAATTTTGTTGCATTATTCAATATTTGATATGCAGCAGCAGGTGTACATTATGTAATTCAATGTCCGGCGTGGGTATTTGCCCGGGAAGTAGTTGTTTTAATGTGCATTTGTTTAACGTACTGACGTAGGTAAGTCTATAGTCACAGAGATAAATGTGAAAATAATTTATTAATTATTTTCAAATCATTTTTATTTAATATATTTAAATAACTGTGACCAAGTGAATGAATACTGTTTTCTATTTATATTAATAGCCAGCGAGGCATTTATTCAAATCCGAACCGAGAGAAGTTTTTTGTGAATTTGCGATAACAACAATACACGAGCGCACGTCCTCCTTCGCCGGTCATTACTATCTCAGCGCGCGGCAGGTGAGGGTCGCTCTTTTTAATTAATTTGATTCAATTCTTTTCGTTTAATTTTATTCGGTTTTAATTTAAATTGAATTAATTTGGTTTAATTTAATTTAAATTGATTTAGTTTAATTTGATTTAATATAACTGATTTAATTATGCTGATTGTATTTGAATTAATTTAATTGATTTATTTTAACATCTTTAAATTATGTAAGGCATAGCTGTACTGACGAGGGATAGATCCCGAAACACGTGTCTGCAGATGGCCTTATATTATGTAACGTTCCTTTTGTTGTTTTTACATAAAATTTTTCTCGGATCAAAAATTTTGTTGCATTATTCAATATTTGATATGCAGCAGCAGGTGTACATTATGTAATTCAATGTCCGGCGTGGGTATTTGCCCGGGAAGTAGTTGTTTTAATGTGCATTTGTTTAACGTACTGACGTAGGTAAGTCTATAGTCACAGAGATAAATGTGAAAATAATTTATTAATTATTTTCAAATCATTTTTATTTAATATATTTAAATAACTGTGACCAAGTGAATGAATACTGTTTTCTATTTATATTAATAGCCAGCGAGGCATTTATTCAAATCCGAACCGAGAGAAGTTTTTTGTGAATTTGCGATAACAACAATACACGAGCGCACGTCCTCCTTCGCCGGTCATTACTATCTCAGCGCGCGGCAGGTGAGGGTCGCTCTTTTTAATTAATTTGATTCAATTCTTTTCGTTTAATTTTATTCGGTTTTAATTTAAATTTAATTAATTTGGTTTAATTTAATTTAAATTGATTTAGTTTAATTTGATTTAATATAACTGATTTAATTATGCTGATTGTATTTGAATTAATTTAATTGATTTATTTTAACATCTTTAAATTATGTAAGGCATAGCTGTACTGACGAGGGATAGATCCCGAAACACGTGTCTGCAGATGGCCTTATATTATGTAACGTTCCTTTTGTTGTTTTTACATAAAATTTTTCTCGGATCAAAAATTTTGTTGCATTATTCAATATTTGATATGCAGCAGCAGGTGTACATTATGTAATTCAATGTCCGGCGTGGGTATTTGCCCGGGAAGTAGTTGTTTTAATGTGCATTTGTTTAACGTACTGACGTAGGTAAGTCTATAGTCACAGAGATAAATGTGAAAATAATTTATTAATTATTTTCAAATCATTTTTATTTAATATATTTAAATAACTGTGACCAAGTGAATGAATACTGTTTTCTATTTATAATTGAAACTAATTGATTAATCGAAAATAATCGGTCGTCTAAAATAACCGACTAATCGAAAACGGTTAAAATATTCGACTAATTGAAGAGATTAGAATATCCGATTAATCAAAACTAATCGGTCGGCTAATATAACCCACTAATCGAAAACTGTTAAAATAGTCGACTAATCGAAACGATTAAAATATCCGACTAATCGAAACTAATCGACTAATCGAAACTAATTGACTAATCGAAACTAATCGACTAATCAAAACTAATCGGTTAATCGAAAACGGATAGAAAATTTTTCCAACAAACAATTTAATCGATTAATAGAATTTTTTTAATCGATTAATCGATAAATTTTGCCAGCCTTACTCTTTACTCGTACCCATTTAATCCCAGAATTCCCTAAAGGTTCCCTAAAACTGAATAAAAATATATCTTCAATATTTTAAAGCGTTAATATTGGTTTTTATAGAAAAAAAAAAAAAAAAAAAAAAAAACGAAAAATTACGTTTATCTCTCCCTCAGCAGGTTAAACGTAATTAAATATTCGAATGATTTTCGCAGATTTTATTATTCAATTCCTACAAAACAAAACAAAAATCGATCGAAAGTTGTAAATAATAACCGTATCACAAGACGAGACGTAACATTACCTAAACTCACTCACAATACTCTTCAATTGTTTACGTTAATATTAATAACTAAAAAAAAAAAAAAAACAGTTGTTAATGCTATTAAATTAAATAAAACTCATTTCTCTACGCGTGAATTCTCAACAAGAACAAAAAAAAAAAAGAAAACGTAATTAAATAAAGACTATCAAGCTTCAGATTTGGCTTAAGCTGTAAAAAAATATACTCCGATTTTTCTTCCCATTTTTTTTGTTGTATTCCCACGGCTCACAAAATAAAAAATATATATATTTTGTAAAAGTAAACGAAAACAGGTATTTTTTTTTTTAATAAATGTGATTGTGTATGCCTTTACTTACTTCAGTTTGTAATTCCGTACTACTTGGCTTCAAACTATATAAGATTGTGATTTAATGGCATCTAAACTGAACATTAATTTAAAACTGGTCTTGGAAATTTTTATACATGGTGAGTCATTTATCTCAATGATTTTATGAGAAAAAGTTTCAAATAAGCAGCCTATATTTTCGAAGGTTTTGATTCTGGTATTTTTTTTTTCTTGCAAAAATACTAAATCACCATCACTAGTTAATCGACTTGGCATTATGATTAATAATTCCAGCCCATACATTCACTGAAATTTAAAAATAATTTAAAATATTAATTAAATTAATCCAAAATATATGAAGATTAATTTAATTAATATTTTAAATTAGTTCTTTCATTTACCAATTTAAAATATTGTTAATGGTTTTAATATTTAGACATTGGTAGTTCATATTGTATGAAATAAATATGAATAAATTATTAAAAATCAACCAATAAAACACAAATTAGATTGAATAACTTTAAATTCTCGACTAGTTTCGGGTTATTAGCCCATTTTCAAGAGAATTTAAAATTTCTCTTGAAAATGGGCTAATAACCCGAAAGAAAATTTAAATTTTAAATTCTCAAGAGAAATTTTAAATTCTCTTGAAAATGGGCTAATAACCCGAAACTAATCGACAATGTAAAGTTATTTAATCTAATCTATGTTTTATTGGTTGATTTTTAATAATTTATTCATATTTATTTCATTCTTAAAATATTGTATTTGCAAAGGAAAAACCGAGTTTTTTTTTAAGTAAAGACATACAATCACCTCAACATAACTTATTAATTTGAACATATTTTCATTAAATCAACCTTATAAATGACGCGTCGACAGTGGCGCGCTCTTCAGTTCACAAATCCGCACTGAACGTCGCCAGTGTTCATCAGCGCCATCTGCGTGACCTCCAGCTCGATTAAATTAAGAAAAATTATAATATTTAACATTACTTTGTGTAAATGAAATAAATAAATTTAATCCTAAATTAATGATTAATTGGGAATATGTTTATGTATATATATATACGTAATAATAATACCTTTTTTTTTAGTAATACATACAATGGTTTATCCCTAAAATGGGATGTTTTTTTTTTACATACAATGGTTGTTTATATTTTGATTATAAAAGAAAACAAATAAATTAAATAACAGTGTTTTTACGTATTTCTCTTTTTCTAATAAAGAATGATTTTCACATTTAGTCCATAATTATAATTTTTTCCCATTATGAAGACAGTAACACGAATTTCAATCATGACTGTATTCTTTTCTTGTATTTATCGCTAATCATGTTGCTATTACGTTAGATAAATGTCAAATACCATAATTATAAGAAAATAAGTCTTTTATTTAAAGCTATAATTAACTCCAATGCCATGATTAATTAATTATGACATTAGTTATGAAAAAAATGTAGAGCCCAGTATGTTTAAACCAATAAAAAAATGTATATATATATATATATATATTCAATGACCCTTTCGACCCATATGGGTGTAGAGTAGAAAAAAAATGTATATGCAAAAATATAACATCCAATAAATCTGTAACGTAAGAAAACAATAATGTCTAACATCGTTGAAAAATTCTAAATTTTAAACTTTGGAAGTTCGTGAATTTTAGAAATATCCAATGTACAACATTGAGGTATAATTTATATATATATATAATCTAAAATCCCCATCTACCTAATGGTGGTGTAGGGGTGAGGTATAATTTAAATTAATAAGGTGGAAAAGAAATATCTCTGATGGGATTTGAACCCATGTCCCCCGATTGCCGGTTGAGGTAGCGCACTCAACTACACCACAGAGACGTGTGATATCAAATTTTCATTTAGTGCGTCAAGTCCATCTATATTCAATTTATACAGATATTCCTGACGGGCCCAAGGACGATACACAGCTCTGAAATGTATAAGTATATGTAAATATTATTGTAAATAAAGAATAAATTGTTAAAAAAATGGTGTAACTTTAAATTCTCAAGAAATTTTATGTCATTAACCCATTTTCAAGAGAATTTATAATTTAATTTAAACTTTGAAAATGGGCTAATAACCCGAAATTGATCATGAATTTAAAGTTATCAATTTAATCCGTATTTGATTTATTGATAGATTTTTAATAATTTATTTATATTTATTATTTAAAGAAAACAAAATTTAGCTTCATTCTCCTTAAAGTAACATTAAGTTCCTTTAAATAACAGCCCCAATTATTGAATATTTAAATTATAAAATTACTCTAATTGTCCAACAGTTAAGACAAATTACATAATATAGAGTTGGCAATCTGTGGTCTTAATAAGTATTGAATAATAATCGTATCTTAATTATAAGTGAAATAAGATTATTATTCAATACTTAGTAAGACTACACATAGCCAACAATTTGTTATGCAATTTGTCTTAACTGTTGGACAATTTGAGTAATTGATGAGATGTTTACTTTAAATGTTGAAGGAAATGTTCTTTTGAAAATCATTCTTTATAGAAAAATATATTTAAGGTACAAAATAACAGAAGCATAGCACATTTCTGTTTTTTTGATTATTTACATTACCTTTATGAACGCACCGTTATCATTCAACTTAACAAATAAGTTAGATTAAAGCAATTAACAAACAAAAAAAATATGGTTAATCCATGGATTGATTAATCGTTAGTCATATTCAAAATAGACTGCGTTTCCAATGCGTCCGCCGACAGCAATTCGTTGTTGACCTCGTGGGTGCCGGTCATGCTGGCGCAGTTGTGACTGAACGGATAGAAGCTGTTGATCTTTTTCAGGATCTGCAGGTTATCCTCTTTGGTTTTGCCGGCGATCAGGCCGTTGAAGTCGGAATTTTGGAATTTGCGCCTCAGCAGGTCCAGCTCTTCCACCAGGAAACGGTTGCACACGTCGATTTGGGGCTTGCCGCCGTTGCGGATTTCCAAATCGGGCAGCCACCGGAAGTAGCACTGGCGCCACACTTCTAAACAAGACACGCCCACTTTCGGGACCAACCTCGATTTAAACGATTTATCGAAGAGTGGATTGTTGAATAAGATTATATCGTTATCGGAGAATTGTTCGTTCCAATCCCAAACACTGCGTAAAGTCAGTGGATTTGTGTTCTAAACAAAATGAAAGAAAAATATTATTTACTGTCCAACATACCCTACACCTGAAAATGTAGAAAGGGTCACTGAATTATTAATTATTATTAAGACAAATAATCGACGATTATCGCGTTTGGACGCGCCACCTGGTGGTGGAAAATAACAAAAATAATAATTTAATTTATTATTTTTAAATTATATTTAAAATTTTATTATTATTATATTACTATTTATGTAAATTATTGTGTATTTTCCCTTGTTGGATCCTTTCATTGGAAAATAAAATTATTATTATTATATCTATGAATTGTAGAAATTTGCAATGTATAACATAATTATTATTATGCAATACTCGGAAAAACAAACATTTGCGTTTTGTCTAAGTACTTTTAAGACATGATTTTTGTCACCCTCCACTTGGCCTTAGTCATTCATAAATAATTTATGGCGGCTTCACTTTTTTGCCGCTCCAGATGGGCCCTTTGGCTTTCTGGGCCCCCCGCATTGCGGGCTCTAGCGCCATTATAGCTACGCCACTGATCACCATACGTCATTTCATTCGTCAATAACAGCTATTAATTAAAATTATTACTTACAACTTCCGCTAAATATCGGTCATGTTCGTTGTTGAACAGAAAAGTGTCGAAAATGGTAACGTGCACGGAATCCCAGACCGTCGTCAAATAAGTCTCGGTGAATTGGAAGGCTACCGGGTACTGCTGCAACAGCTGCCAAACGCAGTCGAGGAACATGAGGAAGATGAACGACGGCTCGACTTCGGGGTTGAGGATGTGCCCGAGCCGGCTCGCGAAGGGATGGCTTATCGCCACCCATTCTTTCTGAACGAGGGACTGGAAGCCCTTCCGCGTCCTCCAATGAGGATCCATCAGGATTTGAATAAGGCTGGATATCAGGCAGTTCATATCCTGTCCCTTATCTACAAAAAAATAATTGTAATTGGGTGTTGCAAACAAAACTGTACAAAATAAATTAGAAAATTTATACATATGAAACAATTTATCAATGTAGACCCAAATCGTTGACGATGCCACTTGAAATTAGGCAAAAGATGGCGCTTGCGTCGTCTTTAATTTATTATGATTAATTTATCAATGGTTGTGATGTACACGAAAATTTAATTTTTGCTGTACTGTAATGAACAAATTAATATCCATAATATTCATTCACTTGGTCACAGTTATTTAATAAATTAAATAAAAATGATTTGAAGCGTCACCGAGCTAAATGTGGAAATAATTTATTAATTATTTTCAAATCATTTTTATTTAATTTAATATGCTATTAGGATAAATCATTACATTCATTTTTCGTTTATGTTGAACAAAAGATTAACGCATCTCCTTTCCTTTTCTACAATAAAATACAATCCTACCTTCTTGTAAGACAACGGTGGTATTTTCACAAAGCAAGTTCCCCGCTTCGTGCGCCCTCGTCAGACACGTGGAGACGTAGTGCAGCCATTTGGAACTCTCGAGCAGTCCGTAAAATTTGAAATCCTGCGCCATGAAGAGCCGTATGCTTTCCGGAATACACAAATTCCTCAGCTTCATGTACGCCAACTGCACGTCCTTCGGCGTCGGACACTCCTTCGCCAGATCTAGGATGACCGGCTGCTTCGTTTCCGGGTGGCTGCGCTGGACGCCGCCTATTAAAATCGTCTCCTGCGACCTATCCGCCTGCAAGGTCGGCAACAGGTCCGCCATCCTGACTAGAGCGGCTGTTTCCGTTCCCCACACCTACATTTTCAAAATGAAAAAAAAACACACAAGGGTTTTTTTGAATATACCGGGTGTAGAATTGATTCACGCACCGTAGGGAATTCGAAATCCCTATGATGCGTGAATTTAACATAGATCTATGTTAAATTCTTAATGTTCAAATATTGGCTCCCCTAATTATTTTAGAGAAAAAGTGTAAATATGTTTCTAGCAGAGAAAAAAAATATAAAACCATATCATTAATTGTTTTTTAACTAACTAACCATCTTTATTCAAATGTGTATATGTATGTACAATAATATACAAAAAATAGAATTATATTCTGTAGATGAATCGGCTATCGACCGGAAGTCTTTCAGCCTTTGTTTTTTTATTTTCCATACAAAGGAGAAACCGTGGAAATGAAAACTACAAGAATGGGTGGTGCCTTGGAATTGTCTGTCAACGGTAATGTGGTTTGGAAAAGGCAGATTCGGATATTCTACACAAAACATATCACATACCGCAATAGTACCATTTTAGCATTTGGATCTTTTCATTCAACAAATTCATAATAGTAACTTAGAATTACTTAAATATTCCCATTCAAGTGCTAACATGACAGCTAACAATCAATGGTTGTTTGTTTCAACAATTCCAAGGCACCACCCATTTTTGCTAAAATAGTGGTTTTTAATTTCCTCGATTTCCTCGAGTAAGAAAATAAGTAATTATATGGTTTTATACAGTTTTTTTTCTCTGCAAGAAACATATTTACACTTTTTCTCTAAAATAATTAATTTTATAATATATTTATAAATTTATATATTTATAATTAATTAATATATATATATATATATATTTATAATTATATATATATATATATATTCAATGACCCCTTTCTACCCACATGGGTGTAGGGTTATTTATAATTAATTAATTATTCATTTTTCTCTAAAATAATTAGGGGAGCCAATAAGAACTTAACATGGTGCATGAATCAATTCTACACCCTGTATATATGTATATTAAAGAAAGAAAGTCATTGATGAGTTGACGAAACAATTGTAGCAATGTCTGTACGATAAATTTGTACTTTGACTTGTTTTATTTACAAGCGGTGTCTTTATTTTTTTTGTTGTATTCCTACTAACCCAAACTGGAAATGATTGGTTTCTGAAGTGTCCAGCTGCCGTTTTGATTTTCGCGTCGGTGATCATCCTCGGGACTATTACGTATTGGGGAAGGTGCGTTGATACGTAGAAGTTTTTGTTCACGTCGGACAACCGCCAGTTGACGCACTTGGTCCTGTCCAACTCTTTCTGCCAATCCTCTCCTGTCACGTACATGCGTGCCTCTTTCGACCTTAACCTACAATATTCTTCCCTGGACAAACAAATTATTTCAATTTATATAAACTTTTCCAAACGATTTTAGGGCAAAATTGAAATTTCAAATAGTAACCCCCAATTTTTATTACAGATTCAAAAATTTACTTTAAGAATAAATTAATATTGACACATTTTTAAACGATTCATATTAAAGGGCGGTATGAATTTGTACAAATATTCTTTTATTGCAGTTACTTTTACGTTTATACAGATTTTTTTCTTGAAAAAATTTATAACTTTTAAAAGCTTTTCGATTCAATCATTTTCATCCCCCTCTACCTAAGCCCTACCACCGTTGAAAAAAAAACCTTTAATAAAAAAAAAGTGACTGGTTGAATTGGTTTAAGTAGGTTTAATAATGTTTTTTTTTTTCCTTTCAATGAATATTAGTTTCTTACATATCACACAAATTTATATATATATTTTTTTGTTTTAATGGAAACTATATTTGATTTTTACCAGAGATAAATATGCAAATCAATTTCAATTTCAAATATAAAACAATGATTTGAAATTGAACAAACTTACATTAAAACTGAATGAATTTCTTTATATCTTACTTAAAATCATAAGCAAACAAAAGCTGGTGTCTTTTCGGGAAAGCGTGGTGTAAAATTGTGTTGGCAACATTTTTCCCGCTATCCTTGTCAGCGTGTTTAAAACTGAATGACAGCACCCGCATATTCTGAAAAAAAAAAATAATAATAAAATTAACACACTGGCTGCCAGCAAGTTTTTTTTTGTAAAACGTCAAAAAAAGTTTTCTTCGTTTTTAAAAGTTTTATTTTATAAAATGATTAAGAATATGCTTATTTAATTCATTTTGATGCATTTTTTTTAAAGTATGTATTCACTGTCAGTCATCATTGACTGATGTGGCACCATTGGAATACTTCAGTGTCAGTCACCGATGACTGACAAAGCGGTCAACGTGTTAATTAAATTTTGCTTAAATGTTCAACATTTGTGTATTCGGAGAGAAAGAAAACCAAAGTGTAAAGCTCGTCTCTTGTAGTGCCTTATGAATATTTCAAGTTTTTTTGTAAGTAAAAGTGATTTACATTCTACAGACGTTTCAAGCCTGTTTTTCAATAATTATTTTCTGGAAATTCAATACGTCAATACATCTATAAGTTGTTTCCCGTTACTTATTTTTCAATTAATTTTGATTACCTTGCAAACGATCATCAATTCTTTAACTTTACCCGAGACATTCTGCCCGGGCGTTAATTTCTTCTTCGACTTATCTCCGACTTGATAAATCGTATCGATACACGACAGGCACACCTCGTTTCTCCTCAGCAGGTTGTTCGACTGGTAAAAATCGCCCGACTCGTCCTCCCTTAAGGCAGTGGCGAATGAGAGTTTGAATGTCGTTATGGTGAGTATGCCAATTATCGCCTTTTTCCTGTCGCTCAGGGGGGCGTACAGCAGCACCTTCTGTGCTTCCAGCACAACGGTTTCACCTTGAAACAAATAATAACCGGAAATTTTCTTGAGCGCAAATTATGTGATAATTAATATTTATTGTGGTAATAATTAACAATAATAAATAGTAACAATTTTTACTGTTGACAATGATAATAATAATAATAATCTTTATTTAGCATCTTGCAATATGATAACATAGAAACACTATAAAAATTAAAACATTTTTTTATTTTTGTTTGTATAACTGAAATTTATTTTTCGACCGTAGTTTCAAGATCGTTTCAATGACGTTAAAACTGAAGTCACAAAATAAATTTCAGTTACAACAGTGTTTTCATTATTTTAAATAGCAATCGCTTGCTCATTGCATGAACTAATGCATTTCAGACTTTCTGCATTAACAGCAATGTTAAACTTGTGGATGACGTCATAAACTTACACTCAGTTTAACATTGTGCGGAACAAATGAATTAACTTAAATTATAAGCCTTAGCAACAAATAAAACACACTGAGATATTATTTAAATAAAACAAGAGGTTTTACCATCAAGTAGCCTGGTTTTTTGAAAATCATCCAACGAAATGTCCTAAAAGTAAAAAAAACAAAAAAATCGATTAATATTCATACAATTAGAGAAAAAATATAATCAGCGGTTTATAAGAATTTCAGTTTTCTATTTTAAAAATGAAACGGAAAAGCCTGAAATGTTTTAAAAGTATTTCACATACTTTTAATGTGAAATATTTTTAAAACATTTTCAGGCTTTGCAGGTTTAAAATAGAAAACTGAAATAATTGAAATAATTTTTGTAGTTTATTTTTCCGTATTTCCATTCAGAAGGCTAATTTAACTCTAGAGTAACGTTTTAAAAGTATTTGAAATAAATATAATCAGAGGTAGGCAGAAAGACCGATGGTCGATAGCCGTTTTCTAAGGACAACGTATAACATATTATAAGAATTATATTGTTAATTTATTGTATATAAAATTGTCTTCGGCAAAGATAAAGATGTTATATATATATAATCAGAGGTTTATAAGAATTTCAGTTTTCTATTTTAAACATGAAACGAAATAGCCTGAAATGTTTTAAAAGTATTTCACATACTTATTCTTATAAACTGATGATTATATTTATTTGAAATACTTTTAAAATATTACTCTAGAGTTAAATTAGCCTTCTGAATGGAAATACAGAAAAATAAACTACAAAAATGAGTATTTTGAATTAAATTCTCACTTAACCCGTGGTGAAACATTATTTTATTTAATAATTATGAAGTATTTGTGATTTCATTAGTTCGTTGAAAATGACTACTAGTCGGAACACAAATATAAAAGTTTAGTGAAACGAACAACCGAGTGCATTAATTAAAATACTTCATAATTATTACAAAAATGAGAAAATATCAATAAAAAGGCTAAAAATTAAAAAAAAAATCCTAAATTAAATTAGGATTAGAATTGAATTCCCCAATTCAAAACTCACCTAACTACAACTTTGCCGATAGCCGATTCATCTACAGAATATAATTCTAAATTTTGTATATTATATCTATTATTTTGTATAAATGTGTATACGTAATACACATTTGAATAAAGATGGTTAGTTAGTTATGAATAAAAACTATATAAATGTAATAACTAGTTTGCGGAGAGATAACGGCCACTTACGTCCAAATCGTTGTCATCGATGTAACTCTTGAAAGTCGGATCCCTGAGATCATTCACCGAACTCATCGTTGATCCTCTGCTTTGTTGAACCCCCAGCAGAACGAACGGCAGGGAGGTTATCCCATCATAATCGCCCCGCACCGCACAACTCTGGACAACACCCCCGCACAACACAAGAACCAGAGGTTTTCCCCAGGAGTTTTTTTTAGGTTATGCTCTCATCATCCCAAATGGCACGTTTTGACAGTGACAGGTGACAGTACAAACGTCAAACCGAGAGCGTAGAAACAAAAGTGAATCGCCGGTCGTCGTCGGGTTCATTTGTTTTTATCGCTCCGATCGCCTCAAAGTAAACATTGTGTAACACCCGCGAATGAAATTGAGCCGCAGCGTAAATTGGTTGTTATTTATTTTTTTTTTGTAATCCCTATGGGAGGTCGAATTAATTAAGTCGCTTTTTTTTTAATGTATATGTGTTTTCTTTTACTAGCTATTTTTAAATAAGTCTGTTTTTATCAGTGGGAGTGATAAAGGCGAGGGTTCTTATCTATTGAAAAGTACGGGTGTTTAGTCGGTGAGCGTGCTGTTCGATGTGTGCGACATGTTCGGGATCAGCGAGAGGGTTTCCCAAACGGTGAAAGACTGCAAAGTTGTAGTTAGGTGAGTTTTGAATTGGGGAATTCAATTGTAATCCTAATTTAATTTAGGATTTTTTTTTATTTCGAGCTGTTTACAACATTGATGTTAATTTAATTATCGGAATTTATCATCAATGAATAAACCGGTTGGAGTGTATAATTATAAAAAAATGTGCTATGATTTTAAAAAAATATATATATTATATATATATATATATATATATATATATTCGTTTTTTGGGCATTTTGATGAGAACCTTAATATAATTCAGTGTTGGATACTAGAGAAACGATATTCATTGCGGCAAACTGCTTCTAGTTTGAAACGGACCCATCTTTAAAAAAAAAAATAAATCAAGAAGCTTGAGCACAGTACATTACAATTTTGTTGTTGGATTGTTATTGTTTTAAATACCGATTTAAAAAAATATAATTTTCTGTATCCTTCACATTCTTTCTATTAATTAGTGACTAATACACGTTTCTAGCATATAAAAATTAAATAGATAAGACACAGAATTCTTGAGTAATGTTTTTCTAATTATAATAAAATACAGAATCAAAAAAACAAACACTTTTTTTCCCCCAACAACCTTACCTAAATATCTAACAGATTAGTGGACAAAACAATGATTCTCGGTCGTCTACCTTGTAGACCCAAATCGTTGATGATGAAATTAGGCAAAAGGTGGCGCTTGCGTTGTCTTTAATTTATTAAGGTTAGAAGTTATTGACAAAAAATAAATAATTGAATTAAATTGAATAACTTCAAAAATCAATGATTTATTTATATTTATTATTTTATTCAATGACTCTTTCTACCCATATGTAGGGTTCATATTTATTATTACGTTATTTAATTTCAGGCCGAAAGCTGATCCAGGTCTCTGGATGTTCTTCCTAGTCCCAGCATCTGTGATCCTGTCTGCAGTCAAACATCCGCGGGAAACGACTCAGATATATAAACTGTGCACCGTATTCAACATAGGCCTGCTGCTCACCCCCATTGCCTTCTTTGTTATTTGCCTGAAGAAGAAGGATGTTAATAAGGCGAGAAACTTGCATTTAATCCCGGGAGCAGTCACCGCTTGGATATTTTTTAGTTATTTCGATAGAGGTAAGATTTTTTTTACAATTACAAACAAGTCAACCCACAAACCGCCACTGTTGGAATTTAAATGATATCATTAAATATATGATTATGTACAGGGTGGCCCAAATTACGTGTTACTGTAAGGAATCTTGGCTAAAAATAAAAGTATAAAATTAAAAATAAATGGTTAACAAAGTACTTTTTTAAAAGAGATAGTCTTTTATAATCGAGATTCCCGATAGTAATTTGGGCTACCCTGTACATTAAAAATATGAATTTTTCTTTTTAATTAAATAATTAAGTTTTTCTTAATTAAGTTCACAATGCTGCTGATAAATTATTTAACTGAATATTTGATCTGCGGTTTCAACACTAAAATATTATTGCGAAACAAACCACGCGTTTAATTTTTATCTAATTGTTCAAAACATTAATTTTAACTTCCATTTATTTTTTTTAAATCTTTTTCCTTTCTACCGTTAGGTGTAAGGAGAACTTCCATTTATAACGAGGAAGAAAAAGGATAAAATAAAAATATGTATTTTTTTTTAAATAAACATGTCTTGTGCTGCATTTAATAAAATATGTTGTTTTATTTCTATCTAGGATTTTTATTCAGTCTATCCAGCAGTTTTTTTTTTTTATATCTATTAAAGCAATTATAATTTTAAACTGAATTTTCAATTAATCAAATTCATATTTAGCAAAATTGCCCACAGAATATGAATTATTAAGGGTGTTTAGAATTCTAATAAAAAGTGTATCTTACTTGAAATACTTTCAAAACATTACTCTTGAATTAATTTCTCACTTAACTATTGTTGCTGTTATCGTGGAACAAACCACGTGTTTAATTTTTACCTAATTGTGTATATATATATATATACATACAATCTAAAATCCCCATCTACCATAATTGTGGTGTAGGGGTTTTACCTAATTGTTCAAAACATTAATTTTAACTTCCATTTATAACGAGGAAGAGAAAGGATAAAATAAAAATATGTATTTTTTTCTTTTTAATTAAATATGTCTTGTATTGCATTTAATAAAATATGTTGTTTTATTTCTATCTAGGATTTTTATTCAGTCTATCCAGCGGTTTTATGTCAGCAACTGGCTTTTATAAATTGTTCCTTCTGATAATGAAAATATGCCCTTTGAGTTTTACCATCGGGGAGGCCATCGTCGTGGCCCAGGCGGTCTGCATTTTCCTCTTTGCCACCTTTCTCAACGTCTACAAATCTTTTTTCGATACTCCGTACAAAATCCTTGATGTGGCCACTTTGATCATACAGGTGAGAAATTACGAAAATTTACATAATTATAAAAAATTGTAAAATCACAATATTTTGCTCCGGTCGATAGCCGATTCATCTACAGAATATAATTTTAATTTTATATATTATTGTTTACATATTTGAATTAATGTGTTTAGTTAGTTAGCGACAGTTACGTAGATATTTATAGTTTTTGATTAACCAGATTTTTTGTTTTAATGATAAAAAAATTAAATAAAACAATACACGACATAGTAAGTAATAACGGAAATAATTTTGTGAAAGCAAAATAGAAACATTTTGTTCTCTTATTTTTTTAGAACGTTTAACATTTTACATTATTTCTCCATATTTATTTATTTTACGGCAATGCCATTTTACAAAATTCATAACGAAAAATTTAAAGTAAATAACATACAAATTATAGTAATTAATTTCACAACTCCACAATAATTAAACAATGGTCGTGTTAAGGGAATTTCTAGACATGTAGCGCTACAGCTCACGAAAATATGGCGGTTTTGTTTACAGCTGCACGGCTTGAAAAGCAATCAAGCGGAAAAAATACATGCTTTACCGCTTGATAAAAAGCATACAATTCTAAAGATCTACACTATATAGAAGATACGCTTATGAAATATACCAATACATCCACACTGGCCTCTTAATTTAGTAAAAATTTAGACTTACATAGATCAAACGTAAAAGATAATAATTTAATATATTATCCGTTGTCCTTTCAAATAAATTATTTACTATTCTTAAAATATCAATTAATTGAGATGAATGCTTAAAATGGGACCCATTTTTTTTTCTCTTTTTAAACGTTTACAGATTGGGTTGTTTACAGTTGGTGCGATTTGTTGTCTGACATACAAATTCGCCGCACTCAGAAAGCCCAAACAGTTTTACACCATGGCCTTCTTGATGATCGCCGGAGTGCTGCTGTTACCCCTTCACGTGCTCCTCAGGAAGAGTCCGCTGCTGTGGGTTATCGATTTCGTCACCAAAGATTCAAATACGGCAAGTATTAAATTATATATGTGGAAAAATTATCATCTCACACTGAGAAGTAGAGAGGAATATATAACGATGTTATATAAGACTAAATAAATAAATAAAAATGTGGAAAAATTGCGCTATACACCATTTTTAGCCTAATTTAGAAGTGATATCGTCAATAATAATTTGAGTCTACAAGGTTGATGATCGAATCGTTGTTTCATCCTGTAAAGAAAAGGAAACTTGTCCTGTTTATGAAACCAGGAAAACGAAATTTTTTTTAATAAATTTATCAACAATCATTAACTTGCGTTTAGATAACTAGTGATGGTCATTTAGCTCAAAAATAAAAATTAAATTATTGCTAATCACAATTTTAATTTCCTATTAAATATTACGCTTACCCTTATAGATATAATCGTAACTCGCGTAGATTTGAAAATTCTGTCTGTTTTTATAGACATCCATGGGTTACATTTTTTTTTTTCTAACTGCCGGATTATAGTACTTTTTCAGTCCTAGAGACGGCTTACATTCTGGTCTCGATTTGACAACTATAAGTATCATATGTAGCCCTCTATCACTCTGAAACTCCTGCTAATTGTCGCTTCTTTAGTCTTGCATCCTCCAGTACCAAACACTTGGTTTTTTCAATAACACCTGCTAATCACGTCAGCAGGGTGCCCTTTATGGAGATCATCATCCAGTGATTCTCGACCATATTTAAATAATTTTGACCACTCGCAAATAGTTGACATGGAAAAGCAATCACCCCGGTGGTATACATCCAGCATCTCTTCACGAATAATTCTTGGGGGTTTTCCTTGTTTTGTCAGGAATTTTATAAGAGCCCGGTATTCATTTTGAGTTCATTTCGATGCGCGACAAACTGACAGATAATAAAATTTTGTATTAAATAAAAATGATTTGAAAATAATTAATAAATTATTTTCACATTTAGCTCTGTGACTTTTGACTTACGTTACGTAAGTACGTTAAACAAATGCACATTAAACTCAAGAAAAAAACACTGTTAAACTTCTTAATTATTTTGAACATTCAAAGAAATTGAAACAAAAATTGTATTATCAATGTTACATTAACGATTAATGTTGTATTTAATTTTGATACAATACAATTTGTGAATATTTTGTCTAGTAGGTTTTCTTTACTTTATTGTTAATAAATATTAATTTTATTTTAAATAGTTGAAAGTCATGGTGTATTGGGCACTATGTTCATTAATGGCTATCGTCGCCGTCAGGAAACAGATATCCGAGGCAAAGAAAGCTTCAACAATCGTAAGAAAGACATTTCACCTACTCGCCGTTTTTGTGTATCTCCCTGGATTGATATACGATTGCACGCTGCTATTTATAGCCAGCGGTGTAATTTTCGGGATATTCATTGCTCTCGAGGTAAGAATAAACATTTACAAGATTTAATAAAATAATTCGTACTATCAGCTTCAAAAAAATAGCCGCTTCACTTTGAGGTGATATAAAGAAGTATTTACACTTTTCCCTATTGTTTTTAAGCTTCTGAGGATATTAAATATTCCACCCATCGGGCAGGGTTTACAAGACGGTTTCATGGTTTTTTCGGATGAGAAAGATGCGGGGACCGTGGCGCTCACCCCCTTGTACTTGTTGGTGGGCTGTTCCCTGCCCGTATGGCTGCACCCAGCTCCCTGCGACATGACGAACTCTGCCGGGTTCTACCTTTTGCCATTATCCAGCGGGTTGTTGTCCATCGGAATTGGAGACACAGCGGCCAGTGTAATCGGCACGCTTATTGGCAAACACAGATGGCCAGGTGAGACCCCAAAATAATAAAATTAATTGTATAGTGTGGAAACTATATAATTAATTTTTATTTTACCCTACACCCATATGAGTAGAAAGGGGTTATTGAATATATATATATATATTTTTGTTTTAATAAAAAAAAAAATGTAAAGAGGACATATAAAATAGCACAGAACAAGATAATCATGTTTTATATATAGTAACAACATTGTATCATGTATGTATGTTACTGTACTGTACTGTTACTGTTTAATGGCCTCCGTTAATTAAATAAATAAATAAATATAATGTAAATAATTCTGAAACTTGAATAGAATAAAAATATATATTATTATTAGCACAGAAAATTGCACTAGGTTAGGTTAGGTAGCAATGGCAGCCTTTCAAGGCGTCTTAATGGCATTCTGCGCATATTTGTATGCTCCTTAATGAGAGCCAATGATACTGAATAATGGGCTCTCGGGCTGCTTTTATGATCGCACGAAGGACATCTTAACTCGGCCCGACTATTATTAATGCTTTCACAATCAATAAGCTTCTTATTTTTAATAATAATAATTATTTCCTTTATTTGCCCAACCGAATACAAATTCCAATTACAGGTACAAACAGTAAATTAAATTCAAATTAATTACATTATAAGTAAAAAATTTATAATTACAAATAAAAATAATACAAAAGAAAATATTATATTTTCTTTTGTATTATATATTTAAATAAAAAAGAAATTAAAATACAACGAAAAAATTCATCTAGTGTTAAGTTATACAAGCGGGTTCTACCAGTACATTTCTTATACACATTAATAAAACATGTCTATAATAATATTAATATTATATTATTATTCACATTTAATGCAACGTTAGGCAAAAGGTGGCGCTTGCGTCGTCTTTAATTTATTATGAATATTATTATTAATTAATATTAATCTCTTTTTTAGATTCTAAAAAGACAGTTGAAGGCACTTTAGGTTGTATAATCTTCCAAATGCTGATTGTTGGTGCTCTAGTACATTTCGGTAAGAATAATAATCATAATTTTTACTGTAAATTTACAAACATTAAATTTATAAAGTATTAGTACTTCTTAGGGCTGATTTCATAATTAAAAATATTGCTTCATTAATATTTAATGTCAATATTGTATTAAAACCAGACTTCATCATTTTTTAAATGGTTCTTTATTTGTGTTTCAATTCTCCTTGCCGTCTTTGGCAAGATAAAGTCAGATCAACATAATTTTTTAAGCATTTTAAATTTTATAAATGCGCGAATGACCTTTGCCGTCGAAGCGCCCTACAAACCTCAAATTTTATAAATATTCCATACGTTTCCCTTTTTCTGAAATTAATAAAATCAAATTATTCCGTAATGATTTGAGTGATTATCTTACTTGATTTAATTTAACGAGTCGTCCACATTTTAATCACAGCTCAATATGATAACACTAGAGTTATCAATTTACGATTATTATTTTATTGCATTTTTTTTTTTGCCCATCAGTTTCATCTAAGTCTATGAAATCTAGCTCCTTTTAATGCTTCCATTAATTTAATTATCCATAAGTTTACAAACGTACTTATGAAATCGGCCCTTGCTTCACTGCAATTTAAATTTGTTTCTCATTATTTTTTCCCCCTTTCTTTAGGTTTAGTTATAAGAGGACATCAGTTATTGATAAAGTCCGCCATTGCCATAATAATTGTCTCACTGGTTGAAGCGAGGACAAATCAAGTGGACAACCTGGTGTTGCCTTTAGTAATGTACAACATACTGATTTTATAAAGATCAACATTAGTTTTTTTTTTTAATTTTGTTTTGTATTTATTGAATTACATTTTTCTAAAGATTTACTGATTAAAGATTCACATTAAAACTATATTCAATTGTAATTATTTCTGAATGAATAAATTATTAAATTCCCATTTCTTTTTTGCTAATAATGTCTTTATTTTCCAATGGACCCGACGCCCTAAGGAGCAACAAGGTATAGAAAAAGAAGAAGAACATTTTCCAACTGAAGAACCAATACAGGAAAACAATAAAAAAAAGTAAGTACATGCTAATTGAACCAATACAAAAATGTGAGCAATAATACAACTATTGCTATGTAGATTTAGATTGTGAAGTTAAATAATAATGTGCACTTCCCCTCTCACAACACAAAAAAGAAATACAGTGCACTTAACGTGCAAGAAATAAAGTGCACTTAATATTTAATATATTATATATTTATTTATTTAATTTATTTAATATTTTTTTTGTACAGAATAGCTCTGGATATTGATTTATTTATTTACATATTTAGTAAAATAATATTTCATTTGATAGAAAGTAATATGAAAAAATGTTAAATTCATTGTAAATACCCATGTTTGGCTTAAAAACCAGATCCCCCAATATATGCAGAGAGCCAGCACAAAAGGGGATTGATTTATTAAAACTAAATAGTTTAATATATTGCAAACATTAATAAAACAACTTTATGGAGTTTTGTAGAGCACGATAAAAAGATTTCAAATATGTTGCGTATCCTAATTTCTTGGAATCGATGCTAACTTTGTTGTTTTAAATGGAACACCCTGTAAATTAAAGTTTTATTATGACTAGTAAAAATGTTTTATTTTTAAAGACAGATTAACTGTTTTGTTGTGTTTTAATAAAAAAAAATATACAAAAATGTATTAAATAAAATTTTAACCAGGCTACTGGTTGATAGCCTATTCCCTACTAAATCAATTAATTTAAATAAACTACACAAGATTTGTAAACTAATTATGTTACAGGGGGGGGGGGTCGGATAATATTTGAAACTGGGAAACACGGCTATAGTTATCCACTTGAGCACTGGAGGCGCTGATGTCTCAAGTGGAAAATTTAAAATACTTTATTTTTGGGATTTTACAATGATTTATTTATTATTGGTGACTTTTGTCGCCCTATAAGGTATATTTCTTAAACATTTATACTTTTAATTAAACATTAAAGGTGTTCTAAATAAGGATCAGTTTGCCATATTTTAATTTGATTAATGTAAATCACATGTATTGTTTTTGACAGTTTTTTTTTTGTATTCGTCAGAAGTTTCTTCACTTTTTCTTATAAAACAACTGGTAAGTTATTTTTGTAGTTTAAAAAACGTTTGCTTATTAATTTCTATAAATTGTATATTTTTAAAAGAATATACATAATTTAAATTTATGAATCAATCGAGCAATAATTAATTATTAATAAACATGATTTATTTCCCACATTCATCAAAATAAATAACGGATTATATAGATTTGCGTATTGGTGTCCCTTGTTTTTAAAGTTACGAAGTTGGCAGTATTTAGTGTAGCCAACTACAAAATGTAAAATTCATAGATGTTAATTTTTACTAGATGGCTAACTCACCATCGACATGGCGGCGGCCATTTGTTAAGTGGCTCATTGGCGTATCCAGTAGGCTCATAGATTTTGATTTATATGTCCCAATTTGGATTAAATATAATATAATTGAGGTTATTCCGTATGGAAAATGTTAATTTTAAAGTGAAAAATGTTAATTAATCTCACATTCTATAAATATATATTTATTATAAAAGCTATATAGACTGTCAAAATAACGTACACGTTAAACAAATAATATTTAATGGCGTGTAATTAAATTAACTAAACAATTAGAGCTGTATAAATTAACAAAAAAAAAATGTCTTTAATCATTGAAACCAAAAAAATTGACTTTGTGAATTTTTACAGGGATCTATAAAATATATTTACAATTTTTGTAAATACAGTATTATTTTAAAATTCATTTTTACAACAAGGATCAATTTCTATTAATTTGTGTTTTAAAACTTGCTCTTATTACATGATTACTATTAAATTCTAAATTTATTTTATTAAATTCATTTACTTTTAAATTATATAATTTCGTTACATGCGTTAGAGCGGAGTCTGTGAGAAATGCTTCTATATATAACCTAAGAAAATGCAGGGATTCCTTTTTATGTCCTTTTTTGTTTTTGCAACTAGGAGCTTAACACGTTCTCGTCATTTTTACGTCAATTATTGTTAATGCGACGTAACAACTATGGCATTATTTTCGAATTCAAGTGTTACACGTGCAATCTGCGCCTAAACATTGCCAGCCATATTTAACCCCTTAGCAAATGGCCACCTCATGCATCACTTTTCAACGCCGATTTAGTAATCTAGTATGTTAACATCTATGGTAACATTATTTTTAATACATTATCTATTATATAAAAATATGTTGGCAACGTAAACATTAAATGTGAATTTCGTTTTCCTTGTTTGCTTAAACAGGACAAGTTCGCCTTCCTTTAGTGGATGAAACAATGATTCTCGGTCGTCTACCTTGTAGACCCAAATCGTTGACGATGCCACTTGAAATTAGGCAAAAGATGGCGCTTGCGTCGTCTTTAATTAATTATGATAAATAATGTATCATATAAATTATTAAGTTGGTAATTCTGATTTTACAATTACAAAGTTGGCAGCATTTAGTGAGTCTGCAGTGTGACCAACCATCAAATGATAAATTATTTTAATACATTATCTATTATATAAATATAAGTTGGCAACATAAACAATGGATAATATAGATTATTTTGATTCTGATAGTTGCAAAGTTGGCAGTATTTAGCGAGTCTGCAGTGTGGCCAACGATGAAATGATAAATTATTTTTAAATACATTATCTATTAAATTGTACCCAATTTCATGTTTGATATTTAAAAGTTTTGTTTATTGCAATTTTAATCTAGGAATTTATTTTAATTATCAAAGGTTTTTTTAACAATATTGATTGCTTTCCGTAAAAGCCTAAGACAAATAGCGAAATACATTTTGAAGAAATGGCAATATTCAGCCCTATTTGCGATTTAGTATTCCGTATTGGAACATTTTTATTGTTCATAATTTTTTTTACATTACAAAATTTACGCTTACTTTTTTAACGATATACTAGAAATTAATACTTATCTGTTTCTAGGCTGTATAGGAAAGAAATCAGTTAGGTTACTTGCTTTTTAAACACTTTTCTAATCTAATATTTCCATTAACGACTTTGTGAAGCCTGCAAAAGCTCAAGATCTAACGATTTAAGCATTTTAACAAGAACAAAAAATATTTACATGCTTTCAATTCGGGGAATAACATAATTTTGAAAAGCATCATAAAGATAAAATTGATTCGTGGCCATTTTCACAATCAATTTCAAAGCAACTTTTTATGCTAAATTCTAATCCATTGTGATAACTAAAAAATAAAAAGTAAATTGCAATAATACTTTATTTAACGACCAAAAAGAAAAAAATTACTTTGCTAAAAACTGAAAATTCAACAACAATCACAATTCGCTTCCATTTTTTTTTTAAATATATATGCTCTTGTTAGAACCGATTTATGTTAATAATTATAATAAAGTAATATTAAAAACCCTTCCTTTAAAGATTTATTTTTGTTAATATTTCTCTTCCTTCCACTTTTTAAATCACCATAGAATAGTGCCTGTTTTTACTCATCACGCACGCATAATGTAAAAATGGTTTAAAAGGTAAAAGTTTTTAACAGCTTGAAGCTGTGCCTGCTCATTTTTTTTTAATTCGGTAGATTTTAGCCTCGGGAATTTCACCTTTTAAACACGTTCCTTGAGGGCGTCTTTCGAATTAATGGAAGCTCCCGTTCACAATTATCTATGTTTCTCCCTCGAGTTAGTTTTTACCTTTTAAACGTGCACGATTCTCGTTATGTATATAAATATATGCATATATATATGTAAAGCGAGACGGAACACTGCATTTATTCACAAAACAAGTCGATTTTATTGGAATGTACAAATGATTTATTATTTTTTTTAATAACATAATTGTTTGCTGTTCCCTTTATACAACAAAAAGAAAATCTACAACAGTTGCTTTTTTTTTCATTCAATGTTTTCATATGCTATTTAACTAATAATCAAAGACGATTCGCACCCGAAATAGCTTACGTACATTTATCACGCTCGACAATAACAAACATACAGAGCCACACCAATGGGCCACATTATATAAAGTTGTTCAACAGAGGGCGCCTTTTAGGTTAAGTATTTATGATCACTCAAGAATTTTTACTTAAAATATAACGATAAGAGCCACACTAAAATGTTTGACCCTCGATGTATATTTATTACAACATTAATACACATATACATATAACTTGCCGGTTTTTTGGGCTTCATATTTATAAGTCCGAAATATGATGATTAATTTAGAAATAATTAAGACTCAGTAAAACAGAAGACATTTTACTTGTGCCACTCTACATCGGTGTTACTGCTAAAAATTAATTTTTCGGAGTAGCTACAATAATTGATGTTAAACAAAATCAGGCCACAATAATAAAAAAAAAAACGCCACTCTGCACATATTGAAGTTTCCTTAGGTTAAAAATTTTCAAGTGTTTAAAGATGTCGATTTTTCTTTTAAACCAATGGTGTTTCTTGTTTGTTTTTTTATTCAAACACAATTCACAGTACGGTTTAATTATTATCAAAAGCCAATCCCGGTGCGTTCACAATCGCCTTTCCTCTTCCGTTAATCCGTATATTCCTTCTTGCGGTGGGTGCGGTTCGTTTGTTTCTTTCCAATTAATCTCATTTATTCATTTTTTTTTTCATTGTTTTTTTATGTTTTATTGAGAGTTGGATAAAATTAAAATTAACAACGGAGAACACTATGTAACATTCTTAACGCTAATTAGTACACGGTCAAAAAACGCTGGCGCTGCGAGAGTTACACGCGAGAGACGGGTCGATCCGTTCGTGGGGTGGCCGGTCGACTGGGGCTCGACAGTGTCACCGTTCGTTTTTTTTTTTTTTACTTGCGCAGGCTAAACTACAGAGAAGGCTAACACGTATATATAATATTTATATATATATATAATAACTATCAACACCAAACCATCGATAATACACGTTTAATAATTAATAAGTTTATTTTTTTTTTAGTCTGCCGTCGTCTCCCGACAGCAACGGAATTTGAAGTTTTCACTCAAAAAATTTCGTTAACAGTCGCAAGGGGTTTGGGGTGGGGCATTCAGATTCACTCCCGACAATCACTGAGAATTGGATAAGTTCCAATTCGTTTTAATTTTTTTTTTTTTTTTGGAAGGACTTTAAAATAATGCATCCAAAATAAATAAATAACGAAATAAATCAAAAGTAAAACATACGTTTTTTTTTTCTTTACTCCATGGACTTAGACTATATTTTCAAATCGTTTACATACGGTGTGTTTTTTTTTTCATCATCATCATCATTATTTACGTGAGCGGAAATTAAAATTATAAAAGTGTTTTTTTTTTCTTTCTTTCTTTTTTAATGAAACGTCAATCTAAACTTTTTACAGTGTATGTGTTGAGTGTGTGATATGTCGAAAAGATTAGAAATTATAAACGAAATCGATTTAAAAGCAAAACACATCAAATGTGTGCTGAATGTACAAAACAAACTAAAATATATATCTTCATCCAAAAAAATATATTTTTTTAAAATAACAGTGATTAATAAGTATTCTGTTTTTAATTATTTCTTAAATAAATTTAAAACTCACTGACAATAATTTCTGCACTTAAAAATAATACTGGATCAATGTTAATGACGCATTTTAGACAGAAGTCTTGTAAAGTATATATTTTCGATGTTAAATTATTTTGTACGTGAAGCACTTGATGTTAAATTATTTACTTTTAAGTCGAAATAAAAGAAAAACTCGTTGAGACTATTATTTTAAGCACTCAATAAGTTTTCGATATTAAAAAAATCGATGAATATAATGCGAGCCTGCTTTGAACGTTAAACCTGTTTGGTGATCAAATTGAGGCCGACCCGCCCATCTACACAAAATGAAATGAGAACTTAAAAGAAAAACAACAAATTAAATAAAAAGAAAACATAGTTTTGAATTAATTAAAAATTGTGCTATATGTTTTTTTTTTAAATACTCGAACGGCTTGATTTACTTCAAGGATCTGCCCTTTTCCTCTTTTTAGCCTTATTGTTTATTTTTATTTACTTTGTTTTAAATGATTTCATCCTTTTGTTTTTTTTCCTCTTATTATTCTTTTCTTTTTAAACTAATATATACTACAAATATAACTATACAATAATTAAGAGGCGCGCGCGGATTTTCGCGGATTCGTGCGCAGAAAAAGCGGCGCCAAAAGTACCGTTCATTTAAAATTATTTACACACGCGCTATAAATAAATTCGCACCACGAACAATAGTTTCCGGCGCGCACCCGGTTGCGCGCCGCGTGCGCGAAATCCCGCGCGCGCGCCGCTGCAGCAAATATTTTACAATTATTTTTTACATTTAAACATTAAAAACAAATGATAAAAAGTATGTATAATAGGGGGTTGTGGGGAAAGGAGGGAGTTTGGTAAGGGTTCTCGTCCGCGCTTCTCGAGCGGAGTGGAGATTGCAACCGAAGTCTGGTCGTCGTGTTGTGGGAGGGCCTGGAATTTCTGTTCAGTACATGTTGTTTCATAAAGGAATAACATTTCTTCTTCTTTTTTTTTTTTGGTTGGATGGGGAAGGGGTTGAAGGAGGGCGCTGATGAAAAAATTGTTAAAAGCATAACGTGATTAACTTATTTTGTGTAGAGGTAGATGGCGACGATGAGACCGTACAGACCCAATACTTCAGCGAAAATGAGGATGAGGATCATGCCGACGAAGAGGCGGGGCTGTTGGGCCGTACCACGGACACCCGCGTCACCCACAATACCGATGGCGAAACCGGCCGCTAAACCAGAGAATCCTACCGCTAATCCAGCACCCAGATGGATGAAACCTCTGTAAATAATTCATGTTAAATTAATAATAGAAAACAAATCATTATTAAAAAAATATTAATTATTCATTTCAGCAGAAATATTTTCAAGATTGTGACACCTCCAGTTATACATATATACAAGATGGTCAGTAAAGGTATGACAACCTTCAGGTAGAAATAGATGTATACTTCAAACACATGCTCTTGTGAAGTTAATAATACAAAAATTAAAAAGGGATTGATTGAATTTTATTGATCATTGCCAGAAATTTTCCTTATTTAACTTCATTGTAAAAAAATTAATAAATGTTGGACGTACTTGTATAGTGGGTATTCTGAAGGTGTGTCGAGGGCGCCGGCAATAAGGACTGCCACCACAAGACCGTAAATGGCAATGATACCGGCCATGACAACAGGAATGATGGACTTCATGATGAGCTCGGGCCTCATCACCGACATGGCAGCAATACCGGTGCCAGATTTCGCTGTTCCATAGGCGGCTCCCAGTGCTAAAAAACACAAAGAAAAAAAATTAACAACAAAAAACAATACATAAATGTTTATTTCTTAATGACAAAATACAAAATAGTTTCTTCGATCTTTTTTATAACTGCAAAATTAAGTATGACATTTTTATTAATGCAATATATTCTATTACTTTCTTTCTTAAACTTATCTATAGGAGAAGTCTGACGCTACATGGATTTTCTTTTTCTATAATCAACATAACCCCCCCCCCCCAAAAAAAAAAAAATCATACTAATTATCGAATTCAATGTGTAATGAAAGCGTATTTGAAGTAGCATTATATTATCAGATGTTTGCGTTATGTTTGGAATTTGTCCATTTCAAATGCTCTGTTTATAATCAGCTGTCGATTTATGAACCCTAAAAGAAAATATAAAACACAGGAGTCACTCGAGCGCAAGATAAATGAACTCAACTGGTGCTAAATATAGACTCATTGTGTGTCTGCTCGTAGAAAAATCATGTAAACTATTCCCAGACTCGAACCGTGTGTAAATACACCGAGGTCTAAATTTAAATTACCGCTCGATTTTTTTCAAATTTCCTCACATTTTTATCTGTCTAGAATAAAAATTTGAATTATAAGTAATAATTATTTCAATATATTATCTATGTCACAATATTATGTAGGATTAATTTTTAACAACCCTTTCTTAAAATACATTAATAATAATAATAATAATAATTTATTTATTTCCCAACAGATACATATAGATCTAATAACAGAGAAAATTTATCAAACATTGAGACATTAAATAATATTAACATTAAGTAAAATAAAGTATACATAATAACATAAAATAAAGTTGGCTTACATACAACGAAACAAGTGCGTAAAGTTAAGTGTGAGACATTTTTGGTAGCTTATGGTTTCTAAAACATTTATTGTAGTATTTGACTGGTGCAATTAAATATATCTATGGATTCCTGTATATTATATATTAATGCAATGATCACTAAAACTTTTGCAGAAAAACATTTTAAAAATAGTAATCTGTACTCAGTTTCAAGAATGCAAGCCTCAGAGTATACTCTGCGGTGAAACATGTTAAGAGGTATTTCTTTATCGTAATAAAAAAATCAATTCTTTTTAATACCCCTACACCACCATTATGGTAGATGGGGATTTTAGATTATATATATATATATATAATTCTTTTTAATTATTGAATTGAAATTCACACAAAGTTTCAACTTAATTTAACCGCAAAAATCTCTAAAGCAATAAAACATAGTTTTATCTTTCAATAAAATATAATTATTGCTTAACGGATTAAAAACAATTTGGAGGACAGCCAATCGAACGTATTCTGTATTTTTATCTCTGCCTTTTAATTGCACGTTTACAATTATGCAACCGCGTGAAGGTGTATGTCAGGAACTGATATTGAAAAATAAATAATTTATAATTACATAAAAAACAACATACTTGATATATGCATCATTGAAAGTCTAGCATATTACGGAAAGTTGGTGATTTGCCAAGTAGTCTTGATAAACGAGTGTTGACTTTGTTAATATGTTCATTTAAATTTATTGCTTTATTAAATATGAATATTTAAAAAAATGCATTTAATATAATTAATTCAATGGACGACATTAGCGATCAAAACCTTTTTGACACAGCAACTGACAAGGACAGACAACAGATACAATTTTCTCCTTAAAACATTCCTTGTTGAAATAATTTATAAAGATTTCTGTTAATTAAATAAATGGGGCTATTCAGTACAGGAAATATTTGGTAAAAAAGTGTACATTATTAATTAAAATAACATTCTATGAATATATATTTATTACATAAGCTGCTTAGACTTAGTGAGGATAAAAATTAACTTAATATTTGCCTTAAAGAATAGCCACTAAACTGTGTTTAGCATAAAGTTTATTTTTTTTATCAAATTTTTAATAAAATCAAATTTGATTTTTCAAGAATTAGGTGTGTGTAATACTGATGTGTATTTTAGGTTAGGTTATCTTGTAATCCAAGCTTTTATTTTGTAGGTTATGTCAAGAGCAATGTGTCAGTAATATAAGAATTCAATTAACTCATTTTTTATATAAGGGTTAGTAGTTATGTAACAAGTATTTGCGTGTGCTCAAAATTCTTCACAAATTTGTGTTCAAATTTTAAAAAATTATAAATTTTGTTTTTAAAAGAGAACTATTTTCATTTAATTAATATAAATGAATTTGTCCTCTCCTTACACCTAACGGTAGAAAGGAAAAGATTAAAAAAATTGTCCTACATTTGTTTTAAATATTTAAAAAACACATAATTTTGTTTAAGGAAAACTCAACTTATAACCAATTTAATTTACATGTATGTCTATCTCTCTTTTTTTGATGTAAATCTGTAAAAGAAAATAGTGTAGTGTTTATACCAACATTTTATTTTTTTATTACAAATTTACATCTACCATAATGGTGGTGTAGGGGACACCTACACATGGTGGTGTAGGGGACACCTACACATGGTGGTGTAGGGGACACCTACACATGGTGGTGTAGGGGACACCACCATTATGGTAGATGGGGATTTTAGATTATATATATTACAAATTTACACTATCGGTTGTAAACCTTGAAATATGTATTTAATATGGCTGTCTTTATCAATTTATGAATTACACAATCGACTCATCGTTTCTTAGAATACCTACAGAGATAAGTAAATACGCCCCCCAATAATAAACTTTTAAATCCATCATAAATATTCATGATTTCACAAAAAAAGCACACAGTAAAAAAAATGCTAATTATTATCATTACAATTTCTTTCGACAGTATTTTTTCTTTAATTCCAGTCGCATATTTGTTTCGCATAGCAAATTTATTTAAATATGAAATGAACAAGCTTACGACTGGAAATGGATATCGTGCATTCATCCCCACCCGCATCCCCCTCCCCCGAAAGAGGAATTGGGTCAAAAGGAGATCACTTTATTAATGCGGGCCCTTGTGTTCTGAATAACAATTAGGGTGGCATCCTTGCGTATTGATCTGGATATGAAAATTCCAAAGAAATATTTTGTGGAATTTATAACAATGCAATTTTCTTCTTTTTTGTAAGGTGATTTTTCATTTACTACTAAAGCTTGTTTTACACACACACACACAGAAATTCATAACATAATTAATTATGAAAAGATACAAATTTATGCAAGTGTAATACAGATATATAAGGTGAAATTTATTTTCATGTTCTCTATGAGGATGTTAGAAACTATAAGAAATAGAGAAATGTTTAAATGGGCAAAAAAGAAGTGCAGTTTTTTTTATCCCAAAGGCACATTTAGCGATTGTACCTGAACAAACCCAATCAGTTTATGAAAAGCCATTAAGGACCGACCGGTTTCGCAAAAAATGATAATCATTAATTGGCGAAGAAATTGGGGTATAAATATAAAGAAATAACCCACCGAAAATCGGAGAGCATCACCAATGATGATCACACTTGACGCCGTTCCCCTGGATTGTTGCTATTTTCTAGGGATGAGCAAGGCAAGATCGATCAAGAAAGATTAACTACTCGATCCTTGCTAGTGATCAAAAATATCGAGATGCTTAGGCTTAATTTTTTGATCAGCTCAATCTTTCTGATCACCTGAATCTTTTCATGTGGATCGATCTTGCTCATCACTTTTTATTATATATATATAACACATCACAATCATTTACAACTAGTTAAGCCTCAGAAAATGGCTATCGACCATAGGTCTTTTTTATTTGAGTTTTTTTCTTTCTTGTACATATCCCTTAACAATGTAAGTACCTCATTGTTGAAAATCCATACTAAGATTAAATTAAACACTGTTTTTGATTTTCAACTATTTATTGCACTGAAATACAACAAATTTTTCAATTCAAATTATAATATATTCCAATTTTTTTTAAATAAAATAGAAACTTTCTTTTGAAACACTCCTACTTAAAAAAAAATAAATCGATCAAACCTTCACTAGAAGCAGAAAATCTGGAGCAGTCGGGTTATTTATAATAAAACACAAGATCGAGAATAATTAATTATGTAACCGCAGGCTCGGTATTTCATTCATATATTCGGCACATTAACATATTGATAAATCTGAATAAATTTCAACCTACATTAAACTTTCACATTAATCACTTGCAAAATGTACATTTTTAATATACCTTTGGAGATTCAGCGGCAACGAAAATTTGACATTGGCTGGTCAATGAGTTATGAGATAAAATTGCAACAATAATAATAAAAATATTATTTATTAAAAAAAAAAAACTGGAATTCACCTGTAAAGTGCAGTGTTGGAATGTGTTGTTAACCTGGATAAGAAAGTTCGTTAAATTAATTGTTGAATTTAATTATGTTTCATAATTACTGCTTCTTATAATTACAACATAAATTATGTTAAAATAATTTATTTTAAATAACTGTGAATGAGTGAACAAATCTAGTTTATTTTTAAATAAATTTCATATGGATCTTATTTTGGTTCCTTTAACAGATAAATGATGGACAACAACAAAAACAGCCAAACTATATATTCGAATGAAAGTACGAAAAAATTTGAAAAGTATCAAAATTTTATGAAAAATTTTTTTTTCAACTTTCATTAACCAAAAATGTAAGTCTGTGTTTATATTTTCTGTTCTTATTTTTTGGTAGCCAATGGAAACAGCTGTATGATTTGGAAGCACTCCAAAAAAATGCAAGGAAAACTTGCATGCTTACTCATGCATTTATTCAATTAATCACTCTTCTGTCTTAAGTGTTCAGACTAAGAAAATTAATAGGCAATAAAAAATACGCATTCAGGGTTAAAATCTGGAAATTTTACAATTTAATTAACCTAATTGACAGTAGCGAAATAAAAAATATGTTTACCGACATAATAATTAGGAAACATACTTTCTTGTGATAATATTTTTATTATAAACATTTTTGGCTTAGAAAAGAACCTCAACTGCCTGAAAACATATTTTTAGTAAATACTCAACTCATAGTGGGGAAATGAGTTGTTTCAATAGATGTTTGTAAAACTTACTGTATCAAAAGTTACAATTCTAACTTGTAGATCAACATAAAAATGTCAATTTTTTTTTTAAAAAACAATTATTTACAGTATATTAAAATTTATTAACTTCAATCTAATTAATTTAAAACACTTTAATAAATCGTTTTGTTTAATAGCAACAATCAACTCTCGTTTGCGTGTGTATTACAGCTATAAACTTGACACGTTTACAAGTTCATTAACACTTAATGCGATGAGTCGGACACGTTTATTGGAAATCTTTGAAAATCTGCATTCCCAAAAGTTGGCACACGCACAAGATTTCCTGGGACTCGTAACGTAAAGTTCAAGTGTGACATAACGGGTGTTTCGACATCGGAATCAAAAATTTTAATGTCGAATAAATACGTGCTTGAAAATTGTATTTATACTCAAAATTTCATTACTCACAAAAGCAATATACAGAATGTTAGCTACTAGTAAGTGTTAACTCTCCACAGAAAAAAAAAATGTTCACAAATAATGCTGCATCAAGTTAATGTAACATTAATGCAAGATTATTATGTGTGTTTTACTCAATGGGTTTATTTGTACGGGAATTCTAGAAAAATTAAAGTATACAAAAAACACTGTTGTTTGGGGTATAGTCAACCCAATTAAAGTAAATTTTATCAAACCACTCTGCTGTGCCTTTTGTGTTCATGAAATATTATGAATCAATCAATGGATTTTGTGTATACATCATCTGAATGTACTCCAACATCAAAAAAAGTAAAAAAATTCGATTGTTTTATGTATCTCTGCAAATGATGACTTTTTTTTTTCAACATGGGGTTTACATATAAGTCACATGAGTTTGGAGGACTCGAAAGAGTCAGGTGGTAATTTGCACTCAAGCACAAAACCTCATTGTGTAACTATCGAATTGAAGGACCTGCTAATAATTTTGGAAAGTCGATGCGACCTTGCTTAACCTCCCATGTGATTCCACATAACCACTTACCATTTTTCTCCTCTAGTGCTTTGATTTTTTTTCTTTATTTGAAATTTTGTTGGCACCAGTGAATAAAACAAGTGTCATTATTTGTCAAATAAGATTCTTTATTTTAAAAAAAAAAATAACATAACCTACATCGTGTGGTTTTTTTCATTGTCAAAATAATTTTTCGATAATTAAGGGTTGGTCCAATTCGCGAGAAGGGATAATCTTTTGCTTATTATTTCTAGTGAAATTCATTAGCCGGATTTATAGTAATCCGAAAAGTACAAATCGATAATCGTACTATAAAGAACAGCCTCCACCCCTTGCAAAGAAATCGGGGTATAAATCTGGATTAAAAAAAATATTCTAGAGAAAAGTTAAAAAAAATTAAAGAAAAGTTCTCGATCATACTGTATTTATTCTACTGCAATTCAAATAATACCGACTTACTCAAACATTAATGTTATAATTTTGAACGTAAATCATCCGAGTATAAATTCATATGATTTTTCAAATCGACTGATATTAAATTTCACGGGAGTGAAATCCAGCCCCAGTTGGGAGATTATTGCCAACTAGTTAGTTAAAAGCGATCATGATTGGAAATAAAGTCTTATTTTGAATAAGAACATTTTTGATTCCCTATCATATCTATTCAAGTTCTTATTCATGATCAAACGTCATGTGACTCAAAAATAAACAAAAAATGTTCACTGTATCGACTTTTTTTTTGTCCGATTACTGTCAACAGTGTGTGTTTTGAGGTTATAATGAAGATCTGAATAATGTTTTCGATATTCAGTATAAAATCACCGAATGTGAAGAAAATGATGAATTTCATGAAGAGGTAAGTAAGGAAAGAACATTAAGAATAAAAAAATAAAAACAAAAGTAATCAAAATGGCCGGAGTACTATTCATCAGAAACAAACATTCGCACATCAAAAAAAAAAAGAGAATTATGTTATTAATTGTGATAAATGCGCTCAATGGTATATACAATACATTTGGTTTATCTGTGAGTATAATGCTTCCTATATTAAAAACTTTTAGATACATTTTCTGAGTCATTTCAAGTCAAGTCTCGTGACTTTTAAAAACTACAAAAAAATAAACGTTTTTTTTTTGTAATCAATAAAATCTATTATATTTTAAACAATTATTATTAACTGTTATTCCTTACTTCACAATTTATTTTTATGTTAGATGTACATTTCGAGACACAAAGTGCTCATTATCAATAACAGTTGTTGACTTTGTGTCTCGAAATGTACATCTAACATAAAAATAAATTGTGAAGTAAGGAATAACAGTCTTTCAATTTGTGATTAAACACTTCACTTAAACTCAAAAAACCATTCAGTAATTATTATTAAATATACATTATACATTAAAATCACATGATATTAGAGATATGAAATATTTGTTTGAGTCACATGATTAAATAAAACTTGAAAAACAATTACATTTCAAATAAAAAACACCTTCAGTCACATGACATTTGAAGTATGAGAATCTTAAAAACAAAGAGTCCTCGACACCTAATACGGGTAAAAGAGGATAAGATTAAGAAAGAAAGAAAAACAAAGAGTCATTATTATGTTTTATTTTTTTATTCACAATGTTTTATATGATTGAACGATAACACAATTTTAATATGATTTCGATTTTTGTTATCTTCCAATCATCATGTGACTCAAAGATAAAACTTTCACATGATTGACATTTTTTCGAGGCAGATTCATACATTGCGTGAATTCATTGTAAATTTATGAACAAAACGTGTTTATCTTTGAATTAAATGATTCACGAGTTAAAAACAAAAGAAAAAAAAAAACATTGAATTCGTAAATCACATGACTGTTTCCGCCACATAGACGCACGCATATAGACGGAGATAAATAGCATTCATGCATGAAAAAGTACGGTAAATAACGATTCAACGAAAGCGAGAGATAATTGGACATCCTCTTGCACCTCGCCGAGAATCACGTGAAATGGAAAAAAAAAATCTTCTGAAATCCCGTGAAACGTCATCGATCTCGAAATTTTTGACCTTGAAGTCACATGTTTTAGAACAGAAATGATGTTTTTATTAAAATTTCAATAAATAAACAGGGGATTATTATTACGTACCTGCGGGGATGGTGGTTGAATTTTAAGGAAGGGAAGGATGGATGGAAAAAGCATGAGATTACAACGGTATTCATTTTTTTATTATTCATATAACCTTTAAATAACAACCCGTGATTCAAATGAATTGTAAAGGCTCGATTATCTTAATTATTCGTTTAATTGTGTAGAGAAATATAAAGAAACGAGATAAAACCCGTGATTTTGTGTTCACGGCTTTCCGAGGCTGTGCGAATGAAATTTTGACAAGTCGTGGATTATTGATTTTTCGCGAGCGGGCGAAATCCGCAATTGTTTTTCCACAATTTATTTCCAACAACGGCCATTCCGTGGGAAACAAAAGTTGTTTATTATTTCGTTTCGAATGGCTTTTCGTTGAAAAGAACGGGCGAAATACATCGGGCGGGTCTGAGCATGTGACCTAACCACTCTAAGTGGGTCAATCGCGCAGAGGGCCCCCTGAACCGAAACCGCCCCCGGATCGCGCTCGTACAACGGGCGCATTCGGGGGCCAGAGTTGTTCCCAAAAACACGTAGGTGTTTGTGGAAAACCGGGATGACAATCGCGATCGGCGCTACGCCCTTGATTATGTCCCGATTGCAACCGGGATTCTGGCGAGAAAAAAAAACACACGCGAAGGCAGGTAAGTCGTTTGCTTAAAACGGGGTTGGAATCGTTGGGTTTTGAGAGCGGGCCCCTTTTCGGAGTCGAGCCCCCGCCAGGCGCATAAAATCGATATTGTGAAGTTGAAACGGGATAAAAAAGCGGCACTCACCACTAAAAATAATCGCCGACGCGGCTCCCATGACGCCAAAGAAGGGTCCGTAGATGGGGTTCTCTTCCGATAGCATTTTGTATTAGTTTTAAAAACTCGTGGAGTATTTTACAGGAGCCGAAAACGTATCGCACAACACTCTCCACAAACAACAGCGAACCCACTGACAAATATGGCCTACACAGCGCCAGCAAGAATGGGTCATATGACGATAAGGAAATTTTCGACTGGAGTGTGGATTCTGTCGGGCGGTGATTGGCGGAGCCGGCGCCAAAGGACGTCCACCGACCAATCAGGAGCTGTATTCGCGGTTTAATCTCGTGACGTTTCGCCCGGATCCCCTCACCCCGCTATCCCTCAACAATCCACACCCTTAAACCCCACAATTAAACCCTAATAACCCACCCGGACGAAATTATAAATGCAAAAATATTTTTCACAATTCAATTTCCATCAAAATAATCCCGTTTTTATTTATTTCGGATCGCACTTGAGTCACATGATTGTGGAATCCTCGGTGACGTTTCCGGTTTGCGAGGCGCGTGCGAATTTCGGCGGGAATTCGAATTTCGAACGCGAAAATTAACAACAAATTACGCTAAGCGCGGGGCTCAGGTAAGTATTTTACGTACGCGAGCGATTAAATCGTCACGGGTAATTAAATCGATTGATTTAAGCGCGTGATTTTTAGCCGGAATATATTTTTTGTTGTATTTTTGGGATTAATTACACAGGGTCCGCTTTATTGATCAATCTTCAAAATTGAAAAGATCGTTCCAGTTATGTCAATCAAAATGTTGTTGTATAGTTCAATTTGTAAATCGAAATTTATTAATTTTAAACATAGATTTGTGGAAACTGCTGTAAATTATTTTAAGAAGTGAAAAAAACATTTTCTTTAATTAACTTGTCATTTAACATTTTCAGTTATAACTATTTTTTTTAAATTAATTTAAATATATATATAAAAACAAAAGTAACACACAATTTTTTTTTTACTATTATACACAGATTATTTTTCTCAATTAATCTCGCTCTCTCTCTCTCTCATTTTTTTAAAATGTATGTTAAATGTTTGTAAGTTGGAAGATTGATGGAGAATTAGCACTTGAAGCAAATAAAACTATTCGTTACATGACCTACACCATTTTCAGCATGCATCATATTAATTTCATAGCATATAAGATGATTATTATTTTAATAACTTATATACAGAAAGTGTGAATTGAATTTCAAGTTATGTTTTACAGAAAACGTTAATTTGCATAGAGCTTTATGATTTATCTTTTAGAAACTGCTAATAAAAACTTTTTTTTCATACTTAATAAATTCTTAATCAAATTCATTACATGCATTTCATAACGTATAATATAAATAATTAGATGTGTAAAATAAATTTTCTTCTAATTATCTCTTTTGGATCCTTTTAAATTCATTTTATTAATTTCAATAACATTTTTATTTTTCAAACATGCTTCTCATATTTTTATGTTATATTTCTTTTCTAAATTTATTATTAAAATTGAATTTTGAAAGGGACTTATCAACCATAATTTTTCAATTTAAATATCTGGGTGTATTTTCCTGTGCAGAATATTATTTAGTGATAACTATGAGTGTAAAATATACACCCCAGAAATCAAAATATTAAAAACTGGCTACAAAACTCCGTTTCGTATAGGGTGAATAACCCTGTATATTATGGGGTAATGCAGATCTATCTTTTTGTTAGAGAAATTAAATAAATTTTGTTATCTAGTGGCCTTTTCTTCCGTTTCACTTTTATTGTTTCGTTTCTTACATAATTCATAATTAAAACGGTACAATGTTGTTCACGTGCGCCAAATCATGTGATTTTCACGTGTGCGTTTTTTTTATGAGTTGCAACTTACACGTGATATTCCGTTAGAAATATACAATTTTTCACACGAATTAAAATATAAAGTTAATTTGAATTTAATTCGTTTATTTAATTTCTGTTTAGACAAACCAAAATAAATGTTTTAATTGTTAAACATATTTAAATAGTGTTTCATTAAAATTAGTTAAGTTATTTATGCTAATATGAGTTTTAGGGTGCTTTGACATCATTGATCATTTGTTTCTTAATTCATTAATGACCAAAATTTATATTCAATTAAAGTATCTTGATATATTTTGTGATCCTTTATCTTCCTTCGTTACTCTGTGTTAACGTAAGTCTACTATTCTTTATATTTTAATGTATTTATTTTATATTTACCCTACACCCATGTGGGTAGAAAGGGGTCATTGAATATATATATATATATTTTATTATGTTTTTAAAATTAATTTGTATTCATCAATTTTTATTTACATAATTGTCTTGTTATTGGGAACATTTCCTGTGAGGCAATAAATATTAATGTTATTAATATGATCCATTTTAAATATATTTCAATAATCTTCATTTTTACAATCTAAGTCTAAATAATATTGTTATGTTTACGCATCAACATCAAAATCCATTAATAAAGTAAATGTGAAAATGTATCAATGCTGTACTAAGACATTTTTTTTTATTGAAACAACTACTTCGCGGGCAAATACTCACACCCGACTGTGAATTATATGAGAGAATAATTAATTATTTTCTTTTAATTAAAATTGCGATGAAAATATGTCATCAAAATTATTATTATTTCGATCCACACTGATTGCGAATTTTTAATTAAAATTAATAATTAAAAAAAAAGTGTAAATAATTAAAAAAAAAAAACATCGCTGTTAAGATACTTTGTATACTCAGATCTCTTTTTTTCTGTACTATCATCAATTATAAATTGATTTCATAACTTGTTTAACTTGTTTTTATCTCACCTCTGATTATGATCTGATAAGGATCGGTCACATGAATGTGTTCAATTAAAGAGAGAATTTACATAAAAATCCAGAAAATTAGAGCAGATAAGATAAATTATATTCACATTTATGCGTTCTTTATTTTTAAAAATCTTAACCCATTTCAATATAACCAGAGTTTCTTTCAGGCACACCTCCGGAGGAATTTACTTACCCCTTGGACAAAATAATCTGAAAGTAATGTGTAATCTTCGTACTCCTATTTGAATAGGTTTTCTTGTTCCTTCAAGCATTGCGTCTAAATATTCAGATAGGGATGGTGGTAATGTTTCACATTGCAGTTTAATTAAATTAAAGGAATAAAAAAGGAAATAAGTAATTACTTAATCACTTTCTTTTCATTTGTTCTGCAATTATAACAATCAAAACGCTGCTGATATTTTTTAATGTAGTCGTAAACAATTTATTAGTCAATGTCCTCTGCAATTATTTAATATACTTTGTTAAATATTGTATTACTAAGTTAACCGCATCAACTGTATATATATACTTGCTGGAATTTCATATATATATATATGTATAACATCTTTATTTCTGCAGACAATTTTATATACAATAAATTAACAATATAATTCTTATACTATATTATACATTGTTCTTAGAAAATGGCTATCGACCATTGGTCTTTCTATCTAATTTCGTATATTTTATCCTATAATTTGAAATATGTATTTCTGTTTGGATAATAATTATTATTATATTATTTATGGCTATAATGTGTTTTTCAGGGTATTATTCATTTTTACTTAATGGTGTAATATTCCTTAAAATCATTACTAACAAATACTGTTCATTTGTGTAATTACCTAATTAATTTTAATTAATATGTGCAGCTCTAATTATTGAAATAAACTAAATGGAGTATACGAACAATTTAACATTAAAAAATGAATGAAATGTCGATTTTCATTTCAATTATTTTTATTTTCACATTTGATTTGTAATAGTGTTAAAGGTTCCTTGCGTAAGAAGTAAAACTGTTTGTTTAATCTATTTCAGGTGGTTATCAGTGCAAGTTACATATGTTGACACAAACAATTTACGCGAAAAAAAAGTGTTAATTAAAGTCAGTTTGTGGCCTTTATGGATCGCATTTCAAGAAATATAAAAAATGTTTTTTTTCTACAAATATTTTATACATTGTAACTTATATTTTGCATTTCTTTTTTATGTTTGGAAAATGGAAAGCTCATTTTAAATTCACAATTTATAGTTTTATAAAGATAACAAGTGTTTCATTTGCGAATTACTATGTAAAAAAATTAAATAAGTATCAGCTATAGAAAAATCATTTATAACAAATTTCGATACTATGAAATTTGATACATATTATTTAAATTCAAATGGGTAACAAGAAATTAGTTGCTCATTACATAAGAAGAAACATGTGACTATTTTGTTGTATCAATTAGGTTCCATATATGTAAATAAGCTCACATTTTATGGAAAGTAATTATCAAACGTTATCATTTACAAGGTTCCAATTTTTCAAGAAGAATTTGAAGTCAAAGCCAGTGATGGGAATAATTTTATTTTATTGTTACTTTTTGCAGCTAACATTGATTTTTTTGCTGAAAAATTTTGTACTACTTTTTTAATACAAATATTTTTAAAAAAATATATAACTCACTTGTACTGATAATTGAAGAGTATAAAGTATTTTTTTAGCAGCCTGTATCTTTACCTGTCTTCTGTGTTAAGATTTATTATTAAACACATACTTCAGTTGATTCTCTTTACATTTAATTATAAGAATGTAATGTGTAATACCAGAGCCTACTAAATATACAGGCCGAAATATTGGAGTGGGTAATTCAAAATCTGAATCTACATTTCTCCCATGTAGATTCAGATTTTGAATTACCCACTCCCTTTTTTCCCAGTTCAGTTATTTAAATAAAGTATTAATGTAAAAAAAAAACAATTTTTTATTTTGTAATAAAAAATAACAACATATTTACACTAATAATATCACACGATATCCGAAGTAGAAACAATAGAATATCGTTTTTAATTTTTGTATACGAGGAATTTCGTTTACAGGACAAAACATAAAAAAGAGAATTTGGTAAAATCAGTGTTTCTCTAGTGCTTTCGCCAACAGTTCGTTCATTGATGTTAACAACACCCTGGGATCATCGACTAGACCAGCACCAACCATTGAATTCGTGAATAGCTGAAATAATTAAATTTATGATTGTATTCAACTTACATAATCAACATACACTTTAACAACAATATAACTAAGAACTCACCTGAGTGGTTAGTAATTCTGCTAGAGCTGGATCAGATTGTGTGAGTTTATGCAGTTTTTTAATAATTGGATGTCTAAAAGAAGCAGAAATTTAAAAAAGCCTATTAATTTATTTCAAAATAAGAAACAATAAAATAAATAGAAAAATTGTGTTAATTAAATTATTTCTTGAATAACTCTCATTAATCACTTCGTGAATCTTTTCAGATATACTGAATTATCAAATATAAATAAAAAAATAATTTAATTTTTATTGAGGTGAATATTTAGAGTTTTATACATTATAAAATTACCATCCGACACCTGAAATATACCCTTTCAGGATTCAAAAAGAAGATATTAAGAAATTGTTATTGCTTTCCCAACAATTTTATTAATTAGGCTCAATTTTACAAGCCTCATGTAAGGCGTAAGTAACATATTCGGGGAACAAAAAGTTCGGTTGGCAGGACTGTCTCATTGATAATCAAACGGAGAAAATGATAGACATTAATTTTTAAATTAATTTTTTTTTTAATTTAAATTTTAACTTACTTAGGGTTGATTTCTAATTGTGGCTGAAGCAAAGCGTACCGCCTGTCTTCAGAGAGTGAATGGCTCTGTGTCCTGATGAAATGCCTAGCAGCTGCCATTTCTTCAACTGTTACAACACACGGGTGGTTTTCTAAGCGAGTTGTGGCACTAACTGCAGTCGCCTTGCCAGATAGCCTGGATTTCATCCATCCAGTCAATTCATCGATTTCGCTTCTTTTCAGAGAATCATCACCTATTGAATGAAAATAATTTTCGACAATTTCTTAGATATCTACAACAACTTGGGGGATTGGCATTCCCCAAAGTATTGAGTAGCTCCTCATCTAAGAGGATTGGAATAATACAAAATTTACCAAAAACGTTATGTATTTACAAATATTAATGAGCATAACGTTGAAATTTATCTTCCTTGTTTTACTAATTGGATATGCAATAAACTATCTCTTTCTACCGAAATATTATTAATACTACATTTTTTTTTTAACATTGGAAGAAAAACATGTAACTCAAGACAGAATTTACCATAAACGTCATCACACCTATTATCGTCGACTATTATATTTAACACAACAGTCAACCTTTAAGTTTAACGTTTTTCATAGGGTATAGGGCCATATAACTTAAATGTATTTCACTTTGTGTATGTGTCAAAGGATTAAAATAAGTGAAACAAACCAAGTGTTTTAATTTTAATTAAATCATCCTGAATTGATTAAAAGGGGAATTATATGGTATGGTATGATTTATCCAAAAGTTTAATTTGAAATATTAAGTTTCAAATGACTTTTATTTTTAATTCTTACCTAAATTTGTTAAATCAGCAGCCGCTTTGTCATCACGCATGTCTTTTTCAACAGAAACCACTCTGTGTCCTTTGAACTGTTGCAACTGCATGAGCACCAATTCGTCATAGGGTTCGTAACAAAACAGGACCTCTTGCTGCTTTGTCTTCAGTGACTCATAATAGGGAGATGCTTCGGCTAACGCACGGCTACGGAAGATATAGTAATCAATTCAATTAACTGTTTTTTTTTCAAATATGACAAGGTTCAGCAAATTCTTGTTGTATTGGAAAATGAATGTTTTTTTTTTAATTATCTATTGAATTATAGAGTTTTATTAATCATTTTTTTTTAGATAAAAAAAATTCCAAATTATGAAATGTAATAATTGAGAAAGGGAGATGTTTCCGTCACGATGGTTCGTAGGTAAATGAATTCTTCAATATCAACTGCAAAATTTTGAACTCAATATTTCGGTCTGTATATTTAGTAGGCTCTGTTACTTGTTAAATTTGTTTTGAATTTCTTCAAAATTTTAACACAAATGGAATAGTTTTTTTACAATTTTTAAGAACACAATTTGTTATTTAATCACTAATTATTATACAAAATTGAATTTTTATAGTGTCTTTTCACATAACCAACAAATTAAAAGTATGAATTACAAGATAATATGAATAATCTAACCCCGACACCAATTGGTAAAAGGGGACATATATTATATATATATATATATACATATCAATAATCTTGCTCTAACCTAAGCTTGTATTACACGCACTAAATTCTTGAAATGTAAAATTTTAACAGCCGTATAAAAAAAAACAGTATTTTGAATTAATTTCTCACTTAACCCGTGGTGAAATTAGTATTATATATATTTAATTAATAGACTTTTTTTAATTTAAAGTCTAAATAAAATTACCTTGGAGCAGCTAAGTAGAAAATTGTTTTTTGGTCGTCCTTGATCCTTGAAACATAATCGGGAATGCTCACCTTTACCCCAGCATCTTTGTGTGAAGACTCGAACCTCAAAAGTTTGGCAATTTCCTCCTAAACAAATGAAAAGAAATATAGATAGAAAACATGTCTTGTAAGCAGTTTTGACAATTACTAATAATCAGAGAGCATATATTGTTTTTAGTTAATTATTGTTATAATTTGTAAAATTTTGATAGACATTTGAAAGACCCACCTTTTCATTTTGATCATGATTGACAATGATGCCCTCTTTCAGGAAAAGCCCATAATCAGTATAGAATTTTTCATATTCCTCTGCATTTTTCGTGGATTGCTCCAAAAGGAATTTAATCACGCGACTTGTCAAGACATTGCTTAATTTCCTACAAAAAAAAAAAAACTGTATTGTTGATCTGTATATTTAGTTTGTACATAATCTAACAATTAATTTAAAATCAAATGTTTTACAAAGTTTTTCAACTGTATTTCTCCTTATGATTCATCACTTTATACTGAAATAGATGCAGTTTGAATATTGGCAATATTAGCGATCTTTTTCTATGATGTATTGAAAATAAAATATACCGTGTATTCACAATGATTGGAACAAATTCATTTAATCTGCCGGTAATTATTTACTAGAAAAACGCTCGGACTTATAGATTAGTATTTTTAACTGTGCATCTTTTTAACTAAAAATTGTATATACAGGGTGTCCCATAAATAAATGGCAATATAAAGTTATTTTTTTTAAAATAAAACACCCTATATATTATTACAGATTTGGATTCTTTGTAGAATTATTATAACTTTTGTATGTATTATCATATTCAATTGTTAAAGAAAATATTGACAGATTAAAACGCACTGTATATCGATAGAAGGTTATTATGATTCCAGAAATATTTATAAGATTTTAAAGTAAAAATTATTTGATATATAGTGAAACAGTAAATATATTTGAGATAGGGCAGAAAGACCCATTGGTCGATAGCCCTTATTTGAGAATATTTCTTTTTATATTATGTTATATTATATACAGTGTTTTATATATTTTTTTCACATAATAAAGATTTAGTAGTAGTAGTAATTGAGATATAGTGAATCTTATTTGATGATTAGTGAAATACAATTGGAAAACTCTGTATCATATGAAATCAATAAAATAATAGAAATTTTATTTTTATACCTGATCAAAGCGCTGTTTTGCAAGAGTTCTCTGCTGAGATTCAAAGGAATATCTTCAGAGTCAACGACGCCCTTAACAAAACGCAACCATTTTGGCAGAATGTTATCAGTCCTACTTTTTATCAACACTTTTCTTGTGTACAAGGCAACACCAGTTTCTGTCTCCCTGGACATTTCGAATAATCCTAACGAAAAATGAAATAAATATTCAATTTTAAAGTCTGTTTATATTTGGTGTGAACATTTGTAACCCTGTTTCAACTGCAGGATATTTTTATCACTGAATTTTCAATATGTTGACAACCTATTGTCAACGTGATGTACCAAATAAATTTAGAATTTTCTTGAAAGATAAACTCACGAATAAGTAGATGGTGGAGAATTTTGTAATAATGCAAGTGTTTTGTATTTAATCAGTAACTATTGTGCAAAAAAATAGCTAATTGAATCAATTTATTATTGTTACATTTCTCTTCATATAACCAAGAAATGAAAAACACAAATTACAAGAACGCACGACAATAATTTTGCACTAATCTAAAACACACAGACTGAATTACATACACTAAATTCTTGAAATATCAGATTTGAAAATGAAATCATACTTTAGATATTAACAGAACTTTAAAAAAAAATAAAAAAATGTGAATTATAATTTATTGTACAGCACTAATTAATATTTTTAATGCCGTTTAACGTGTTTTTTTTTACAAATATTTTAATTTACATAAAAAAAAATCATACCTGGTTTTCCATCAGGAAAGTACAAAAGTGCATGAATGGACAATGGAACATCGGTGTTGTAGTGCAATGTGAACCTCGGCAAGTCGAAACTGTTGCTACAGTATCTGTAAAACTCGCTGTGCTGCTGAGGGGTTATCGTCTTCGGGTCCATCAGCCACAGTGGCTGCACCTGATTGGCCAGCTTGCCATTCAAATTGATCGGGCTCCCGACAAAGTTGCTGTATTTTGTGATGATCTTGTTGACCTCTTCCTCGTCCGCGTACTCCCGACAATCTGTCTTCAGGTGAATCACAATTTTCGTGCCATGGGGGATATTGTCGACTGCTTGAATTTCATAAGTTCCACTTCTAAATACAGAGAAAAAAAATGTTTAGAGGTTTAGTAGGTATGGAACTTATTTAATTTGTTATAAACATGTGACACCTCACACTGAGAAGTAGAGAGGAACATATAACAATGTTATAGCATTTTTGTATTGTTTCTCTCTGTTTTTAGTGTTGTAATGCTCTACTAACTGTAATTATTTATATTGTATGTGTTATTATATATTTTTTTTTGTAATCTTGAAAAAGGAGAAATCCATAAATAAATATAAGACTAAACAAATAAAATAATAAACATTTGAACCACATTTAAAAAAAAAAATTATGCCTTCTTTAAAAATAAAATATTGAAAAACACTGTTTTTTGGCCGAGATTAATTAAACAGTGTTTGCGCCATCTAACGCCGCGAAAAGAAAATGAATTTTAAGTTGGCTAGACTTATGAGATTTTAGGGGAGCTATGTTCAGGTCGAAAAATCATAGAGAATGATTAGAAGATGAAGGTTACGTTACGTTATGTGAAATATTTGTTAGCAATTATTAAAGTTTTAAACAAATGCATTTCGTCTAATTTCCACACGAAGAAGCCATTCCTGACTACAATGATTTTTTTTTTTTTTTGAGAAATGTGTGTGAATGCAAGTGATTCATTTTTTTTTTTTTTTGATGTTAACTTACCCGTCTGAACTCCACTTATAGCCAACCTCTTCCATAGCAGATTTAGAGTAAACCTCGACTTTTTCAGCAACCATGAAAGCGCTGTAGAAACCAACACCGAACTGACCAATGATGTTGTTGGCATTGTCACCAGCCGCATTTTTCGCTTTGATTTGTTCAAGAAAAGCCTTAAAAATATTAATAACAATAAGCATTTGAAATCATAATAAAACTCAAAAAGAGTTTCAATAAAGGTATACCAAAATTACACTTTTCGAAACCATCATAAATTTATGAAAACATAATGAAAGATACTTTTTGTGTGGTGAAACAGAATTTGTTATAAACAAATGACAAATAACTCTTGTATTTCATGAAATTATTAAAAACAAAATTAAGCAATAACTATAAAAATCACCTTAGAACCAGATCTAGCGATGACCCCAAGACTCGACATGAGCTCCTCTTTCGTCATACCGATACCAGAGTCCTGAATGGTCAAGGTTCTCCTCTGTTTATCCGTGGATATGTTGATTTCGAGAATTCTGTCCGGCGAGTGGATTTTCTGTTTTTCCTCACCACCCGAAAGCAGGATGTACCGGAACTTCTCCAGGGCATCGCTGGCGTTTGAAATCAGCTCACGCAAGAAGACTTCCTTTTCCGAATACAAAGATCTGGCAACGATATCCAGGAGCATGCGAGTCTCGGCTTGGAACTCGTGTTTAGTGCTGTCGCCTGAAAATTAATTATTATTAGAGGGAAGATACACACAAAAAAAAAAACAAAATGTTTTCCAATGAAAATTGTAGATATACTAAAACAGTGAATATAGTTTTAATACATGTTTAGTCTACACAAAATTGAACTGAGTGTATTTTATTTTATGTCACTCATAAATCTTATGAGCTGTATAAAATATACTGCTACTTAAATTGAGTGCCGTGCAATGATATCACAACCCTGCACTCGTTTTAACTTAAGGCCAACTCACAATCGCCCAGGAAAGAAAACGGAACAAAAATTGTAAAGATGAATCATAGTATTTATGAATCCTGACAATCGCCCGGGAAGGGTCCTTATAGCTTTTCTGTTCCCTTCCTAGGCCATTCCCAGGGGCTTATGAATATTATAACTAAAAGTGTAGCACTCATTCCTGTAATGAACAAACTTATTAAAACTCTGTTAATTAACATCTAGTTATACGGAGAGCTTTTTTTATCAGTATACAGTTCCCCTATGTATACCTGCAAAATACGCGAGTCAAATGCATTCATCTATGTGTGTTTAGTTGCCTATAACACGCAACTGAACACACATATGTCAGATAGTCAACTAAACATACACACATCAATCGGTTCAATGCGTTTGACTCGCGTTTTTTGCAGGTATACACTTCCCCTAATGATAAAAAACCTCTCTGTATATATATATATATATATATATATATATTATCAAAAACCCTTGTACCCTTATGGGTGTTGGGCGTAACATCCAGTTACCTATGATTAATCAACAATTTGTCAAATAATTATATATTTCTTTTTAAATGAATAAAATATGCATTAATATTAGAAAATAATACTTTTATTTCCAACTTACCAATTGGTTTCTCCCCACCATCCTCCTTTGGAGCCGCATCCGTGCTTTGGTACCGGGCAAAATATAAAGGCGCTTTAAAGAAAAATTATCTGCTTTAATTCCAGAATACAACTACGCAGAAATAATGCTATAAAGGACGTATTTTTATTTTCAATTCACAGTATTTCATTCCAATTGCCCTCGCGACATAACCTAAAAACAGCACTCACCGCTCTGTCCCCGAACCGTCGACGTTTTCAGCGCTACGCTCCTTTGCGCGACGAATGTCCTGGCGTTCAGGATGGAGTTTCCGACGCGGATCAACCGCTGGAACCGGGCTGCGTTCGACATTTTCGGATTTTCTTTTGATGTTTCCCTTTTTGATAACACACAATTTTCAAAAAAAACACGCCGGGATCAAATCGGCGATGTCAGGTGGCGGTTTCGGGAAATATCCCGCAGGGGGCGCTGATTGCACGAAAAACAGACGACTGTGGATTTTTCATAGATGTTGATTTAATAGATTAACATTGTTTAGTAAGACCCACGCGTGACGACAATTTAAGAAAAATTAAATTTTTGTTGAATGTTTATAGGTTGGCGGAACTGAGTTTAAATGTCGCGCCAATACGACACTAGTAGCTATACTAATAGCACATACACATACTGTGCTAATATTCGCAGCTTAATCCTTGAATTGATCTAGGATTGATAAATCCCGGTTTCGCGAATGCTATTGGTTGATTTAAGGATTGTTCTCAGAATAATCAATGATTATGTTGACTGTTTTATACATTTTGGTACGATTAATTCTCAATGTTGAATCAATCCATGACTATGGGCTTAGAGGTAGCACTAGTGGTAACACCATTAGACATTTTTATCAAAAAAGGTGCATCCTTAAGTGCACTATGTCTTCACGAACTGTAGCTATGTGATATACCAAACGGAGATGGTGAATACTGGGATATCTGGGGAGTCATTATAAAGAGATAAACACACAAATTCTAATTAATAATCGGACAAAATAAAATTGAGGTATAATTAATATTAAACGAGAGTATAACTAAATAAACTATAAACGCATCATCGATGGTATAACTGGAAACCTTAATAAAATACTCTTTTCACTAAATGAAAAATGTTTTTACTTACAATAATAAAACATTTTTACTTGGTTTGTATAACAGTACTTTTTGTACAGTATGTACTGTACTTGATGAGTTTTTATTTACAATAATAAAACACTTTTATTTTATTTTATTTTATTTTATTTTATTTTATTTTATTTTATTTTATTTTATTTTATTTTATTTTATTTTATTTTATTTTATTTTATTTTATTTTATTTTATTTTATTTTATTTTATTTTATTTTATTTTATTTTATTTTATTTTATTTTATTTTATTTTATTTTATTTTATTTTATTTTATTTTATTTTATTTTATTTTATTTTATTTTATTTTATTTTATTTTATTTTATTTTATGCAAATAAAATAAAAGTTTTTTTAATGTTGTGAATAACGGCAGAAGCCTTAACAATTAAAATGTATTTATTTAAATTACCAATTATAGTTAATTATATTCCACCTCTGATTGGAGAAAAAAAAAATTCCACCAAGTGATTAATGAGAACATACTGAACAATATTATTCTGTTGCAATGTTTTACTTTAAAGAACAATTGTAGAAATTTCAAAAAAAAATCAAAAACTAAATATGGACATGGTTTGCAAATTATCGCCTAGGGTCGATAATTTCGCACACGTGCTTTAAAACCAAACAAACGCCCATTTTTCCCCTAAAAACCGGCCCCGTTCATTCTATCGACCTTCCAGCATTATCCCGCCTCGTCCGCACACGTTCACACGCGAAACCGTATCGATATTCCTCGACCTGCGCTCTCCGCACTCACGGAATACCTAAAGAATTCCAACACCCTTAAACACGTGCCTGAAAACCAAAAAAAAGTCAACAATACAGGATTATCAAAATGATATTAGTGAAGGTGTGATTTTAAATTTCGCAATTTCGATTTGAATTCATTTGGTGAAGTTTCCTCGAATGGAATACCCAAGGACGTGAACACAGTCGTGAGTAATTTTTGTTTATTATCGTATTATTTTTACTTAAAACAAAAAGAATTCATGATTTTTTTTTGCACGTGATTTATTTAAACATTATATTTTTGAAATTTATTTATTTATTCTTATTTACGAATATATATATATATTTACATATATATATTTATATATATTTACAGATTTTTACAAAAGCAGAAAAATATAAATTGTAATAAATATTAAAAAAAATAAAGTAATGGGGAAAAAAATACAAATATGACAACAAATAACAATTCGATTAACAATTTTCTACATAACAATCTACAAAATATCCGCGTGGAAAAAGTGCGCAGTTTGTTTCGTTCACTTGTTGCTACAAGTACGACCCTGTCCTACTTTATAAAACGTCATTGTACGGTAACAATAGTAATACCTGCGATCCTTTTTTGTATGCTTTTATATTCGTGTTAAAATTATGCATTCGGAGAAGATTTTAAAGTGTAAACCAATGTCGATATAATCGAGTCTAATGTGTAGGGAAGTTATAATTCCTCTCAGAAAACCAAAACGAGACGTGTTTATTTATTTACTTCTTTAAAATATATATAATCCAAAATTCAATTCAACCGGATTTTTTTTTTTATAATTTGAAAGACATTTTTGAAATCGCTCTGCCATTAATTATCAAATTAAATTTTAAAAATCAACCCTTATGGCACATCCAAAATTCAATTCAAACGGATTTTTTTTTTATAATTTGAAAGACATTTTTGAAATCGCTCTGTCATTAATTATCAATTTTTTTTTAATCTTTTTCCTTTCTACCGTTAGGTGTAAGGAGTAATTATCAAAATACATTTTAAAAATCAACCCTTATGGCACCACTACAATTTTATTAGCGCTAAATGCACTTCAATCCTTGGTGAATATAGTGCTGTAAGAAAACCACCCTACAATTCAGTCAGAATATTTTTTATAATTAATATATATATATATATATATATATATTTCTTCTGCTTAGTCACTATATATATTCAATGACCCTTTCCACCCATATGGGTGTAGGGTTTTAAAAATAAATAAATGTATTTCATTTCTCTTTAACTAAACGAAACGAACATAATGAGAATTTTATTGAAGACGAAACGCAAAATCGGCGAATAAATTAACACCGATAACAACAATTACCCAACCGTCCAGAAAAGATTACGTACAATTATTGAACTTTGATGTCAGCACTGCGAGTGGACGAAACAAACCGCTTGAACTATATTATTTGCACATACAAGAAATATTCCGAGCCGGCTTAATTGGCTGAATTTGAAACCAGCGCGGGTTCAATTTCGATTCGGCTGCACGCCGCAAAATAGAGAAAAGAAAGAAAAAAAATAAAATAAAATTGGCTCGTTGCGTGAAAAGGAGGAGGTGGTAATTAAAAAATAGTGGTGGTAATTGCTTTTGCGCTTTTCGAGCGGCGCTATGAAAAAAATCGTGCCTTATCGCAAATTGTTATCATTTGTATGTGCGCCGGCGGACGCAGCTCAGCGGATTACGACGATGGACAGCTCGATCCCGAAATACGATGTTTCAGTGGACGAGGGGGACCTCTTCGGCGGGGCCTCCAGGGTGTTGAGGGAGATCCGGCCGGAATGGGAACAATCGAAAATTAAATTTAAGGTAAATTTCTAAAAAACCGTAAGACTTTAAAATTATTGTAATAGATAATAAAATTAGTAAAGTATATTCGATGTAACAAAAATAGATATTTCAAGTATCTCTTTGATATAACTCAAATACATAAAAACAAAAAAAAATAAAATAAAAAAATATAGGCGGAATGGTTCTGGTCCATAGCCAATTCCAGAACAAGATAATTATGTTTTATGTATAATACCAAAATCATATAATGTAAATAATTCTTTTTTTTCTTTCTTAATCTTATCCTCTTTTACCCGTATTTGGAAATAATTCTTTTACTTGTTAGGAATAAAAATATATTAGATTAGATTATTTTAGTTTAAGTTATAATATTTACGATGCGTTTTCCCATTTTTTTTTGCGCGACATTTTCTCAGTGATTCGGGATTTTACTCTTATTACCTGTATACAGGATTATGTGTTATCAGATTGGATACATACAGTATATTCAATAATATTTCACTAAGCGATAAATGAAACAAGTGATATACAAATTATTTCTTCTGCTTAGTCACTATCCACCAATTCATTAACTCATGTATACATGACAGCTCAGCTAGCTAGCATAGTTTTAATTTGCAAATCATCATAAATTCATAAAGGGCAGAAAGACCTATGGTCGATAGCCCATGACAGACTACTAACACAATTGTACATGTGGTTATAATAAATTTTGTAAAATTTTGTTGTCATATTGTCTGAATAAAGATGTTTATATATATATATATATATATATATAGAGAGAGAGAGAGAGAGCTTTTTTTAACAGTATACATTTCCCCTATATATACCTGCAAAATACGCGAGTCAAACGCATTGATGTGTGTGTGTTTAGTTGCCTATAACACGCAATAGAACACACATGAGCCAAATAAGCAACCAAACATACACACATTGCGTTTGACTCGCGTTTTTTGCAGGTATAACTTCCCATAATGTATACTGATAAAAAAACCTCTCTGTATATATTCATACAATATGACAACAAAATTTTACAAAATTTATTATAACCACATGTACAATTTTGTTAGTAGTCTATATATATATATATATTCTTCTGCTTATATACATATACAATCATCTTTATTGTAAAATGTACATTAGGTGTTGTTTTACAGACAGCAAAGTTGTGCTACATGACGATGATTTGACTATATTAACATCTAATAATAATCTGGCAACTCTTCTTAGACTCTTTATCAGAGAGAGAAACAATCTTTGATTACAGAAAGCATAACAAATATTTACAAAATAACAAATTTATATTACATTTTTCCGTAAAACGGCTGTCGACCTGCGGTTTCTGTGCTTGGATTTATAAATAATTTTTTGTCTATGTCAATGAATTTACTGTCTTTTTAAGTTATGATCACTATTTTCCGATTAAAATAATGAAACGAAATGGTGTAACTCTATGTTTTTCTTAGTCTTTCTCATATCCACCTTTCCAAATATTCATATTCCGCACTTTTCTGTTTTTATTTCTTATTAGATCTTCATGTCAATGAGGTGTTTGTACAAACCTAAATGTTGAATACAAGCAATGTCAATTTTTCTTATTATTTGCGAATTTTCTTGCTTCTATTTCTTTTGTGTTTTATATATATATACATCTTTATTCAGACTATACAGATAATTTTAACAATATAACATTTTTTTTTTGATAATAAAGATTTAGTAGTAGCAATAAATGCCATTAATAAAATTATAATCATTCAAAATTTATTTTTGATTTATCGCGCAATAAATATTTTGTATTAACAAAATTGTTTTGAGCGGTTTTGAAGGATTTTGGTTGTTGTAATTTAACCGAACCTTGAATTACGTAAAAAGAGACGCTTGATAAAAATTCATTGTAAGCGCTCGCTTTAAATAGAGTAACAGGATTTTCCTGTTTATTATCAATTTGAAGGATTTACAAGAAGAAAATCAATAGCCAAAATTTTAATTCAGTTTAATCTATTTATTCATATATGCTTCTTCTTGGATTCATCTTGAACAGGTTCATCGTGTAACATTTGGTGAATCATATTGAAATATTTTGGTATAAGAATAAATAAAGAATAAAAATGATTTGAAAATAATTAATAAATTATTTCCACATTTAGCTCTGTGACTATTGACTATTTAAATAACTGTGACCAAGTGAATGAATACTGTTTTCTATTTAAAATAAAGAATACTTGGTTTGTTTCATATTGACCTTCAATTTGCTATTTTAACAAATTTTCTATTTATTACAAAATTCTCTAATCGTAATTTTATTAATCAGTTATCCATTACAATTTGTCCTAATTATCCACTCAACTAGAATACTCCTGTATCTAAATTCTACCAAAGCCACACTCAACAATCTCGCAGTTGCTGAGAGATCATCCTTCCGTACTCTTATTTACTTTTTGTTATATCATCTTTAGTTCTCGTAGCAATATTTCGGAATGATTTCCCTAGCCTCTCTAACTTTATAAAAAAAGTTCTACCAAAGCCACACTCAACAATCTCGCAGTTGCTGAGAGATCATCCCTCCGTACTCTTATTAACTTTTTGTTATATCATCTTTAGTTCTCTTAGCAATATTTCGGAATGATTTCCCTAGCCTCTCTAACTTTATAAAAAAAGTTAAATCCATATTTCGATCCTGCATATATCATTCTATTATTTAAAAATTAAAATTCGAAACAATAGACAAATCACTAAGAAAAAAATGTTTTCCATACATGATTAAGAGTGTTTTTGCACAAAATGAAATATATGGGGTTAGTAAGGAACGTATTTTAAATGTTGATATAATTTTAAGGAATTGAGCTAGCAGCAAAAATTAAATGGAATCTGATTGCTTGAATAATGGGATTTCTTGGATTTTTATAAATATTTATTTATAAAAAGTCCAAGTGGTATAAAAATTAATTTTGATGTTGAAAATGTACAATTATCGTATATAAAGAAAATAAAATTACTTTTTTATACCTCTTGGATATTTGAACTTTTTTATTAATTGTAACGATTAATAAAAATCGAAGAGGTATAAAAAAGTAATTTTGTTTTCTTTATATACGATAATGGGATTTCACTATACACATGGAAAACAAAACAGTTGTTATGAAAAGTATTAATAATAATATTCTTTATTATCCAATTACAGAGTAATTATAAATTAATGTATAATTCTAGTTGAATTGAACAATTGAATTTATCACAATTGATATAATTATGATACAGACAAATGCGCCACATTGGAGAGAATTGAGGTTTAAACAGAAAAGGGAATTCATTCACTTGGTCACAGTTATTTAAATAAATTAAATAAAAATGAATTGAGGTATGTTGGAGCGACACCAATTGGTGTCGGGGTGTAACGAATATTGGATATAAAAAAATCCATTATTTAAGCAATTAAAGCGGAAAGACCACTGGTCGATAGCTAATTGGCAAACTCTTACAGCATGTATTGTGATATTTTAAGTTATATGTAGGTGTTGTATTACGTTTGTCAATAAAAATTATGTGTATATAAGCAATTAAATTTTTTTACTTTTTTGTTTTTAATTTAATTGGTCAACAATTATAAATTTAATGGAGTTACGTGAAGTTTTTCAATATAGAAAAAATATAGACAGTTGTATTCACTTTACTTCACAGTTTTATTAGACAGTAAATGTAGATTTCGAATTATCAATAGTACAACTGCTGCAACTTTTTTTTTAAATATGTGATACGTTGAAATATAGCTCTTACTTTATGATACAATTAAAAAAAAACATAATAAATGGAAGACGACGCAAGCGCCATCTTTTGTTTAATTTTATGTTTCATCGTCAACGATTTAAAATACATAATGATGTATTTTAAATGCTTAAATATTCATCCAATAAATTCGACTCGATATTAACTAATCCAATTTAGTAATATATACATATCAATAGAAATTACGTTGATTTTAATATGCCATTTATCAAATTATATACATATTTATCACTGCTGAACATCTGCTACTGTTATTTCAACGAATTTATTACAGATTAAACGCGTAATCAATAACATATGCCGTGTTTTTTGATATTATTATTATCTCTAAGGGAAGGCCTTGCCTAAAATATTCTAATTGTTGGAATCGTTCTCGACTTTTGCAACTTTTTGTAATTAAAATAATTGTATTAATTTATTGAGATATAATGTAATAGTTCTTTTTTTTGTTCCCAATGAATAAAATGTTCACAAATAATATTGTTGCATCAACATTTAAATAACATTAAACCATTGAGCAAGGAATATATTAATCAAAATGAAAATTGAGTTACGTGTAGATTGAAAAACTAGAAAATAAAAAAACAGTCGTATTCACTTTACTTCACTGTTTTTTATACACTAAAAGTTTATTTAGAATTATCAATAGTATCAGTTGTACTATTATCAATAGTATTACTAGTTGTACACTTCTGTGCAATAAGCACAAGTCTTAACATTTTTTCATAATATTCTGCTATCCCTTGCTGCACCTTGGGATGTCAAGACGATAAATATTACAGCACGAGTCGACAGACGAGTGAATAATGCCTTCCTCACGAATTGGATACTATACTTTTTACGCATTATTGTATTGCATTAAATTATATGATCGAAAAGTATTAAGAAAATTATTAGAAAATATTCATTAATTTCTCCCAATTCTGCATCCCCCGAAATAACTCCGTGAATCCCAAATTCATAAATTGAACAAAAAAATGTATCTTTTTTAAATTAACGTTGAGTTAATTTAAACATTTTTAAGTAAAAGAAAGCCAAGTGAATTTAATTTACAAGTTTAATTCAATACAAAAAATATTTAAAATGTTTTCGAGGAAATTAGTTCTACAGTAACAAAATAAAAATGCAAACAATGTTTTATATTTTTTCAAGCATTTAATTTAAAAAAATTAAATTAACTAAACGTTAATTTAAAAATGATACATTTTTTTTTGTTCAATTTGCTCAGTAGGATAATGCTTGAAAAAATATAAAACATTGTTTGCATTTTAATTTTGTTACTGTAGAACTAATTTCCTCGAAAACATTTTAAATATTTTTTTTTACATTAAACTTGTAAATTAAATTCACTTGGTTTTGTTTTACTTACGTTTATTTTAACTTCAACTAGTTTCGGCTTAATTAAATTAAAATAAACACAAGTAAAACATAACCAAGTGAATTTAATTTACAAGTTTAATTCAATATTAACAATGTTTTACCAAGTGATTAATGAGAATTTTTTTATTTCAAATAATATTTTTAATATAATAAATATAAAAACAAAGCGAACAAAACTGTACAAACTGTTTAATTACATTTCGTCTGTCCATTATAGTCGATTTAATTTATTCATCAGTGTGTAATTACCGTCGTAATTGGTTAAGTAATTCGAAAAAATAAAGAGAATCTAATTATCAAGCCGTGTTAATCGGTCGTTAAGTCTTTGTAGCAACATGCTGTCGGGGCGATAATGGGACTTATGTAAATTTACACACGGCTGATTTATTGTCCGATATATTTTATCTACAATTTGGTAAGATTCAACTTATATAAATATGTACGTAAACAAGCGTTGCGCAACGGCAGGCGTTATCGCATTCATAATAGTTAACTAATGTGGAATTTATTCTATTACTGCGATTATCACGAGAGGAAATAAATGTAAACATTAATGGTAATCTCTTTATCAGTTGTGTTCACTCCTTTTTTTTCTCATAAAAAATTAATGATCTGTTTAGCAGTATTTTTTTTATCTCTATTCTTAAGTTTTATTCTCTATTCTTAAGTTATAACCTAAATACAATGCTAACCTCAGAAATTTAGAATTTAGCATTTTTTATATTCGAAAACTACACGTGTCTCCTGTGGGTGCATTTTAATATCATTTTTACTAAAAAAACTCTTTATTTCATTTCAATTCATTGAAATTAAGAATATAGTTGAATGGATTTTGATTGTGATGGTAATTGATGCTTCAAATTAGTTAAAAATCAATCGTTATGAAAATGCAATTTTAATAATCGATACAGAATCTTGGAATTGAAATGTTTGATAAATAAATTATTATAAACTTGTTAATAACTGAGGCTTCAACTTTGTTATACATTATTTATCAATTTTAGTTTGACAATGACAAGTGTAAATTGTTGAAACTATAGTCACAAATGTTTTATACAAATAAAGTTTAAATTCAATTTATTATAAAGTTTCTCCTGTTTTATACAAAGTTTAAAGTGTTTTATTCAATTTATTAAAAACTTTCTTCTTGTACCCTTTCGGGTGTCGATGTTGTTTCTCTTCATTCTCCAGTTCTTTCCTTTACCAATTTATTCCATTCTTTTTTTTTATTTCCTTTGTTTCCGCGTAGATGATCTTATTTTGTATGAGTATTTTGTCCCACGTTTCTTCTTGGCCTCCAATTACACCAGTTTTATGGTCAGTTAAATTATTACTAACAGTTTCACGTTTTAATATCATCACTGTTTTTGTTTGCGCTTTCTTTTAAATAAATAAAATATCAATGATTGAAGATGTTGACAGATGGGATCACAAACAAATTGGTGAAATGCAGCTACGAGGGCATCCCGGACGACGACTCCGTCCTGGTGCGCGTTTATGGAAACAAGACCGATCTATTGATCGACAGAAAAGCGGAAACCAAGTGAGTTTATTTATTTGAAATAACAAAATCTTATTAAAAAAATATATTAAAAAAATAATAAAAGTGGTATAAAAAAGTTAAATGTTTTTTTTTTATATTAAAAAAAAGATTTATTATTTTCAGTCTTAATAAAAAAAATATTTTAGGATCATTAATTGAACGGTTAATAAAATATTGGGCATTTCACCTGAAAAGCGGAAACCAAGTGAGTTTATTTATTTGAAATAACAAAATCTTATTAAAAAAATATATTAAAAAAATTAAAATGGTATAAAAAAAGTTAAAGCTTTTCTTTATATTAAAAAAAAAGATTTATTATGTTCAGTCTTAATAAAAAAAATATTTTAGTATCATTAATTGAACGGTTAATAAAATATTGGACATTTCACCTGAAAAGCGGAAACCAAGTGAGTTTATTTATTTGAAATAACAAAATCTTATTAAAAAAATATATTAAAAAAATAAAAGTGGTATAAAAAAGTTAAATGTTTTCTTTATATTAAAAAAATTATTATGTTCAGTCTTAATAAAAAAAATATTTTAGTATCATTAATTAAAGGATTAATAAAATATTTGGCATTTCACCTGAACCACAATTTATTATTATTACTATTATTAACTATTATTTCTTCAGGTCCGCTTTTGGGTATTTGCCCGGGAAGTAGTTGTTTTAATGTGCATTTGTTTAACGTACTTACGTAACGTAAGTCAAAATGTCACAGAGCTAAATATAGGAATAATTTATTAATTATTTTCAAATAATTTTTCTTTCTTTCTTAATCTTATCCTTTTTTACCCGTATTGGGTGTCGAGGTTGTCATTTTTATTTAATATATTTAAATAACTGTGATCAAGTGAATAAATACTCTTTTCTATTCATAGAATATCTAATACTCCGTGAATTGAGTGACTTAATTGGATTATACAAAATATTCTGTTAATGTTATAGCTTTTCGTTCTTTGTGGCTAAATTAATATTCTAGGAACGTTATCTTTTTTTAGTTTTAAGCGTAGAAATTAATTTGAGAAAATTAGTTGTTCACTAAAGTTAATGATTATGAATTTTTTTAAATTAATATGAAATAAGGGAAGTAGATTGTATTTTTTTAACTAAGTTTTCATAAATGTGAAATTATTTCTATAACTGTAAAATGTTAACATTAAAATTAATATAAAATAAGAGTATTTATTCACTTGGTCACATTTATATAAATAAATTAAATAAAAATGAACTGTTTTGTGTTGTATGCGTTCACTTTGTAGTATATCTTAAATACACTTGTAAATAAAATACTTTCGGGAGTCCGACATGGTTCAGGAAATCTTCTATACAATGGTGAAAATCGTGAAATACGACAGAGAATGATGAATAAAAAACCCATGTGGTTAAAAATGTTAGTCACGGAGTGTAAACTCTTTCAGACTTTGTTGAACCACTGCATTTTTCACTTAATGAATCAAAATATCAGTTAAGGTTGAGGTTTAGTAGAAAGAGACAGCTATGCACTTAAGTGAAAAAAATCATTGATAAAAAAGAGTCGGGCTTCGGAATTAATAACGTGGATATATATTTGCATTTTTTACATGTTAGATAGAACAAAAATATCGACCCGATAAAAAAAAACAATCAATTATTAAATATCACCCAAATTAACTAGTTCTTGTTAGATTAAAAAAATGGAAGATATAATGAAATGAATAGGTTATCAGTGTAAAGCTATTTTAATGAAGAATTTAGTGAAATCATTAAAATTTTCATTAAGGACGTTTTTGGTGCTAAAATTGTACATTAAAAATTGACACAAATCTGACAGATTTTCATTATTTCTTTCGTAATTGTTTTCTACAAAATCTAATTATAACAATGCATTTTAATTTATCTAGTGAAAATCCTGCATGCTTTAAGATTACTTTAATGTATAATAAATTATTGTTCATTGATCACAACAGCAATGTAGCTTGAATTACTAACTGCCAGTAATTATATGGCCATCTCTTTCTACTAAACCGCACCCTTAACTACAAAATATAATATAAATTCAACGAAAGTTCTTTTATTTTAGCATTTTCTTTACTCTTTGGTGAATAAAAAAAATATAAATAGAAAAAAGTGTAAGGTATATATAATTTATTAATTATTTTCAAATCACTTTTATTTAATTTAATAAAATTTAGCGTATTTTTCAGATAAGCATAAAGTAATAGCAAATATTTCATTAATTTAATTAAAAAAATTACAATCATGAAATAAATATGAATAAATTATTAAAAATCAACCAATAAAATACAGATTATATTGAATGACTAAATTCTCGACTAAAATTTAAAATTTTCTTAAAAAATGTGCTAATAACCGGAAACTAGTCGAGAATTTAAAGTTATTCAATCTAATCTGTGTTTTATTGGTTGATTTTTTAATAATTTATTCATATTTATTTCATATAATACGAACTACCAATATCTAAATATTAAAACCATAAATCACAATCAATTTAACTTTGACTATATTTTATTTTTTTTATTTTCTTTCTCAGGAACATCATATTATTGAATAAAGTAAGTTTAGCACCGAGGCTTTTCGCGACGTTCCAAAACGGCCTCGCGTACGAATTCGTGCCGGGCTGCACGCTCAACGACAAATCAGTCCGAGAACCAAAAATCTATTCGCTGGTAGCGAAACAAATGGCTGTTTTTCACCTTGTGCCGATCGAAACCGCCGACAAAGAACCTGTCTTGTGGAAGAAGCTCAACGAATTTCTCAACTTGGTACCTGATGTTTTTACAAACGAAGAAAAACACAAAAGGTAAACACTATCTACGAATTCCATTATTGGCACTACAATAAACTTCACGTTCTGTGAAATAAAAATTAAAAAAAAAATATTTTCTTAACATTTAAAATAAAACAATAGTTAGAAGTTTGAAATTGGTATGTCAAGTTAGCCCTTATGAAAAGTTTCATTAGATCTGAATTATTTTATGAACACACTTTATTTAAGAATATTATCAAGTTTTTAGGAAGAGAAAAAATCTAATTAAAAAATTGATATTTAAAAAATATAATTTCTGGAAATATGATGAATTAATGGACAGATTACTATTAACAAATATTTCCTATAAAAAAAGTTGATGATTGATTCAATTTTTAATAAAATTTTGTCTTTCCTGAAAATTAAATTTTCAGACAGCGCTATAAATATTAATAGAAAACAGTATTCAATCACATGCTATTAATAAAATGAGTACGCCATCGATTAGATTATAAAAAGTGCTATAAGAATGTCTTCACTGCATTAAAATATTGCTTCAAATAACGAAGATATAAATAAAAAAGAAAATAGATTTTTTCGGTTTTTTTGACATTTCTTGAAAACAAAAAAACTTAGCCCAGTTTTTTCAACGGGATATTATTCAGCATGAAATTCTGCAAAAGTGCCAAATTTAAACCTACCCTCTATCTCTTATAATAAGCGAAATCCCCATGGTGAGACTCGAATTTGAAACACCCTGTATATATATATATTTTTTTAGATTCACAGAGAGCATTATGTCAAAACAGAAAATACAAGAGGAGATAAATCATTTGCGAGATAAACTGAGCAAATTGAACAGCCCCGTCGTTTTCTGCCACAACGATTTACTCCTGGGAAATGTGGTTTACACGGAAGAGAAAAACTGCGTGACGTTTATCGACTTCGAATACGCCACGTTCAACTATCAGGCCTTCGACATCGGGAATCATTTCGCCGAATTCGCCGGTTTGTAGAAATTTTCGTATACCGAGGAGAGTCCGCGTGAATATTCAAAAGTTCACGTTTTGTCAGTCTTATTGAGAACCCAGGTTGAGTGAAAAAATAATTTTGAAACGGAAACAAACAATTTTTTTTTGGATAACTGTCTTACTAACGAAAGATTTATAATTTATAACTAAATCTAGAGGATTAACATAGGGTACTCTTTAGCCCAAGGGGTAGTTCAAGGCGACTTTAAAACAACACAGTTATTTAAATATATTAAATAAAAATGATTTGAATAATTTATTAATTATTTTAAAATCATTTTTATTTTATATGTCTCACTTATGATTTGGTGAAACATTCTGAAAATATTTATGGATATGCACGAAAAGAAAAAAAATTGCTTTAAATCCTGAAAAAATATCAAAATCCTTACTCTCCTATGTATCCCAAGAAATAAAATAATTAAATTAATTAATGAAACACGCTGTATTTTTTCAAGCTGAAAATAATTAAATCATACACTCAACCTCTTATACTTGTGGTTTATTAAACAAAAGTTGATTATATTGTATATATTACTTTAGTTTTCATTTTCATTATCTTCACTAATTTTGCAGAATAATATGCTTGTAGTTTATTAAACAAAAGTTGATTATATTATATATATTACTTTAGTTTTCATTTTTTATTATCTTCACTAATTTTGCAGAATAATATGCTTGTAGTTTATTAAACAAAAGTTGATTATATTGTATATATTACTTTAGTTTTCATTTTAATTATCTTCACTAATTTTGCAGAATAATATGCTTGTAGTTTATTAAACAAAATTTGATTATATTGTATATATTACTTTAGTTTTCATTTTCATTATCTTCACTAATTTTGCAGAATAATATGCTTGTAGTTTATTAAACAAAAGTTGATTATATTATATATATTACTTTATTTTTCATTTTTTATTATCTTCACTAAATTTGCAGAATAATATGCTTGTAGTTTATTAAACAAAAGTTGATTATATTGTATATATTACTTTAGTTTTCATTTTTATTATCTTCGCTAATTTTGCAGAATAATTTTCTTTTGTGCTTTAAGGTGTGGGCGAAGTGGACTATACAAGGTATCCAAACAAAGAATTACAGTACAGTTGGCTAAAAGAATATTTATCCATAGCACAGAAAGACTTCACTGAAAAAGACTTGGAGGTGCTTTACGTGCAGGTCAACCAGTTTGCCCTAGCAGCTCATGTTTTCTGGGGCGTTTGGGCTTTGATACAAGCGGAACATTCTTACATCGATTTTGATTTTATGGGGTAAGGAAGAAAACATTAAGATTTTATAATACGCTATAATTGTTTTCATATTTAGAAGGTGATATAATGTAGTAATATTTTATTCCTTTCTTCACTTTTTTATTTTTATCACTATATGTACATTTTAAGCAGAACGTGCTCTTTTTCAATAGTTTTATGTAAAATTGACAAATAAATAAATAAACATGTAAACAAAATTTAATATACAAATGTGATGTGTTATTAAAAAATCAGATAAAGGTAATTTATTGAATTAAATTAATTAATTTTAATAAATTGTTATTTAACGGAGTTAAGTCAAAATTTAAAAGTTTACTAGAATTTTTATACATTTCAATTGCTTCTAACATATTTAGTTTTGGAGAATTTGACATTTTTAATTTTTTTTTAATTGTTTAACGAAAATTTATGTCCAAATGTTAATATGTGATTAGCAATTGCGGATTTTTCTCTGTTGTTTATTTTTTAATAATAGATGTGTTCTTTGTATCTTGTTTTTAAGTTTCTTTTAGTTTGTCCAATATAAAATTTCTCACAGTTACAGCACTGTGCTGAATAAATGAGACTTTTTTCTAAATCATTAATTTTGTTAAATGTATTTCCTAATAAAAATTTTGTCTTAGTTTTAGAATAAAATGCTGGTGTTAGGTTAAATTTTTTAAATAATTTAATTAATCTATAATTTAATTTATGTTCATGAATAATTTTAACAAATGTTTTATTTGTATTTGTTTCTTTAATTTTTTCTAATTTTGTAATATGATTAATTAAAAATTTCCTTTTTTGTTTGTTAATTATTTTTTTTAATTATTGAAACATCATAATTTAGAAAATCTGCAATATTTAGAATTAATTTAAATTCCCCATTTCTATTTTGATCTGTAATTGGTAAGTTCGAAAAATCATGCTGTTAAAAATTGAAAATTTATGTTTTATATTACAAAAAGATCTCGAATGTATATAATTAAAGGTGTGTGTTGATTTTATATAAAAATTAAAATTTAATTTCTTATTGTTTCTAATAATTAAAAGGTCTAAAAATGGAAGACAGCCGTTAGTTTCAGTTTTGTGTGTAAAATTGATACTGTGGAATAATTTGTTTAATTCATTTATAAAAAATTGGATATTAACGTTATTTTTAATAATAGCAAAAATTTCATCTACATATCTAAACCATAAATTTGGAAAATTAGAAATTTTAGATTTGGCAACATTTTCTAAATGGTTCATGAAAATATTTTTGATAATGGATTGCCCATTGCTGTATCGAAAGTTTGTTTGTAAAATTTATTGTTAAATTCAAAAGTATTGCAATTGAAAATAATTTTATAAAATAATCTCCCAATAATGTTAAGCATAGCATATTACACAATAACGATATTGAACAATTGTAAAAACAATCACTTTTATTTTTATTTTTAAAATAAAAATAAAAGTGTGATGAAAGGATATTGGTGATTTCTTATCAATTACATTTGATCTTCACGTAACTCACTCAATCAATTTAGTAATTTAATCTTTTCCGTTTTTGATTTTTCAGCTATGCAGCACTCAGATTCAACGAATACTTAAGTAAAAAGGAAGAATTTCTCTCGTTGGAGCTGCCCAGATGATGAAGCCGTTGATTCATTTAATTTGATCTGTAAATATTGTTTTTTTTGACGGATATTTTATTATGCTATTTATAAGTTTTCAAAAAAGTGAGATCTTGAAATATAAAAGTTGTTGACCAATATTATTGTTTTATTCCAAAATACAATTATCATTTCCAAATTAAAACCTCCATTTTTGCGTAGACTATTAAACAAACTGTTTTATAGCCTATGTTAAGCATTTAATGCTACAGCAAATAAAATATAACAAGTACTAGTATTCCCCTGGTACAAGCCGACTGAACAAAATGTTCACAAATAACGTTGCATCAACATTAAAAACAACATTAAACGTTAATGTAACATTGGTGCAACATTATTATGTTCGTTTTGTCAGTGGGAGTAAATTCAAAGAAAGTCTGTGTGGTATAAATATCTAAATGTCTGTTTAATTTCATTGTGATTTAAATAACTACAAATAATAATAATAATAATCAGTTTATTGTCCAACAGGAAACATTTCCCAATTACAAGACAAATACAAAAACATAGCCTAGTATACAGGTATATAAACATAATTACAATTACAATATATAAGTAATAATGTCATCTATAGCTAAATGTTGTGCGAAACATATTTGTTTCATTTTATTTAATTTAATATTCTTAATAAAAATGTATCGAAATTAAAACGAAATCGGTTTTTCAAGACCTTATCTTAAAAATATTAAATTAAATTAAATGAAACAAAGATTATTCGCACATTTGCAGTTATTTAAATTATAATGAAATTGAACAAGGAAAATTTCCTGGCAATGATCAATCAATACACTGTAATTTTTACAAACATCTATTGAAACAACTACTTTCCGAGCATTTACCCCGCCAGACATTGGACTACATAATACATATTTGTTTGTTGCATAGCAGTACAAAGAAATCAAAAATTAAAGGCGCCAAAGACTGTCGTTTTGAACTTTGAAATTTCACCGATTTTCTCTTGAAAACTATGGATAATAAAAAAATTAAAAAAATAGTTAAAATTAAAAAATAAACTTTTTTATTGTTTGATATGGTTCGTAAGATATCTAGTAACAATATAAGACAAAGAAATAAAAAATTAAATGCGCCAAAGTCGGTCGTTTTGAACTTTGAAATTTCACCGATTTTCTCTTGAAAACCGTGGATAATAAAAAAAATTAAAAAAATAGTTAAAATAAAAAAATAAACTTTTTTATTGTTTGATATGGTTCTTAAGACACCATGTAACAAAATAAGACAAAGAAAAAAAAAATTAAAGGCGCCAAAGTCGGTCGTTTTGAACTTTGAAATTTGACCGATTTTCTCTTGAAAACTGTGGATAATAAAAAAAATTAAAAAAATAGTTAAAATAAAAAAATATTTTTTTTTATTGTTTGATATGGTTCTTAAGACATCTAGTAACAATATAAGACAAAGAAATCAAAAATTAAAAGCGCCAAAGTCGGTCGTTTTAAACTTTGAAATTTCACCGATTTTCTCTTGAAAACTGTGGATAATAAAAAAAATTAAAAAAATTGTTAAAATAAAAAAATTAACTTTTTTATTGTTTGATATGGTTCTTAAGACATCTAGTAACAATATAAGACAAAGAAATCAAAAATTAAAGGCGCCAAAGTCGGTCGTTTTGAACTTTGAAATTTTACCGATTTTCTCTTGAAAACTGTGGATAATAAAAAAATTTAAAAAAATAGTTAAAATAAAAAAATAAACTTTTTTATTGTTTGATATGGTTCTTAAGACATCTAGTAACAATATAAGACAAAGAAATCAAAAATTAAAGGCGCTAAAGTCGGTCGTTTTGAACTTTGAAATTTGACCGATTTTCTGTTGGAAACCGTGGATAATAAAAAAAATTAAAAAAATAGTTAAAATAAAAAATAAACTTTTTTATTGTTTGATATGGTTCTTAAGACATCTAGTAACAATATAAGATAAAGAAATCAAAAATTATAGGCGCTAAAGTCGGTCGTTTTGAACTTTGAAATTTGACCGATTTTCTCTTGAAAACTGTGGATAATAAAAAAAATAAAAAAAAAGTTAAAATAAAAAAATAAACTTTTTTATTGTTTGATATGGTTCTTAAGACATCTAGTAACAATATAAGACAAAGAAATTAAAAATTAAATGCGCCAAAGTCGGTCGTTTTGAATTTTGAAATTTCACCGATTTTCTGTTGAAAACTGTGGATAATAAAAAAAATTTAAAAAAAATAGTTAAAATAAAAATATAAACTTTTTTATTGTTTGATATAGTTCTTAAGACATCTAGTAACAATATAAGACAAAGAAATCAAAAATTAAAGGCGCCAAAGTCGGTCGTTTTGAACTTTGAAATTTCACCGATTTTCTCTTGAAAACTGTGGATAATAAAAAAAATTAAAAAATAGTTAAAATAAAAAAATAAACTTTTTTATTGTTTGGTATAGTTCTTAAGACATCTAGTAATAATATAAGACAAAGAAATCAAAAATTAAAGGCACCAAAGTCGGTCGTTTTGAACTTTGAAATTTCACCGATTTTCCCTTGAAAACCGTGGATAATAAAAAAAATTTAAAAAATAGTTAAAATAAAAAAAATAAACTTTTTTATTGTTTGATATGGTTCTTAAGACATCTAGTTACGATATAAGACAAAGAAATCAAAAATTAAAGGCGCCAAAGTAGGTCGTTTTGAACTTTGAAATTTCACCGATTTTCTCTTGAAAACTGTGGATAATAAAAAAAAAATTAAAAAAATAGTTAAAATAAAAAAATAAACTTTTTTATTATTTGATGTGGTTCTTAAGACCCCCAGAAATAATCTAAGACAAAGAAATCGATAATTTAAGGCGCCAAAGTCGGTCGTTTTGAACTTTGAAATTTCATCGATTTTCTGTTGGAAACCGTGGATGACTTACAAATTGTAATAATTATATTGCTACAGTTATTTAAAGCAATCTTTAATGTTATTATTAATATGCTAACGTATATAAATGGAAATAAAATCCGTGGATGAACCACGAAAGTCCCGGCGCATCCGCCATGGTGAAGGCGCCGGGCCGAAAAACGGTGGATAACTTCACATCGGTCAGAAAGGATGGATGATTGGAATCCACCTGAATCATGGAAGAGAATAACTTGCATCATGATGATTCGTGCCGGCTATCAAAATAAGGATATTATAACTGCTGTCCAATGCTCCCTGAACACAGTAAAAACAATCAAGCATGAACTAGAGATTTGCAATGGTGACTACGAGGATGTAGCAAGAAGAAATATCCCTAGCAGAAGATCTGATTGCGTTCGTACAGCGGAATTCCTTGCAAATCTGCAGGAACAGGTGTTGAAGAACCCTGGCGTTAGAATTCGGGCTTTGTTACGTGAAATGAATGTTGCAGCCTCTACTAGGAAGCTTGCACTTAATGAAGACCGTCCCTACTTCTCATAGAAGTGCTGCAAAGATCAGCTGCTCACAGAAAAGGCCCGTGAAAAAACGTTTGATAAACGTTAAGAAACTTCTAAGCAAAGTGAAACATCCTAAGGAACGATAAACAATCTGGTTCTTTTCTGATGAAAAAAACTTTTGGCAGGATCAAAAACACAACACGCAGAATAACAGATGGTTTGCATACAGTACAAAGGACATTCCTCGTGTAATGCAGAATAAATTTCCCCAAATTTTGATGGTTTTCGGATGTGTATCCTCTGGAGGCGATGTGATGTCTCCCCTTTTTTTTTTTTCAAAAAAGCCTCAGGTTGATTTCAGATGGCTACGTGGAGTTGCTAAATACTGTAGTCAAGCCATGTATCCATGCTACCTACCGTTGACTATCCTTGTTATCACAAGGCTATCCTTGTTATCTCAAGACTACCCTTGTTATCTCAAGGCTACCCTTGTTATCTCAAGACTACCCTTGTTATCTCAAGACCACCCTTGTTATCTCAAGGCTACCCTTGTTATCACAAGGGTAGCCAACGGTAGATCGTATGTATGGCAGCAGGATTCGACCTCTTGCCACACCTCTTGGAAAAGTCTGAAATTTTCTACGACTTCACTGGTCCAAATGTTTGCCCTTCAAACACCCCCAGACCTTAACCCCGTGGCTTATTTTGTATAAGATGCAGTTGAAAAAGACACCAATCGAACTTCCAGTAATACAAAAGTCCAGTTAATGGATAAAATTAAAACAGTTTTTGAGGCCCTTCCCAGAGGGAGCTTGTTGGAGGTTCCGAAGCAGGATTGAAGTTGTGATGATCGAAGCTTATTTTGAGTGAATCTTGTTGATAGTATTGCAATTTACTCTACCTGTATTTTTTTGTCAATTCATTAAATTTAAAAGATACAAAAAAAGATTTTCTTTTTATAATTAATGGTTTTAATATTTAGACATTGGTAGTTCATATTGTATGAAATAAATATGAATAAATTATTAAAAATAAACCAATAAAACACAGATTAGATTGCATAACTTTAAATTCTCGACTAGTTTCGGGTTATTTTACAAATTTTCAATCTAATCTGTGTTTTATTGGTTGATTTTTAATAATTTATTCAGATTTTCTCTTTCCTTACGAAACTGTCAAGTTTATCCCGAACACCCTGTGTATCCACAGATGTAATTACAATTGTGTTGAAGTTTCTGGTGTCTCACATGAGTAATAACATTGGATTACAAAGAGTTAATAAATCATTCATTTATTATCATTAATTTATCCCATTCTTAACATCGTATTGATTAATCTATTTAAGAATGAAGCTAAATTCGACTAATCCAGAGCCAATGTCGCGCGTTAATTAAATTATCGGCGCCGTATCGATTTATCGAAATTAAACATTTATTTCCTTGCGCACATTTTTTTTTATTCACAATTTATCACAAAAGATAAGCCTTATCACGCGCATATTCAGCAATAAACCCCGCACACGACAGGTACTCATTTTAAATCAGCTGATTTCTTTTATTTCGCATCGCAAACCATACCTGAAGCAGGTAGGAATACCCAACAAGATGGCTGTCTCTAACTAGCTAGAGAGGAATAAACGAAACGCGCTTAGCTTAGTATCCGTAAGCGAGCGTTCGTATGCCTGTGTTTGTGTAGTAAAACTAAAACCGGCTCAGTTCTGACGCGGCTTTTGAGACGAGCGGTTCGCATTTCAGTTTCTCTTTTTCGTCTCTGTCTTCTTTCTTGATTTACAAAACGTGCTCCCGTTTGCGTGAGTGTGTGTGTAGAGAAGGTACGGTGAAACTGTCGGTGGTTCGGGTTTGAGCAGTAAGGAAAGAAAAAAAGATGTAAATATTTATTTTCCGACGGCGAAAGCGGCCTTAATCCACTTCCTGAAAAAAGAAAATTACTCTGAAAAGTAAAAGCGCTCGGTGATTCGCGGGATTAAAATTAAAACGGGGAGAGGGAGCATCTGCTTATCCGGTGCGCGCGGCACATGTGCTTCTTTAGCTCTTAAGTCGAATTTATTTGCCTTAATTGAATTCGCGCTTTCATGCCGTTACGTAAGTTTTATTTAATTTAACATTAATAATTATAATGGACAGTTGTTTTTCAATTAAAAAGGAAATTGAATAAACATATAAACAAATTGAATTAAAGAAAATGCATTAAAATTACAAATTCTTTAAATTTATCTTAATTTACATCAATTAAACTGTTATCCAGAAATATGTTATGTTTAAAATAATATTAAAACACTTAACTTTGTTTTACCACTTAAAAGTGGTAAAACAAAGTTAAGTGTTTTAATATTAATTTATCAAGATGTACCACCAATCAAATCAAAGATGTTATGTTTAGTTTATATGACGCCAAATAAAATGAAACTTGATTTATACACAAAAATAGCTGTATTATAGTTAAACTGGGCTTTACTTTGTTATATGTCTTGTTTGAAGACGCATCATAAGCATTTCCCAAAATTCAATATTTATCGAAAATTTCTATTAATTATTTATTTATAAATTTAAAAAAAATGCATGTTTTTTTTTTCCAAATGTTAGAGATAATTTAAAGAATTTTTTGTTCACTTTTAGATGAAATATCTCATATTTAATTAAACAAATGCTTTTTTTAAATATTAGAGATATTTTTAAGATCTTTTTGTTCAATTTTAAATTAAATAAAAGATATTTTATCTAAATATTAGAGATACTTTTAAGAATTTTTTGTTCAATTTTAGATTAAATAAGAGATTACATCTCTCATAATTCTAACACTCCCGCTAAATATAATCTTACACCATTTGCCATTTCATTTCTTCTAATAACTCAGACTCTGATAATGACGTTAGCATTCGTAACAATTAGATAGACAAAGACAAGAATTTATTTATTTATTTATTTATTCCAACGGCGTGCTATTTACATGAATAATACAATATGCAAGAATGAGACAAAGACAGGCGGAAAGACTTTCGGTCGATAGCCAATTTATACAAAATATAGTTAATCATTGTAAATATATGTGAAGTGATAAATATTGTAACTCTTTATATAAATAAAGATGTTTATATATATTATAAGAACCCCTACACCACCATTATGGTAGATGGGGATTTTAGAGATATTTCATCTAAAACTGAACAAAAAATTCTTAAAATTATCTCTAATACTGAATAAAAAAATCTAAAAAGTATCCCTAATATTAAAAAAATGCATGTGTTTAATTTCATTCTCGTCAAGCTGAATTCAATGTCATTTCCCATTTCCTAAGCTTCATTTTTTTCTTGGACTCCCTGGTCTTCCTGTTCTTAACAGTCTTGGTTTTCCAGGCTTTTTTCTAATTTTGTTTTCGATCTTTTCGTCTCCACTTCTTTGATCTTCTTCGAGTTGTTGTTTATTTTTCAAATCTTTTTCGTCTTCGATTCTTTCTTCCAACATTTGAACGTACTTGACTATTCTGTGATAATGGAATTAATTCTGGGGCTCTAAATGGCGGATCAAAATAAACCCTTGGAAATATTTCTGTGATAATTGAGTTAATTCCAAGCCTGATGCTCTAAATGGAGGATCAAAATTAACCCTTTGAAATCATTATGTGATGATGGAATTAATTCCAAGCCTGATGATCTAAATGGGGGATTCAAATAAACTCTTCGAAATCATTCTATGATAATGGAGTTAATTCCAAGCCTGATGCTCCAAATGGAGGATCAAAATTAACCCCTCGAAATCATTCTGTAATAATTGAGTTAATTCCAAACCTGATGCTCTAAATGGCGGATCAAAATTAACCCTTCGAAATCATTCTGTGATGATGGAGTTAATTCCAAGCTCGATGCTCTAAATGGAGGATTAAAATTAACCCTTCGAAATCATTCTATGATAATGGAGTTAATTCCAAGCTTGATGGTCTAAATGGCGGATCAAAATAAACCCTTTGAAATAGTTCTTTGATAATGGAATTAATTCCAAGCCTGGTGCTCTAAATGGAGGATCAAAATTAACCCTTTGAAATCATTATGTGATGATGGAATTAATTCCAAGCCTTTTGCTCTAAATGGGGGATCAAAATTAACCCTTCGAAATCATTTTGTGATAATTGAGTTAATTCCATGCCTGGTGCTCTAAATGAAGGATCAAAATTGACCGTTCGAAATCATTCTGTGATGATGGAGTTAATTCCAAGCCTGATGCTCTAAATGGCTTAAATAACTCTTCGAAATGCCAACTCTTTATCACATACCACAGAATCTCTCTTCGATCTTCCACAATTTCTATCAGTAATGTTACAATTATCCATTTTCTATACATGCAAATATCTAGGCATTATTTTTCACTCCAAGCTCTCCTTTAAACCCTTTCTAACAAATCAAAAATACAAATAAGTTCTCTTACTTATAAACAACAAGGCGTAAGCTTAAAAACTGCAACCAAAATATATAATCAATTTGCCGGCCCTTACTAGACTACGGTGCAATCCTTTTTACCCAAATTAAATCATCATCCCTATATCATAATCAAGTTACCGAAAGATCCTTTTTAAGAATCCTTACCAAATTCAGGCATCCCAACAATCCTCTTCATAACTCTTCCAATGAACACCTCTATGAAACAACCCAAATCACAACGCTTAAAAAACCCATCACAAAAATTTGCAAAGAATCCCTCCTGACAAAATTCTGTATCCATCGAAATTTAAATATCTCAAAATTAATGATATCATTAGTTTGATAATTTTAGATTTCTAAATCAAGAGAATACTCTTTTCTATTTATATTTAGATTTCTACTTTAATATATTTTTTTTATCATTGACCATACTTTAATAAATACAGATTTTTAAAAATGTGTCCATCATTTATAATAACCCTGTATAACAGCATACTTTAATAAATACGGATTTTTATAATTTATCATTTATAATAACTCTGTATAACAGCCCCTTTTCATTAACGCACTAATTTCATATGTTTTTTTTTTTTTAAGGATCCACCATCATTTTGACCAAAACACGAACTGAGTATATTTATTAATTGAAGAAAAAGAGGAAAAAGATAATCCGCAAATCAAACCAGCGAATTGAGATAAACTTTATCGAGTGCGTTACATCTAATCTTTATATTAATTGAAGAAAAAGAGGAAAAAGTGAAGACATCGTCATGCCGTGATAATCCGCAAATCAAACCAGCGAATTGAGATAAACTTTATCAAGTGCGTTACATCTAATCTTAATCCAGTGCGTTGCAAAGTTGATTACGATCTTTTGTGATAATTTAAGCTTTGTGAATCTTAAATAAACGTTTCGAAATAAGTGAAGATAAAAGTGAGTAAAGAAAAGAATTGATTCAATTAAGATTTTGAATTTTAATTTTTATTCTCGAATCTTTATACGGAAATTTCAGTTCAAGTGTATTAAAAATTTATTAAAAATTGGCTGGAACTTTTGTGATAAGCAAAGTGGAGAAATAGAACGAATTTTTTGCAAATAAAAATTGTGAATATTTATTTATCAGCAATGATTTGATAATGTTTTTTTTTATTATATTTCGTAACGAATCTGCTGCTATTGATACCGATCGGCGTCGTTCGCGTTTTCTTGTTTCATTCGTACATAATCAAAGTGGCAGCGAATGTGTTAAAGGTTGCGGGTTATTAGAAACAAGAGATAGTTATGTAGTTATTAGCAAAGCTCAATCATGGGGATCTTGTTTATTTGAGGAGATACAAAGTCGGTTAAATTAGAGTAAAGTATAATCTGGAGTATATCGTAATGCCGCTTTGAAACATTAAGGGTGCGGTTTAGACGAAAGAGATAGCTATATAAATATTGGCAATCACTAATTCGAGTTAGATTGCTGTTGTGATCAAAGAACAATATTGCATTATACATTAAAGTAATCTTAAAATAAGCAGGATTTTCATCAGATGAATTAAAAATTATTTTTATGTTTAGTTTGTGTAAAAAATAATTATGAAAAATAATGAAAATTCATCAAATTTATAGCAAATTTCAAATTATATTTTTGCTAATAAAAACTCGTGCAATGAAAATTGAAAGGATTTCACTAAATTTTGCATTCAAATAACTTAGCAGATTTGGCCTATTAATTTCATAATATCTTACAATTTTCTTTTCTAACTTGAACTAGTAATTTTTTTTTTTTGAAAATAATATAACTTTATTAAATTATTAAATTGACGTAATACACGAAAATTAACGAATTATTTTTTATTTAGACTGATACTTTATATTTGGTACATAAAACCATGTAAATACATATTCATATTATTAAATCCAAAAGAATGGCCCTTTTTTCAAACGATTATTTCCATTTTACTATATAGCTATCTCTTTCTACTAAACCGCAACCTTAAATATTCTGACCACTTCAGAAATTATCAGAAAAAAATCGAAATTTTTAAAACAAATGTTTTATTTTTTTTATTTTTTTGGCAGATTATTTAAAGAGATACTTCAAAACATTAAACACTTTATCATTGCCATTAAAATACAGATTTTTTTCTGAGTACGGCGATGTGTTAGGGTTTGGTCTAGCAGATCAATTCTAGCAGATGTCGAATTGATCTGCTAGACCAAACCCTAACACATCGCCGTACTTAGAAAATAATCTGTATTTGAAAATGTAACAATCCAAGATGGCGCCTATAAGAGAAAACAAAGTTGATGATGTTTGCAAGAAGAAGCTGGCTTCTACAAAAATGTAGACCCGTTTTTTTTGCATCCGAGTGTATATAATAAATTCCAATAAATTTTAGGTAAATGAAGAATTAAAAGAAGATGAAGAAACATATCGAGACAGCGTTGTAAATTCAAACAGAAAAATAAAGAGACATTTTGTGATATTCTACACAAATGAGAAGATTAAAGAAGAAAAAGCAACTCTCTCGTGACGAACAATAAATAAAAATAAAGAAGAAAATTTAAATAGAGTGACTTTAAAGTGAAGTGTGGAAATAATTGAATAAAAACCACGAAAAAAAGGAACTTAACAGAAAATATTGTGATTTATAATAATTAAAGGAGTCTTCTTTGTATTGTGACATCCCTTAAATAAAATTTAACAGAAAATATTGTGATTTATAATATTTAAAGGAATCTTTTTTGTATTGTGTCATCCCTTAAATACAATTTAAAGAGGACAGACTTTACGAAAGTAAATAATCTAAAATTTAAAGAAAACAGACTTTACGAAATTAAATAATCTCGTTACTTTCTTGCAGTGCGTTGAAAGGAGAAATGATTGTATGAATAAAAAAAAAGTGTGTCAGCGCGGATGGAGCGCTACTCTAGGACGGTAGTAAATTGAATAAACGCGATAAGAAGATAATAGAACGCGGTGGAAACGAAAATTTAATGAGAAAAGGATGTCCTCCGAGCCGGGCGAGTTTATTGCTGCTGCTAGACGGGAGCCGGCCCGGTGTAAATGACACCGCGAAGACGGCGTTGCATCCTAGGCATGCGAAGGCGTAAAATTGTTCGATAGGGAGAAGTAGAGTGCACACAAAAAAAAACATGAGCAGGAAGAAAAAGGTTATGAGCCTGATTACGGGGGTCGTGATCGGGATTATTTGTTCCCGGTTCACGAGCTTCAATTCCGACCCGCAGGATTTTTGCGAGGACGTCAAGGTGAAGAACAGATTCGTCGATCCGATGGAGTTGATTGGGCAAAACACCGAGGAGAGTTTGCTTTTTATCGGGGTGATGACCGCGGCTAGGTATTTGGATACTAGGGCTAAAGCTGTTTACGAAACGTGGGGGCGGAGTGTTCCTGGAAAAATCGCCTTCTTCAGTTCGGAACATTCGTACCTGGAAGGCCTCCCCGTGGTTCCTTTGATAGGCGTGGACGACTCGTACCCGCCGCAGAAGAAATCCTTCACAATGCTGAAATACATGCACGACAACTATTTGAACCGCTTCGAGTGGTTCATGCGCGCTGATGACGACGTCTACGTTCGCACCGATAAACTGGAAACGCTCTTGCGTTCGGTGGATAGCAGGAAGCCGTGGTTTATTGGACAGACCGGAAGGGGGAATTCTGAGGAGTTCGGGTTGCTTTCGCTGGAGAGTGATGAGAATTTCTGCATGGGAGGGCCGGGGATTATTTTGAGCAGGGAGACGTTGAGGAGGATCGGCCCGCACATTCAGGAGTGTCTGGAGAACCTCTACACGGTGCACGAGGACGTCGAGCTAGGGAGATGCGTGAGGAAGATCGCTGGCGTTTCCTGCACTTGGTCCTACGAGGCGAGTTTTTTTGACTTCAATTATCAGGCAAGAGAGGTGTTATTTAAAAATCGCGTTATTTACATTTCAATTCATAAAACAATTCATTCATTAATAAAAGTAATTAAATCACCATTCAAAAAAAAATATTTAAAAAAATTATTATTTAATATTTAAAAAAATATATTTGAAGCTGTACCTTCTTTAATAAGTAATTTTTTCATAATAAATTAAAGACGACGCAAGCGCCACCTTTTGCCTAATTTCAAGTGGCATCGTCAACGATTTGGGTCTACAAGCTAAACAACCGAGAATCATTGTTTCGTCTACTAAAGGAAAACGAACTTGTCCTGTTTATGAAAACAAGGAAAATGAAATTCATTAAATGAAGTAATTTTTTGTTTACACCTTGAATTTTTGATATAAAATTAGGTAAATTAGCACACTTATTATGTTCCATATTTTTATTTTCAGTTTCCTGACACGTGTTTCGATCTTCACAGATCATTTTTGCTCGGGAAGTAGTTGTTTCAATAGATGTTTGTAAAACTTACAGTGTAAGTAATTTTTTGCAGTTGGAAAAAGGGATTGATCGAATTTTATTGATCATTGCCAGAAAAAATTTTTCCTTGTTTAATTTCATTGTAATTTAAATAACTGCAAATGTGTGAATCATCTTTGTTTCATTTCATTTTCAAAGTTGAACTATTAACAATTCTAAAGTTTTGACATTTATATACATGCTACTGCGATGTGGGTTTGAATTTAAGTGGAGTGGAAGATCCTTGTGGCAAGCCTTCTCTTAATATTAAAGCTCTTGGGTCTTGCCGATATTAATTTATAGTTTATAAAATCTGACGTATTAAAAAAGATTTTTTTTAAACAGCTCTTGCTGTTTTTTTTATTAAATTTTGCAAATGCAGCTATTTTGTACCACCTGGGCCGTGTCATAGGCGATCTAGACTAGCTCAATTATTTTGACGTCCTTGTACACCCGGTATGTCAGTCAGAAATTTGTTCTACAAGGACGGTGATATGGAAGATCCTTGTGGTAAACCTTCTCTTAATATTCAGTACCAGCATGCATTGCTTTCTCGGAATCAAATAGTTATTAACCAGAGGCGTAACTACCTTTCGTGTCCATCCAAACCTAAAAAAAGATATCAAGCCGGTTCCGTACCTTGAATATATGCTTCATTCATCAAAAGACTTTAAATGAACAATATGTAAAAGGTATTTAATTTCTGCGGAACCGACTTAATATCTTTAGAGCTATGTGTAGGATCAATATAAAATAAAAACACACATTTGACTAATGTCTATTTGAACTGATATTAGTTTCTCTAAATGTTGGCATTGATATTGGCAATGGTCGTTTGTATAATTAGGTTCATTCACCTGTCTTCTGGAACTAGGTCGTTGAGACAATAATAATGTTTCTGCAACGTTTTCATTCTTAAAACATTTAGTGTAACTTGATGTCATTATGTTTTGTTGAAGTGATCCTTATAATCTTTTGGAATTGAAACGCTTGACCAGAATTCGCTTTTTAATGCTGTCCGGAAAAGTCTCAAAACGTCGTTTTTATTACATAAGGTAAATTATGTCTGGCATTTCGAATCAAAGTTAGCCACTCAGAGGGAGCCCAGATGATATTTCTTCGTACCTTATTCTATATTGTAGCATGAACAGAGTCTACGGGCATATAAGTGTGGCCTGGCGCGTAATGGAAATATCTTGTATATTTCTAGCAATGTTACGAAGGAACCATACTATAGCGCTTATCACTTGTTTATTTTTATTTGGACCTGGACATGAATCGTAAAATACAGATACTTCTTTAAAGCTTTACCTTTCATCAATTATTTGGAGATAGTTGCATAAAATGGAGCATATATCCTCACTTACCATCTAGCTCGCCCCACAAGTAACAATAAACATTACTTGTGCCAGATTCGTAAACTATTTCCTTATAGAATAAGTATTTAATAGGTATATTATTAACATGTGGAGTGTTGCGTACCTTCTGCAAGTAAAAACTGGCACAAACAAAAGATGGCTCATCTGTTCCTCGTTGCTGATTTTTCGGATTAATTTCTTTACTTTAATCTTTTTCCTTGAGATGCAGCGTTATAATGAGTCAGATGGGTCCTTTGGCTTTCTAGCCCCCCAATTCACAATGCAGGCTTTAGCGCCATTATAGTTACTTCACTGCTATTGACCACATTCGTGATAAAGAGCGAAAACTTGTATACCAATCCGTCCCTGCAAACTCGGCCGTAGATTTTTTCTATGTCAAAGAGGGTGATTATCACAGATTTTCCTCTATTCGAAAACCTCCCTTCTCTTTACAACAAGCAATTAATCTATTCGAGGCATCGAACTGCGTTTTGAATACAAACTGGTTGGGTAGAAGTATGTTTCGATCCGCCAGCACCTGGTTGTATGTAATTTATGTACCAATCCTTCTCTTTAAACTCAACCTCAGACCTTTTCGATGTAGATGAGAGTATATATTCTCCTTTTGGAAAACCTCCTATTTTTACAATAAAGCAAGTCATCTCTTCCAGGCATTGAACCTCGTTCTAAATACGAACTCGTCAGGTGGAAGTTTGTTTCGATCCACCAGCACTTGGTTGATGTCTCGTTGGATGGTCTTCTTGCCCAGCACTGGGAGGAGGTTAATGCGTTTTTGCGTGTCTGGTTGAGCCGCTGTGTTTTTTTTTTTTTTTTTTGAGAACGTGATCACCTTCTCTTCTAAATTTTTGTTAAAACTTCCTCACTCCGTTTGCAATGTTTGTCAAGCTATTAACTGCTTTTTCGTTTAATTTTGGTGTCTGGTTCAGGATTCGGTATATCAGTTCTCAGACCTCATGCGGCTGTACAGGTCACGGTTTTCGTCTCCTTGATTTTCTCCAACGATTTAGAAACGCTTTTTTTCCTTTTTTTGTCCGACTCGTCCGCGTTTGATAATTGTCTTTCGAAGTGATTGGCAGCACCTCAGCCCTTTTGCTCTCGTCGAAAATGAACTCTCGGTCTTTCTCCAAGAACCTGTTCCAGTTCGATCATCCCCTGGATGATTTTAGAATCAAGCATAAGTGTTTAAGACTGGCAGGGTTGCCCACTGGATTTATTTCTTGTTTTCAGCATCTCGTTAACTCTTCTCGAGTTGAGTTATCTTTTGTTTGTCTCCCAGTTGCCGATATTTTTTATATCTGCTTTTCCTGTAGAAAATCCAAATCGACTGCTTGAAAATTGAGAAACAAATTTCAGCAAGCCAGCGATTAATCGAAGAAGAGAAAGACCTGGTTTGGAAGAATTTGGGAGAACAGAATGAATTGGTTAAAATTATTTATTTAGCCTTATATAACATTGTTATATGATCCTCTCTACTTCTCAGTGTGAGGTGATGTTAAAATTAATTAAGGCTGCGATTTAAACGAAAGAGATAGCTATATAAATATTGGCAATCACTAATTCGAGTTAGATTGCTGTTGTGATCAATGAACAATATTGTATTTTACATTAAAGTAATCTTAAAATAAGCAGGAATTCCATCAGATGAATTAAAAATTATTTTAATGTTTAGTTTGTGTGAAAAACAATGAAAATTGATCAAATTTATAGCAAATTTCAAATTATATTTTTGCTAGTAAAAACTTGCGCAATGAAAATTTAAAGGATTTCACTAAATTCTGCATTCAAATAACTTAGCAGACACGACCTATTAATTTTAAAATATCTTGCAATGTTCTTTTCTAACTTGAACTAGTAAATTGACGTAATACACGAAAATCAACGATTTATTTTTTATTTAGACGGATACTTTATACTTGGTAGATAAAAAATGTAAATACATATTCATATTATTAAATCCAAAAGAATGGCTCGTTTTTCAAACGATTATTTCCATTTTACTATATAGCCATTTCTTTCTAATAAACCGCAACCTTAAGTAAAAACTTGAACATGTATAACGATGAAGAATCCTTGAGAATGGAAAAAATTCTAAATTTAATTTTTATTGCGTACAGCTAAATTTTGAATAAATCTCATTATTATAAAGTGTAAAACTCTTTGTTTTTTTTTAAATTAAGCCATGTTTCACCGCGGATTAAGTGAGAAATTAATTAAGCATATATTTAGTTATTAAATAAAACAGTGAATGAATTCAGTAATATAATTTTTATCTTTCTTATGTTGGTTGCTGCTTGTAGTGACTTTAATTATTTAAATAAAAATAGTTGCCTTTTCTCCTACTTATTAAATTAGTAGTAAAAATAAATCGTGCCTTTTCCATACACGAAACAATTACACGAAAGTCTCGATAAATACGTACAAACATTAACCGATTTGTTTCCCCATTTTTTTTTTTTCGAAATTTGTTTTCCCTACAATAAAATCTCTTTATCGCGGTGTGAAAACTTAATTGGCGACTAAACTAAACGTAAACAAGCGCAATGTAATCTTTTAATTGCTAATGTCACCATCGCGCGTACACACGAAAAGATGTTTATTCAATTATCTATATTGCAATCACTCTCCGCGGGTTCAGAGTTCAATTAATTAAGGCTGCTTAATTGCAACCATGAAAACTTTTCTACGCAAACGTTCATGTCTAAATAAACGTTCGTTTTTGAATAATTAAACCTTTTTCTTCACCACGGGATTTGCTTCCCATCTCGGGATAATGGTATTCAGGGATATTTCCTTATGCTCCTCCTTTTTTTTAAATTTATTTTATTTTATCATTAAATTATTTTTTTTTATTTAAGAATGCAGCGTGTTGAATGCTCTAATAAAATAACCCCGAAAAATAAATAAAAAGAATTTGAAAATAATTAATTCATAAATTTTTAAAATCTTGAAAAGTTTCAATTTGAAAGGGGGTGGGGGGATATAAGGGTTATTCAATTTTAAGTGTTTTTTTTTTTAAATTAAAATATATATATATTACTTTTGGTATTAATATTTCAGTAGTAAACATTACTTAGATTATTGTTGCATTTATATCAATAATTTTTATATACAAGGTGTACAGAAAATGAATGAAAAGCTTTAGGTAGCGTGACTCTTTGACTAATTTTTAGATAAAAATATTAACGAAAATAAATCACACGATCCTTCCTTAAGCCTCAGGGGCCACTTAAAAGAACTATACATTTGGCAACGCTGGATCAAACAAGTGTGCATTTATCCTGTTTATAACTGCTACATCATCCGCTGGAGGTGTTGCATACACCTTTTCTTTTACAAACGAGCGTGCGTCGTTGCCAGATCTATTTTCATTAAAAGAATACTTCTGATGAAGTTATAAAATTGTAAAAATATCCGATTTATTAATCATTTACATCAATGGAATTATACACGTGTCTAATTGTATTGATTTTTTACAAAATATTTAAAAACAATACTAATTTATAGTCACATATTTAAAATTCCGAAGATCTCGTGAGCCTCAATGAAGAACCATACATTTTTTTATTTGTATTTTGTATTAAAAATTAATTAATGAATTGAGTTACCTGAAGGTTTTCACTCATTTTCTGTACACCTTGTATATAGAAAATCTTTATTTCTGAGGAATTACATTACAATATTTACATTACAATCTTAAACCTCTAGTTAAGCCTCAGGAAATGGCTATCGACCATCAATAATTTTTAAATAAATAAAAATAGCCTTTCTAGTCGAGGCGTTTTTTTTTCTGCTACCTTCTCGTCGGTTAACTGTTAAAACTTGACCCTAATTATAAACTATAATTAAAGAACAATACCATATTAAATATATATTATGTCGTATTATTTCTGTTAATTCAAATATACTATAATTCCATCCGAATTAACGCGTCATTATCAAACTGAGTGTAATATTTATTTAATGACGTAGGAAATGTGGTTGCTAAATGATATCACTATTTGTTTGATAATGACGTGTTAATGACGACGAAATAATAGTCATTAAATAAATATTAATTATACAAATTTAAACGATAATTTTAATGGTTAATCCAAAAATTACTTTTGAAATATATATTTAGTTAAATCAGGATAATTTAATTAAAATTAAAACACTTGGTTTGTTTCAATTAATTGGATATCAACTAAAAGAAATTTCACAAAGAAAATGAAATGTTAAAAAAAATATTGATCGAAGTGGAATTCCGCTGCGCTGAGCTGGAATAAGAAAATCTTAATAAGTGCATAAATCTAAGTTGTATTCTAAAACCAAATAAGAATGAAGATGTAAAAGCTGTCGTTGTAAAGGTATAAACTTGGTTTGTTTCACTTACTTATATTTTCTCCGAATAATTTCGACAATTAATCATCTTCAGAGAGGAATGTACATTTTTTTAACAACTAAATATATATACAAATTCATGCTATCATGAAATAAGATTTTAATTTTAATTAAATTATTCTGAATTAATTCAAAAAAATGTTTCACCACGGGTTAAGTGAGAAATTAATTAAGCATATATTTAGTTATTGAATAAAACAGTGAATGAATTCAGTAATATAATTTTAATCTTCCTTATGTTGGTTGTTGCTTGTAGCGACTTTAATTATTTAAATAAAAATACTTGTCTTTTCTCATACTTATTAATTAAGTAGGAGAAAGGTATTGTTTAAATAAAAATAGTTTTTCTTTCTGCTATTTATTAAATAAGAAAAGTGAATGAATACTCTTTTCTATATTAGGGATTGTTAAGTGAGTTTCACTTGGTTTGTTTTACACGCAAAAATTATTTATTTTCGACTAGTTTCGGCACATTGCCATTATCATTCTTGATAAGTGAAACTTACTGAAAACTATTCCTAATATTACTAAAATGTTTTACCAAGTGATTAATGAGACTCAAATTGAAAACTCTTTTCTATATACAAAACAATGAATAAAGTAAGGAATGCAGCTTTATCTAATTATTCAAGATAACGTTTGTAGTTGTTACTTACGAGAAAATGAAATCCTTCTTTCATAATAACACATGAATGAATATAAACGATTCAAAAAACATCTCGCATTCACATTCAACTCTTATCTAATATCACTGCCCTATTTACTATCTTAATCATTATTCATTCCAGCAATTCGGTTCCATATCGCTTATTAATCCCCATATGTGTGTCGTCAATTATCAATTAATTTATTACAACAAAAAAAAGAAGAAAAGCGCGCTTCATGTGACCGGCTTTCCCATGGACCGTTTTAATCTAATTGCGTCGAGTTTAAATAATGCCTCTCTTGAGTTATAATTAACGAGTAAAAAAAAAAGAAGATGTAATAAAGATGCATCCGCTGCTAAGCATAACACACGGAGTATATTATCGTGTTTTATTTATGTTTTTTTAATATATATATAAAATGTGTTTTCCTGTTTTCTTCCTTTCACAGATGCAGGTCATCCTGTATCATAATCAGAGCGGAACGGCGTCCTTCACGGGTGATTTGAAGCAGAAGGAGGTGCATCGGGCCATCACCCTCCACCCAATCAAGAAGCCCGAGTATATGTACAGATTACATAAATACGTTGAGGTAATTATTAAAAATAATTGATTATTATTGTAAAGAATAGCTCAAGAAATTGTAATTAATATTTAAGCAATTGAAACTCCATAACAAGCTGTTTGCTTAAACTTCAAGACTTTAGCTCCAATCCTTTGTAGATTTTAAATCACCACTGCAATCATCATAACTAATTTTTATTTCATTAAAAACATTATGTATTTTTCATAATAAATTAAAGACGACGCAAGCGCCACCTTTTGCCTAATGTGAAAAACCGAAATGGCCATCAGTAGTTATCCATACGCTAGATGGATGGTGACTAAACGTTTCATTAAATGTGAATTATGTATTTTTTTGTCTTGTCCGAGATCTCTTTTTCTTTTATATTTAGCGTGATAAAATAAAATAAAAAGATCGCTGCATGGACGGTACGTTTAATTAAACTAATTTTACAACTTTAAAATAAGGCGTAGCTGTACTGACGAGAGATAAATCCCGAAACGCGTGTTTGCAAATAGCCTCATTGTTTGCTCCAGATGTTTATTAAAAAAAATCACTCTACATTGTACAACAATACGTTTCATCTTTTCGTAGGGGCAAACACTCATCCAAAACTATTTAACTTAAAAGCTAAATAGTTTTAGCTTGCCCTTTCGTAGGGGCAATCACTCATCCCAAAATTATTTACCTTAAAAGCTAAATAGTTTTAGCTTGCCCTTTCGTAGGGGCAATCACTCATCCCAAAATTATTTAGCTTAAAAGCTAAATAGTTTTAGCTTGGCCTTTCGTAGGGGCAATCACTCATCCCAAAATTATTTAGCTTAAAAGCTAAATAGTTTTAGCTTGCCCTTTCGTAGGGGCAATCACTCATCCCAAAATTATTTATCTTAAAAGCTAAATAGTTTTAGCTTAAAAGCTAAATAGTTTTTGATGAATGATTGCCCCTTCGAAAGGATGAAACTTATTGTTGTACCGGGTGTCCAGATAAGAAAGATCACCGGCTAAATCTCAGGAACTAAGACTCCCAGAGCTTTCAAATAGAAAATATGTTAATAAAATAAATAGAAATGTGAAAATAATTTATTAATTATTTTCAAATCATTTTTTATTTAATATGTTAATAAAAGTGAGCATGAGAAAATGTTGGAAATAAATTTTAAGTTCGTATCTCTTCCAGTAGGGGGCGCAATGAACAGTCGAAAAATAACTCTGCGATTATCTCAAAAAAAGTTCAAATAAAGGCATCATAAAACTACACTTTTTGAAATCATGATGAGTTCATGAAACAAAAATTTTACAGAAAATTTTCTCTTACTCTTGAAATAAAGGGTGGGGGAAAGTCCGAATTTATAAAGAGCGAATGTCATATAACTCTTTTGTTTTTTAACCGATATTAATGATTTTAATTTCATTCGAAAGGCATAGGAATAACACTGTTTTTTTGTAAAAGAGAATTGGAGTATTTGCAAGTGGTGGAAGGAGAGATCAATAGATGGAATGAGTTACTTTGAAGATGTTGTATTAAATATATAATTCACTAATTGAAAAGGCAGCACCTTTCCAATTAGGCAAGAGATGGCGCTTTGTGCAATTCTATGATTATTACTTTATACAAGAGATGGCGCTTTATGCGAAGTTTCCAATTCTATGATTATTCCTTTATACAAGAGATGGCGCTTTATGCGATGTTTCCAATTCTATGATTATTCCTTTATAACGAATTATCCATCTATCACAAAATTTTACTGCGTAACCCCTCAGTCTAGAATGTTTAAACATTCTTTGCATTACGAAAAATCGCTCCAATCTAACTGACTTACGGAGCAAAGGACTAAGACTGCCGACTGAAAGAGCAATAATCCAACACAAACATTTTCTCCAATCTAACTGACTTACGGAGCAAAGGACCAAGACTGCCGACTGAAAGAGCAATAGTCCAACGCAAACATTTTACAATCACAATACTTTCCCTTGGACATGGGGAAAATAAATATACCAAACTTTTGGGAAGAATTTCTAAAAATTATTAAAAACGAAATTAACATTTTAATTATTCAAATTAGAATTTAATTATTCCATAAAACAAATTTCAATTCATTAAACAATTAAACCAATTTAAATGCAATATAAATAATTCAATTAATAAAATCAGGTATGAAATTTTTAAATGTTCAACTTTGACGGCAATGAAACGTATCAAAATTACCGTTAGCCGCTTCCAAGGATTTCTCGTTGCCAGTCTAGTTTTCGCCGTGTTGCTTAATTTGGAGCCTTGAAACCGCGTAAATTTTATACATGTGCGCTTTTTTTCGTATCGTATAATGACACTGAACGTAAAGTGAGAAATAATTCTAATTAATTGGATATCAACTAGAAGAATTTCGCATAGGAAATGAAATTTAAGAAAGAAAATGAAATTTTAAAAAAGAAATTGATGGAAGTGGAATTCCGCTGCGCTGAATTAGAGCAAGAAAATCTTAATAAGGGCGTAAATCAAAATGGTATTCTAAAACAAAATAAAAATTAAGATGTAAAAGTAATTAATTGGACATCAACTAAAAGAATTTCGCCTAGGAAATGAAATTTAAGAAAGAAAATGAAATGTTAAAAAAGAAATTGATGGAAGTGGAATTCCGCTGCGCTGAGTTAGAGCAAGAAAATCTTAATAAGGGCGTAAATCAAAGTGGTATTCTAAAACAAAATAAAAATTAAGATGTAAAAGCTGACGTTGTAAAGGTATAAACATAAATATGAAAACACTTTTATAAATAATTTAACTTTAACTTTAACTTATATGAAAACACTTTGTACACTTTTCTTCACTTATTTATAATAAGTTAAATTATTTATAATAACAAAGTGTTTTCATATTTATGTTTATAAATTTATATAATTTTATTTAATTTATATATTATAAATAATTTAACTTATTATAAATAAGTGAAGAAAAGTGTTCAAAGTGTTTTCATATTTCTTTCAAATCTTCACGAAACTCACATTTAATTAAGTGTATAAACATAAATTCACGATGCATTTAGGAAAGGGGGTGAAGTTTAAATCGCACAATATTAGCGATAGTGTGTTAGAAAAAAGTAAGGAATTAATATGGATTATTTTGTTTATATAAAATTACAAGAAACCGGAGAAGAGATTTTTGAAAACAATTAGAAGAAATAAATTGTGAAATAATAACTAAAACGGAATATTTACTACTAGTTAAGCCTTAGAAAATGGCTATTGGCCATCGGTCATGAAACATTTCCTTTCGCGTAGTCAACAATTTTTTTCTCGCATCAAAAATTGTTGCATGATGCAATCCTTTATTGATATGCAACAGTGCGTTTTAATTAATTTAATTAACAATTTTGCAATTATATAAGACAAAGCTGTACTGACGAGGGATGAAATCCCGAAACACGTGTCTGCAGACAGCCTTATATTACGTAACTTTTATTTTATTTTTGTATTCTTTGCATTAAATATTTTCGATTCCAAAAATTGTTGCATTATACAATATGTTATTCATAATAAATTAAAGACGACGCAAGCGCCACCTTTTGCCTAATTTCAAGTGCCATCGTCAACGATTTGGGTCTACAAGGTGGACGACCGAGAATCATTGTTTCGTCCACTAAAGGAAGGCGAACTTGTCCTGTTTATGAAAACAAGGAAAACGAATCACATTCAAAGAAATGTTCAGCCACCATTCATTATTGTTATTATTATGCAACAGTAAATGTCTATTATTGGACATTTGTTAAAGTACTTATGTAACATAAGTCATAATGTTACAGTAGCTAAAAGGAAAATAATTTATTAATTAATTATTTTCAAATTCTTTTCATTTAATTTAGCAGGTGTACATTATGTAATTCAATGTCTGGCGGAGTATTTGCCCGAGAAGTAGTTGTTTTAATGTGCATTTGTTTAAAGTACTTACGTAACGTAAGCCAAAATATCACGGAGCTAAATAATTTATTAATTATTTTCAAATCATTTTTATTAATTATAACATTGGGTTACAAAATAATTCAAGAAATAATGTTTTAACTTAAAATACAGCTTGTATTACACACAATAAATTCTCGAAATGTCAAATTTGAAAGATCGCGTGAAAAAAAAAAATGTTAGTGCAAATAATTTTCTAATTATTTATTGTAATATGAGATGTAACATTCTATGTTGATTTTACTTGGTGAAAAATAAATAAATAATAACAAATATGACACAGCAACTGACAAGGACAAGGACAGACGCCTACAAAATCAGGCGGAAAGACCAACGGTCGATAGCCAATTGGCAGAAGAATTTATTTTTATGTTAGTTATTTATTGTATTTATTTATTAGGTTTGTTAAAAATAATCTGCCAATAAAGATTTATATATATATAATAACAAATAAGTAATTTAATTAACGATGTTGATGCAATTAAGATATTTTTATCTTAAATAACTTTGCAACTATAAAAATTTCAAGAATACAAGCCGTAATCTAAAACAAACATCGCCTGAATAATAACGCGAATGTCTGCTGCTTATTTCCATAATTAATTTTATCATTATTGCTCCTGTTCTCGCATTCAGGGCCTCCGGATACAATCCGACAAGCAGGAGAGCATCAAGTTACACCGCGACGTCGCCGCCTCGATGTACGAGCTCGGCGTCAAGCTGGGGGATCTGGAGCGGACGAGTCTCGTGAACGGGGTGCCCTTGTTCGAGGAGGGGATCGGGGCCCCTTTGTACCTGGGCGAGCCGAAAGTCTTAGGTGAGTTTCTCGAAAACGAAACGAAAGATTGAAAGAAATATATATAAAAAAACCCGCGCCTCCGGAAAGGACCAATGCAGGGTTCAATTTCTGATGAAATGATTATAGTTTGGGAGAGGAGAAAAAAATCTAAAACGGGTCATTATTAGATTCCGGTGTTCGGTTTAGAAGGAATGATTACTATTTCTTTTTTTTGTTGTTGTTACACAATAGAAACTTGTTTATGTATACGGACCTTTTTTTTATTGCCTCTTCTGAATGCATCAACGTAATCAAATCATGATTAACCATAAAATTTCTATGAAATAAATGTGAATAAATTATTAAAAATCAACCAATAAAACACAGATTAGATTGAATAATGTTGTATGAAATAAATATGAATAAATTATTAAAAATCAACCATAGAATAGAACACAGATTAGATTGAATAACTTTAAATTCTCAACTAGTTTCGGGTTATTAGCCCATTTTCAAGAGAATTTAAAATTTGTTAATTTTCTCTTGAAATGGTCTAATAACTCGAAACTAGTGGAGAATTTAAAGTTATTCAATCCTATCTGTGTTTTATTGGTTCATTTTTAATAATTTATTTATATTTATTTCATACAATATGAACTACCAATGTCTAAATATTAAAACCATTAATTATAAAATTTCTATTGAACAAAATGTGCTCAAATCTTCTGTAATTTGGTTTGAAGTCTTTTAATTATCTCAATAAACATTTCCATCCTTTCTCATAATCTTTTTATTACACTAAAAATATAAAGTTTTTAATAAAATGTTAGTGGACGAAACAATGATTCTCAATCGTCTGCCTTGTAGACACAAATCGTTGACGATGCCACATGAAATTAGGCGAAAGATGGCGCTTGCGTCGTCTTTCATTTATTATGATTAATGTCATGTATATAACAATAATGGCCACTTGAAATTAGGCGAAAGATGGCGCTTGCGTCGTCTTTATTATATGAAGGGTTATTAGCGCTACACGAAATGGAGTATTTTTGCTAAAATATACGACTTTCTAAAATTTTGATTTCTGGTCTATATATGGATAGATAAGGACTACTTTCTAAAATTATTTTCATATTATATAGGGATGGATGAGGGCTACTTTCTAAAATTATTTTCATATTATATAGGGTGTCCCAAATACCATACAAGTATCAAAGTTGTGTTTTTTAAATGGAACACCCTGCATATTATTATATTTTTAGATTCTACGTTCAAAATAACATAATTTTTATTACGATTATTAGTATCTAAACCTAACGGTTTTTGAAATAATTTGAATTTTGTTAAAATCTAACCTAATTTTTAAATTTAAACCATTAGAGACGTATTTAGGTTATGCATAAGACATTTTTATAAATATTTAGTAATGGATGCAGGTTTTTTTATTTAACCTGTTTTTCGTACTGAATTGTTGCAAAAGATCTAATTTACGATTCAAAATATTACTAATAATATATTTTCCATAACTTAAAAAATTACTTCCACTAACAAATTTCGAATAAAAAGACGATCTTTTCTAAGTCCATATATTGTATCGTGGAGGCTTTTATTTGTTGAAACTCCATATGAGGCTTAACTAGATGTTTATGATTGTAACATTGTAAATATTGTAATGTATCTCTCAGAAATAAAGATGTTCTAGATATATATTTACTTTCAAAATTGTTTTTTTTTAAATAACTGTGTTCAAGTGAATAAAAATCTTTTCTATTATTAAAACTATAATAATTATTGCATTGGTTGAGATGCCTCATTAAATTGTTGACGTTTTGATTGTTGTGTTTAAGGCATTTCAAATGGGTTAAATCGTTTCCAGGCAGGTGACCTGAACGACTTGCTCACGTGGGAGTTCATCGCCAAGTCCTGGTACTCGTACAAGGATCTGAACCCGAAGAGGAGGCTCGGCTCGGCCACCAAGGAGGGATTATCGGATGTCATTAGAGAAGTTAGTGAGAAAAAAAATTATAACTATTTTTATTATTTTAAATTTTAATCGAATAATTGATAATAGTGTGGATTTTGAGGAAAATTTCAGTAAATTAATTAATTATTTATTTTAGTTCAAATATAAATCTGTTTATATATTCTAAAACAAATCCATTTGTACATCATTCTTGATAATGGCATCAAGCCGAAACTAGTAGAAAATAAAATACAAATAAGTGAAACAAAACCATTTAATTTACAAATTAATATTTTTTAAATAATGTTTTACCAAGTGATTAATGAGAAAAAAGTGTCCGATATAAATCTCAATTATTTACTAACATTTGTATTTTAATTACATACAGGCTTAAATTAATTCATAAAATGTTTATCTATATAATAATAATAATTATATAATAGTAAATTTTACGTTTTGCAAGTCGTAATTGCATTCAGTTTTTTTTATAAAAACATGACAAATTCAATTGATTTAAAGTTATAAGGCAGTTGAATTTGAATTGAATTTATCTGCTGTTGTAAACTGTATGCATTCTAAAAATGCGTTTTTTAGATTAAACAATAATATATTAATAATTGTATTTGCCCGAAAAGTAGTTGTTATTATTATTTATTATTTATCTTAAATCCTTATACCCTTTCGGGCGTCGGTCAAAAGTAGTTGTTTTAATACGTATTTGTCAAAAGTACTTGCGTAACATGAGTCAAAATGTCACAGAGCTAAATATGGAAATATTTTATTAAATATTTTCAAATCATTTTTATTTAATTTATTTAAATAACCGTGACCAAGTGAATAAACACTCTTTTCAATTGATAAAAAATGAACTTATTAAATAAGAAATTTGAATTGCTTAAACCTGATTTTTTTAAATGGAAGGTAATTTTTTTATCATTCCATTAAATTAACTTTATAATTATCCATATATATATAGTTCCCGAAATATATATTTAGTTTAATAGAAAGAGCAGGAGACTGAAGAATACTTTTTATTTAAATAAAATGTACTTCAATAACATAGCATCAATATTAAAACAACATGTATTATTCAAATAACATTTATAAAACTTTTTGAGTGAATATTTTTCTCAGTGGACGGTAATTTATTAATTATTTTCAAGTCAATTTACTTAATTTATTTAAATAGCTGTGACCAAAAGAATGAATACTCTTTTCTATTTATATTTAATAATTATTTCAAAATCAAACGAAATATATAAAAAGTCTTCATTCTTTAATTAAAATATTAACTCATTACAAACCTGCGTTACTAATAAATGCATACATTACGTTTTATTTAATGAACTCATACATAAAAGTGTATTCTCATGTGTAATTATTAAAGTCAACACGCGAGTATTGTATATTTTGCTTAACAAATCCTTGGTTGTGAATAAGGTGAGTAAATATTTACAATCTTCGATTAATAACTTAATTGTATATATTAGGAATCATCAAGAATTAATTAAAAAGACTATTTAATAAATTGTTCAACTATTCATTTAGCGTTTACATAACTGGTGATGGCCATTTCGGTTTTTAGCATCTCGTAGAGAAGTGTGTTCCATTTGCAATGCCTTGAAATATTCAATACATTTCGCTTTGTGCTATCTTTCCAATAAAAAGAAACTATTGTCCGGATAGTAGTTGTTTAAGTGGATGTTTGTACAGAAACAAATACTACTACAATATCTTTATTCAAAGTTATTTGTTTTACATATATTTACAATATATTATAGTATATTTGTTTCTTTCTTGCTTGCTTGAACAGGCTATCGACCTATGGTCTTTCCGCCAAAGAAACAAATATTTCATTACATTAATGAAAAAATTGATAATTTATAATAATAATTTTCTTGAAAATATAATTTATTTAATTTCTCAAAACGCAGAATTATTAAGCGAGTAAAATCCCCAAATCAACAATTCATCTTTAGCGATCTTTAACTGTAATTAAACACCGACAAAAACGGGACAAAGACTACCTGAAAGATCTTTGGATGATAATCAATTTATGAATAATAAATTGTGCATTAAGAAAATTATTTAACAATAATAGAAAAAATGATTTATTCACTTGATCACAGTTATTTAAATAAATTAAATAAAAATAATTAATAAATTAAATTACCTACAATCACCATTCATCAATTCATTTGCGCAAATCATCAAGACAGTTCAGCAAAGATTTTTCTTTAACTTCATCATAAATTCACGACAGGGCAGAAAGACTTCTGGTCGATAGCCCAGACAGACTAACACCTACATGTATTGTAATTATTTATATTGTTATATTGTTGAAATTATCTATATAGTCTGAATAATTGAAATAGCTACGGTTTATAAAAAATATTAATATTAGTTTATTATTAATAATATTTATTAATATTTTTTTAAAATATTAGTAAGGGTTGTTTTACACTCATAAGAATTTTAGGAGAAATTCATAATACAATTATATAGAGAAAAATATTATAAATTATAATATACAAACATCTTTATTCAGACAATATGACAACAAAATTTTGCAAAATTTATTATAACAATATGTACAATTGTGTCATGGGCTATCGACCATAGGTCTTTCTGCCCTAAGTTATAATATTATAATAGACTAATATTATTTTATTTATAAACCACAGCTATTTCAATTAAATGTGAAATATAATTGATGAAACGCGAAATAATTTTGAAAAATTGAGATATCTATTGACATACAGAAAAATATAATTGAGATAAAGGACGATTTTTTTTATTATATAGTGAAATACCATTTTAAAGCCCTGTAAAATTATTTCAAACGTATCGTCTTTTCCTTTTAAAGACAATATAAAAATAAATAATAACGATAAAACATTTATACTTTTTGTCGTATTGTTATTATTAAAAATATTGTTTCCTAATTGAATACTCTTAAACAAAGGTTAAACATTTATTTTTTGCTGCATTGTTATTATTTAAAATGAAATTTCCTAATTGAATGGAATTATTATATTTTTACAGCTCACTCTTGATAATACTGTTGAACAAAAAGCAAGAGGTTTTTATTTATGACAAAATGATATATAAAATGAAACAAACAGTTATTTAAATTAAGAATGCGCGCGTCACGATAGTAAAACGGATAAATAAACGTAATATACAAAACGGCTAAAATTTAAAAATTGTTAATTAATATTGTCTTTTTATTTAATTTAATTTTTTTTTATTCATTGACCCTTGCTCTTTTAAATATATTTATATGCGTAATTAATCTTTGTAGATCTGTCTAAAAAGGGGATTCCGTCAATAAATATTTGAAATTTAAATCAATATTTTTTTTGCGTTCGTATAAGCTATTAAATTTAACTACGAGTATATTAAAATTATCTATAAAAAAAGATATTATATTTACTTATATTATTGTATGAAATAAATATGAATAAATTATTAAAAATCAACCAATAAAACACAGATTAGATTGAATAACTTTAAATTCTCGACTAGTTTCGGGTTATTAGCCCATTTTCAAGAGAATTTAAAATTTTTTACTTATATTATTATTTACATATTTGTATTATTAATATTTGTTGATGTGATGGCATAAAGATTAATTTTTGTTAAACATTAACTTGTAAATTGTTAGTAAAAAAATATATCATTCAAAACCCATTTGGTTAATAAAACAACAATAATAATTTATAACTGGAATCAATAACACACGCGCGATTATTATGTTCTAATTCCGTGAACCATACAATTGGCAACCTTCTTCCTTTCAGTCGTAAATTATTATAATTTCCAGCACGTACTTTTTTATTGTATTTATTTGGACCAGTTCCAAAATACGCGAGTCGAATGCTTAAAAAAATAACGATACATGGGCTTCGGGTGTTCTTTGAAGAAAACTTTGGCTTTTGGGTTATTCTTTTTAAAAATATTATTTTTTAAATTGATTTATTTAATTATTTAAGAAACGGTTAAATATACACAAAATCCTTTTCTAGTAAGGAATAATTGGAAATAGCTTCATTACCAGTGATGGATAAAATCGAGTGTTTAAAAAAATGCAAAAACTAAATAGAAAAGAGGATTCACTTGACCACAGTTATTTAATAAATTAAATTAAATAAAAATCAGAAGGCGGGAAGATCATTGGTCGATGGCCAATTAACAGATATAAAATATACAATTGATTTTGTAATATATATCTGTTAATAAAGGTTATTATTATTATTAAAAATCAGTCATATTATTAGATTGAATTAATTTTGTTTCATTTAAATTAAATCAATTTAGTTTAATTTGATTTAATATAATTGATTTAATTTTTCTGAATATCGTTGATTTAATTTGACATATTTAAATTATGTAAGGCAGAGCTGTACTGACGAGGCAAAGATCCCGAAACACGTGTCTGCAAATGGCCTTACATTAAGTAACGTTCTTTTTTTGTTTTTTACATTGAATTTTTCTCAGATAAAAAATTCTTGCATGATGCAATATTTTATTGATATGCAACAGCAGGTGTACATTATGTAATTCAATGTCTGGTGTGGGTATATGCCAGAGAAGTAGTTGTTTTAATGTGAATTTTTAAAGTACTTGCGTAACGTAAGTCAAAATGTCGCAGGGATAAATGTGTAAATAATTTATTAATTATTTTCAAATCATTTTTATTTAATTTAATAATGAAACTATTTTAATAGTTTATAATTTCATTAAAAGAATTAGCAATGCACAGTAATACCAGTATGCAGCAAGCAAATATCTATTATGTAATCCAATGTCTGACTGAGTGTATGTCCAGGAAGTGGTTGTTTCAATAGATGTTTATCAAAAACTTACAGTGTAAAGTAATTTTTGCAATTGGAAAAATGAAATTATCGAATTTTATTGATCGTTGCCCCTTGTTTGATTTTATTGTATTTTAATAGTTAATGAAACAGTAATTATAATTGGTGATAAAATGAAACAGTAATTAAATAATTAGCATAACCTTCGTACGAGAAATTTTAAATTTAAAGTATACGTTCTTTTTTTTCAACTTCACAATTTATCGAAGCAATTCCGTATGGGACATTTTAAAATTAATGTTTGCATTATTATTTTATCATCACGGTCTAAGCAGCTTTTGTAATAGATATGTAAAAACATAGAATGCGAGATTATTTAATAACATACCCTTTAAACTTAACGTTTTTTGTACGGAATAGCTCCGTATGTACAAAGCCGTAACTACATTTCTTGGAAATATTTCTTTTTGGGTTATATGAAGATGAATACTAATCATAAAAGGTAGTTATATCCCTTTATTTACCAATATAATTAAGAAATATTTAATGAACTAAAAGATGGCGCTTGCGTCGTCGTCTTTAATTTATTATCAATGATTTGTTATTATTAATTATAATTGTGCATTTTTTTACAGGTAATGGAAATAATTAATCAATACTCAAAGCAGCGCGGAAGAATAATCGATTTCAAGGAGATTTTTTACGGTTATTGGCGTTTGGATCCTCTCCACGGGGTCGACCTCATTCTCGATTTACTGCTGGTTTACAAAAAGTACAGGGGGCACAAAATGACTGTTCCGGTGCGGAGACACGCTTACATTCAACAAACTTTTACTGGTAAGTCAAACCAAAAAAAAAAAACATCGTATAAATCCATTATTTTTAAATTTACATAACTTTAGAAAGAAAAAAACACTTCTTTTAACACGCGCTATTAAGTTTTTTTTTATACAAATAATTTCCAAATGTAATAAATGTATTTCTTCGTCCTAAAAAAATACATATTACACGTTTAGATATTTATTGAACGGAATTGAATGAATCCGGGCCGGGAACTTATTATCCCACATGCGCATGTGATGATCTGAAATAATTTAATCAAGTGGACCAGCGATGGATTTATGGATGCAAATTTATAACAATTTACACTAAATTGTTACACAAGTGACTTATGGAATTAAATGTTGTTTAAAGTCTAAATAATCGCACAATTGAGAACGCGAATATACTGGCAATTAATTTGTTGTAATAATATGCTCACCTTATTTCGAGGCCGAGATAAATAATAATGATGAATATCAAGGTTTGATTATTTTTTGTTGTTGTTGTAATGAACAGTTCGTTTTGTTAATTAAAGTCCGGCGATATTCCGGTCCGGTAATCTCTGATTCATCGCTGCTACAAAAAAATACCGGCTTGAAATGTTTCAATAAATATACAGGGTGGCGCAAGATTCCGATGAAGTCCAATATCTCAGTTATTTAGAAATTTATAAAAAGATATTACTGACATAATTTGTAGCTACTGTAAAACTTCACATTTTAAAATTGGTTTCATATATACAGGGTGTCCAATAATCACGTGACGTATCAAACATATGATTTTTTAAATGGAATGCTATATTTTTATGTCGATTTTAGATTCTACGCTTAAAATTAATCATTTTTGACATACGGTTTATTAGGTCAGTTTTTAATATTTTAATAGTTATAAACAATTTAAGGTTGAAATCAATGGAAGATTGGGGCCTTATTTTTCAAAAATGAAAAACGATGTAAACTTTCTGTTAACGCAATTTAATTGAAAAAATGCTTAATAATATAAGGAATAATCGTTTGTTACCATAAAGCAAATATTGTGTACAGGGTGAAATAATACGCTAAATGATTTTTTTTTTCTTTTTTTCACTTAAATGGAACACTCTATATTTTTTACACTATTTCGATAGAAAATTGATTGTTCTTTAATTTTTGTATAATAAACTATACCCCCATCTGTTACCATTTTTTAACAATTTCAATTCAAAGTACAAAATTATAAGTTTCGCTTATAATCTATAATTTAAGTAGGCTGTAATTAAAACAAATGCAATTCATAATCGTTTTCTGGTATTTAATAACATACTTACTTCCTAACCTAAAAGGATATTCAAATGACAATCGATATTTAAAGGCGCATGCAAAATATAAAGAAAATAGTTGCTCAACGATTATTTAGCGAGTTATAATGGTTATTGGGACATATTTTTTAAGAAAAAAAAATGTAAAATGTTTGAATGCTATTGAATTAAAAAAAAAATGTGAATGTGTGAAATAAATACATAAAAATGTTAACAAAATATAATGATATAATTATTTTATTATTTCACTTAGTATCTATTTTCGGTTTTTCAGTCAACATGAATTGTTTAAATAAATCAATTTAAGAAGCATATAGGAATATTTTAAATATTTTTGCGTATTCGAGCAAGGGACGGCACATCTTCCATTTATTATAACATTTTGTAAGAAAAAAACAAGTGTTAGTTTTTTGGAAAATTTCAAAGATTATTCAAAAATATTTCACCGCGGGTTAAGTGATGAAAATGATTAAAAATTTAAGAAAAAAATGTTTTCTTTGTTGCAAAATTAATTTATTGTTAAACATAATTTTTGCGATGTGGACGATTTAAAAGAATAGGAATCGCAAAACAAACTAGCAAATCTTCGTTAATGAATTTAGAACTAATATATATACCTACTTTAGTCTTGCGAAAATCGCATTTGTTTATTGCGAAAGTAATTTATTGATAAATGCAATTTTGGAGAATAAATTGATGATAATAATAGGAATCGTAAAATCTGTTTAAAAATAAATTATTAATATTGACATACCTTAATAGAAAAATAACTTCCAACCCATTCCTGGTGAATCGAAAACCATCTCACCTCCACCACTCACTAATTATCACTTGTTCATAAACAAAAATAAATCGCGTTTTTAATTATTAATAATTTCTAACGTTAAAAATTAAACCGGAATAGTGAACACTGCGCGTTTTCGGACGACTGAATCGAAATACAAGAGCGCAATTATCGCAAATCAAGAAGAAAAAAAAAAAACGATCGACGACTCACTCCGAGAACGCATTCCTGAGATAAGAAGATTCGTTGTACCTGGATCCTGGCGCACAGCCAAGAATATACCTATTTAAATTGTTGTATTTGCAATATTATCGTGTATTAAAATAATTACAGCTTAATATTTATTTACTTTTTTTTATTAAATTCTCATTTATCCCGTGGTAAAAAAAATATGTATGAATTATGATGTATTTTAATTAATACACTTGATTATTCGTTTCACTAAATTATTTTATATTTGTGTTCGCGTAACTTTCACAACTAAATAAATTAGTTGTTCTGGCACGGCCTACTTTGATTAAAAATTCTATACCAAATTTGTATTTGAGATTAAATATCTCAAAAACGGTAAACGGTAGCTATTTAATATGTTGTATAAAAAAATGAAGATTGATTAATTTTCTATTAAAATAGCATAAAAAATATAGGGTGTCCCATTTAAGTAAAAAGAGAAAAAAAATATTTTGCGTATTGCTTCACCTTGTATATAAAAATACTTAAAGGAGATTTTTACTCATAGCCCTTTATATCTATAGAAGTATATTGTTATATTTTGTTTAAATATTTTTTTTTATTTCTATGCAGGTATTGAGGTGAGAGAAATTGTGGAAATAGAAGAAAACACCAATGAAAACCAGAAGAACATACTCCGCGAGGTGTTTTCGAAAATAGGCCAACAAATCCCGGTGATTTTCAACAGCAACAACGAAAACAACAAAAAGCGTATCAATTTCATCTTGCCACTAAGCGGGCGCTTCGAGACCTTCCAGAGGTTCCTAACTATGTACGAAGAAGAGTGTGTGGTCGAAGAAGAAAACACGCGGCTTTTAATAATAATCTACAACAACCCAGAAACGTTTGAAGATTACACGAGAAGTATTAATTTAATACAAGAAGTGATGGGTAGGAATAAAAACGCGGACATCCAAACGAGGGTGATGAACGAGAGCTTTTCAAGAGGAAAAGCTTTGCAGCACGGTGTTAATTTCAGCGAAAACACCGATTTGCTGTTTTTCATAGACGTCGATATAGTTTTCAATAAAAACAGCCTGACGCGGATCCGGCAAAATACTATTAAAAACAAGCAAATCTACTTCCCAATCGTCTACAGCCTGTACAACCCCGCGCTGCTCAACACAACCCCCGCTTACACGAACGCAAACTACTCAACATTCACCGACGAAAACATCGAGGGTTTATTCGGTGCCTGGCGGCAGTTCGGTTTCGGAATAGTGAGTCTCTACAAAAGCGACTACAACAACTTGGGCGGTATCAACATGACGATCTCCGGTTGGGGTTTCGAGGACGTGGCGTTTTACGACAGCGCCGTCAGGTCGGATTTGAGGGTGGTCCGCGCCGTGGATCCGGGCTTGGTGCACGTCTTCCACCCGGTGGTGTGCGATCAGAATTTGGACGTTAAGCAGATGGTGATGTGCAAGGGCAGCCAGGCCAGCACTTTCGGTTCCTTGGAGTTCCTGCAGAAATATTACGAGAAGCACAAAAAGGATTACAGTTAGGGTTCTTATTTTCTAATTACTGTTTAAGCTGTGATGTTATTTTAAGTGAAACTATTGCAAAAGCTGACTGATGTTTGTAAATGATTATTGTAAGTGAATCAAATAAAGAATTACTTTAATTTCCAATAAAAAAATATGCTTTTTTCGTATTGTCCAAACTTCCGTAGCTTATTATTGGTATTGTTAATTGAATCATTCACAATTGTAAAAATATAACTTTATTATTTATTTCAAACATTGTTTGTTAAAAAATGATACAACAAAAACATATTCAAAATACTGAAAATACTTAATATATATATTTTATTTACAAACGCAGTTATTAATACTATATTTATTTATTTATATAAAATAATGTTAATATGAAGCAGTTGCATAAGCACCATTAATTATAGATACGTAAAATTTATATTATTTATATATTAAAAAAAGTAAATAAAACATTTCATTGAATGAAATAAAGAAAATATGAAACAAATTAATAGAAATTAAACTTTTTCTACTTTTATCAGTTCGATTAAAAGATTATTTAAGTACACAAAGAAATACAAGCAACTACTTTCCAAGTTGGGCATTGAATTAAACCAGAGCCTACTAAATATACAGGCCAGAATTTCGGGGTGGGGAGGACTCCAAGATGTATACCTGGCCTTGAAGCGCCTGTTTGTCTTGTGCACTGCTCTAATGCAAGTGGGTTAAATTATAACAATTATTTTTGCATGTAGTTATGATAAATACTTATAAACACAAAAGAGTATTCATTCACTTGTTCAAAGTTATTTAAATAAATCGAATAATTTATTTTAGATAAATATTTATATTTTCATAAATTAAATAAAAATGATTTGATAATTCTTAATAAATTATTTCCACATTTAAAATATACTCTTTTCTTTTTGAAAAATTAGGCAAAAGGTGGCGCTTGCGTCGTCTTTAATTTATTATGAATACTCTTTTCTTTTTATATTAATATTTTCTATTAAAAAATTAATAATTTTAATTAATGACCATTAATTACAATTATTTTATTTAGCTGAAAAGTTTAAAGTTCCAAATTAGATAAAGAAATGATTGTGAACGGGGGACGTTTCCATGGTACGTAGGCGAATAAATTCTCTCGCATAGACTCCGTGATTTCGATTTCCCCACTCTGACATTCCGGCCTGTATATTTAGTACACACCGATTAAACAGTAGATATTTGCCGTTGCATTATAAGTTTTTTTTTAAAAATGATTAATTTATATTATTTTACTTTCATAAACTTCTTTTTATACAGGATGCGGCAAAACAGACAGTGCAGTTTGGAAAGCCCAGTGTGGTGGGGGTACCTACCTGAGAGGGATTTCATTGTGTGCCGTCATGGTGTACCGATTAAGATAAAATAAACCCACATTTCTTTAAATTGTGCCGTTTTTTTGTTTTAATAGCCTTTTAAAACTACACTGTCTGTTTCGCAGCACCCTGTATAATCCAGTTTGAATAACTGCAATAATAAATACATTTAATTTCCGTCATTATTATAAATACTATAGTCGCTAAATAAAAATTCTTGAACGATATTTCGTATTTCCTTCATTACACGTATTCTATTGAATAAGTTTGTTATTTTCTTCATTATCCCATTCCTTCTTTTGAATAAGTCTGTTATTAATTTATCAGTATTTACATTATTGCAGAATTATCTGTGCTTCATTTTATAGCTGCAAGTTGAGTTTTTTCGCTGTTGTCAACTTGTTTGTTCTGGAGGGAGTGCGGGCGACGCGTGGTGTTTTCGAGCAGGGTGTACATTGGTTCAACACAATTTCTGGGATTTTGTATTCTTTTACCGGTACTTGGAATAGAGTACTCCTGCAAGTGCCACGGCTCGATAATTCATCCTGCAACATTCAAATTCATCATGATTTTACGCAATGAATGGTGGGGATTGTAGAAAAAAAAAAAAAAATGTGGAATTCATTATTACACATAACTAAATCTGAAATTTATAGAGAAAATGCAAATTATTGGATGATTCTTTGAAATAGAAAAATATTTTGCGAGAACCAGAAAATGAATTCTACGAAAGCAGCGTAAGAGGAAATAATTTATTAATTATTTTCGAATAATTTTAATTTAATTTATTTAAATAACTGTGACCAAATGAATCAATACACTTTTCTATTGTTATTAAATTCTAGCTCTTAAGATTTTAACTCTAGTTGTGTTCATCTTGTTCTGTACTGAATTGAACTGCAATTCAAGCAATTCTTGACTAAAAATTCGATTGTGTTTACAAAACTTAAATAATTTCCCACATTCTTTTCTTTCTTACTATTCAGCTACTTACTACTACCCCAGCCAACTGAGACAAACTTCCTACATTATAAAACTAAATGAGGGTCGATGAGTAAGAAAGTCCATTGAAAAAAAAAAATAAATAAATAAATTTATTAGTAAATCCCATCACAATTTTATTTGTTAGTTGTTCAGTGTTCTTAACAAATAAATTACTTAAAAACTTAAAGATAAGGAAGACGAAAACTTAAAGATAAAGGAAGCAAAAACGTTAGTAACACAGAAATATAATTTTTCAAACCAAACAAAACAAAGTAGGAATTTGGTAAAAAAATAAAATAATAATTTAACAAGCAAAAATATAAAAACTTAGTAAGTAGTTGAGCCCTCTTACATATAAATTTACTAGGAGGAAAGGGAAGAATGTCTATTTCTATTGAATACATGGGCGTTTTGAGATTTCATTACTTTTTTAACAATAAATTTCTTTTTAACTGGCACAGACGTCTAAATAAAAACAGATGAAATACAATTTTGCAATTTAAATTGATAATGACAACTTTAAATTGTTGTTTTGCAATCCTTTAAATCACTGAAAATAAATGAACAACTACTTCTCCGGCAAATACCCCGCCGGACATTTATTATAAATACCTGATATTAATCGTAATAAATGAAAAACGACGCAAACGCCATCTTTCGCCTAACCACAATACAAGATCTGTTAAGCCGCCTTCATAGAGCACATAGAACACACTAGTCCGACGAGGTTCAATAAACTGAAATGACCAGTTATCCATACGCTAAATGAACAGTGGTTGTATATTGTATTAAATGAATTGCGTTTAATGTTCTCATAAACAGGACAAGTTCGCCATCCTTTAGTGGACGAAACAACGATTCTCTACCTCGCAGACTCGACTTGATTACGATGCCACATAAAATGAGGCGAAAGATGGTGCTTTCATTTATTATGATTAAAATACAAAATGTAAAAAAATTTCTTTGAATAAACAAAGCAGTTAATAAGAATAAAATTTAAAATATATTTGTGCTATTTCAATTTTTATAAAATATTCGTTAGATAGATTTTCATGCTGTAGCTCAAAATATATATTTTTGGAGGAATAATTGCAAATTTTCAACATTTGCTTTATTTGTAATTATTTAATCATGCATTTGTAAATAAAACTGAAATTCGATGGAGTCTTGAAAGTCATTCTCTATTTAGATATTCTATAAATTTTTATGCTGTAGCACAAAATTTATATTTTTGGAAGAATAATTGCAAATTTTCAACATTTGCTTTATTTGTAATTATTTAATCATGCATTTGTAAATAAAACTCAAATTCGATGGAGTCTTGAAAGTCATTCTCTATCTAGATATTCTATATCTACGAATAGCATTGTTATAAACTCTCTAAATAAGTAAATAATGCCACATACAAAAACAAACAATACGTTCACAGCCATAAAATAATAACTAAATAAGTTAGTGTTAATCAACTTTAAATATAAATGTAACTTTCTTAAAATTACGTTGCACCTTTAAAGCAAAGCTGTAGAAAAGTTTATCTGCAGCCCTGCTATACAAAAAAAAAATCCATAATTCATACCTCAAAACACTTATATTCTGAGACATTGCAGGGAGATGTAGTGAAACTCTTTTGCTCTTGCATTTGTTTCGACAGCCGCCTAATTTTATCCATCCTCTTCTTCTTTTCGATGGAGTAGTGCAGTTTGGTGCTGGCAGTGGCTTTGTTTATTCCCGAGGGTGCCGTCTTTAAACCTAAACAATAAGACAAAAGCAATTTTTTTTAAATCGCTCAAATTAAAACAAAAGAATCTGAAACTAAAATAAGAGACCTCTCGCCAATAACAGAGATATACAGGGTGGACCATTTAATGTGTTTTCAGAAAATATCTCCGAAACAAGAAACTTAAAAAAAAAATGATCCAAACAAAAAATGATTGTATCGAAGGGGGCCATAATAACATAACCGCTTGTTATAATGAAATCACTTGGTTTTGTTTTACTAAAATTTTTTGTTATATTTTCGACTAGATGCCATTTTCAAGAATGAATATATAAATGTATTCATTCTTGAAAAGCCGAAACTAGTCGAAAATATAACAAAAAATTTTAGTAAAACAAAACCAAGTGATTTCATTATAACAAACGGTTATTAAATATGTTTTGCCAAGTGATAAATGAGAAAAAAGTATACAATATATAATAACATAATATTGTTTTTTTCATAGATGGCGCTGTTGTCGCTAAATCGAGGTCAACTTAGTTTTTTCTAATGGAAACCCCTACTATTGGAAGTTGAAGATTAAGAAAGATATGTAACATTTTTGGTGAAATGGCTATTAGTATTTCACCACAGGTCTTTCAGCTTGTGTATTTTATATTTAAATTTTGTTTTTGTGAATAAAAATGTATGTAAAGAAAAACAATCGGGAATTGTAATTTTTTTTACACACACCGTTTTTGTAAATCTCATTAGCTTTTTTAATCCGTTTCCCTGTAGAAGGCACTGGTGTCATCAACATCCGCTTTGAGCTGTTCGGTCTCATGGGTGTGAAGCTGTTGGGCAGCAGGGTCGTTTTGAGAGGCGTCCGCTTTTTCGAGTTCCTCAGCATTACGGACTTTTCCCGTTGTTGTTTTCTGGCACTGAGAGATTCTTTTTTTTCCTGAGCAACACAAGAAATTAAGCAGAAAGTTTACAATATTGTGTTTAATAGTTACGAAACGAAATCACAACAGTGAAAAATCGCAGCTTGACTTCATAATTGCAGCCTCATATGAGTCACCATATAGTGGTGACTGCAATCATATGAAGTTAAGCTACGAGTCATCATTGCAGTAAAGATGAATTAACATTAAAAAAACTTCAAATATCATTATATATATATAATCGATGTACCCTTTTACCAATTGGTGTTGGGGTAATATCATAGACAAACATATATTTTGTCTGTGTTATAACCTTAATGAAAAATGTTTGTATCAATTTTTTGAGTGGACAGTCTAACTAAAAAATAAAATCATAATTATTACAAAACATCTGTATTGTTTGCTTGCGTATATTCTTAAAGATTTGTTAACTTCTTAAGCTGCGAGTTTCGACTGTTTCGATTTGGTTTTTTTAAGATGTTAAAAATTGTCTTGCACAAAAGAATCTTATGTAAAACTTTTAATCTGTGAATTAATAAACAACATAAAATAATTTTGTTGTAAATAATTTTTTTGTTGTAAATAATTTTTTTTGTTGTAAATATTTTTTTTTGTTCTTACATTTTCGTATTTTTCATGGCAACGATTGATGACCAAATTGACCGTCTCCCCCCAGTATAAGAATTCCGAACCGTTCTTTAATTCGTAATCAGTGGTCAGCTGGAGGAGCTTCTCCTCGATTTTCGGGATACGTTTCAACAAGGTGTTCCTCTCTTTTTCCTCCTTCAGTAGTTGCCCGCCGCGATTCTTGAAACGGTCCGGCGCTCGTGATCTCTCCTCCAGTTCCAGCATTTTTGACCAGAGTTCCTCGCGCTTCTCCAACAGATCGAAGATCTCCCTGAATTAGATTATAATCGATTAGCATAAACATCGAGCGGAAATAATTTAATTGAAGAATAATCAGACTACTCACTCGTTGTCTTTAAGATAACTTTTTAGTCGATTAATTTCAAGGTCGTGCAATGTCAGTAGATCCTCGGTGTAGGTGTCATCGGTGTAATATAAAAACTTGCTGCGCTGTTCTTCCGTCAATTTACATTTATCCCAGAGTATTTTCATCTCTACTCTTAGTTTTTCCACGAAAATCTTAAAAAGAAAATATTTGAAAAATTTAAAAAAAAATCACAAAAAAGAAAACTGTAACTTCTTAAAATAAATAAATACTAGCTAAAATTTTTATTCCAGCCAATAAACTTTTAATGAGCGTTAAAAAATGTAAAAAAAATATTTTAAATGAAATTGTATAAAAACTCACTTGAATATTGGCTTTTTTCAACTGTTCACAGCGTTTTTCCTCATCCTTAAGTGCCGCGTAAGTTTCCAACGAGTTTCCCTGATACTTCTCCAAAAATTCATTGCAGTACTGAATATCCTCTCCCAATCTCTCCCACAGAGATTTTATGCTCTCCCACAGGCAGGATACTTCCTCTTTAACCAGATTACGATTTTCAATAATCGCCGCGTGGAAATTCTCCAGCTGTTTCATCTCAAAGTCGGTGTAAACGAAATCTTGCTTGTCGCCGTTTAGGATCATCTTCTCGAAATCCAACTCCGGTTTGTATTTCAACTCGTCGGCCACTTGCCGGATCTCGGACTTCAGGAGGTTGAAGAGGTTCTCGCGTTTCGCCAGTTCGGCCTCTCGATTTTTGATGTGGGCCATGTACGTTTCGATCTGCGCGCGGGACGGCAGCGGCGAGCTTTGGATTGAGCTCGGGGATTTGCCCAGTTTCTTAGAAACGGCCTCCTCGTGCATCATCAAGATTTTGATTTCGTCTGTTCGTTGCTTCACCTGTTCCTCTAATCTAAATTAAGTTAATAAAGTAAGTAGAAAAACTACACACTGAGCAAAAACGACATAACAACTTTACATCTATGTTTCATTAACACTAATTGTTTTTTTTTTAAGTTGACGCAACATTATTTTTGAACACTATTCAATGAGTATTGTGTAAACAAATATTTTTTTTTTTTAATCGTTTTCCTTTCTACCGTTAGGTGTAAGGAGATAAACAAATATTTAAATATTAAAAATGTTTCACCAAGTGATAAGTCAGAAAGTTATTCAGGAAAAAAATAAGTATATTCAAAACCGAAAATATCAACTATTACAAATCGGGAACAAGTAGCGGTATAACATAACTTACTCGTTGACGTGTTTCAACATCATTTGTTCCTCCTTGTACAGACCCTGACCCACACACCCGTAATCGGGCATCTCGATGCTCAGCTTTATGCACAGTTCATTCGCCCTCTTCAGAAGGGACTCGATTTTTTCGAAAAGTGCTTGCTGCGTCAGCTGGACATCGGCCACCAATTCCTCCATCTTGCTCCGGACTTCGCTCTCGAAAACCTCAGCCCACTCCTGTCGGTTCTGCAGGTCCATGCCCAGCTGATTCACTAAGTTCGCCCATTCTGCTATTTTCGACTCGGTGAGGGAATGGATTTTTTTCGTCAAGTCCACGGGCCAATTTTCGTTGCTATCGGAAACAATGCGAAAACTCATTTCAAAATAATATAGAACAATTGGTTATACTAAAATATAAGAAGAGATTTTATATCGATGAAGTGTCAAATAAATACATTCTCGAAAGAAATTACAAATGAAACGATATTGCGACAGAGAATCGGCGTTCTTTCTCTATCAACCATCATTTAGGTTAACTCCAATTTAATTTTTAATCATAATTGTCAAAATCGAGTCATTTGGAATCCTGCTCCAAGAGTTTTTCAAATAATATTGGAGCATTTTTATTGCTAAGCTATTGATTTATTATCATTTCTAGAATAAGACAGAAGATATACTCTTATTCTATCATTTCTAGAATAAGACAGAAGATATACTCTTATTCTATCATTTCTGGAATAAGACAGAAGATATACTCTTATTCTATCATTTCTGGAATAAGATAGAAGATATACTCTTATTCTATCATTTCTAGAATAAGATAGAAGATATACTCTTATTCTATCATTTCTGGAATAAGACAGAAGATATACTCTTATTCTATCATTTCTAGAATAAGATAGAAGATATACTCTTATTCTAGAAATTATAGTAAATCAATAGCTTAGCAAAAAAAATGCTCCAATAATATTTGAAAAACTCAGAAATTGATTTTAATTTGAATGGGATAATTAAATGAGGAAGGTACTCCTTTAAACGTGTGCAAGACAGGAAGCAATGGAAGAGCAACTAAAACATCTGGTCTAAAAGATAAACAATGTATATTTATCATAATAAATTAAAGACGACGCAAGCGCCATCTTTTGCCCGATTTCAAGTGTCATCGTCAACGATTTGGATCTACAAGGTAGACGACCGAGAATCATCATTGTTTCGTCCACTAAAGGAAGGCGAACTTGTCCTGTTTATGAGAACAGGAAACGATTTGCACTTCTCGGATTACTAAAATTCCGGCTAATGAATTTCTTTTCTTTCGTTCTTAATCTTATCCTCTTTTACCCGTATTGGGTGTCGAGGCTAACGAATTTCAAGAGATACAATAAATAAAAGATTACCCATTCTCACGAAACGGACCGTAACTTAATGGCTTTTGGTAATCCGAGTTGTTCAGGTACAGCCGGTAAACGTTCGTTTGGGATAAACTCATTTCAATTATTCTTGAAAAATGAAATTGAAATTTTTGTATTTGTAGCCGATATCTAAATATGAATACATCCTGTTACGGGCGAATAAAACAGAATTGATTATGAATTGCCCAACTGAATAAAAATATTTCAAACGAACGACATAACATAAAGTCTTTGTAAACCTCACTCACCTGAAATCAGTCATTGTCCTCCAGTTTTGCGTTCCTTCTCCTATAAATCAACTGTGGAACCTTTTAGATATCAATAATATTTGTTATTCGATTAAAAAGAGCCGTTTTGAGAAGAACTAAAATCACACAGTGAACGTTTTCTACGTAACTGTCGTTTTTATTTGAAAGGGCGACGTTGCCGGACTTTCCTTGATTTCGATTGGTCGACCGGAAAAGATTACGTTCCAAAACGATACATTTGGTATTTATCAGATTAAATAAAAAAAAACTATAAAATTGCGTAACATTTTTATTGATTAATATTCCGTACGGGAAATGTTAAATTTAACGTGTACGTTATTAACTAAATTCACAATCTATGAATATATTTCTTTGTAATAGAAATATATTCATAGATTGTGAAGGAAATAGCTGCTTAGATGTGATGATAAAATTAACGTATACGTAAAACTTAGCTTATCTCTTATACAATAGCGCCGATTATTTGTATAATAATTGTGGGTAGCTGTAATTTGATTTAATAATTAGTTTGAATTAATATTAAAACAATCTTGCTAATATATGATTTATGATAGCATGAAGTTTGCAGCAAGTAAATTAATAGATAATAGAGTTCTTTTTTAATAGATTTTCATTAATTTCTCAACAAATTACTCTTAACAATGGATCATTCGAGAATGTTCAATAAATTTAATGGGTTTTAAATCTATTTTCAATATTCAATATTAATAGTATTTCGATATTTTATTTGTAAAATATGAATTATCAATGATTAAATATTGACTATATTATAGATAGATTTTTAGTCTGTATTTCGATTAATAAATAATCTATGCTATTCTGTAAGGAAAATGTTAAGTTTAACGCATACGTTATTTTTTATACACTTGCACCGACTCCGATTAAATTCTTTGATTAGTTAATCGTGATTAACTTTAATGGGCCGATTTTGGTTGCACCGTGTGTTGATTAGCTATTGAGAGTCCACCGAGTTCGTATTTTTCTATTTATTTTAATTTCTGTTTTGTGGGATTATTAGTACTTTTCAAGTTAGAATCAGTCGAAGCACGTTTTTGATACGTTTGGAAACTAAAGTAAATCAAAATTATTTCGATCATTTACTTCTAAATTATCAAGTTCTTCGATTCTAACTCCACGCTTGGTTATTTTCGTAAAAATCTCTATCTAATTCATCTTTCTATGATATCTATGAACTGTAAATACTTCACGATTACTCTCAATTGTCATGAAGTTGTACATCTATGAATTAATTGGCCAAAATTGGTTGACTAAATATTTTATATTTTTAATTATCTTAATCATGATTAATTCTTGATGCAAGCCAATTTCTTTTGACCAATTTTACAAACCTCAAGTAACTTTATTCTTGATTTTTTTCATTTGGTTAGCAACACTGTCTTATTGATAATTCATAGATAACTAGTTAATCAAATGGAGTGAATCATAGATATCAATATTTATTTCGAGAATACGTTACTAACGCTATAGATCAAAATATTATAATATTTTGATGTATTACGCCTTATTTATGGATTGTCAAATTGGGCTTTAATCGTGATTAACTATTTCATCATAATTAAGTACCCGAGGTACGAGTGGACAGTTTTTGTAATAAATATTTATCATAGAATGTAAAATTAATAAATAACGTACACGTTAAATTTTACATTTCCCGTACGTAATAGCCCCGAATGTAAATATAACTTGTTTTAAATAATGGCTAGTATCGAAAAAATAATTTAAAATAATCTTAATCTATGGCTATACATAACGTGAAGTTGTCTGCGTCACCAGTTGTCAACCTCAAAACTTCTGTCACGTCGGTTATTTGCCGGATTTCGATTGATCAATTAAAAGTCCAGCTGTTGCGGAAAAATGAAAGATCTGCCGGAGAGGATTCTGGCCAGCGTAGCCGAGAAGGAACCGGTGAGTACCCTGGAGCTGGCGAAGCAGTTCGGAGAGGACCACCAGAAAGTGATCGGCGCCCTGAAGAGTATTCAGGCTCACGGGGAACTGGTGGTGGCGGAGCAACAGAGTGAGAAGTTGATCCAGCTGACGGAGGAAGGAAAATCAGTAGCTGAAAATGGTGAGTTTATCGGGATAGGATAATTGTTTAATTATAGATTTTTTTGTTGTGGAATGGATATTGCATCATTCTCGTCTATCCTGATTGATTCAAGTTGAGGGTTTGAATTTTTCGCGCCGTGTTATACTTTTAAGTGGCTGAAGTTATTATTATATACTTCAGCCACTGTCTAATAACTATAATAATTAGACAGTGGCTGAAGTTATTAAAAACTTCAGCCACTTAAACAGGACAGAACGTAATATTTTTTTTTTATAAGTTCACTAATTATGATAAGGGCCTATTCACAATTGCCCATAAATGGAAGAAACGAGAACAGAAATGGATCATTTACAGAAAGTCAATAAAGCGGCGATTGCAAATTGATATATGTAAATTTTATAATTAATCTTTTTTTTTATTTGAATTTCAGGTAGTCATGAAGCAAAAGTCTTTGCATCGGTACCAAAGGACTCGACGATATTACATTCTGAAATAATGAAAATGCCGAATGCGAAAGTCGGAATAAGCCAGGCTGTGTCACAGGGTTGGATCTGTTTTGAGAAAGTTGACGGGAAACAAGTGGTTAAGAGAAAAGTCGAGGAGATCACAGACGTTACGCAAAAAAACCTGCAAGCAATACTGGCACAGAATACCTCAGAAATAACCGACAAACTGAAAAATGAGTACAAGAAAAGGAAGCTTATTCAAGAAGTGATGGTGAAGTATTTCGTTTTGAGAAAGGGACCGGAATTCAGCTTGACTTTAACGAAGAATGAAACTGATTTGACTTCGGATATGCTGTTGAGCGGGAATTGGAGGACGTTGAAGTTCAAGGATTACAATTTCAACGCGCTGGGAGCGCCGCTGGAGTGCGGGTATTTGCATCCGTTGTTGAAGGTCCGCGCCGAGTTCCGGCAGATTTTCCTGGAAATGGGTTTTTCAGAGATGCCGACGAATAATTTCGTGGAGAACTCATTCTGGAACTTCGATGCGCTGTTCCAGCCCCAGCAGCACCCGGCCAGGGACGCTCATGATACTTTCTTCGTGTCCGAGCCGAAAAGTAGCAGCAAGTTTCCCATGGATTATTTGGAGAGGGTGAAGAAAGTACACAGCTCTGGTGGTTATGGATCAATCGGGTTAGTATATTTTTAAAAATATTTTTTTAAAAGACAGATAAGAAGATTTTTGTTTTAAAAAATAAATCGATTTTTATGTAGGTATGGTTACGATTGGAAAATTGAGGAAGCACAAAAGAATCTTCTGAGAACACATACAACAGCAGTGAGTGCCCGCATGCTGTACAAAATCGCCCAGGAAAAAGAATTCAAGCCAACGAAACTCTTCAGTATAGACCGAGTTTTCCGCAACGAGACCCTTGATGCCACTCACCTGGCCGAGTTCCACCAAGTTGAAGGCGTGATCGCTGACTACAACCTAACCTTGGGCGACCTGATCGGGGTCTTCACAGAATTCTTCAGGAAATTGGGCATCACAGAATTGGAATTCAAACCGGCCTATAATCCCTACACCGAACCGAGCATGGAAATATTCTGTTTCCATCCGGGTTTGAATAAGTGGATCGAGATCGGGAATTCGGGGATCTTCAGGCCTGAAATGTTGCTGCCGATGAATCTGCCGGAGGATGTGAGGGTGCTGGCGTGGGGGTTGTCCCTAGAGAGGCCGACGATGATTAAATATGGGTATAACAATATTAGGGATCTGGTGGGGCCGAAAGTCGACTTGCAGATGGTGCAGAATAGTCCGATTTGTCGGTTGGATAAGTGATTTGTTTTTATTAAATAAAGCTTGTTGATATATTTATTTTGAATTTTTAATAATAAAACAATTTGCATTTTTTTTTATGCTGTAATATATGAAATATTTCAATTGTAACCTTAAAATGCGCTACAATATTAATTTGAAAAATTAATTATTTTTAATATTGCAAGAAAAATTCTTTTTATTTGCAATTGTTTTTTTTATTGTCTTTAACTTTCTATAAAAAATAAATAATATGATTGATTGATTGCCTATGCCCTCTTGATAAATAATATAAACAAGTGCTTTATTTATTGTAAATCCTGTCAATATAAATCTGATTCTAGGAATCAACAATTATTACGAGGGGGGGGGTCAAGATGTCCGTTTTGAGGATAAGATTAAGAAAGAAAGAAATATTATATTGTTTGTTTTCGATTTCATAAAGATAAATATTTACTTACCTTATCCAAATTTGAATACATATATATAAAAAAAAAAAATAGAAAATAAAGATCTTTATTATTAAACGATTTCTTGGTTAGTTTGTTATTTTGCGCCTTAAAGACCATTGCTTCTACACAAACAACTATTTGCAAGTAATGGATCGCTTTCAGAAATATTTTCATCAACTTTAATATTTATCATATCCCATGATAAATCGTGCGGGGCGGCCTTCCCTTTGTTGCGTGATAGCGTTTCATTTTCCCTTTCAACGCAAAATCTGATGAAATTGTTGTCCTCTTTGTGTGTAATCCCACTTTGTTAGTCGATAACATGCTAATGCAGCCCCTTCCCGAATGCTGTACCATATCCAGCGGAGTACACACGCCTTTATGCTAAACCGTGATTGATTGCAGATTTTTCAGCAGGGGCTGAGCCGCGTACAATTGTCCGGACGGACGAAAACAAATTAATTCAAAATCGTTTCCATTCGTAAACATTTATTTAAGGGGATGTGTTGAATTAAATCGGCATCAATTTCCGGATTCCTTTTTATTTTTTACTCGTGAATAACTGAATTGTAAAAAGGAAGAAATTGTTGAATATGATAATTTTTATAAGACAATTTTACTCATTTATAGTACTTTATTTAATAAAAACAATACTATCTATAGTTCGAATTAAAAAAAAAAAAAACTTGGTATTTTATCAGTTATTAATAAATTGCGATTCATCCACTTTATTGATTCGGAATGGCGGATCTACATCGTTACCCAGTGTAGGATTTGAAGTGAAGGTAGGATGATAGTTTATATGAATTTTATGAATTTTTAAAATCAGGCGAAAAAGATCAAATATGTACCCCTTCCAACAAAATTCATCAAAAATTCATTTTGTGCTACAAAGGGCTGAAACCCTCTAGAGGGATAGATTAAAGTCTACTGAACTCAAATATGTCCGCCAAAAGTCTTTATTTCGTTCAGAAATATTTTTTATGAATTTTTAAAGTCAGGCGAAAAAGATCAAATATGTACCCCTTCCAACAAAATTCATCAAAAATTCATTTTGTACTACAAAGGGCTGAAACACTCTAGAGGGATAGATTAAAGTCTACTGAACTGAAATATGTGCGCCAAAAGTCTTTATTTTGTTCAGAAATATTTTTTATGAATTTTTAAAATCAGGCGGAAATGTTCTAAGGGCTACCCCTTCCAACAAAATTCATAAAAATTCATTTTGTGCTACAAAGGGCTGAAACCCTCTAGAGAGATAGATTAAAGTCTACTGAACTTAAATATGTGCGCCAAAAGTCTTTATTTCGTTCAGAAATATTTTTTATGAATTTTTAAAATTAGGCGAAAAAGATCAAATATGTACCCCTTCCAACAAAATTCATCAAAAATTCATTTTGTGCTACAAAGGGCTGAAACCCTCTAGAGGGATAGATTAAAGTCTACTGAACTCAAATATGTGCGCTAAAAGTCTTTATTTTGCTCAGAAATAATTTTTATGAATTTTTAAAGTCAGACGAAAAAGATCAAATATGTACCCCTTCCAACAAAATTCATAAAAATTCATTTTGTGCTACAAAGGGCTGAAACCCTCTAGAGAGATAGATTGAAGTCTACTGAACTCAAATATGTGCGCCAAAAGTTTTTATTTCGTTCAGAAATATTTTTTATGAATTTTTAAAATCAGGCGGAAAAGTTCCAAGGGCTACCCCTTCCAACAAAATTCATCAAAAATTCATTTTGTGCTACAAAGGGCTGAAACCCTCTAGAGAGATAGATTAAAGTCTACTGAACTCAAATATGTCTGCCAAAAGTCTTTATTTCGCGATACAAAACGGTTACACTTCTACTTTAATAACCAAATTAGTAAACAAACATGAACTAAAAACTGTCAATAAATAAATATATGCCAACATTCCACCCATTTGTAAAAACACATTTTCTTCTCTTACCTACCTTGGTGACATATCTTTTAAAATTAAAAACCTGCTCTCAAAACATAAAATAAATACAGCATTTAAACCAGCAACAAAAATAAAATATTGCATTTATAACTAAAAATCGAAAATACTCACAGATCCGCCATTTACAAACTAATATGTAAGGATTGTAACGGTGTGTATGTTGACCAAACTGATCGAAGTTTGAATAAGCGCTTGAAAGAATATCTCGTCTCTTTTCGTCATAATTTGGTTGATAAGTCATCTTTCGCTTGATTACTTGATTGAAAACAATCATTCATTTGTACTTTCAAGCATCCATTTCGCGGAAAGGGGGTGCAAGATGAATCTCTTGGAATCATCTATAAAGCACGCGCTAATCCGGAAATTTCGATAATTAACGACCAGGTTGAACTAAAATACACACCGCTCTTTAAAGCTGTAATCCATTAAGCGTCCAATGGAGTTGCAATTTTTTAAATATTTCCAATATTCAAAAAGGGATATTCAATGTATAAATCCTTTGGAAGTGTTTTTCTATGTGGAACGTTTCGCTGTAAATATAAATATAAAAAAAATAAAACAACAAAATAATTTGATAGCGTTTTATTAAAAGTCATTGGCAAGTACAATTTAGATGTGAAAATACAGTTACAGTACAAGAGTATAAAGAGTAAAGCTAAATTCATAGAATATCATTCATTAATTTATACGATAAAAATGCTCGTTCAATAATAATAATAATCATAATTGTTATACATATGTATATAATATACTTATCTAATATTCATTTTTGTTATGTGTATATATATATATAATTCTGTTCTTTCTCATGTTTGTTTATTTATGTATATATATATATATTTCATTATTTATCTGTAATTCCAAGCAAGCGTATCGCTGCGGTCTCATTCCTCACTCGCGATACGTCCACCCCTAGATCCATTACAATAGATTAGATTAGAAACAGCTACAAGTGTCACAATCGCGTTATTATTATTTTTTATATATTTTTTTTTTGTTTTGTTTAGTTTTTTATATATTTTTGTTTGTTTTTTTTTGTTTAGATTATACAACACACTAAATAAGAGGAGGTATATTTTTATTAAATGTTTTTTTTGTGTATATATATTTTTTTAAGTTTATTTATAATGAGCACATCGCGATGTGTTTCGTGTTCTTTTTTTTTTCAGGTAGTTGCGATTTGGTGTTGGTTTACGTTATTTACTAGCCACGTTGGTTGAAATAATCAAAGGTGTGCTGTTGTTATTATTATTATTATAACGGTTCAGTTTGACCATCGTTTGTGTTTATTTCATCGATGGTTTAAATTTATAACGTTTCAAGTTTTATCTTACAAGATAGTTTATATTTACTTCATAGATGGTTTGAATTTATAACGTTTCAAGTTTTATCTTACAAGATAGTTTATATTTACTTCATCGATGGTTTAAATTTATAACGATTCAAGTTTTATCTTACAAGATAGTTTATATTTACTTCATAGATGGTTTGAATTTATAACGTTTCAAGTTTTATCTTACAAGATCGTTTGTATTTACTTCATAGATGGTTTGAATTTATAACGTTTCAAGTTTTATCTTACAAGATCGTTTGTATTTACTTCATAGATGGTTTGAATTTATAACGTTTCAAGTTTTATCTTACAAGATCGTTTGTATTTACTTCATAGATGGTTTGAATTTATAACGTTTCAAGTTTTATTTTACAAGATAGTTTATATTTACTTCATAGATGGTTTGAATTTATAACGTTTCAAGTTTTATCTTACAAGATTGTTTGTATTTACTTCATAGATGGTTACAATTTATAACGTTTCAAGTTTTATCTTACAAGATAGTTTGTATTTACTTCATAGATGGTTTGAATTTATAACGTTTCAAGTTGTATCTTACAAGATAGTTTGTATTTTTCATAGATGGTTTCAATTTATAACGTTTCAAGTTTTATCTTACAAGATCGTTTATATTTACTTCATAGATGGTTTGAATTTATAACGTTTCAAGTTTTATCTTACAAGATAGTTTGTATTTACTTCATAGATGGTTTGAATTTATAACGTTTCAAGTTTTATCTTACAAGATCGTTTGTATTTACTTCATAGATGGTTTGAATTTATAACGTTTCAAGTTTTATTTTACAAGATAGTTTATATTTACTTCATAGATGGTTTGAATTTATAACGTTTCAAGTTTTATCTTACAAGATTGTTTGTATTTACTTCATAGATGGTTACAATTTATAACGTTTCAAGTTTTATCTTACAAGATAGTTTGTATTTACTTCATAGATGGTTTGAATTTATAACGTTTCAAGTTGTATCTTACAAGATAGTTTGTATTTTTCATAGATGGTTTCAATTTATAACGTTTCAAGTTTTATCTTACAAGATCGTTTATATTTACTTCATAGATGGTTTGAATTTATAACGTTTCAAGTTTTATCTTACAAGATCGTTTGTATTTACTTCATAGATGGTTACAATTTATAACGTTTCAAGTTTTATCTTACAAGATCGTTTGTATTTACTTCATAGATGGTTTGAATTTATAACGATTCAAGTTTTATCTTACAAGATTGTTTATATTTACTTCATAGATGGCTTGAATTTATAACGTTTCAAGTTTTATCTTACAAGATCGAAGTTACGTTATTTTATAAATAATTATATTCAGAACCGAATAACGGATTTATTTCATGTTATAAATTTTAACAATTTTATGAAAAAAAAAAACGACATTACTTAATGGATTTAATTTAAAATTTAAAAGTAGGAATTTATTAAATAAATGTTTAAAAAGTCACACAATGATGTTGTTTGTCTGTATATTGTTGTAGCAACAGTCATTACTGTAGTAACAGCATAACGTTAGTCTTGAAATGTCTCAATTAGAATCATACAGCGATGCCGATAATAATTGATGTTTTTGTTACAGTTGTTTGTTATTTAGCAGAAATTCAAACGTATGAATTTATTCATTCAAATAATGTTGCGAAATTATATAACATAGCAGTGACATTATAACTTAAATGATTATAGTCAAATGACTCAGTTAATAACGTTGCCTGAAGTTATAATAACAAAAAGGATACTATGAAATATTCATTGGTTTAACCTTTATTATAACGCCAATTAAAGAGGATTTCAGGATTTCATAGCATACTCTTTGCTAACCCAAGAGGATTTCATAGTACTTTTTGCTAATTAAAGAGAATTTCATAGTATACACTTTGTTAACGAAAGAGGATCTCATAGCATACTCTTTGTTAAAGAAAGAGGATTCCATAACTTACTCTTTGCTAACCAAATAGGATTCCACAGTATACTCTTTGTTAACTAAAGAGGATTTCATAGTATACTCTTTGCTAACTAAATAGGATTCCATAGCATACTCTTTGTTTACCAAATAGGATTCCATAGCATACTCTTTGCTAACCAAAGAGGATTTCATAGCACACTATTTGCTAACCAAATAGGATTCCATAGTATACTCTTTGTTAACTAAAGAGGATTTCATAGCACACTCTTTGTTAATGAAAGAGGATTTTATAGCATTCTCTTTGTTAACTAAAGAGGATTTCATAGGATACTCTTTGCTAACCAAATAGAATTCCAAACTATACTTTTTGTTAACTAAAGAGGATTTCATAGCACACTCTTTGTTAATGAAAGAGGATTTCATAGGATACTTTTTGTTAATAAAAGAAGATTCCATAGCATACTATTTTGTAACAAAATAGGATTCCATAGTATACTCTTTGTTAACTAAAGAGGATTCCATAGCATACTCTTTGTTTACCAAATAGGATTCCATAGCATACTCTTTGCTAACCAAAGAGGATTTCATAGCACACTATTTGCTAACCAAATAGGATTCCATAGTATACTCTTTATTAACTAAAGAGGATTTCGTAGCACACATTTTGTTAATGAAAGAGGATTTTATAGCATTCTCTTTGTTAACTAAAGAGAATTTCATAGCACACTATTTGTTGATGAAAGAGGATTCCATAGCATACTCTTTGTTTACCAAATAGGATTCCATAGTATACTCTTTGTTAACTAAAGAGGATTTCATAGCACACTCTTTGTTAATGAAAGAGGATTCCATAGCATACTCTTTGCTAACCAAATAGAATTCCTTAGTATACTCTTTGTTAACTAAAGAGGATTTCATTGTATACTCTTTGCTAACTAAATGGGATTCCATAGCATACTCTTTGTTTACCAAATAGGATTCCATAACATACTCTTTGCTAACCAAAGAGGATTTCATAGCACACTATTTGCTAACCAAATAGGATTCCATAGTATACTCTTTGTTAACTAAAGAGGATTTCATAGCACACTCTTTGTTAATGAAAGAGGATTTTATAGCATTCTCTTTGTTAACTAAAGAGGATTTCATAGCACACTATTTGTTAATGAAAGAGGAATCCATAGCATACTCTTTGTTTACCAAATAGGATTCCATAGTATACTCTTTGTTAACTAAAGAGGATTTCATAGCACACTCTTTGTTAATGAAAGAGGATTCCATAGCATTCTCTTTGTTAACTAAAGAGGATTTCATAGGATACTCTTTGTTAGTGAAAGAGGATTCCATAGCATACTATTTTGTAACAAAATAGGATTCCATAGTATACTCTTTGTTAACGAAAGACGATTTTATATCATACTCTTTGTTAACCAAATAGGATTTCATAGTATATTCGTTGGTTTATTGTTGTAACTAGAAGTTAAAGTGTCTGAATGTATTCGTCTTATATTGCTTAATAAAGTTACATAACATTTTCTGAAAGTATATTTTCTTTTTTTTCTGAAAGTATATTTTAGTAACTGTGTATTATTGTTTGTGTTAAAACGTCCTCATAAAAGCTTTTTGATATTATAATAATCTCTTAAGATTGTTATTATCAGTTAAATATTATTATTTTAACTATACATTATTTGATTTATTTTTCAAATTGATTCATTGAGTGAAATAAGATTAATCAAAATCTTACAAAATGATGAAACGTTATTGATGGACCGTTAATTTTGTTTTACAAACTTTTATAGATTTCATCTTATTTAACATGATTATATCAAATTGTGACGTAGTAGTAACGCTACCTGTGCTTGTAAATCAACCCTTAGTTATTTCGCTTCCGTGTAAGAGAGGACTTAACATTTCGCTTCCATAAATGAAACCAGAGCAAGATTTTTATTCCTCGGATTTCATTTCAACAAAAAGGCAAATCCTCCATACACCAACAACGAAACAAGGATTATTTTTATTTGCATTAATTTCATTTATTTTAGTGAGTTGTTAATTTCAAAGCCCTCGCTGATGTTCGTCTGGGTAAATGCATTTCGACCGAGCGTATATTTTTCTTCGTTTAAACAACGGAAAAGCCAACCCGGGGAATTTTCGAAATCCCGATTTCCATTTGAATTTTTGTGCAAGCCGGGCATCGTGGGATTTCGAAATTTCCGCGGGAGAGAAATTAAAAAAAAAAATAGAGACAGACTCAAAGGGCGCGTCGCCGGTCGCGAAGTTTTCCCACTACTTCCCACCCGGCTCGCCCCCCATCAACCCTACTCGACTCACTACATACATACAATCACAGATTTTTTCGTTTTTTTTTTTAATATAAATTGTTCTTTTTATTTTAGTTTTTTTGGTAGTATCACAAAATATTCCCAGTATTTTTTGAACCACCAAGAGAGAGGAAATCAAGTTCGAAAGCGGACAGACTTTAATCTTTATTTTTGTTGTTGTTTCTTTTTTTTTGTTTAGTTGGTTTTAATAATTTCACCCTCCCATTAAATCTCAGACGTTTCTTTCAATGAAGGCTAAAGCTATCGCTTAATGTACTCCCTTATATATATTTTTTTTATTATTTGTTTATTTATATATATATATTTAATTAACCGTACAAAGAATCCGTGCTGAAATGTCCTTTGATTAAAAAAAAAAACACAAAAACTGAATAAATCATGTGCGCTGTTTATCGTTTTAATTAATTAATTATGTTTATAATATATGTTATGTTATTTATATATAATTCTTAAAACTCACAATTATTCGAAAAATTCAAAATTCAATCAGAGTGAAAATTAGAAACGCTATGTATTTTTTTTTTTTAATAATTTTTTTTTATATTTATAATATAATACAGACGCGGGTACAGTCCGCGAGAAAACAAGACTTGTCTGTGATGGTGGACAAATGGTTTACAATCCTGGTCCCTTACATCACTAAGATTAGTTTTTAGCTACCGGAGTAGAATTAGAAATTGATTGCATATGTACTCGTTTATTTTTTTCTTCTTCTCGAAAACCATCTTTATATATATAACTCGCTACGTATTTTTGTTTTACTTACTGGATAATCCAGTTTTACGCTACGATTAATTTTACTGGCTAACTCTCACGAAATGAAACCAGAGTACAATGATCTGGTGAAACTAAAATGAAATTTATCTAATTTACACAATCCGCATTGTAACTATTTAATAACTCTTTTTATTTTATTTTTTATTTTTTTTAATCAGAACGAGTTTTATTATTATTACCTTTTTTGTCGTTTTCTTTTAATAATATAGTACTCCTATTTATTTTATCCTTTTTTTATCATCTGTATTTCCCTTATGCTATATTCAATTCGTCTTCATTATTATTTGTTTAATGTTTTGTATTTTTTTTTGTAACGGATTTAATTCCTGCCGTCTTGGATTTCGACGGTGACGCTCTCGAGCATGGGCGTCGTCACCGAGGTGTTGGCGGCGTGTCCCGGAGGGCTCTTGTTGGACCTGGTGGACGTCGCCGAGGCGTTGCTGCTGCCGTGAGAGCCCCTCCGAGATCCTAAAAACAAACGCCCTAATGGTAGGGTCAACGTAATTGGTCTGCACTGTGCTTCAAATGGTTGAGAGTGTGGTGATCTAGACATTCATTTTCGATGCACTACTTGTCTAAGAAAATGGTGTTGGTCGCATGATTTACAAGCGTCGGTGATGGCTGATTCAAAATATTGGGCTTATTAATTATTTTAGAAATGGTCGATGCGCTTGGTTTGTGATTGCGTGGAAGGATTTGGGAGAGAGCGGAATTTTTTTATAGGCCTAAATATTTAGTTTATCAATTGGATTTGTAATTCACGAATAAAAATGTGATACACAAAGAAATATATTTTTTTACAAAAGAAGTTTCTAAAAAAATTAAAATAACTTATGATTGCTTATTTATGATTTTTATTATTTTATATACCTCTACACCACCATTATGGTAGATAGGGATTTTAGATTATATATATATATATATTACTTTATATTCAAGTATTTATTTATTTAATCTGCCGACGAATGTCTAGCGCGTCTCTCGAGTTAAATTATCAACAGTATTTAAACATCGCGTATGCGTGCGTACTTAAAAGCATCTAGACTCTGGGCTCTTGACTCCCCACTATAAACAAGGCCTTAGCTTTTATAATAATATATATATCTAACTTCAGAATTTGGTATCATTCTTTGAGGAGTTACAAATCCAAATGGTACTTTATTTATTTAAGCCGAAGTTTAATGTTTAAAATAGTTTCATCTGTGGTGATTTAAACCGTATTAAAATAACTGGTCTGCGTCTAGATTCATAAGGAATTTGAGATTTGTCTATGGTTAATAATAATAATAATGAAATAAATATGAATAGATTATTAAAAATCAACCAATAAAACACAGATTAGATTGAATAACTTTAAATTCTCGACCAGTTTCGGGTTATTAGCCCATTTTAAAGAGAATTTTAATAAAACAAATTTTAAATTCTCTTGAAAATAACCCGAAACTAGTCGAGAATTTAAAGTTATTCAATCTAATCTGTGTTTTATTGGTTGATTTTTAATAATCTATTCATATTCATTCCATACAATATGAACTACCAATGTCTAAATATTAAAACCAATAATAATAATAATAAAAAGCAACCATTCTACAAACCTGCCACATAGTTTTATAAAACTGTATGTATTGAAATGAACTTTTCCCTCATTCTACAAACCTGCCACATAGTTATGAAGTTTTTAAACTGTTTGTATTGAAATGAACTTTTCCCTCAAGCAGTGTAACACCAGCTTGAGCTGAGATATTTTAAATTGAATAATAATTATAGAAAAAGGATTTATTCGCTTGGTCACAGTTATTTAAATAAATTAAATAAAATAATTTGAAAATAATTAATTAATAAATTATTTTTTCTTTTGCTACTTTGACATTATTACTTATGTTAAAAAAGAGAAAAAAATTGATTCGTTTTCCTTGTTTTCATAAACAGGACAAGTTCGCCTTCCTTTAGTGGACGAAACAATGATTCTCGGTCGTCTACTTTGTAGACCCAAATCGTTGACGATGCCACTTGAAATTAGGCAAAAGGTGGCGCTTGCGTCGTCTTTAGTTTAATATTAATTAATTATTTTCAAATTCTTTTATTTAATGAATAATAATTCTTTATTGTCGAACGGAAAAACCGAAACAGGACAAGTTACAATGATTGGTATAAATACAAAAAATAAAGAAATTAATTATAAAAGTTTATAAATTGTTGATTAAGGCTTCGTATTTATTGAAACTAATACACATATTAATAATCGACACATATTGTTTCAGCTTTAATTACTGGAATATATCGTGACGCCATCAACAGTAATTCCTGAAATTGTTGATATCAATAAAATCCTCAATGCATGCTTAATTCATTTCTCACTTAACCCATGGTGAAATAATAAATAAATAATAATATAATTAAAAAATGAATTAATTCAGGATAATTTAATTAAAATTAAAATAAATAAATTCCGAGCAGTTTCGACCATTGGTCATTTTCAGGGAGGAATGTACGAAATTAAAACACTTGGTTTGTTTCACTTATTTATATTGTACATTCCTCCCTGAAGATGATCAATGGCCGAAACTAGTCGGAGAAAATATAAATAAGTTATATTTATAAATTTATTAAATAAATTTTTTATATTTACAATTTGTGTCAATAATTTGATTCTCACTTTAGATTGTGACTAATTATGAACTGATGTGTGAATGAAATCATTGAAATCATTATTAGTTAGCTTGAGGATTCAATGATTTCATCCACACATCCGTTCATAATTAATCATAAACTGACGTGGGAATCAAATCATTGATATAATTTGTAAATAAAACAGTTTTTTTTTAAATCGCAAAATTTATTGTAGAAACTGCTGCAATTGTTTCGCCAACACGTGAAACGCATCAATGATTAATAATAAAATCATTGACACAATTTGTGAAAAAAAAAAACAGTTTTTTTTTAATTCGCAAAATTTATTGCTGCAATTAATATTGTAAGTAATGATAATAATTATTTAAACAGACATATTCTTTTATTATTATTAAAACAATGAAGATGCATTTATTAGGATTGTACATGAGAATAAATTAGCTTGAATAAAAGTCTACTAATACAAATTAAAATTAATACAAATTGTTTCGCCAACAAGTGAAACGCATCAATAATTAATTTAAATTAATCGTTTGCTCGATGATGTGATTGTGTTGGCGAAACAATTGTAGCATTGTCCACAATGAATTTTGTGAACCTTAAAAAAACTGTTGTTTTATTCACAAATAGTGTATTATGGAGTTTCATCAAGTAAAAGCCTCAACCAACGATTATTCAAATATCTATTGAATGTTTGTCAAAATCATTGAAATTTATTCAGCTAAAGGGAAAATGATTGATTAATAATTAATTATTTTCAAATTCTTTTTATTTATATAGTAAACGCGTAAGGGGGGTGTCTGTTTGGGGCACTCGCCGTGTTAATAATAAATACTAAACGTGTAAGACCCCCCTTATTTTCAGAAGGTTGATTTTTTTTTAATTTACTAATTCATTATTTTTGATTTTAAACAGATAGCTGTGGCTCTGATAGTTAGATAGTAATTCCTGGTATCAAAATTCTCTACACCAATTATAATGAAACATTTTTTTTTAAGTTACATTTTACGGTTTAAAAGACCACAGATTTTTCCCACAGCAGTAAGTGAAGGATTACAATTCGGAAATTTCGAAGGCACTATCGAAAAAAAAAAAAAGGAATTTTACAAACATGATATGAAAACGATACAAACAGCATTCACACTATCTCTTATGAAACGTCCACTAAACAAAAATGATCGCAAACTATTTCCTCTATAGTACAGTCCAGCGGCTTTAAACTACTTCAGCTAAAGTCAACTCAGCGTTTCCCCCGTGGAACTCTTCGGTATGTTTTTTTTTTTAGCTGAACGGACGCAAACGTTGGGGTTGTTGGCTTAAATGTTGGTCGTTTTGTGTTTACCTGGCTGTGAGTTGGGTGAGTGCGGACGGAGAGAAGCCATGCTGGGCTGTCTGCTCGGTCCGCGGACGCTGCCCCTCGACCCCCTCCTGTCGTGGAGAAGCTTGCTGTCCCGCAGGAGGGACACGTTCATCAGCCGGGGGTTGGGCGTGTTGAATATCGTCCTGTTTTCACGCCATCTCGCCCTGAAATCAAGAAAAAGGAACGCGCGCGAAGGGACATTCGCCAATTAGTCGATGCGTTTTTAAAGTTATTAACAACATTGACACAGACTTTCTAAAAGCTACAACATCAAAATAGATAATAAGATAATAGATAGATAGATAGAATAGAATAGATAGATTTTTTTAAATCTTTTTCCTTTCTACCGTTAGGTGTAAGGAGAATAGATAGATAATAAGATAATAGATAAATAGATTTATATTAATAACAAAAATAATTCACTACAATTGACAAATTACTATATAAGATAATTTTTCAATTGAAGAAAAAAATCTAACGTTTCACATAGAATTACTATTGATGAAACATAATTAAAAAAAAAACTCAGTTGATATTTATGAAATCAATGACTGTTTAGTGTGGTTACGTAATAAAAAGCGCCTGAATTGCTTAGAGTTTAAAACAGAGGTTAAAAAGAAGGATGGATGAAATTTTGTTTTTGTGGATGAGTTTTATAAACTTCATCATAAAGAAAAACTATGTAGTCTTTCACGACCAGGGAGGGATAAAATACCGAAACACGTGTCTGCAGATAGCCTAATATTACGTAACTTTTATATTTATTTTTTGTTTTGTTTTTTTGCATTAAATATTTTCGATTCAAAAATTGTTCCATTAAACAATATGTTATTGTTATGCAACAGCAAATGTCTATTATTGGACATTTGTTAAAGTACTTATGTAACATAAGTCATAATGTCACAGTAAGTAAAGAGGAAATAATTTATTAATTATTTTCAAATTATTTTTATTTAATTTATTTAAATAATTGTGAATAAAATAATCATAATTATAATCAAATTATTTTTATTTAATTTATTTAAATAATTGTGAATAAAATAATCATAATTATAATCAAATTATTTTTATTTAATTTATTTAAATAATTGTGAATAATTAATTTTTCTATTAGTACAAAAATCGTTTTTATTGTTATTTATTCACCGTTTTAATTTATTGAATATTGTGTATAATTAGGTTATACTAAACAAGAAGAAACGCTTACGTCGGCGCCAAAATGCAATCCAAAATAGTTAACATCATTGCTTGACTAAACATTACACTCCACATCAACAATACTGTGCCGCAACGGTTGAATCTCCAACATAAACGAGCCCTAAACATCGTTTCGTTCTACTGTGATTTATTCATCGCCCAGCACATTTTCCTTCTACGAATTAAGTTAACATCTCGTCCGAATTTAAATTGCGTTTAATAGCATGTCGTGTTTCCCTCGACGATTTTTTTTTGTTCATATCTGTTTATTCATCATAATTCCCAACAGCTTTCATCTCCACCTTCTCCTTTTTTTACAGTTGCCTTAATTTTTTATCGCGAGCGTCATGTCTTCCGGAATGGCGAGCTTTAAACTGGCGACACAAACAGAAAACAAATTACGAACTCTTTTCGTTTTATTTTTAATGATGTACCATAAAAAGTTGTTTGTCGGAATGTATCTTTTATCGGTTACATGAAATCGTGACTTTTAATCATGTATAGAATACAATTTTTTAAATGCTGCTTTTTGAATGCGTAAAGCAATTTGATAACGTTTCCGAATGGTGTCACGGGATATATAAAATTTTGAAAACGGAATCTTGGGCAAACGTGCGTGAAATGAACGAATCCGAAGTCAAAATCTGTAGGAAACTTACCGTTTGGTCACAATTCGCATTTAAAGTCCCAATTTTGAGGTTATAATTGATACGATTTTCGACTAAATAAGCACATTGCGAGTATAAATCGTACACGTGATGAAATAATCTTCTAATTTATGACGAAAGTTAACAAATTTGTTGCGATTTTTTTTTTCATTTACTCAGTCAAAATCACGATTTTAATTTTATACAGAAAGTGACGTTTATGTAAAAAAAATCAATATATATTTTAGATCCATTTGTAAATAATAGATATTTTAATTTACGATATCAAACATAGATGGCGTCACCCCTCCACTAAACCGAATGATATTATTAAAAGATATTATTATTAATGTATTTTGTACAATATAATAAAAAAATAATAGAGAATTATTCATCGACTATTATAAATAATACATACATATTTAATTAATGATTTTTTAATGAAAATATTGGATAGATTGGTACAACTTACGATCTTTTGCACGTTTTGTCAGAATACTTTCAAAATATGTTTGTACACTCACCTAACCTAAACTAACCCAAACTAACCTAAACTAACGTAACCTAAACTAACCCAAACTAATCTAACCTAACCTAACATAACCTAAACTAACCCAAACTAAACTAACCTAACCTAAACTAACCTAACCTAAACTAACCCAAACTAAACTAACCTAACCTAAACTATCCTAACCTAAACTAACCCAAACTAATCTAACCTAACCTAACATAACCTAAACTAACCCAAACTAAACTAACCTAACCTAAACTAACCCAAAATAAACTAACCTAACCTAACCTAAGTAAGTGATTCCGTTTTCAAAATTTTAAAAATCCCGTGACACCATTCGGAAACCTATCCAGCATTTTTTTCTTCTTTTCAAAGGGATCTCAATTGTAGGTATTTCTGTATATTTAATTACTCTGTATTTTTTTTTAAGTTTTATAAAATATTACCCCAGTAGAAATATATATTACTGTAATATTATATCAATATTGATTTATTCTATTTACATTGATCAATCAATGTGAATGATGAACAATTGTTTCGTTCTACTGTGATGTATTCAGTTTTTCAGGAACAGAAAAAGACAAATTGTAAGTAAAAGTATTTTAGCAATAAAAAGGCATATTTTATTAAGATATTCTTTAGTATGCGCAAGGATTTTGCTCGATCACGTAAAAAAAATATTGCACGGTATAAAGTAATTTTATTGAATTTAATTTACAGCATCCACGAACTAAAACAACAATCGACAACTTAATTAACCCTTCCAAACTCATCAACATTCATATAGATACACAAAAAAAACCGAACCAAGATCATAATTACTGCCGCTGAAGTATTCAATTAGCGATTCCTGGAGGGGCCGGGAATTAATAAATCACCGCGGTTTAACTGACACGTTCTGCGGGGCGAGCTTTCATTATCATCCCCCGGAGCCTGAAAGCTCCGTCAGTCACGGGAGAATTGGGGATTATGCAGCCGACCGGAAGCGCAGTTCAAACGCTTTAAAAAGTCGCCGGCAGAACAAAAAATCCTTGACCCGGCGCGGCGCGGCGTTGCGGACTTTTCGGAGGAATTGTTCCCAAGTTTCCGCCGTAAATTTTATCGAATTGGGGTTTAACACGGAATTTTCGGATGTTTCCATTAAACTTCCGCGCATAAAAATTGATTAGATATAGGGATTGTTTGTGTCAAATCGTGTAAAATGGCAAAACAAAGAAGTGTGGTGTGGAATATATCACCGCAATCGAGTGAATGACTAAAATAAATATTCATTTAAAAAGTAACTACTTCTCAGGTAAATACTCCGTACACAGAGATAAATTTATACACTTGATTGAAGTTATTTAAATAATTAAATAAGAAAAGAATTTTGATAATAAAGACTAAAATAAATATTCATTTAAAAAATAACTACTTCTCAGGTAAATACTCCGCACACAGAGATAAATTTATACACTTGATTGAAATTATTTAAATAATTAAATAAGAAAAGAATTTTGATAATAAAGGCTTCTATTTCGTTATACATTGTTTTAAATTTTGAATCATTTTGTTTGTATAACTTTGAGCCTACATTAAACAAAAATAGTTCAGTGCTTATTGAAAGAGTATTAATTGAAAATACAAAAATTTATATTTTTTCACCTCCACTCTCTCCCTCTTTACGTCTGTATTTCCCGTGGAATGGTTATTAATTTAATAACTCTAAAATGCCGACACGCGATCCTTCAAATTCACGACGGAATACTATAATCTCGTGTTCCAGAAAACGACAACAAACCTTATTTTCTGTGCCGCGAAACTTGTTATTAGCGCTAATCAGGCATAATGCATACATTAGTTTTATTGCTCGCTTAATTCAAAGTAGTAAAAAAAATGTAACATACAGTTTTTAACAGATCGTATTTCAACTGGAAGCATTGTTAAGAATTTAAAATTCAATTAATCCGCAACTCGTGTCTCAGCGATGGGGAAAATTGATTATTTAAAGAATCGATTTATTTTAAAAATACAAGAAATAATGAAAGTGGAATTTAGACTATACTATCCTTGCAGCGCAAGCTAACAGCTTTTGAATTTGGAAACAACTGTGTCTTCAGGATCACAAAACAGAAGAATCACCAGAAGCCAAACAAGAAATACAAGTATCTAGTTGTAATGCGTAGAAGTCTATAATAAAATTAAATAGTTCTTCCTGACGAAGATGACTGCGACGTCAGCGAAACGTCGAACTGAAGATTTAATGGACCAGTTCCAAGAAAATACGCGGGATGAAACCAGAATAAATGCGTCAACATATATATATATATATATATATGGGCTTAATGGATATGAAATCTTATATATATATATATATATATATACAGAGAGGTTTTTTTATCAGTATACATTAGGGGAAGTGTATACCTTCAAAAAAAACGCGAGTCAAATGCACTGAACCGATTAAATATGTATCTTTAGTTGACTATTTGGCATATGTGTGTTCAGTTGTGTGTTGTAGGCAACTAAACACACATACATTAATGCAATTAACTCGCGTATTTTGCAGGTATACATAGGGGAAATGTATACTGATAAAAAAAGCTCTCTGTATATATATAAGACTTCATCCATTAAGCCCATTGTCTAGGATCTTCTATTCTTAAGGTTTAGTTTCGTCCTTCCATCTCCTCCTGTCCTTTGCTCTCTCTCTCTCTCATTTTCTCCAATTCGTTATCCGTTTATTCCTGATATCCTTCATGACTGCATCTCTCCATTCTTAATAGCAATAATTATACATAAAATGTTAAAAACAAATTCTAATCACATATTTAGGTTATTAATGGCCTCATGAAGCTTATTGAATATATTTTTTTGTGTTTTCTTTTATTTATTTTTTTATTTTTTAATTTAATTTCTATATTTTAAAAACTTTTTTGTTAGTTTTTTTTCTATTTAAAATTGATTAACGAACCACTTTAAAAGGTGTGCTTTTTTTCCTGTATATTGAAGATTATCACACCTTTTCTGGCCACCCTGTATATTGATGAATTAAGTCTAATTAAAAAATTCTTAGTTAGACTAGAGACAGTTTGGGTGTTATATATACTAAAAGTGCAACAGCCGAAACATGGACCTTAACAAAGAAAGAAGAAACAACAGTGGTTCATCAACATTTCCGACAATTCATATACAAGAACCTAAATTGATTGATTGAGTTACGCAAAGATCAAATTAATTCGACGAATAAACTACTAATAACCTTTCTTCGCAGTGCTATTAGTGCTTTATTCGTCGAATTACAAGAATCTAATATTATTGCAATTTTCCAAATATTATATACACAAGTTTGTTCGATACTGGACGATATGCGCTTTTGAGTTTTAACTTTTTTATAATTGTTTCAATCTTACTAAAATATTATATTTTTATGGCGGATGATGGAAGGTTAGCGGTGGCTTTTATTTTGTTACCTAAGAAATATAAGAATAAGAATATAAAGTAATATTAATAACAGGAAATAAAGTGAGTCAAGAGTGTGTTTTGCAACTTTTAAATTTATCAACCTGTTTTCAAACAATTTCTGAAATTGACCCACAAACATCGAATGCATTTCACTGCGCATTCAGCAAAAATGTAAATCGAGTGGAAACCATTTAAAAACAATTGTCCGCCCGCTGAAAACCCGTTACAATACACAAATTGCAAATTTTATATATTCATCGATTTTATTTCCGTATTGTCAGCAACATGATGCATGGAACATATTTTTCAATTTTATAACATTTCATTTTATTTATGTTACTAAATTATATAAACGCACTCTATGTAAACGTGTTTTTATTTATAATAATAGAAAAAAATCGATCCAGTTATTTTATTAACTGATAATAATAAAATAAAAATTATTAATAAAATAATAATTATTATTATCTCTTTAGTTATTGACTTTCGTAATATTTTTATAAATATATATATATACAGAGAGGTTTTTTTATCAGTATACATTAGAAGTGTATACTTGCAAAAAAAAAAAACGAGTCAAACGTATTGAACCGATTAAAGTGTGTATGTTTAGTTGCCTATTTGGCATTTGGCATATGTGTGTTCAGTTGCGTGTTATAGGCAACTAAAAACACATACATTAACGCATTTGACTCGCGTATTTTGCAGATATACATAGGGGAAATGTATACTGATAAAAAAAGCTCTCTGTATATATATATGTATAAAACCCGACACCATATGGTAAAAGGGGATACTGATTATATATATATATGTATATATAAGTAAATATTGTTTAAGTATCTTATCTTATGGTTTAAGAATGCATTAATTCTTTGTTTTTACATCCCAGGATTCCTGTCCAAGGATAGATTTGATCATTTTTACAATCACAATACTGATTGTAAAAATGATCAAATCGCTAATTTCCATCCATTTTTTAAAAATGTCTGTGTGTTTCAGGGATAGAGCAAAAACAGCTGAATGGATTGAACTCAAACGTTTTACTGCGATTGACACATTTTTTTAAATTTGATTATCTTGCATTTTATTAATCAAGTTGAACCAAAATATTAATCACGCTAATTTTTTGTTTCGTCACGGTACATATTAGTAGGGTTTTAAGATTCTAGATTAAAACAAACTTAACTAACCGTATAACTATAAATTTTGTTACTTTTTAAATAATAAACAGAATTTATTTCGTATCCCCAAACACAATTTTTTACTATATTCTAACTTCATAATTTCATCACCAGCACCAGCTCTGTTACTGTGCGCATGAGTCTCATGATATACTTTATCCCCCATGCTTTACTCTCAAACGTCGCTTTAACGCAATTTAATCAATCAATCAATGTAAATATACATTTAAGCGCGTTTTAAAGACACATGTACTTCTTGTGTAATATAATATTAGAGTTAATTTAGAATTTAAGGTAATAAGTAAAATATTTTTGTAAACTGTTTTTGTAAAAAGGGGTTTTCCCGTAAATAAATAAATAAATAAATAAATAAAAATAAATAAACTTTCAGCATACGCCAATGGATGAGAGCATGAGACAGAGTCAAATATTAGCTCATGTTAAGCGAATGTTATGCACGTTAGTGATTCGCTTTTTCACGTATTTAACAAATTAAATAGAAAAAAAAAAATATGTTGAAGAGTTATAATGTTTTTTTTTATTATTATTTTCGAAATTATTTTTAATTTAATAAATATTTAATACGTTTTTTTTTAAATTTGTTAATAAAAAATAAGCAAGTTTATATAAACAGCTTAATTTAATAAATATTTAATACGTTTTTTTTTAATTTGCTAATAAAAAGTAAGCAAGTTTATATTAACAGCTTAATTTAATAAATATTTAATACGTTTTTTTTTTAATTTGCTAATAAAAAAATAAGCAAGTTAATATAAACAGCTTAATTTAATAAATATTTAATACGCTTTTTTAATTTGTTAATAAAAAAATAAGCAAGTTAATATAAACAGCTTAATTTAATAAATATTTAATACGCTTTTTTAATTTGTTAATAAAAAAATAAGCAAGTTAATATAAACAGCTTAATTTAATAAATATTTAATACGTTTTTTTTTTTAATTCGTTAATAAAAAAATACGCAAGTTAATATTAACATCTTAATATTCCTGCATAATTCAAGTTTGTCGCAATTAAAAGGGCGCCATTTAATTATTAATTTCGTCGCGGCGTTTCAGTTGAAACGCGGCAGTTTTCGCGCCCCTCGACGGACTGGGAATTGCGGGGACTCCGGATAATTGCTGTGTACACAAAGTATCATAATTTATGAGGAACTTTAAGGAAGTTTTCCGGTGTGCGTAAAAGATTATCACAACACAAGTTTCGTGCAAACACAAAACGCCGAGTTTTATAAAATCTTAATTGTGTTCTTACCGGCGCGCTCGGTTTACACAAAAAAAAAAATAACGGAGGGACGTTTCACCGGAAGTTGTTGTTAAAAAGTGGGTGAATTTTTTTCCGGGTTTGAAAACGATAGAGCATATAATCCGCGCTTGTGACGCGATTGTCCGCAAGCGTCTTTCACATTTTGGCAGGGACCGATTATATTAAGAAGAGGTGAGCAACATTACTCCCAAGAAAGTCACTAGATTCAAAGAGGACGTGGGATTATGTGGGAAGAGATTAGGTAAGGATAGAACAATAGATATTATAGAATCAAATTTATTGGTATCTGTAGTGTTCTGCAGAACTTTGAAAAATTCTCTTGTTAGAGTGGAATCCGTGGCTGGAGTTAAAAATTCATAAAAAAATAAATTTAAGACATACTATTTTTATACTCTAAATTACTTCATTAGAATGTAATTAACTAATTAACACCGAAAAAACGAAAATAAAAAGTGACAAACAGTGTTTTACAAAACATTGAAAAATCCTCTTGTTGGAGTGGAATCCGTGGCTGGAGTTAAAAATTCATAAAAAAATAAATTTAAGACATACTATTTTTATACTCTCTAAATTACTTCATTAGAATGTAATTAACTAATTAACACCGAAAAAACGGAAATAAAAAGTGACAAACAGTGTTTTACAGAACTTTGAAAAATTCTCTTGTTAGAGTGGAATCCCTGGCTGGAGTTAAAAATTCATAAAAAAATAAATTTAAGACATACTATTTTTATACTCTCTAAATTACTTCATTAGAATGTAATTAACTAATTAACATCGAAAAAAACGAAAATAAAAAGTGACAAACAGTGTTTTACAGAACATTGAAAAATTCTCTTGTTAGAGAGGAATCCCTGGCTGGAGTTAAAAATTCATAAAAAAATAAATTTAAGACATACTATTTTTATACTCTCTAAATTACTTAATTAGAATGTAATTAACTAATTAACACCGAAAAGACGAAAATAAAAAGTGACAAACAGTGTTTTACAGAACTTTGAAAAATTCTCTTGTTAGAATGGAATCCCTGGCTGGAGTTAAAAATTCATAAAAAAATAAATTTAAGACATACTATTTCTATACTGTCTAAATTACTTCATTAGAATGTAATTAACTAATTAACACCGAAAAAACGGAAATAAAAAGTGACAAACAGTGTTCTGCAGAACTTTGAAAAATTCTCTTGTTAGAGTGGAATCCCTGGCTGGAGTTAAAAATTCATAAAAAAATAAATTTAAGACATACTATTTTTATACTCTCTAAATTACTTCATTAGAATGTAGTTAACTAATTAACATCGAAAAAACGAAAACAAAAAGTGACAAACAGTGTTTTACAAAACTTTGAAAAATTCTCTTGTTAGAGTGGAATTCGTGGCTAGAGTTAAAAATTCATAAAAAAATGATGATTTAATTGAAACAAACCAAGTGTTTTAATTTCAATTAAATCATCCTGAACCCATACTATTTAATTAACAAGTAAATTAGAACAATTATAAATTTCCGAGACACATTGAAATGAATGAAAAATAAATGATGAATGGTTATTTATAATAATTTAATACACATGAAATTCTTTTTTTTGTATTCATGTTATGCTTTCTTTATAATAAACCTTTCATAGAAAAATAAAATAAAAGCGAATCACAATTGAAAGTGAGACTTATGAGTTTCGTGGAAACGCGGGTGACTCGGCTAAGCGCATTTTTATGGCGTGCGTGTCGCGAAAATGCAAATTTCAAAGGGCGACCCTCGCGGCAATGAATCATTTTTCCGATGGCTGGTGTGGGGCGGCTTTTACGATTTTCCACCGCCCCTCCTGGGCCGTTGGGGGGTGTGAGTGGGAGAAAACGCGTCGTCGCCAATTTATCTCATAATTGCTAGTCGCGTGCTCGGCCCCAATTAACGGCGACCGAAACAAAAGCTGCGCAGTCGTAAACCGGAAATACTCTTTCCCGGGCACCGTTAAGTCGGATTTAATATTTTCTTCTGCGCGTTTAGGGTAGTAAAAACGGTTATAAATTAAGGGGGCAGATAGGTTTGAGTCATGTGTATGCTTCATGATAAATTATTAACAGAAATTAAACAAAAAATTACATATAAAAATAAACAATGTCCGGCGTGGGTATTTGCCCGGGAAGTAGTTGTTTTAATGTGCATTTGTTTAACGTACTTACGTAACGTAAGTCAATAGTCACAGAGCTAAATGTGGAAATAATTGATTAATTATTTTCAAATCATTTTTATTTAATAAACTTGTTTTATTTATATTTTGCATGTTTAACAAGATTGGGGATTTTACATTGTTTGTATATTAGCTTATTCTTGAAACGATGGTCATTGATAGAAGTTTTAGGTTAGGTTGTCAATGATAACGCCTCAGAAGATTTCAACGGCTTTGCTTTCATAAATTCGACGAGATGATGTAGATATTGTGCTGCCGACAGAAACTTGTGTTGTTTTAAATAATGTAAAAAATATTGCATACAATAAATAATAATAAGATTCCTGCTCACATAAAAAATCTCACGTTGATAAAATTCAAACAAGAAATGAGGAAATTTTTATTTCAAAAACACACATCTTGTTAGGCTGATAGAATGGGGTAAAAGTCTAAGTAAAAAAAAAGTATGATGAAAGTTTGAGGCAGAGCCTGTCAGAGATTAAAAGTTGACTTTTGAGTTTTGATCAAGAGCAAATATAAGCTGGTTTCATTTGTATTTTTTTTGCATTATTATTCGGAAAAGTGTAAAATTTCACAATAATATTATTTTATTTAAAAATTTTAAACAAAACAATTAAAAAAAATGAATGCTTTCTCAAAAATTACTACGGCGTTTCGAAAATAGTCAAAGTAAATGGGATTTTTGAAACAGAATTTAAAACTTATAATAAAAAAAACTGCCGGTAAGTGAAATTTACGAAAAATCAGAGTTTGTGAAATTCACTTCAGCAACGTATACCATTTTAATAAGCCAAGCACTGAATCAATAATTGGTTTGTCAGACTCTAATGTATTGAGTGTGAAGAAACGTCAACCATGTTTTTTTCTCAATAGATGGCGTTGAACCCAATATCTGGTGATGTACTAATCCAGTGCCTACTAAAGTCTTTAGTAGGCACTAACTAATCGCATCGGATCCTATTTATACTCGTTAGTAAAGCTAATTTGCGTAGAAAAAATTACTTGGCAGGTTTGTGTTCGGTTGATTCAGTCGTATATTAAAGCGCGTGAAAAATAAAAGTCAACAATTAGAAAATTCGCTATATTTTATAATTCTGCTTCGGTAAAGGCGAAAAAGCAACGCAGGCGGCAGAAATTGTGAATGAATGGGCCCGATACTATAAAAAAAAAATAATGCGCAATTTTGATTTCGTCGATTCCGTTCCGGAAATTTTGATATTTATTTATTTATTTGTAATACAACCACAGAAATTTATTTTACAAAATGTCCTATCTCTAGTTGTATGCTATTTAAATATGCACTAAATAATAACTATTGGATATGAAAGACTGTCATCGTAAACGTCGATGAAATCATCGAAAAAGTGAATGGAGACCAGCATATGAGCAGCGAAGGAGCTAAACATCACTCATACAAGAATTTTGGACCATTTGCGGAAAGCTGGATACACCAAGAAGCTGGTTGTTTGGAGCTGACGCAAAAAATCTTCTGGATCGCATTCCCATTTGCGAATCTCTGCCGAATCGCAATGAAAATCGACCCATAACTCAATTGTATGATGATTGTAGATGAGATGATAAAATCAACAACAACAAGTAATTAAAAAATTATAACACAAAATTATAACACAAAACCGTGGTTTTTTTTTATGATTACTTCAACAATATGTGATTATTTACGTGCAAGGTCGATAATATTTCTGTTGTTTTTTTTTTGCTCTTCGTTTCTTTTATTCTCTTTTCAACATTGGAGTTATTATTCGTGTCCACGGAACGTTTCCCCTCCTCACCTTGACAGCATAATGGAACAATGCAGTAAAGCTGGTTTATTAAATCAATCGCAATTGCCGGAATAAACGTATCTCGTTTCATTGCGTGCTCGAAACTTCTTTCTTGTTTATTGTTGAAGGATACAGAAAAAAAAAGTTTATTGAATTATCGTATTGCATATTATGATGTAAGATGCTGTAAAGTAATTTAGATTTGACGTTTCTGAAAATGTTGGTTTTACTGCGGGAAACGAAAAGGGTATTTCAAAATTTCGTGCACGTCACGACAGGAGGTGTAATAAAATAATAATTTATTCATTTTTATTGCAGTAAATGTTTTAATTAGTTCATAAAACACATATTTTTATAAAAATAATAAACTATTACGAATATATTCCTTCATTTTTATTCTTATTATTATTTATGTGGAGTTCTGTAATGAAAATAATTTACAGGAATCTTATTCACTTTTATAATTAATCTCAAATTCAAATTTATTCAACTAAAATCGATTTACATATAATCACTTTTTTTAAAATCACATTTTTGTTATAGATTTTCATTACTGCGAAGTATTATATTTTATATTAAACAAAATATAATCCACATAATTAATAATTCTGTTAATAATGAACTATTTTTTCTAAGAAATTATTACAATCACATTTTTTTAATCACTTTTTTTGTTATAGATTTTCATTACTGCGAAGTATTATATTTTAAATTAACAAAATATAATCCACATAATTAATAATTCTGTTAATAATGAACTATTTTTTCTAAGAAATTATTACAATCACATTTTTTTAATCACTTTTTTTGTTATAGATTTTCATTACTGCGAAGTATTATATTTTATATTAAACAAAATATAATCCACATAATTAATAATTCTGTTAATAATGAACTATTTTTTCTAAGAAATTATTACAATCACATTTTTTAATCACTTTTTTTGTTATAGATTTTCATTACTGCGAAGTATTATATTTTATATTAAACAAAATATAATCCACATAATTAATAATTCTGTTAATAATGAACTATTTTTTTATAAGAAATTATTACAATTATCAGCTTCTTGCGATCAACTGATCAGAACCACCGATGGTTCGATTGTGGTCACAGCAATCTGGAAGTATTTCTCGATATTGCGAAAGCATTTGAGAGACGACTAATTTACACGCTCGCATCCCTTAATTTTCCCCATTATCTAATCATGCTGATTAAAAATTTCATCAGCAATCGCATGTTCTCTGTCCGCTGCGTGTTCTTCCTATTTACACCACGCAAAACGACTGCGGGTGTACCACAAGGCTCTATTTGCTTTATAATGTATTCCGGTCAGAGCGAATGTATTATTAACGCAATTTGTGGACGACGACGCCTTCCTCTACAGAGGTAAATATTTACCTTTCATGACGGCCATACTTCAAACAGCCCTCAATAATTTCGAGGAATGTTTCAATAAATGGCAGCTCTTTGTTAAGCGAGAGAAAAGCCAAGCCATCATTTTTACGAAATTCCAAAAAAGATCTTTTCTTGAGAGACTTCCCAATCACATGAGTAAATCAAGTGCCCGGAAAAAGATCTCTTCTTGAGAGACATCCCAATCACATGAGTAAATCAAGTGCCCGGAAAAAGATCTTTTCTTGAGAGACATCCCAATCCCATGAGTAAATCAAGTGAAATAGCTTGATGTTTTACAACTTCTTGGTCTCCATGTTTTCGCCCGTCCTTTGCGAAATGCATCCATCTTTCATATACCGTTCCACAGAACAGATTAAGCGAAGCAGTCGACTATCACACGCATGTTAATGAATTTATTAAAGTATCCAGCTTTGACGTATTTATAGAGTCTGTAAATGCTTTGCACCGCACACTTAGTGCAAAATAGTTTGCTTTTAAAATGTGTTTTGTTAATTGTATTATTTTACTATTGTAACTATTCTTGTTTTATCATTCTTTCTTAATCTTATCCTCGAAATGTTACCGAATTGTAGCAACGTAAGGCTGCGGTTTAGTAGAAAGAGATAGCTATATAAATATCGATAGTCACTAATTCATGTTACATTAATGCCCTGGACGATGTACTGTACTGCATTATACATTGAAGTAATCTTAAAACAACCAGAAATTTGGTCAGATGAATTAAACAATATTTTAATGAGTCGTTTTTGTGAAAAACAACTATGAAATAATAATGGGAACGGCTGACTTACGTGGAACTAAAAGGTAACTTCTGCCATCAACAAAGCCCAGTTAAAACCTCTTCTACTTAACCGTAGCAAGCTTTTACTATCTTGTAAGATGCTTCTCTACTAGGCAATGATACGATACGATCAAAAATGACGTATGGTTGTCCTTCTTAGAAGATCCTCTTCTTCGTGCAAATGCGCAGGCTGTGAACCACACAGAGCAAGATGATTAAACGAATCGTCCGTACTCCGTGGTTTATCAGGAATGAGCAATTGCGCTCCGATATCAAAATACTGAGTATGCAAGAGCATATTTGTCAGCTGGTGAAAGCCCACTTCTCCAAGTTCGAAATAACAATACTCCATGATGCCGTTGAAATTTCCTCATGGAGAGGAATCAAATGTTCCCATGAGGTTGACTTACCTTAAATTTTTCGGTCTACAAAGAGAAATTACCTTTAGCCAGCAATTTCACCTTCAAAATTATACCACTAGATAATCTAACTCGGCTATTGAGCCACAATTCTCAAAGCCGTAAACCCTCCATTATTTAATAGCTAAATTGGTTCACTATATAACCTTCTACTTTACGTTTTTTTTTTTAGTCAGTAAAACCCTATCGTAATTCTGTCAATTATGTTCTGAAAGGGATGCAGTTTTTACGGTTTTATGGGGCACAGGCACACATAGACCTCGTAAGGCCCCTAATGTTTCCTCCCTTTAGGGTATCTGAGCCAAGTGTCAGCACTACCAGCCTACCATATCAAGATAGGTTAGCAGTGCCAAGATAGGCAGATGGAAGGAGCATTTTTTTAATTCACCACCATCTAACAGAGAGTATGCGGAACTCCTAAAAATGCTGTTTCGGAAATGACAGTTCGATGAAATTTGAACAGCTCTCAGCCATAGCTCAATAGGAATTAGTTATTTCATGATTATTATTATAATGATATATATATATATATATATATATATATATATACAGAGAGTTTTTTTTATCAGTATACATTAGGGGAAGTGTATACCTGCAAAAAACGCGACTCAAATGCATTGAACCGATTAATGTGTGTATGTTTAGTTGACTATTTGGCATATGTGTGTTCAGTTGCGTGTTATAGGCAACTAAACACACATACGTTAATGCATTTGACTCGCGTATTTTGCAGGTATACATAGGGGAAATGTATACTGATAAAAAAAGCTCTCTGTATATATTTATTTATTATTATTACTTTGTTAAAAACAAATCTGTCAATAAAGATTTTTATATATATAAATTAACTGTTCCACGATTTCTTTTTTTAAAATGAATTTATTTTATAATAACGAGATTACACGTTCTAACTCTAATCCGTATCTAAATTATTACAATGGAAAATACAATTTGTATTACAATAAAGTGACGAATAAGCATAAGATAATAATTAGCAGAGTAATCAATTTACAGAGTATGTATAAATGAACAATTAATTCTATTCATAATAATAGATGAAGTCCATTGTGTTGGCGTCAGGTAACTTATATATATATATATATATATACTCTTTAAATTTATGTCTTAAAACGTGATTTAGAACATGTAATAAGTAACTAAATCCATGACATATTGTACCATCCCGCTAATCATGTCTTAAATCTATAATAACGCAGAAAAAAACCCATATATAATTTGCTTAATTCAGTAACATTTGGCAATCTTCTTTATGTTGGTTGTGGAAATATAAATATATCTAGTTCAATAAAAAATAAGTAGGAGAAAGGACAAGTATTTATATTTAAATAACATTTTGCAAATTATTAATAATTTAAGACAGTACAATAAATTATTGATAAATAATTGAAGACAGTACATAAAATTATTAATAATTTGCAAAATTTTACCGAATTGAGCAAATTATATATGGGTAGCGACTTAAGGCTGCGGTTTAGTAGAAAGAGATGGCTATATAAATATTGATAGTCACTAATTCATGTCACATTAATGCCCTAGACGATATACTGTATTGTATTATACCTTGAAGTAATCTTAAAACAATCAGAAATTTGCTCAGATGAATTAAAACATATTTTAATGAGTCGTTTTTTGTGAAAAAAAAAATGAAATAATAATGGGAATTGATCAAATTTATAGCAAATTTTAATTCATATTTTTGATAACAGAAACGAATGCAATAAAAATTTCAAAGATTTCACTAAATTCTACATTCAAATAACTTTGCATTCATTAATTATTATCTTGATTATATCTTACAATTTTCGTTTCTAACATGAACTAGTAAATCTTAAAACAACCAGAAATTTGGTCAGATGAATTAAAAATTATTTTAATGAGTCATTTTTGTGAAAAACAACTATGAAATAATAATAGGAATTGATCAAATTTATAGCAATTTTTAATTCATATTTTTGATAACAGAAAAGAATGCAATGAAAATTTCAAGGATTTCACTAAATTCTACATTCAAATTACTTCGCATTCGTTACTTATTAACTTGGTTATATCTTCCAATTTTCTTTTCTAACATGAACTAGTAAATCCACGTAATACGCGATAATTAGCCGATTTTATATTTAGACGGATATTTTTTTTACTAGGCAGATAAAAAAAATATAAGTACATTTTCATATTAAAGAATGGCTCTTTTTTTCAAATGATTATTTCTACTTTACTATATAGCTATCTCTTTATACTGAATATTATGCTTAAGGAATTCATAATAATTAAAATTAAGGGCCACTATTTAAAATTCTGTTTGTAAATTATTAGTAATCAGTAACGTTAGTTAAAACAAATTAAAGTGGATGCTGTTATTTTTTGAAAAATAATTTAAATTTATAGTTCCTCAAATTTATACATACTACTACTATCTGCGCGAATGACCTTTGCCCTAGAAACCCCCCTCAAATTTATACAGTTGTAGTTTTTTTTTTATAAAACCAAATTTATTACTTATAAACAAAAACGCTTGTATTTTATTTATAGTCGTAAACATTTTTATTCACAAGTTTTTAATAGTAGTTGATTAGATTGACTATTAAATCAACACATAATTTATCAGAGAGAAAATACAAACAATAAAATGCATATTCATAAGCCTCCAGAAATTTTTTCTCTTACGCAGAGAAAGAGAATAAAATTATCCAAACTTTAGGGCTCGCTTCACGTCAGCTCGTTGTGAATGTAGACGAGAATTTTATTAAAAAAAAGTCGATGAATGCACCCACATGCAATGAAAAAAAAAATGCATATTCATGTTTAGTATTTTCATTGAAATTCTTTCCCTCATCCAGATACGCATGCAAATTCCTTGGTAAATATTTATCAACTACACGAGTTAAATAGTTTAGTTACATTTTGTGTATACAAGTAAATACGTTTTAAATATTCAAACATTATGTATGTTTAAAATGTATTTACCGGTGTGATACATACAAACCGATTAAGTTTAATTTAATGTAAGTTTGTAGCGATATCTGTAATCAGTGCAAAAAATGTTGTTTGTATTAGGATATTTATACGATACATATTGGAGATACAATTGTTTGAGAATAATTACAGTGTCTAGTCACGTTTAATTAAATCGAAGCGGTTTGAAAAAAAAGTTATCTTATTTTCTCTATATCCGATATTGAAAATCTAAAGCACTTACGTAAGATTGGTTTTAAAGAGGACAATTTATGTGAATGTGGACATGAATGTCACACGAACCATATAATATTTGCGCGTCAGTCAAACCGAAACTTTATAATTAGAATCAGAGCCTACTAAATATACAGGCCGAAATATTGAAGTGGGAAAATCGAAATCTCGGAGTCCACTTAGAGAGAATTCATTCGCCTATGAACTATCGTGATGGATACATCTCCCGTTCACAATCATTTCTTTGCCTAATTTGGAATTGTATTTTCATATAACTAAAATAATTTTAATTAATGATCATAAGTCATTATTTTTTTTAAATAATTTTTGACTTGTGTATCGATTGGAATTTACATTAATAAAGATATTAATTTACATTAATATAATGATAAATATTAACAAGTGACATGGTGTGTTTACGCAACAAATTAGTTACCTTTAAATAAAGAACTTAAATGTGGGGTTTTACGCAAAATAAAATATAATCAAATATCCCGCGCAATTTAAATTCAACATTCAACATGCATGTGCATTTTAATTTGCGCGATAAGTACACACTTAAAACAGTCATTAATTCCAGCACTTTTCATCGCATTCGAAAGAAACTGGACTCGATAAAACCCGACCCCAATTCAACCCCCCACTCACCTGCTGAACAGCCTCAGAACGACACAGATGGTGATGAACATGAGGAACATAGCCACCAGGATACCAATCATGGCCGGGTCGACGTACTTCTCCGACTTCACCTCGTTCTTGACGGCTGAAAAGGATAATTGACCATTTTTCTTATTCCCTTATGTATTCTGCTTCGTTGGAAAAGGGAAAATCGCCCCCCAGGGAAGGGAATTTTCATCCGAGAGTGCTTATTTTTTTTTTGTTATCGTCTTTTCGGACGCATGCATAATCGGATTGAAATTTTTTGTATTTTCGGTGTGTATCAGCGGACGGTCGATAAAATCCGGGGATGAGTGTGAATTGAGTTTTCCGAGCGAGGTGTTTTTTTTTTGTTTGGATTGTAAATAAATCGGTGGTTTGTGTGTATTATTAACCAGTGAAATACATTAAATTTTAATCGTGTTGACAACGGAACATGAAAAGCACTTTATTGTATTAATTTTACCATAAACACATTTGCTCCTTTGTTTATAAAATTTAAATAATATTAAATACAATTTCATATGTTAATAAAAAAAATGATTATTTCAGTTTAAATAAATCACAATAAGAAAACACTTTAAATTCAATACAACCCACTATCTTTCTACTAAAAATGCAATGAAATAAAATTATGTCAGAATATATTTAAATAAATATATTCTGACATAATATTAGACTAAATAGTCTAATATTTATTTTATACAAATTAAAATAATTATTAATAAAAAATCGACGTTATAACCTAATTGTTTAAATAAATATATTTTGGCATAATTTTATTTTATTGAATTTTTTTACGCACTTAATTTAAAACAATGTGTATGCGTGTGTGCGTTTACAATAAAAAGAAGAAATTTTAATTAAACTACTGGAAATCAATTTCTGAAAAAAAAATTTCTAAGATATAGCGTTATGTAATATCTTAGAATATTTTACATCAATAGCCACCGAACTATATTCTATTTTTTTTTTTTTTCAATTCGAGTCTCATTACAAAATAGAAAGACTGTTATTCCTTACTTCACTTTTTATTTATTTATTTGTTTAAAAAAATTCTAAGATATAGAGTTATGTAATATCTTACATCAATAGCCACCGAACTATATTCTATTTTTTTTTTTCAATTCGAGTCTCATTACAAAATAGAAAGACTGTTATTCCTTACTTCACTTTTTTATTTATTTATTTGTTTCCATGGCAATCTAAGATAGTTTAATGAAATTGTTTCTAACTTTGCAAAAATACAAAAGAACTAAACAAACTATATATATTTGGAATCTACGAAAAAAAAAAAAACTGTATCCAATAATGTCATTTTCGACTATAGTTACAATTAAAAAATGAAATTTGAGGTTATAACTAAAAATGATAAATAAAATGTGATAACATATTCGAAGTTAGCATAAAATGTTGCTTTGAGAAAGTTTTCATTATATTTTTCTATTTTCGAGGCACCCTCGAAAAATGACTCGTCGTCAACTTCCGGCTATAACCCGGAAACGGTTAAAGATAGATCAGTTTTTTCTTCGCCATTGTTTTTATCATTAAAAATTGGCCTAGGATCGCGAAAACGGTTTTTCAATATCTCTTAAAATAAAAAAGTTCTCCATATCTGGCACCACCAAAATGGACCATCCAGTACATCACAGAACAGCATTTTTTTACGCTGATTTCAATTTTGCCAATTTTTTTTAAAGATATTTTGACGGTATGTAGCAATGGCAACAATGTCATAATGTCTACGAAAACTATTTATTTATGAAACAAAATCTGTCATATCGATAGTAGTCTTCTTTTTAAACAAAATCCCAACGGTTGCGTAACGATTGAGCATTGTTTACTTGCCATGGAAAGGAAACGTCAAAATAGCATCTTTTTAAAACAAAATATCAACGGTTGCATAATGATTGAGCATTGTTTGGTTGCCATAGAAACGTCTTCTTTTTAAACAAAATCCCAACGGTTGCGTAATGATTGGGTATTGTTTGCTTGCCATGGAAAGGAAACGTCAAAACAGCATCTTTTTAAAACAAAATATCAACGGTTGCATAACGATTGAGCATTGTTTGTTTGCCATGGACAGGAAACGTCAAAACAGCATCTTTTTTAAACAAAATATCAACGGTTGCATAACGATTGAGCATTGTACCATAGAAACGTCTTTTTTTTAAACAAAATACCAACGGTTGCGTAACGATTGTGTATTATTTGCTTGCCATGGAAAGGAAACGTCAACACAGCATCTTTTTAAACAAAATGTCAACGGTTGCACAACGATTGGGCATTGTTTGGTTGCCATAGAAACGTCAACACAGCATCTTTGTAAACAAAATGTCAACTGTTGCACAACGATTAGACATTTTTTGATTGTAATGGTAACATCAATACAACATAAAATTAGCAAAAGCCTACATGCGACATATCGTTGAAATCAGCGAGAAAAAAATATTTCAATAGCGTTCACATCTCAATATGTTTCCATAAGAAAAACAAAAGTTGAGCGTCAAAAAAAAACAATAAGGAATTGTTTTTAAGATTTTATAAAATGTCTATTCGATAGGTTTTAAAAAAGTTGCCGTTAGAAAGTTTAGTTTAGTTTAGTTATTTACGGAATCTCCATTTTACAATATGCATTTTATTTACAAAATCATAGAAGTAATCATAGAATTTCAATCAAATTAAAAAATATTAATAATAAGGGAGTTAACTCAATTATTATGCAACCGTTGATATTTTGTTTAAAAAGATGCTTTTTTGATGTTTCCTTTCTATGGCAAGCAAACAATGCCCAATCGTTACGCAACCGTTGACATTTTGTTTAAAAAGAAGGCTACTATCGATATGACAGATTTTGTTTCATAAATAAATAGTTTTCGTAGACATTATGACATTGTTGTTATTATTATTAAAAAATCCACAATCAAATTTAAAAAAATAATAATAAGGGAGTTAAAATAAAAAAAAATCCACGAAATTGCCGGAAGTAAATCTTCGTGAATATTTGACAAATCCAAAATAACACAGTGTAACTTAAATAAGAGTTTCAAACTTACATATGCACTCGTGTGTGCCATCTGGTTTCGTGATGGCCTGCTGTTCGAAGAGGCACACACACGTCCCGTCCCTGCATTCCGTCTGTAAAGTTTCCGCCTCGCATTGTTCCGTGAAAAAGCATGTCTCGTTTACTTTGGCCTCTGGAAATAGAAAGAACGGAGGGAATGAGACTAAGAGCTTCGAAAGAACAATACAGCATAATAATTTAGTAGCTTGAGAATTACACTCGGGTAAGAATAGTTTAGTTTAGTGTCCGAGGGATGAATTGCTGTTTAGGAATTTAACTGTTGGAATTCTTGCAGACATTAGCTACAAATATTTTTTTCTTTTATTAAAATATATACAGAGAGTTTTATGTAACATCGAACATACTGGAATGTACTCAATGTAAATTTTTGCGTTCAGGAACGCATCAAAGCATTGAGTGCGATGTGATTGGCTACTATTTCTAAAAATAATATAGTCAACCCAAACTACACCCTTTTCCGTCAAAAATGACTTACACTTGTCAGTTATCGCAAGCAAGTGATATTTACTGTTCTGGCTCTTAAAGCAGAAGTAGACGAAGAGTTGGACATCTTTACGTATCAATAATGTATACAAAGGAGGATAAGATTTTTATGGTATGCATTGCGGTTAAGTATAATATTCATAATTATACATGTTGCACTTGACATAATAGTTAGAAATCGTAGCCAATCACATCGCATCCAATGCTTTGATGCGTTCCTGAACAAATCGAACATAGGAAAATTTACATTGAGTACATTCTAGTATGTTCGGTGTTACATAAAACTCTCTGTATACAATTAATTAATTCATTTATTTACGGAAATCTCCTTTCTACAAAAACTGTAAACTGTAAACATTTACATAAATCATCATACAACGAGGTTTTTTTTATCAGTATACATTTTCGATCAAATATTTTTGATAACTTGGAGTTTAGCGTTTGACATGTGTGTTTAGTTGCGTGTTATAGGCAACTAAATATACATACATTAATCGGTTCAATGCGTTTGACTTTTTAGCGGTAATCATAGGGGTAATGTTTATTGATAAAAAAGCTTTCTGTAAATAATTATTTTTGTTGTAAAGTTTGCGTATGATAAAATACATTTTATATTTTGATTGTAAACTTTCATTTTCGAAGCAGATAGACAGCATATGCCGTATAGCCATTCCAAACTCTAGGTTTTATCAAATGTTTCGGCAAAGACTTTTCTATTGACACAATTAGGTTGTTATATTGAACTAAATTAGAGTATGCTACCTGTATATGATCGCCTCACTTTGATAACTCAATATACAAGATTGAACGCATGCAAAATACATTTTTACAACATATATTTCATTTTACTAGAGTACATGACGAAATCTATATAATCGCAGTAGTATGCTTGCTCGTATACATTTGAAACCATTAGAAGAACGTCGCATTATATATATATATATATTTTTTCCTGTTGGGTAATAAACATTATTATTATTATTATTATTATGGATTTATGTATTTTGTACAAGTTAGCCAATGGGCTTATAAATTGTAGTTATCTACTAGCTCGCTTAAATTTTAACATACCGAGCAACACACGCAGTAAGGCATTATTTCGTGATTTCAGCCGCACTAACTATGGTAGAAATGAACCCATTAATAGAATGATGCGTTACTACAACAATATATGTAATGATAATCCTAATTTAGATATGTTTAAAATTCCCATATCAACATTTAAAAATATAATAAATTGTATGAAACTTATGTAGCTCCTTTTTTTTATGTAAATTAAGTCTATTTTTAATCAATTTGTATTTTTCTTTTATATATTTTGTTTTCATTTTGTAAAATAGTGTATTATCAAAATCCCATTTACCCTTTCGAGTGTGGTGGTGTCTTTCAAATACTCCAGGGTCGTTTCTAATTGCGTTACACCCAGAAATTATCCAATTTCGTTGAAATTCTCTACTGGAGCAGCGTAAACTAATGACTTCAGACGAAATAAACAAATTCAATTTAAATCAAAATCGAATAAAATTAAACGAAACGAATTGAATTAGATTAATTAACGTAAGTCAAAATGTCACAGAGCTAAATGTGAAAATAATTTATTAATTATTTTCAAATAATTTTTATTTAATTTATTTTTATTTATATTCAGTATATTTTATTTCGCGCGCAAATAATTTTTATTTAATTTATTTTTATTTATATTCAGTATATTTTATTTCGCGCGCAAACCTTTTTTCCTTTTTTCCCCTCCACATCCCTTTTCCCTTGAATTAAATATCTCGTTGCGACTTGTTTTTCCTCTATTGCTTTTTGTACCGGAAATACGTGAGGGGGAGACGCGGTTTATACAAATTTTATAAAAGCCCCTGAATTGAAAAGACCAGCGCGACAGCAAAAAAAAAAGCGAAAACGCGTGTAAATATATATAGAATGCGAGCGGTTAAAGTGAATAGTTTAGAGGATTATGTTGTGTATATGTGCGGAATCGATGGGTAAAGCGGCGTCGCGGCGTCCGCACGCCGCCGTTGGCGTCTCAATTTTCATCGCAGGCAAATGCGTTTTTCTTGTCGCCCGATAGGGTTGTAACGTGACACTTTAATCGGATTTGAAGGGGAGGCGGGGGATGCCTGTTAAAGCAGACCCAGATTATACAAGTGTTTACTCGAATAACGATCCAATTAGGATTATTAAAGCAGTTCGATTGGGAAAGTGATTTATTTTGCAATTTATAAGGTTTTATTTAATTAAGTTTCAATATTAATGGCATTAGTTGAAGAAAATATTCTGTAAATAGCCATCTTCTTAAGCATCTTCTTAAGATTGTTAATCGTGAACACCCTGCATATTTGCACACAAAATTAATAAATTTGTCGATTGTATTTTTTTTGCTTTAAAAATGAAAATTTAAATCTTCATAATTTTAATTCAATTTAAAATTGAAAACAAATATGTATACGGAATTGCCATAATATACAATGTAAATAATATATGTTTACAATTTTAAATTATGATGATTTAATTTATTAAAATTTTCATTTTTAAAA